>OW285242.1:91930489-92565489 GCA_935421215.2 Melolontha melolontha | reverse complement strand
GAAATCAAGATAAGTACAATTTGTTTAAAATATCCTCAATATGATTCTCTGTAGAAGATTCTCTTTCTTGAACTTGATGTGTTCCAAAATAGACACCACAATGGAACTAAGCAATGCGGAATGGAAGAGAAGTACTGTAAATGCTATTGATACGATTCCTATTTGAGATGGCTTTACTATTTCTTTCGTTTTTAACGCGTAGAATTACAATATATTGTAAAGACTGGCGTTTTATTCTAGAGACCTATGATTCAATAATATATTCCATTAAAAGCTGTTTTATACCTTGTTAAAGACTTATGTCACGTTGTTTTAGTATAATAAACTCATCTTTGGTGTTTCTTATCTATAAAGTCATTGTAGGTGACTAATTATACTATTATATTTATTTTCTTTATGAATTTGTTTATAAATGTTTTGATAATAAAATATTTTTAAATGCCATTTTAGGATTTAGGATTATTGAAAATTAAGTGACATTAATCTGTGAAAAACATGTCTTCACCAATCTGTTAATTTTTACGATTTAAATTTGTGATGTTCTCCTCTTCGTATATTCTTTATTTACTTATTTTTAATCAATATGCTTAACGTTGGTATGTACAAAATACTAATTGAGCAGATAATTGCATACATACTCAGCCCCACTCGAAGCAGATAAGGGACCAAGTGGTTGAATTTGACGTTTACCTAGGTGCTTCTCGTGTATGCATATCCGTATTTACACACATGTGCATCTGTGTGTTGGAGTGAGCGCGTTTTAGCGCAAAATGTAATTAGCCCTGGTGCCCTATTCGACTGTAATAATCCCGGGACACGGCCCTGGGGGCATTCACAGATAACACATGCAATTGGACGGGCCGGAATCCACGGAGAATTTCGGCTTTCCGACTTTTTACATTGTACCATACATACATACACACACATATACATAGGATACTGTTACCCGGACCACAATTAATGCCCGCCGATCTCGGCATAAATATAATTGGAAATTGCCATAAATTCAGAGTCGATTGTGC
This sequence comes from Melolontha melolontha, assembly GCA_935421215.2. Classification (NCBI taxonomy): domain Eukaryota; kingdom Metazoa; phylum Arthropoda; class Insecta; order Coleoptera; family Scarabaeidae; genus Melolontha; species Melolontha melolontha. The sequence continues at coordinate 92,564,467 of OW285242.1, read as the reverse complement.
GCGGGCGCGCGAACGTTCTTTGTGTATGTGTGTTTTGTCTCTATTTATTTTAAATGCCCCGGCAAACAGAAACATAAACGATATATTACCCGGTATGCTATTGGTTTAAATGGACGTTATAATTCAGGGCTATAGCTATGGGGAATTTATCGCCATAATATGCACTTAATTTTAATGGGATAATTTGGATTTTTTTCTGAAAAATGAGAACGCACGCAAACTGAGATATGGCAGACAATTATAACATTGGATTTGAAGTCGGATTATCACATAAATTGTCCATTTCAAAATTGGAAAATTACTTTGCAAATACGGAAGTCAAAATACAGAAGAAAGAAATTAAAATCAATTTAATCCCAAATTAATTATACAATGCTAGTTTGAATATCACTTGAGAATTAATTGTTAGAATAAACATTTATCAGTTAATTTATCAATAACTAAGAACAGATAAATTTTAACACAAGGTGTTCTGTTATATTGAGTCTAATATAGCAAGACAACCCAATTGTAATCAATACACATTTACATTCGAATAAGTTTTGGTTTTAAGTCCTGCTGCCAAGTTTCTGAAGGCATTTAATTTATCTCTATATAGTCTCCTTTGAAAATACCGACTGCTTCATTGGCCGAAGTAATACGCATTCTTCATAGCTTATTAAAATACGGGGATGAAAAGAAATCGTCGAGTGTTAGTTGAGGATTCAGGAATAATAATAATAATACTAACGATAATAATAAAAAAATAAATTCTTAGAAACCAAAGATACAACTACTGTTAGGATATCACAATAGACACAGACGCACAAATTTCAGCAAATGGAGTAGACATCGTACTTGAAGATAAAGTGGAACATTTCACACATGACTGTACCAGCAGAGAATAACATTAATATATATATATATATATATATATATATATATATATATATATATAATATAAAATTTTCATGACCTTGGTATGATATGGTAAATTCAATCAGTCGGCGCTTAAAAGTCTGGTTTACTTCAAAGTATATATATTTAAAACAACCCTACATGTTTCGGCAATGATGCCTTTATCAAGGATATAAAATATAAATGACAGAATACAAAATTTTGTATTCTGTCATTTATATTTTATATCCTTGATAAAGGCATCATTGCCGAAACATGTAGGGTTGTTTTAAATATATATACTTTGAAGTAAACCAGAGCTTTAATCTCCGATTGATTGAATTTACCATATATATATATATATATATATATTACCATATATATATATAATGTAGTGGGTCAACTCTCCAATTCTACAATAGGAAATACAGATTACACTGGCCTACAACCATTTTGGTGCTGGAGATTTTATACCCGATTTTAAGTATGTCTTACATGGCGATATCAAAAATGTTACCTGTTTTCTTCTGTCAGCTCTAGTTCCAGAGAAAAAAAAAACACAGTATTGAAAGTCATCATCTACTTGGGAAGAAATTGGTATTTCAGCTTCATCCTCCTGAGATTGCTGCACTACCTGGTGAAAAGTTGGTATTGGAACATTTTCTGAATGAGGAACAGGTCTTTGTACTGAAGAAATATTGGGGTATTTCCATTTATGGCGATTGTTTTTGTTGATGCCCACTATATTAATCATACAAAAGTAACAGTCGTCATAATGATTTTTTTGTTCTCGCCATATCATAGGCACTCCAAACTTCAAAGACTTAGCGTTTCCCTCTCGCCCATTGTCGCAAATGTTCAACGCATATTTTACAAACACTATGAGGCACCCACACTTTATCTTGGTGTAGAATTTCAATACCGAAGTAAGCAAAATACAAACGACGCACTGTGTTTGTAATCGATTTACGCTGATTTTTCAGTATGTATTCACCACAAACATAACAAAATATATCAGGATCGTTAACACAACGTCTGGACGTACTAGTCATAATGAAATAGTAACACAAACTTTATCGATGATATTGTAATAATGACTAGTTACGAACAAGACCATAACAAGACCGACAACAATTCACAATGAGGGAAGTAGGTAAACTAGAGCTGATGAGTTAAAATGACGTATGTCAATATACTGTACATTACCTACTTTATCGACTGTTCAAACAAACAGAGATGCACCAAAAAAAAAATTTTTTTTGTAGGCCTGTTATCTACACATTGAAAAACACCTCTATAAATATTATATTGGTGGACGTAATTTGTGAAATTAGTATCGAAATGTAAATAAATTAATATGACGATAACTTTAAAATTTATAATTTACTTATTTTGTTTTTAACTTACTTTTTATATTTAAATTTTTCAATTTCTTAATTCAAATTATTCGCGCGAAATTACAGGTATTTAATTTATCTACATCAGATTTATATCGATGCTAGTTAACCACGCCCACTAATTTAAAATTATCATGAACCCCGCGAAAGCGATCTTTACGGTACAATTTATAACTAATTTTATATTGAAAACTACATTTTAGGGATTTGTAAATTATTTAACTAATTTTTCGATAACATTAAGACTAAAACATTATGCAAATTCATATTTTAATTGATGCAAGTAAAGCGAAAACTTAGAGGCTTTTGTCGATAATTAAAATAGGCTGTTGAATAAAAAAAGCCGAAGAACGGCGTCTGATATAAAATTTTTACAACAAATGGCCGTATTTTATTAACTTCGTGAAATTTTAATTATTTAATATATTAAAAATATCATACCAAATTTTCGATCAATCGATAAACAAAGAATAGGCCCAACTTTTGATATATAAATTAGAAGAATACCACGACGTAAACAAGAATAATCGAGCGAAGCATCTTTTTGAAATTGGGATACCGTCGATCCGAGAACTCAAAGCCGTTGAACACATCCAACGCCGCTAGAAATATTGGAGCAAGCCGTACTCTACATCTATCCCGATCACAGCGTCTCCAGAACTACATCAGATCCTAGAACATCGGAAACAGGTTCACATCCTACGTTTATTCCACATATATTACCTAAAAGTCAACAAATGCTTAAATAAATATCACTATATACAACTTAATATTCATATTAAATTTCGGAATTATAAATTATTATAAAACATCAATTAAAACGTGCAATTTCAACATACATATTGCCTAAGATAAAACAATACTTACCTATATTATGTTTAATTTAAGAACCATTAAATATTTGTTTATATAATTTTCGTATAACCTAACCTTATCACTTATGAACACATGTGCAACATATTATTTCCTTTTATTGCCACATAGCACGTAATATTCTTTTTATAATACAGTTTCCTTATCTCTTTAATTCAATTGTAGTTACAGTTTTCTTATTTATTTCAATAAATTTTAATTTATTTCATTAATTCAATCTTTTATTTGTGTTGTGTAATTGTTGAGTTTGAGCTTAATTAATACACTAATTACATTGTACCTACGGATAATACACCAAACCGACGAAGATCCTAGAGATTTTAATTAATTTATGTACTCAAGCTCTACCGCAGTTAGTTGGTTATTTTACAAGATCACAGATAGCGTTGAACAAACTAAGAACTATATAAACTTATGGCGACCAATTTTTAAATTCAAATTCATCAACATTTCACTCTTATATATTTCATTTATCTATTTATTTATATACATTGTCCTTAGTTTGAGCATCTCGGTCCGTTAACAATATATATATATATATATATATATATATATATATATATATATATTGTAGTAAACCCCGAAAGGCAATGTGGAAGAAATGATTCCACAACTGGATAATGTCCCACGTTTAGACGGCTATAAGATGTAGAATGTGGAAATTTACTACATTCAGGAACATTAATGAGACTCTTATTAAATTAATTACTTATCTCAGGCGTGTGAATGACTCCGTTTTAAAAGCTGCTGAAATAAACATACATATAAAAAACCTTTTTTTTAATTTTAAAGGGATATATATCGATTACTTAAGCCGTTTATCATCCAAGCTTACATCTATCTCATGGTAGAAGGAACTCACTGTGTGAAATCCGCAAGAATTTGATCTACTTTAAAATAGGTGCTACACTTTTCGCGACCAAAATCTAATTGCAAAACAAGTAGTTATACGAAGTAGAGAGATGTTCTGCTGGGCCACCCCCTTTGCTTTGAACCTACCTGTTGGTGAACGTCCCAAAGGAAATACTCTGCCGGCCAACTCAATCGATATTCGGAGTGCGTCGCGGGTCAAGGTCGCGAGGTGGAATGTGAGCGCCACCGTATTTCCCCTGCAGACCACCCCCGTAACACAGAAGCGGGTGGGATGCAGGTAGCCTCAAAAGCAAAACTAGATTGGCCCCAAACTACTTGAGACTGATTCAATATACCTTTGCCTAACTCATACACTTGTGGGATAGGGTATCAAACAAACACATGACATCAACTATAACAAATTTAATAACCAAAGAAAAAAAGAATCAATCGAAAGTATGACAGCCTGTATAAACAGGTAAGAAATTAAAGTGAACAAGATATGTATTAGGTTATTAGGTATAACCCCCTGTATTAACAGGTAACAGGTATATATATATATATATATATATATATATATATATATACATATACCGCGATATCATAAAGTTTCTGGGTCAACGGTGGACATGGGGTGAAAAACGTCTGTCTTAATTTATATCATCCTTTTGAGAAAAATCTGATAAAATTTTCAGGTTAAGTGTCATGCTGACGTTAAAATTTGTCAATATATTAATCTTAATGTCAGTATGACACATAACCTGAAAATTTTATCAGATTTTTCTCAAAAGGACGATGTAAATTAAGACAGACGTTTTTCACCCCATGGCCACCGTTGACCCAGAAACTTTATGATATCGCGGTATATAATTGAAACGAAATTATCGACCGTGATATAATATAAAAAATTAATTTAGATTCGGGAAAGCGGTCTGTCAATTAAAGAACTCCTTTATTAAATAACCCTATATTTCGCAACAGAATTTGTTGCTTCTTCTGGGGAAAAAAATGCAGAGTTGAAAAATAATAAAATTGACGTACAAAAAATAAAAATGATTAATCATTTTTATTTTTTGCGTCTCTCTAAATTTACGCGACCGGTCACTAAACACACGCACGAGCGCGCCAACATACAAAACCCTACACTTACGCTCTCACACAAACACAAAACCACACACCCAAAGAGAGGCGCAAGCTGCCAGCAGCAACCAACACACAAGTTCATACCCAGAAAGAGACACAAGCTGCTAGCAGCGAACAACACATATGTTCACACCTTGCTATCTGTTTTTGGAATACTAAGGCATAATTTATTATTATCAATTGGAATGTATCTTTGAATAATTTAAACTATAGCAACTCAATTATTTGACATTTGTATTCTGTCATTTATACTTTATATCCTTGATAAATGCATCATTGCCGAAACATGTAGTGTTGTTTTAAATATATATACTTTGAAGTAAACCAGACCTTTAATCGCCGACTGATTGAATTTACTATATGTATATATATATATATATTTACAATATAACCGCTGAGCTGCTAGAAAGAAATATAACAGATTTTTAATATAAGTAAAATATGACAATAATTATAGTCAAAATTATTTATTTAATTAAACAAATATGTATACATATAGGTACAGTGACTTGATTTATTACAATGGCGACAAGTTATCCTTGGACGCCATGTTGTGTCGAAAATTATATAGCGCTAAACGTGAATTTAGCGTATAATATTAATTTAAACAATATTCAGTGTCTAAAATAAAAGTTGTATAGTCGATAAATATTTAACTATTGTTGGTATATTAAGTACCTAAACATTTGATATAAATAGGACTTTCCTATTTTAGGAAATTAAGTAAAAAAGAAACCCGCTCAAAAATACATTATTATTTGTAATATAAAACAATAATTTTACATTATATAATGTTTAAATTTACAAATATACATAAACCTTTAATCAAACTAGATATATAATAATAGAAAACATCACTTCTTCAGTTAATTGGCATCTGGAAATAAATCCATTCGTTGGCGAATCAATGTCCAATCAGTTCAATAATTCCAACCAAACACTGCGCAAAAAGCTAAGTTCCAGTCGACCTGTCGAAGACAATGTTTCGGCGATATATTTTTATTCTCATTATATTGAGAAAATATTAACTATTAGATTAAATTTATATTTCTATTTAAATTCAAAGTATTCTAAAAAACAATTCAATATGTAGCAGTTGATTTGCTAGCATATGCATTTGTAATTTTTTAAATTTTTGTCTTTCCTTTAATTTTTAACATAAAATTAACAAATCTAAATAAATTATTACGCATATTATGGCAATTTAAAATGTGCTCAGTGTTAATTACTTGGAGCGGAGTCACCTAAAATTTCGAAAGATTTATATTCTGATTTATTACATTTGCATTATGTTCACAAAGTTTTTTCTGTGAAGAACTTAATGCGCGAATATTTTGCAAATTGTAAGGGGCAAATTTTTTTTTGGTCCTACTGATGTTAAACATACATTACATGTTCTTGGCGTGCACTTAATACTGAATATTAAATAACCGTTTGAATTTAACTCTCTAATTTGCCAACTTGTCTTAAATTCCTAATAACATTTTTATATTTTGACGCATTGCACCTAATTTTCTCACTTCTGTTCTATAATAATGAAATAATTCTTGTGATGTACTGTTATTTCTTGCTGCATCCTTAACTGATGATATTGCATCGCTTGGGCTAAAAATTTAAATAATATTGTAAAATATTAATGCTAGTTTAAAACATGTATTTGTGACTAAATAACTATTATGTTATGTACTTATAAATACCTGTTTGTTATTTGTGCGCTTAATACTGGTTATTACATAACCGTTTTAATTTCACTTTGTAATTTGCCAACTTGTCGTGTTAAATTCCTAATAACATTTTTCTATTTTTGACGCATTGCACGTAATTTGCAGTAATTCTTGTGATGTACTGCTATTTCTTGCTGCATCAATTGGTGGTACTGCATCGCTTGGGCTAAAAATTGGAATAATATTGTAAACTATTAATGGTAGTTTAAAACATGTATTTGTGACTAAATAACTATTATGTTATTATGTACTTATATATACCTGTTTGTTATTTGCATTTCTCCTCTTATTGATTGTTGCCACCAACGCGGCGTAAAATTATTAGTGTGGCGAGATGATAAGGAGTGATCGTTCGCTGATCCTCTCTGGTCTGAACCTACCTGATGATGTTATGTCCCCAGGAAGGTCTCTGCCGGCTAACTCTCTTGTTTCGGAGAACGTCGCGGATTCAAGGCCGCGAGATGGAAGAATATGGACGCCACCGTTATTATCCACCTGCAGAGATAACGCTATAACGGGAGCAGGCGGGACCTGGTAGCTCCAACTAAACACCAGAGGGTCAGCCCCTTATCACTCGTTGCGGAACAAGAAACCTTGTTAAACTCAAAACTAGTGGGAAGGATGGAGATCGAAACACAATCAACAAAGCTACAAATTTATTGTATACACTAGCGATAGAATTAACAATAAAACAAAACGGCGAATTCAACACTTACAAATAAAAGTTGCCAGACACAGTCGCAACTCAAGACACATTACGTTTTTAAAATAAAGGTGAAGCCCTGTTCAATGTTTCAATAAAGAAGCAAAATGAATTATGAGTAAATTGCATAAAGTCCGAAAACTAAAATTCTCCCCCCCGTATAAGTATATCGAGAGGTGAGAGGGGTTATCCCTAAATTATCCCTCCAGGTTAATGATAAATTGATTCTTCGGACGAGTAAAAAAAAAGAAGTCTCAAAAGACGTAATGCGAAAGATTCTAGTATTGCCAAAATCTCAAGAAATACGGTAGGTTACCTATAACAGTAACCAAGGTTATGCCTTGTTTACAAATATAACAAAAGTAAGTAATATTACCGAACTTGAAAATCAAATCACCCAGAGAGAAACTTTTGGAGTGCCCCCTGTATAACAGGTGTGCAAAATTCAGATATATTTAAATGTTCGAAGAAATTAATTAACAAAAGTATATATCTAGAATACCAATTCCGTATACGTAATTTGAATTCTGTACAGTATATAACAAACATGTAAAGTAAGATTACAGATAGAACTATGATTATAAGGTATCGAAACAAACTAATAGAGGTCCGATCTGAAGGATCTGCCCTCGATTAAGACACTAAAACTAAGCAGGTGACAGACAGTGAAGCTGTCGGTCTTCTGGTGCTAATGTTAGGTTTCTATTCCAGTACCCTGGGATATTTAAAATCATCAACGGGTTAAATATAGAAACAGACTCGATTGACACAGAAAACAAACATGAAATAGGGTAAAGAACCCTTCTAAATGATCTGAATTAACAGGTTATACTATCACTCAAAGTGAGTGTCTTATAAAGAGAGTATCAGCTTGATTTAAATTTTAAATTTAGAAATTAACTAAACGCTATTCGAAATTTAATTGATCTACTTTAAATTAGGACAACAAGTAATTAAGGCAACACCTACTTTATCTGGGTTTCACAATCAGAAATCGTCCCTTCCAAATATTATTTCCGCTCACAATTGCAAAATAATACTTCAATTTTTCCCAGCAGTTCTCACAGCGACGCCATTTTGGGAAACCAATATGGATGAACCGCGTCCTTTCTCCTATTCCAAACGGGACTCACAAATTTTATGTGCCCCAAAATACTCAGGATGCGGACGGCTTAAGGGAGTTCCAGATCTGCGTCGGAGTAATTCGAACAGCCAAAATTAAGCCCCAAAATACTCAGGTTAAAATTTCCGGAGGGACGCCTATCGCCTCACAAAAGAAATCCAATAAATTCTCCGAAAATCAGAGAAATCTTCGTTATTATAAACGTTTAAAAGAATCCTGAAAGTTCAAAATGTGATATAGTAATAATATTAAGAAGATAACCATAACTTTACCGCAGAAATCTAGTTTCCAATGAAAACGTGCCACAACACGACTCAGCGCTTATGAAGAATAAGTCTTAATGGCGGCCGTAACGATATTGATGAAGATGCCGGAAACACGTCATCGTAATTTCGGAAGTTCAAGAAGAAAGAGAATTTAGTTCTCGAAAACTCGAGAATGATTTCAAATCGCAAAATGTGACAAATAAATCTAAAAACGTTAAACAATTTAAAGTCCAGAGACGATAAGTTCTAAAAGGAGTCGGTAAGTGAGATTCCTGTCGCAGAGGGCGAGCAAGGAAAAGGAGATGGCGCAATAAGCGGTGGAATTAAAATTAAACTAGAAATAATTATAAAAGGGCCGTAATTAACAAAAGAAGATGCGTTAGATGATCTAAATTTCATAGCAAAAATTCCTACAAAATCAGTTTGAAATACGGTATGACTTTTAGCGAGTTAACAGTGAAAATCTTGCGAGCATTCCGGACAAGGGTATTTAAAAGATGGTCGCGTGCTATAAAACATAGGCTTTCAGGATGAATTGAATGAATGTAATGGGTTGACAAAATTGTAGAAGAAGGGTCCAAACTGTTCGATATATGGTGTTTAAAGCAAATTAAATAACATTAGTAGAAATTAGTTTATAAGTTTTAGCTTCGAGGGTTTTAAGAGAAATAATAGAGGAAACTTGCACTAATATGGGTCATGTGCGGGAAAGTGCATTTGTATGCGTTACATTGTTTATCACTACTGGTTGATATTAATATCAGTAGCACATGTCATCGGTAAGATTGTTTTTTGTAATGCAGATGGGGCAGCTATTCTGTTTGCTAGTGGTTTACAAGCTTTTTGAAAGCAAATAACGTTGGAATCGCATTGAATCTTAATTTCCTTGTCCCATCGACTCCTACTTTCTTCCACATACCAGCTTCAAAATGTGTTTCACATAGCACACTGTAATCAGTCGGTTGCCAATTACCACCATGTACTTTTGCAGCCCATTCCTCTTCTCTTCTCTCTCTCTCTCTTCTTTCCAGATCTTTCGAGGTTTTTAAGTTCAAATACTGTTTATATAATTTATACTTATCTTAATTATTGCGTTAAGTTTATTGTTGTTTAACTCAACCACAAATAACGCTAAGAAATAAGTAATTAAACTTCTAGTTTCAAAAATTCTTTTATTGTAAATACCACTACACTGCGTTTGGGTATGAACTTGTGTGTTGGTTGCTGCTGGCAGCTTATACCCAGAAAGAGATACAAGCTGCTAGCAGCGGACAACACATATGTTCACACCTTGCTATCTGTTTTTGGAATACTAAGGCATGATTTATTATTATTCAATTGGAATGTATCTTTGAATAATTTTATCCATAGCAACTCAATTATTTTGACATTTGTATACTGTCATTTATATTTTATATCCTTGATAAAAGGCATCATTGCCGAAACATGTAGGGCTGTTTTAAATATATATACTTTGAAGTAAAGCCAGACCTTTAATCGCCAACTGATTGAATTTATCATATCATACCACGGTCATGAAAATATTATATTTATTTATATATATATATATATATATATATATATATATGTATATATATATATATATATATATATATATATATATATATAACATTTGATAAATTATTGGAGTTTTTCGGCTTTTTATATGAAATATTTACAAATATTAAATTAGAATGTATGTAATTGCAGAGTAAGTGGGGATGTAAACATTGCTGTCTACAAATTACAAAGCAAATCATACGAAATTTTTTATTTGAAAAATATGGTCTACGTTGGGACTCGAACCCAAGTCTACAGCTATCCGGGCTGTCGCCTTCACCACTAGGGCACAATAGACCCAGGTTCAAGCCATATAGAAATGCATTATAAAGTAACAGTACAAATGTCTATATGGCTTGAACCTGGGTCTATTGTGGCCTAGTGGTAAAGGCGACAGCCCGGATAGCTGTAGACTTGGGTTCGAGTCCCAACGTAGACCATATTTTTCAAATAAAAAATTTCGTATGATTTGCTTTGTAATTTGTAGACAGCAATGTTTACATCCCCACTTACTCTGCAATTACATACATTCTAATTTAATATTTGTAAATATTTCATATAAAAAGCCGAAAAACTCCAATAATTTATCAAATGTTATATTTAATGAATAGCTAAGAAATTATCTAAACACTTATATATATATATATATATATATATATATATATATATATATATATATATATAATACTTCCGTAGGTCTTTTGCGCTTTATAAGTCTAATAAAACAATTGATGTTTCAAAATTACAAGTGTGTTTCCGAAATATTTTTCCTTTTTCAATGGTACAATTCTACTAAAACAGATTACTTTTTTACACAACGATAATTCTAAAGTTTTAGATAGGCTAGGTATTATATTGTTGTTTGAGTACCTGTTTCTTGATGTGCGCCATACTTGTCGCAACCGAAGCTTCCACGATATGTATATACGTATCACAACGGAGCATTGTTAAATTATAAATTATACATAAATTATTGTAGACGCTATTGGATATAAACAATAAGTTAAAATTATTAGATTCTCGTTATAATGTTATTTGAAGGTGGTGTGTCGTATAAATGTGTATGTTCTCTTGAAGATATAAGGAAATACATATCTTTAGGTTAATGTGCTCGCGCGCACGCGCGTTTATGTGTGTGTGTTTATGCTTTGGTAAGAAGTCAATCATTACTTGATTATGTTGTAGTATATATGGTTTAAGTTGTTGATATCGTTTCCGTTATTGATGCAGTTAATATATTTTTTAATGTGTATCATTTCTTTGATTTCTAGTTTTTTTGTGTTAGTTTCTTTTTCTATAATCTGGGTACTGTAATAGTCGAAATGATGATTCAGCTCGATTCTATGGGAAGCTAGAGCTGTTTTATCAGTTTTTGAGTATTTATGGGCCTGTAATCGTTTGTTGAGATATTTTTTGGTTTGTCCGATATACAATAATTTATGTATAATTTATAATTTAATAATGCTCCGTTGTGATACGTATCCACATATATCTGGAAGCACACATTAAGAAACAGGTACTCAAACAACAATACAATATCTAGCATATCTGGAACTTTAAAATTTTCATTTCGTAAAAAAATAATTCTGTTTTAGTAGAATTATACTATTGAAAAAGGAAAAAGATTTCCGAAACATGTTTGGCAAAGATAAATAAACACACCTGTAATTTTGAAACATTAATTGTTTTATTAGACCAATAAAACGCCAAAAAATACCTACGGATGTATTATTGAAATATAAGGTCACAAAAAATTATTCTATATATATATATATATATATATATATATATATATATATATATATATATATATAGTTAATTTAGATATTCGGCGATTGAAGTTCTGTTTTACGTTAATATGTGTATATTTAAAATAAACTCTTACATGTTTCGGTAAGTATTACCTTTATCAAAGAATTATAAATGACAGATATTAATGTCAAAGTTATATAAGTGATGTATTCATGGTGAGAGATACAAATTCATAAATACATTCAATTAATTAATAATAAGTCATGACATAACACAAGTTTGATACCACTTATAAACAGAATGATAAGTCAGGAGTTATTATTACACTAGCGCCCGTGGAGCGACTTAAGATATAAATGTACAGATATTTAAATAACATATGGTATATAATTATATAACATCAACATATATTATGATGTTAAATTGCAGATCGTTACATTATTAGGTTATAATATATACTGCTTAGATTTTTTATCACTTCTGTTGTTAATTGAATTTTTTCTCCTGTTTAATATTAATCATTTCCTTAATTTCTCTTTTCATTGTGTGTTGCTCTCTATCAATTATTTGTGTGCTTTCAAAGTAGAAATGGTGATCGCGGTTTGTGAGTAAATAAAGCAGTTTTATCTGTTTTGGAGTATTTGTGAGCTTGTATTCTTTTGTATAAATATTGTTTGGTTTGACCTATGCAGTAACTGTCGCAGTCGCGACATGGTATTTTACAGACAACATGTGTTTCTCGATTTTTGTCTATTTTAGGTATTAATTTTGAAAATAGATGTTTATTTGTATTGCTAAGTTTATATGTTGTAGCTATATCATATATTTTTAAAGTATATTTTATTTTCTCTGGTATTTGTGGTATATATGGAATCGCGATATATGTTGTTTCATTGCTTAAATTGTTATTGGTGTCTGCAGTGTTGTATGAGTTGTGGTGGGTAGTTATTATCAGTTCAGATCGTTTTAATTTTCTTGTTTTTATCTTTTCTGTATTGAGTATGTGATAGTTTAACTGCTCTATCACTCAGATTATACAACCAAGCCCATACCCACATATATGTGGGTTGAGTATAATGTTTCTCAGTTGAAGAAGTGTGAGAGAAATCGACGATATAATAGTCAAAATATTTATTAAAAGTCCTGACATAAATTCAAGGACATGCAATAAATATCATAAAAACGATAATACATGGAAAACGTATAGAAAAACTAAACAATAATCAGGTTAAATTGAAATAATCAATTAATTATGTACGTTCAAGTCTAATGAATTAAAGTTCTTGGCCATGTGTATTAAAAGAGCCTTGATAAGCAGATTATTCATTGGAGATGTCGCAATTATTGCTTCAGTCAATCTTGACGTTGATCGCAGTACTCGGAAGCCAACCCGAGACAATAAAGCAGGTGAATAAAATGTTTGAGCATCATTCATTACATGGTATAAAGATTCGCTAGCATTATCTATAATATTATATATTTTAGATAATCAGTATAAGCTAAGATTGGGCGTTGATCGAAGTTATTAAACTGTTGATAAGCAAGTAACAACAAAGGCCCCAGGTTAGATCCCTCTACTTGAGCTGTTTAAATACATGCCTTGATTTAATTAACCCATCAATTCAATGTTTTGTTCGTTTAAATAGTTTATTGCTCAAGCTATATATGGGCGTACGTACTATATAGATTTGACCGTATTAGAATCATGAAAGAATATAGTTGCAACATGCTCCCTCTTTTTGTTACAACTTCTGGTACTTGGCGACAAATTATTTTCTTTAGCTACAGTAAAGCGGTGGTATAATTAATTTCAACGTGGTTACCTTTCCTTAAATGACACGGTTTGAATTCCTAAGCCGAAAATGTGTTCCGCCGAAAATAAAATTGATCTTTTCGGGAACACGATTGAAGAGAGCTAGTATTTTACTAAACGTAATATTTAAATATCTCTAAATATTCGCGGCATTTAGCATCATGTTACACAAACTTTTTAAGATAATTAAGTTGCCGTTAGATCCCCACAATTTGACTCCAGTTTAAAAAAAAAGAAAGGGTGCAGATCTACACTAAATTGCTGTACCAATGGATCGTCTCATCTAGGATACAACTAAGATATACTGCTTTGATCCCGAAAGAAAACATCAATCAGGAATTTGAGTCTTTAAAAATGAGGTGGCTCCAATAAAAGTTGTTCGAGAACCACATCTTTTGGGGATTAATAGACATGGGTTAGTGGCCACTGTAGATCTAGAGAACCGTCGTATTGTTAATTCAGAATGGTATACTACAGTTTGTTTGTCTGAGTTCTCCAAAATCGTCTAAGAGGAAAAATTATCTTGCATGAACAATTGAGTATTTGAATACTAAAAATATTAAAATAATGGGTCTAGATCTGTCACCCAATTATTGGTTCTTGTTTCTACGTCTCGAAATATGTTGTAACGATAACGGTTTACATCGGCTGAAAAAGCGGTGAAGCAACTGGTTTTTATGGATATAGAAATGCATTTGCAGGGAATAGTTTGGAAAATTATAATTAGTGTTTGATCAAAAATTTTATATTACTATATTAGGCATAACATAAAGAAGACAGTCGTCGAAAATCCTAAATTGTTATGTTATAAATCAGATAAGAGGATTCGGAGATGATCCGTGTAAGAACGGCGTTATAGTTATTAATGTAGTCTGATTTTTTGGGTTTCGACTGACCACATAGTTTTCGTATATCTAAATGATCGCGGAAAATGGTGTTGATTAACTTGCATGCTAGTACGTCCTGAAAATTATGAAGAAGAAAACAATTTTTTGAGCCAGTTGTTTACAAAAGATAAGGTTTGTTCTTAATTAATTGACACAGTCAATCAGTAAAATTGTAGGATTTGAGAAAGCAACAAGAGCTATTCACAAGTGACAACTTTAAGCAATTATAAAATTTATCGTTTGATGTAGGCTAGCACTTCAGGAAATCACTGTTAATCGTTTTTATGCAAATGAAAACGTGTGTACTCTAACTATAATTGGAGAACCACACTGAGCTATGTTGCAAAATTTTGTTCACTATCTTGCTTTGCGAAAGAAGAGGACGGTGATTTCATCAATATGGAGTCACAGTTCACACAGGCAGATCTATGTTATATAGATTCATAGGTTTATCTAACACTCCCTGATTTCTTTATGAGGTTGTACTCAAACAACTGCAACATAAAATTCAAGCAGAAGATCTGGTACTACAGTAACGCGGTGGTGAATGTACAAGGTTGAAAATACTGAAGTTGTTCTGTCTGCTGGATATTATATTTAATTCATAACACAAAC
Organism: Melolontha melolontha; assembly: GCA_935421215.2. Taxonomy (NCBI): domain Eukaryota; kingdom Metazoa; phylum Arthropoda; class Insecta; order Coleoptera; family Scarabaeidae; genus Melolontha; species Melolontha melolontha. Next base: position 92,548,883 of record OW285242.1, on the reverse strand, counting down.
ATGTTCATTTATTGCAAAAAAATATGTAAAACTAAATAATAATAAAAAGAAAATTAATACTGGTAGCCGTAACTTTGTGGTAATTCATTTTGAAAATAAAATAAAATAAAACAATAACTTTGTTATATAATACCACTTTATTCACATATAATCGTCACCGCGGTTTCGACATACAATGTCATTATCAAACTGCAAAAGTTACAGGCCTACATAGAACTTATAAATGACACAAAAATATATGGGGGTGGTTTATGATGTTATTTAAAATTACTACTATATACTTAACTATTATATACAACATTGGAAAAGAGGTGTATATATAAGGTCCAACTGTTCGTTTAAAACGATATCTATTGTGTTGTGTCGGCTTTTAAAAATCTCTAGGGCCTCTAAAATATTTAATTTACGACCTTTCTCGACCAAATTCAATATTTTACGGTGACCATATGTATGCCTTTTTGTAATAAGATGGTTTGCGAATGTTGAATCTGTCTTCTTTAGTTTATATGACCTACTGTGTTCTTTTTCCCGTATAATAAAACTTCGACCAGTCTGACCTATATATACACTTTTACAATCGTTACAATATAATTTGTACACTCCTGATTTATTATTAATATCTGCTTTAGGTTTTGCGTTAAAAATGAAATTACTTGTTTTTACATATGGTTTGTAAGCTATACTAACATTACTATTATTTTTTGAAATTATATTTCCAATTTGCTCGCTTATTTTACCGAAGTAAGTTAACGAGATAAATTGTTTCAAATTAGCACTATCTTTACGATATACTAAACTAAGGGCCACTTGTAATTGTTTTTTCTTTAGTATACTGTCAATTACGCTACTTTTATAACTATTGTTTACCGCTATTTGTTTTATAGTATTGATTTCACGAACAAAAGATTCATTAGACAAAGGAGTATTTAATGCTCTATGTATCATAGAATTAAAAAATGAATGTTTGTGTGTCTTAGAGTGTAGTGAATCTTTGGGAATAATGGAATCAGTGAAAGTAGGTTTACGATATATATCAAATTTTAAGCTCTGATCTAATTTGTTTAATTTTAAATCCAGGAAGTTAATACTGTTATTCTCTTCTATTTCTACTGTAAAATTGATATTAGAATGGATTGAATGTATGTAGTTCAGAAATGTTTGTAGTTGTCTATGAGTACCCTTAAAGCAAGCTAGGATGTCGTCTACATACCGATACCAAAATTTAATATGTTTTTTACCTAGTTGTGATGAAATAATTTTTTCTGTAATATGCTTCATGAAAACTTCAGCTAACAGAGTACTTAGAGGTGAGCCCATTGCCAGACCTTCTGTTTGTTTGTAGCATTTGTTGTTAAATGTAAAGTAACTTCGGTTGGTGACTAACTCCGTTAGAGATATGATTTCGTGTATAACAACCGGGTTTGTATTTTTCTTTTCTAATATGTTTTCTATTAACCTTAAGCATTCCTTATGTGCTATTTTTGAAAACATGTTGGAAACATCAAATGATACCAGGATTTCGGTCTTTTGTATATTACAATCTTTTAATTTAGCTGTTAACTGTATTGCGTTTTTTACGGAAGAGCTATCTGTAAATTCTGTATATTGTCTAATTATTTTGTTTAATTTTTCGGCTAATTTTTTATTGGGGCAAGAAATAAACGAAACAACTGGTCTGGTGGGTGCTTCCTCTTTGTGAATTTTTACTACTAAACCGTATAATTTAGGGGGGGGGAAGGATTCATATGGAAAAGTTTGTACTTATCTGTGTTTGAGATTACTGCATTACAATTTTTGACACATTCTTTAATTTCTGCCTGATACTGTTTAGTGGGGTCCTTTTCAATTCTATGATAGTATTGTCGTCTATAAATTTCTTAACTTTATTTTCATAATCACCTTTAGTTAATATTACAGACGAATTTCCTTTAGCTACTTTTGTTATCGTGAGGTTGTTTTCTATGACTTTGTGATTAATACTTTGCAATGCTCGTCTGTCTGACTGATTATTGCGAGATGTTGAGTTGTTTTTCAGAATATTTGTAACTTTGGCTTTACCTAAGATACTGCTAATTTGATTGTTATTTGCAAATGCCAGTTCTGTTTCAATTACTAGAATTTCTTTTAGTTTGTTACAATGGACGTGTGATGCATATTTAGGACCTTTATTTAATAAGCTAAGTTCATTGTCTGAGAAGTTAACATTCAACAATAATAAAAAGTTTAAAATGTCATAAGAAATCTTAGCACATTTTATCTTATAGACCTTATAATTGAATAAGGGTTAATCAAAATATTGTTATTAAACAAAATGGGTAGTGTTTTCGTTCGAAAAAGTAATGTAGTCGCATCTAAATTCTAAATTTTCTAAAACTAAGCAATCATATAACTCCACTTATCCGTACGATACCAATCCCCCAATAAAATCTATCTAATAAATAATTAAACAGCGACTACAATTGTTCTATTAGTACCCTTTAACTGTCATAAATCACTACCGCGAACGGTCTTCGGTTTTTTTTGTACTTTCTTTTTGAAGGAGACCGCCGTCGCGCCGCCTACTTGATTCTCTCGAATGATATTTAAGAGTCTCTTGCTCGGCCCGCTTTGATGATAAGTTTCTAATTTAATCAACGGGGCGCTTGTAATGCAAATGGAACACTCTTCTTCGACTGGATGACCTCGAGACCTTTCGCTTTTTTCTGTTTTTATCAGTTTCCATTTAATTCATCGACAGATAGTGGTTGATTTCGGAGATGTTTTTAAATTTCGATCGCCGCTGTGTTGCTTAATTGTTTCGGGTTGTCTTGTTTGATCTTATTTCGTGTTTTATTGGCTGTTTAATGAAATTAGTGATAAGAAAAAATGGAGTAAATAGATTGGATTTAACACAAAGTGTATATATTTTGGTTTTGTTTTGTGTGTGTATTACACGACATACATTGTCGATTAATATACGTATATTTGTTGTTATATACGAAACATGTTTTTCCTTGTTATTATCTGCACTAAATGCATTTATGTATACAAAACTTTGTTTTTATTTGAAATGAAAATATAAATAAAAAACAAAATAATTTCCGATTGTTTTATTATTTTTACGAGATAAAACGGTGTTATTACTTGAATCAATAAACAGTGAATTTTAACTGCAAATAAAGTTAGCAAATATGAGTGTCACTTAAATTTGACAAATTTTAAATGTTTGATCAAATTATTTTTCCATACAATTTCCCTCTTTATTTATGATTTGCTCCACCTAATTGATAATTCTTTAATACCGCTTTGAAAGTAAGATGTTGGATGGCTAGTGTTTACCAAACTTCTTTACTTTACATACAGGACGAGGAAAATTTATTATGCGGCACAAAAAAAACCCAATAACATTAAATATATTTTTTTTCCATTTTGCCTTCGAAATGAACTCATTATGACACCTAAAACAGTATCAAAATCAGCTTCATTTCGATACGTTTCTTTTCATTTTTCAATGTTGGCGTTGTTCGAACACAGAAATAAATATCATTGCTGTCATTTCATTTTAAGAATTTAAGTACATTTGACAGATATGATATATACCGGGTGTATTATGTAAAACCTTTGGGGCTGTAGCTTTCTTATATTTTATCTTATTTTAATGAATGATATGTCAAACTAAATCGTTTTTAAAGCACTGTAACCTGTTTTTTTTTTAAATTTTGTTGACATTTCGTTTTTGACAGACAGTAGTAAATTTTTTTTTTAAATTGTACTACATACATATTTTTTTTTACTTATTCTAATAAACATTTATTTCCTGAAGACACCTCCATTAAATTGAGTGACAAATTTTTTATTATTAAAAAAAAAATACGAAATTTACAGAAATCAAGCTATCATCATATATTTTAATGAATCAAATGTTCGAAATTGGCCCCATTTTGTTCCAGACACATTTGACACCTTCTATTAACTCCAACTGCTGCGTTTAATATAAGATTTGGTAGAATTTCATGACATACTTGTACTATCCTTCTTACTAAATCATATCTGGTATTAGGTGGAGTCAAATAGACATGATCTTGAATGTAAGACCACAGAAAGAAATCAAGTGGATTCAGATCTGGCGATCAAGCAGGCCATCGAATAGGTCCGTAAGTGCCCATCCATCTGACGCCAAAATAATTATTTAGAAAATCAGTATTCATTCGTGCATTATGGGGTGTGGCACCGTCCTGTTGGAACACCACCCTGTTTAACTCAGCAAGTGGCAACTCATCTAAATAATCGCCTAATTCATTGCGTAACAAATTATTATACTTTTCTTGGTTTAGATTACCCTCCATAAAAAAAGGCTCTACTACTCTATCGCCTAAAATGCCACACCATACATTTACACTGAACCGATTTTGAAAATTGTGTTGCATCACAACATGGTTATTTTCAGTGCTCCAATGGCGATTATTATTTCTGTTGAATACACCATTTTTCCCAAAAGTGCATTCATCTGACCACAACACACGACGATAAAAAATTGGATCTTCCCTTAGTTTATTCATGAAAACCGTGCAGAATTGAACCCTTCGTTGAGGGTCGTTTTCACCGAGAGCATGCACCTTCCGTGGTTTATAAGAAAAGAACTTTTGCTTCTTCAGAATGTACTGAACTGTAGAATGTGATACCTGCATGTAGTGAGCAATTTCTTGCGTAGACGTATTAGGGTTTTCTTCCACATAGAGCAAGACACTTAATTCTAAATTTTGATCTTGAATTACACGTGCGTTTATTTTCGGTTTTTTGAATGATCTAAAATTTCGTAAATTTCGCACGAGCCTTCCTAACTTATCGGCACTTGGGCGCAGTCTGTCAGGAGAACGATTTCCATAAAGTCGCAAAGCAGCTGCAGAATTTGTTCCGCATTCAAAATATGCTTGAATCGCATCCCCACATTCGCCATTATCCATTTCAACAACAAAATTTAGAAATAAATCGTTGAAAATGTTATAATGAATGTTTGACTGACAGATGTCACAGCTCTATTCGAAAATTTGGAATGCACTTTTATCGTTCAATAAGACAGCTTGATTTTTAAATTTTTAAAATAAACACTGTAAATGTTGTTGTTGACCCACCGCTCGCTGATAACATTGGTTTGTAATCCTTTATGGGCTATATAGTATTGAATGAAAGTGATTTTAAAAGGTACACACATTTGCTGGTAATAAAATGAAATAGAGTATTTAAAATGCATTTAAGAAATCTCTGTGTTCGGAAAAACCAGAATAAATCGAACTAAAAAAAAACCTACAATTTCTCGATTTTTTTTCATACAAGGATATCGTTGTTTACAGTTTCATATTCAGAAAAAGTAATATATTTGAATAAGGAAAAAAAAATATAGTGCAATTTAAAAAAACACAGTTTGCAGCTGTCTGTCAAAAACAAAGTGTAAAAAAAAATTCAAAGCGGATCACGTTACAGTGTTTTTAAAACGATTTAGTTCGACGTATAATTTACTACATTCGGATAAAAAATAAAAAAGTTACAGCACGAAAGGTTTTTCATAATACACCCGGTATGTACGTACTATACACAAACAACGTATATTCTATACAATTGACAAGATATATTAGTTTCTATGTCACTCATGTCTATATTTTTAAATAAAATATCAAATAATGTTAACGAAAATTAATAAATAATATGTAATATAATATACTTGGCGGATAGCAAGATTTAAATTTGAAAATGTCAAGTATCAATGGCTGCATGCTTTATATAAAAATAAAACTCTAAACTTTCAAATTATATAATTCCAGTTTATTAATGCAAAAAATGCAAAATAGAAAAAATAGTTTAAAAAACTCGTTTCATAAGGCTTTTTGCCGCACTCGCTCTTTAGAAAACTCGTTTTCTAAACAGATCTCGTGCGTCAAAATGGTGCCTTATGAAACTTTGTTTTTAATATACTATTATTAGCACGAAGAAAACAAAACTGTAATTATAGTAATAATAAAATAACATTATTTTATGAACATATAATATATTTAAAGACAATATAGTACAATAATAATGTTATTAGTGAGAAGGGTGCCATTTATTTGGGAATGAATTTTGTCAAAACGCGGCTCTAAATTAGGTAAACGAACACATAACTCCTTATCTACCATCTGTAATAGTTTTGCGTTTTTTTAATTTTATTTCCATGAACACCGAGAAATATTATTTCCAATAATATGATGATCTAAAGGAAACAGAAATTTACGATAAGCATGGCTTCGTAAACAAGCGATCAACCGTCACGAACTTGTCTGTTCTTACTCAATACTTGTCAGAGTGTTTGGATGTCTATAATGACTTTTCTAAAGCTTCCGATTGTATAGATCTCAAGATATTTTTAATTAAATTTAACGTAATTGGTTTTATCCCGGCTTTATCCTCACTGTTTCGAACTTACTTGTGTGACATAGTTCAGTATGTTTATTATAATGGTCACAGATCAAAATGCTCTTAGACGACTTCAGAGGTGTCTCAGGGAAGAAACCTTGGCCCGTTACTTTTTATAATTTATAATAATAACTTGTACGATATACTTGAGCGCCATAAATTACTCTTTGCTGAAAACCTGAAGCTGTACCAGAGGATTAATGGTGAAGGAGATTGTATCTTTCTTCAGAAACAGATAAATGTGCTTAATTCCTGGTGTATTGCCAATAAGTTAGAATATGTATAGGTGTAATGTCTTAACCTATACGCACAAGAACAATCCGTATATATTTACGGATATATATAATAATTATCGTTATTTGATACCATACGTTCGCTTCCTGAGCATATTTTACATACAGTTTCTTCTTCATTCACGACCCTGGGCTTAATTATACGGAACTCTAAAAATTTCTCTTCCATGGATGCTATTGTCCTGTTTTATTTTACCTTTGCTCGGCCCAAGTTGGAATATGCATCTTTAATATGGTCACCTATCTACACAATATACATTAATTTGTTGGAATAAGTTCAGCGAAAATTTTTAAATTATTTACAGTTTAAACAAACTAGACTTTATCCACTTCAGGGTACTAACCATATCGCGTTACTAGACACCTATCGGTTTGACTCCTTGGAGAACCGTAGGCGTCAAAATGATGTTAAATTTTTATATAATCTGCTCCACAATGGCATAGCAGCACCATCATTGCGGGGCAACATTAAATTTCTAGTTCCACAGTATAATAGCCGACTATGCAGCACATTCTATTATCCCATAGCAAGGACTAATATTTTAATGAAGTCATCGATATATCGTGCCGTATATTTAATTGTTTAGTAGCCGTACATAATGGATTAACCACTCAAATCTCTCAATAATATTATACAGGGTTAGGCAAATGTATGGATCCATTCGAATATAATTTGATATGGCTACCTCGATTTTAATAAGACTTTCCACAATAATTAAATGCAAATCAGGGATTCGATGAGTATATTTATATCCGAATCAGGCTTCCGGTTTAGGCGAGAACGATGTTAACTTTTTAGTTTAAATGAAGTACCATTTATATTTTTACGAATTTCAATAGAGTTCTGCTTAGAGAGTTTAGCAATAACTAGGTTTGACACTTTTTTGTTCAAGAACGACAGATATATTTAATTAAATCTAATAATGCAAATTTTATTGAGAGCAAGAAAAACGAACATCAAAAATATAAACCAAATCAATATCAGTTAAGAAAGTTTTTGAAATGACGACCGTTTGACAATATGCAAGTCTGTGAACAAATTCTTGAATGCCATTTACCAAAGCCTCTCACGAATTAATTGCACTTGCTCAATTATTCTCTGCCCTAATTCGTCCAGATTATGCGATCGTCTAGTACAAACCACAGAAAAAATCTAGGGTATTTAAATCTGGAGACCGTGTGGACCGGATGATATTTTTCGTGTTTCAATATTCTCACTGCTAATCGGCAAAGTTTAGAGCGAGGGATGTAGTAAAAGTTTGTGGTAATTATTCTAATGCTATAGCAATATCTCGAGAAATAACCTCATTAGTTGCGACTTTTGGTTGTACGCTTTTCGGTGAATTTCTAACATTTTTGGTCAAGTTATATCTTCTCAAAGTTTTACCAACGACAGTTCGTGATATTGGATGCCGATCTTAATGTAAATTGTTAAATAAATCGCATAATATAATCTTCATGAGTTTCTGACGCAATTACTAAAACCAATCAGAATTTCAATACGTTCGTTTTTAGTTAATTATTATTATTAATATTTGTCTAAGACAGTTTAAGACAAGTATTGAATTTTAATTCCATTAAACATAAACATGATTTTAAAATATCGGTTTTAATGGAATATTTTTATCGTTGTTGAACAAAAGGGGGCAAAACCTTACTATTGTTGAAGTCCTAGAGCAAAGCTCTATTGAAATTCGTAAAAATATACAGGCTGATTCATTTCAAATAAAAAAGTTAATATCGTTTTCGGTTAAACTGAAAGTCTGATTCGGATATAAATAAACTCGTCGAATCCCTGATTTGTACTTAATTAATTGTGGAAAACTTTATTAAAATCTAAGTAGCTGTATCAAAGATATTCGAATAGATCCAAGCCTTTATAAGCCTGTTGGGCAATAAATAAATTATTATTTTACTGACTTTAGTAGCTAATCCAGGATATTGACACTGAAGCGAAATCATAAATTCTGACAGTCTAGCATACAGTTCTAACACCGAAAGTCAGGGTTTGTTGACTTTGTGTACAGGATCATTTTTGAGGTCTGCCAAATTTTCTTATTCTTTTAATTGTGTACTGTGGTATCTTGGTAAAGGATTAATAACATTCGTACGTTTGATACATTTGGTACATGTGATGGACAGCAAGTGTTAACACTCTCTTCTGTACTTCTGACAAAATTTTAAAGTTGTTTGAAAGAAAGCTTTTACGTCTGCGGACCAATCAATGGAGTTTTTTATAATTTTAGTTTACCGGTTCAAGGACATTTTTTCTTTCCGTTTTTTTCTTCAATTCACAGCAAAAGAAAAACTGACCTACGATTATAATATATCTGATGATTCGCAGAAGTAAAATTGATGTCTGTAGTTTCATTGATTTGTAAGACATATAAGTTTTAAGTTAGTATTTTGCTTCAGTGAAATGTTCGCAGTTTCTCAAAATGTCTTGAAGTTTACAAGAAATCGTGGAGTTGACATAAGAATGATATTACATTTGTTTAGTGGTTTCGTCACTAATAATTGAGTCAACAACGATTTATAAGGCTGGTGGAATAATGTTTTCTATACTTTTGACAAAATTTTTAATTTGTCTTGAAAAGCCTTTACGGCTGGGAAGCAATCAAACTGCGAGTTTTTAAATTTTCTGGTCCACAGTTCTAACTTGTCGGAGAAAGACTTTAATTTGCATGTAATTATTAATAATATTTTCGTTCTCACTTTTCAGGCTCAAACGTAAAGTGCTAAAATTATTAAAAAGGTCGATAAGAAATGAGCCAGCAATTATCATCGTTAACAAATTCAAATTCAAAATTTTCAGCATCTTAGAACCATATTAGTTGAGTTCGCAAAGAGAAAAACCGTGTCAGTACTTTTTCTTTTGAGAGCCATCATAAGCAGTAAACACTTAAAATCAGAATCCATAGTTTCAGATAGAGATACAACGTAGCATGTAATCCGCTTAGCAACATTGTCCATCGTCTTCGGGAGACCGTCAGGTAGAGATTTTAACACCAAAACTTTGCAGTGAATCAGAGAATATGCAAATTTAAATTGTAACTTTTTTTGCAGTTCATGAGCCATGAAGCCATCTCTTTAGTCCTGCATGGATGGAGCGGCCTTAATGCAAACGCTAACGCAAGTTTGCCACTGCATCCATCTCTACCTACAAGTTTTCGAGTTCATATTTTGCTTCAGTGAATTGTTCGCGGATCTGATCATCAATTTCTCGCGAAATATCTTGAATTTTGTGAGAAATCGTGTGGACTGGCAAAGGATTGGTCTTAATTAGTTGGATTGCTTAGCTAGTTATTAATTTATAATTTTCATTAACAATAAAAATACGGCGTTAAGGCAAAAATCTTTCGTTTTTGTTGTCGTTTGAAAATCGAATTAAAATAGTTTATTGGGTGTATTGTGTATATTGTGTAGATTATACATGTATTATAAGCGTGGAGATCGGACGTTTCGAAACCAAATTCATGCGGAAATGTTTCTGATTGTGAATATGTTGTATACAATATAGTGACAAAAGGATTCTCACGTTATAATTTCGAAAAAAGAAACAAATTATCGCTAAAGGTAGGCCAACTCCAACTTTGACTAATTTACAAATGAAACAGACATGCAATATACATATCTGTAACTGTACACATGGACAATGGACATTTGTAACAAATGCGTTATACGTGCATAACGTATTGATATACTTAAAACCTTTTTGTATATTTGACTAATTTAACAAAACTAGCTAAATTCTATAGGTATAAAGCATTTTCAAAAAGAAAGTTACAAAACGTGTGAATGGGTGACTGGTTGTGACAACAAGTATCTTTCGTTTTGCTGGCCATTTATTTTATTTCCAAGTAAAAAAAAATTGTGCAATAAAAAAGGGTTTGCTGATCTAAACAATTTACACAAATTAATAAAAGGACATATGTTAATTCAACCGCACTAACGCGATAACGCGATAATTAAAGAAAAAAAAAATTGGGAAAATTAGAATTGAATATACATTAGACAATATGTTAAATAAATTTATACAGAGAAACATAATCAAGAAGTACGGAAAAACCGTGTAATACTTAAGAGGTTGATAGATGTGACTTGCTTCCTGGGAGAACATGAACTGGTCATAGTGAAATTGAACTATCTTTAAACAAGGGAAACTACGTAGATTTAGTAAATTTATAGGCAAAGAATGAAGAAATTTTACAATCTCATTTGAATAATTCTACAAGGTTTAAAGGAACTTCTAATTTAATACAGAACGATCTTATTCTATGCATAGAAAAAGTAATATTGAAAAAAATAAAATTTGAAGGAGAAGTAGCCTCTTTTGTTGCCATAATTCTGGAAGAAACTACAGATGTGACAAATGTTAGTCAAGTTATTAAAAGTCTTACGTTATGTAACAAAAAAATTGAAATTAAAGAACGCTTTCTAGGATTTTTAAATGTTTCCACGCAAAGAAAAGCTTCTGCTTTATATTGTATTGTTCAGACTATAGTGAATGATTATAATTGTGGTTCAAAAGTAGCTCCAAGTTATAATGGAGCAGCAGTAATAGCAGGCGAATTAGAGGGGTTACAGGTTAAAGTAAAAGAAACGTATCCACCCGCACTTTTTGTACATTGTATAGCACATCACCAAAATTTGGTTTTACAGTCTCTTAGTATAATAAAGGAATGTAAGATTTTTTTTTCAAACTTTGAACGGTTTGGCAGCATTTCTTTCCAAATCTTCAAAAAGAAACAATTCTTTAGATCCGGAGGTTCATAAAAGATTACCAAAAGTATAATTCGATGGAATTATAACGGCAGGTTAGTAAAAATTGTATTTGAATATCGACAACCACTTATTAATTTTTTTCGAAATATTATGGATAACCAGGAAGAATAGGACAATGGGAGTTGAGTTTGCTCTCGAGGATATTTTAGTGTTAGAAACTGAAACTAATTTTAATCTTTTGTTACTTATTTTTTTCGAGATATTTCCATTTAGTACCAACTTATTTGCTGTTTTACAAAATAAAACTAGTGACATTAATTTATGTGTAAAGAAAAATTCAGGAATTTAAATCCATCGTGTTTTCTAAGAGAGAACAATTTGATCATTTGTGGAATAAATTTGAGCGTTTAACTATTGGTTGAATAGTTAAAAGAAATACGCACCGATATTTCCAAAGAACATAGAACAGATGAAAAATCACGATTTCATATGTTGCACCCTCAAATTTCTAGAATTAGTTAATTTTCGCCATAAACCCACAGTTGCTGAAGGTGCCTTTGAATCGCCTTAACAAAATTATCCACTATATTTTGACTTTTTTGGATTGCGTTCTGAACTCACAGTGATTTACAACACCTCAGAAGACTTAAATAAAACGAGTGCTAGTGACTTATGGAAATCTCTTAAAGACTATGAACTAGATCGTGCTTGCCCAGAAATCCTTAAACTATGTGAATTAACATTCACTATCCCGGACACAAGTGCGTCTGCAGAACGTTCCTTACTGCGCTTAAACGAATAAAAAATTTTGTTAGGAATTCTACAGGAGGAGAAAGACTTTCTGCTTTGGGATAGATATCACTTGAAAAGGATTTAGTGCAAGAATATTCTCGCCAAAAATGTTTATATGATGACGTCATAGATAAGGTTGCAAAAGAAAATAAATGTATGGCCCTTCATTTTAAGTAAAGTAGGACTCTATTGTAGTTTGTAACAAAATTTATCCTTTTTATGCCTCCACTAAAAAAAAAATTGCCTAGGCTTCATTTTACTCTACAGCTTCCCTTTTTGTGAGGTTTTGAACACCCTACTGGCAGGATTATAAGTTTGGGAATTCAATTCTTCTTACTAAAATTTACAATACATTTCTGTACACGGTTTTGATATTTCAAACCAAAGTAAAACTACCATATTGTCTATATGTAAACGAAATTCGGCAATCTAGCTCCAGTATCGCAATGAGTCTTTTTTTTGCATTTCGAATTATTTAATAATTAAAATGTCTAAAATTTGGATTACATATTAATAGTGTCAATTTTGACTAAATTGTTAGCGAAATATTCATAGTCGTATGTAATAATAATTCAATCTTAGACTCGATTAATTTTAAAATATCCTATTGCAAAATTAATTTTTATTTTTATACAATAGCGCAGCATCCTTACAATTTTTACTCTTGATTTCATCTATTTTCTCATTATCTTCATTACCATGGCCATAATCATCGTCGTCATGAGAGTTATCGTCTTCGGAACAACAATCGTCTTGTAAATGTATTTATTATGTCTTCTTATATATTGGGACGTTGCGTATAGGAACGTTGATGACTCTGTTCGTGGCGTGTTATAATACCTTATGCCTTTCGGAGGCTTCACACCTTCGTGTCCGAAGGTTGGCACCCCTGCCGTGACGGTCTGGTCTGGCATCGTGTGCTGATATTTCAATTTGCCCTCGACTTTCTGTCGGTCGTTTTGTCTTGTTTTGATCCACGGCACCTTTGATATATTGGCCAGACAGTTTACGACTCTTCACGCCAAGTCATCATCATAACGGGCGATGCCCGTCCGTGATATTCGAGATGGGTTTAAAATTCTTAAACTCTTTGTGTTTATGTGTTTAAGTGATTCGCGTAAAGCAGACATTTAAGCTAATTTAATGATAGTGCATGTAATTGTTTTTTAAAATTTTTAATTTTCATATATTTTTTATGTTTTTAAATATGGTAATCTGGTCCTCTATTAACAGGGGCACATCTCCAAATTTGAAGTTTTTATTAAAAGTAGTCCTCAAAGAAATATGTTCAAATCTATTTTTTCTATTATCTTAAATTTGTTTTAATGGAGTAAAAGTAATCGTTAAAGTTCATACAATATCTGTTTTCTTTAATAACTTAAGATATTTGTACGAGGGTATATCAAAATATAACATAACTTCTTTTGCAACTAGAATTTTATAACACAAAAAGTAGAAAATGAAACCCCATCTCTAATGTACTTATCCTCAAGTAGGTTTTGATTTAACTTTTAACGTTTATTACAAATTAATTACTGAATTGTAGTGTTCGACGTACCCATCGAGTGGAGCAAAGATATGCGATAAAATTTTGTAAAACTCCAACTAAAACTTTTGAAATTATTAAAACTGCATACCCAGATGATAGTTTATCGCGATGTAGAATGTTTGAATGGCATAAGAAATTCAAATATCAAGGATATCCTTGATAAAGTCATCATTGCCGAAACATGTAGGGTTGTTTTAAATATATATACTTTGAAGTAAACCAGACCTTTAATCGCCGACTGATTGAATTTACCATATCATACCAAGGTCACGAAAATATTATATATATATATATATATATATATATATATATATATGTATATATATATTTAGTGTTTAAAGAATTTTGTTTTTCTTTTTTCTTTTATTGGTCGTGTCTTAATATTAAAAATAATACTAGATTTTTATTGGTTTTAGCGACCTTTTATTGAATTTTGATATTGTTTACGACGTTTCGACTTTTATCAATTCAGTCTTTTTCAAGCATCTGGAAACAAGAATCAATACAATGAACATGAGAACTGAAACACGAAACAAACACGGTTCTCATGTTCATTGTATTGATTCTTGTTTCCAGATGCTTGAAAAAGACTGAATTGATAAAAGTCGAAACGTCGTAAACAACATCAAAATTCAATAAAAGGTCGCTAAAACCAATAAAAATCTAGTATTATTTATATATATATATATATATATATATATATAATATATATTTTGCAAAGTTGACTCTCACAGGATATTCGTCGGTCTGTTTTATTCCTATGTGTATGGAAGCAAATAGTTTAATAAAAAAACTACGTTTTCTACAGCTAAACACCGATAAATAAAAGAGTTTGTTTAACGAAATATTTGTAAAAGTTTATTAAAATAAGATTTCTGTAAACAATAACAAATAAACGTGCCTAACGACAGATTATGGAATTACTATTAAGTGCACGTGTGAATTGAAAAAGGTTATGTTATAATGGTACTGATATTTTCAAGTAAATTATAATATAAATACATCGACAAATAAATGCAGGTGAGTACTACAATCCTTAATAATAAGATTCTTTCATAAATTCTTTGTAAGTTGAAAATGTAATTTTTAAAGTAAAATTAAGAGTTCTTGATTTAGTAAAATTTTGTTTTAGTTGTAAAATGTTTTAATAAGTCTTTTTCGAAATAATTTAGCTTAATAAGACCCGTTTTTCGAAGAATAAGGGTAGGTATCTTGAATGATGTTGGCGTAGATCAGGAAATTCGTAGTAAGTACGTGGTTCAAGTACGGAGTCTTCGATACTGCGATGCCGGCTTTGGCGTGATTCGACGGCGTTGGTTTTTCTCGGGCTGGTGTTCCAATCGCAAAGATGTTTCGAACGATTGCTGGCCATTCTTCGGTGTTATCGCCTTCAAAAATGGTTTAAAAGTAGCTCCAAATTTATGTGTTTCTTTTCCGGATACTTTTAAAATTCGCACACAGGTATTTTAGATTTTATTAAATTTAAACTTTGGAGTAGCACTTTTTCCTGGCACTTGTAATAAAAATTTCTACTGACGCCTTCATAGCAATTATTTCTTTCAAAGCCCTTTCAATAGCCTCGAATTTTACTTTAAATTACATGTAATAATAATTTGAATATAAATGGAATATTGATTTAAACATTAAAACAAAATTAAAATATTATTTTACTAATAGATGTTATGGGTTTTTGAATGTGGTGTTATGTTTTATGCGTAGAAAGAAAATAACCTATTCGCGGGTTTGTATACATTTAAAAAGTGGGCGTGTCTAATTAGTATCGATACAAAATTTTAATGTAGATAAATTAGCTATCTGTTTATTTCGCGCTAAAGATTTTAATTATGAAGATGACAATTAAAAAAAATATAAAAAGTAAATTTTGAAATAAATATAAATTAGTTTGAAATATACAAAGTTATCGTAATATTAATTTATTTACATTTCGATACTAATTTTACAAATTATGTCCGCCAATTTAACCATTCTATTGTATGTTATTTTTATGTTAATTTCTGTCTTTCCCTTTTGCAGTTAGCTGGAATGATGGTGCAATTTGCCCCATAACAATATATATATATATATATATATGTATTCTATTTTAGTAATATAGGGCCTATTGCAGTGTTGCATAATGATTTCGTTTGGTCAAAACTTGACATCGTTTCTTTTATTAGGTCACCAGTTATAGAAATATGTTAGAAAAAATTCGAAAGAAGTTCTTAAAAAAATGTTAAATAGAAACATGTCCAGAAACTGTAGAGCATTTTTTACTTGTTGAATTTAAAAAGAAATTTAAGTCCCAGTGGTGTATTAACTTTCCAATTCATATGAGTGAGCAGATGTATTCGGACTACGAGGACAGGGCAAGCATTATAATACAGAAGGATGACCTAAGGCTTCCAGGACGTTAATTTTTTATGGTGGTACGTATACAGTTTCATTTTTTAGAAAGTGTTTGCACATCGTTCAGAATTGATGTTAACATCAAATTATTTAAAATATAAGGAGATCACCATTACTTTTTCTTTTCCTGTCGAAGATTGAGATTAATAGCTTCTTCCTTTTACCCTGGCGTTTGGATTCTGGTTCGTAGTGATAAAATCACTATAATTTCTTGTAAAAAGGCATTGCATTCTTGTTGATAGATAAATAGTTCTTGTTTAAGTGATGTAGCGATAGTGTCGAAAGGAAATTGCGTTGGTTGTAAGTAAACAGTTGTGAAATCTACTGAGTAAGAACTTAGTGAAAGGCAAGATTAGTAATAGCGGAGTGCGAACTTTTCATATGAATGCTCAACATTTTAAAAAGTTATCTACCTTAAGTGGTCCTATTTATACGCAGATAAATTTCAATGTTTGCATGAGATGCTGCAACACGAGCATGTTCTGGGCGGTGCCAATTTTTACTTAATTGTCTTCTTTGTTGAAAATTTATTGCACCATTTAACTATTTCTACATGAGAACAACTCGACTCACATATTATACCGTTGTCATTTGTTTTATAAATTCATAGGTAAATGCACTTTAGCGAGAAAAAATTCAATAACACTACTTTGATAAATTTTCTATTATTGATTTCCGTAGTCATGTTCATGAAGTCGTAGCACAAACCTGTATTTGCTGAGTAAACTAATCGAACTAAAACCTTTAACTTGAATCTTGCAACACACTATTGGGCATAGGGTTGACTTATCACAATTAAGAAAAAGGCCTAAAATTGCGTTGTTTCATATAACATTCAAAGTATTCAACAGATTCTTCTATAATAGGTAACAATTTAAATCTACATGTGCATAGTAGATTTAAATTTTTATCTCCAATAAATCGAATATCTAAATATTTTGTGTATTCAACTGATTTTTAGATCAGTAAAATTACATTATATCTTTTACAACTAGCGGAGAGTCTTCGAAGTTTAAAGAATATGTCCTTCTTTCTTATTTCTATCTACAAAATTTATTTTTATTAGTTTTGTTAATATCTCAGTGTGAATCTGTGGCTATACACAAGCACAATTAAAACCATGTTAAGTTATAAAACAGTTGCATGGTGAGAAAAAACTGCCCAAACAAAGGCTTATTGGGCAGCTGATTGGCATAGAAAGACAAGCATGTTTAAGTGTCACAGAGGCGATGAAAATAACTCATATTGCTGCACTGGAGACTGAATTTACTCTGCTGAGATTAATTTACCAACTCTAGGTATCTATACATAAGGAGAAGCAAGGTCAGTAACCAACAGACTAATGTAAAATCAAACAGCTATAAGTCAAGTCCACGGCACCGACCATCATAAGCTTATAGAAGAACTCAAGGAAAATTTTATTATTGGGAAGACGACTGATGCTTTGATTCAGAAATTCTTCATTTCTTAATGAGAAATATAAAGTAGTCATGGAGGACCACCCGTACAGACGGAATCTATCTGGTAGACTTATGACTTTAAAACAGACCAAGATGTTGGAGTCGGAATGTATGGGCTTAAAGAAAGGCGTTGGAAAAATTAATATATAGCCAAGCAACGTTAAAGGCACTAGATTTGGTACAAGTTATATCTGAAGTTGTATGGGATGTGTTTGTCCTGAATGAGTTCGCTACTTTCAACAAAGTGACATTATCCTCGATCTCAGGACAGGATCCTAGGGCAAAACAGTTCAGTGAACATTCGTCCAAGTTTGTAACGGATCTACTGAATAGAAGCGGAAGCTCTGTTACGATGATGGTAGCATTATCAACAGGATATTGTAAGCTCAACAAATATATGAAAAATTTTAACTTGGTAGAAAAAATGGTATGTAGTTTGTGCACAACGGAAGAGGAAACTGCCCTTCATCTACTATGCCAATGCGAAGGTCTGGCAAGAACGCGTTTCTTACTAATGGAAGGTCAACATCCTAAAGTGGAACTATATTAGGTTATAGGTATAATGAGAAAGTGGACCAACTTCATCAACAGGCCTCGCCTACAGATTTTATAGGACCGGAGCCATCTTTTCTCATTGAAACAACAAATATCAAAATAGTGATGAATAAGTAAGCTGAAAATAAATCTAGTGGATGATGGAAGAACTTCCCAGGTCAAATACGGGCAAAATAGTTCAGGTAACATTCATTTAAGTTTGTAACGGATCTACTGAATAAAGACAGACAGTCAGTTAAGATGATAGTGGCCCTATTAACAGGTTGACTACCGACCACTTCGATCGGAGTGATCAGGCATGGGTCGGCGATGCCAACCACTCCGATCGGTGTATTATGCAAGCTTTATTTTCATACACTAATTTGCACTCGGCGTTATTAAGTGGTTGTTTCTTTCTATGCGGCGTCCTTCATAAACCTTTCGTTCACATTGTGGCATAGTTGGTTACGCGTTTTTCAATTCCTTTCTAATTTATTTTCCAGGTCAAAATGGACTCTAAACCTGGACCTTCTGGGCAGCAAAAAAGACAAGCAGATGATGTTAATGTGTGGTATAGAAAAAAACCGCTAACACACCAGGAATTACTTAAATGTTTAGAAGATAGTAGCGATGATGAGTATTTACCAGAATCCGAAAACGACGGTTTTACCTTCGAATCAGAGGCAGACAGTGATTTAGACACCAGTGATCTGGTTCAGGCTTCATCAAATGATCCTGACGTGCCTCGGAATACCAGTGTAATAACTCGATATACGATCATGTGTATGCGTAACACTTTGCAAGGCGACAGCCTCGCTTTTAATACAAAACATTAACGTGTTATCTAAACACGACCTTACTCCGTATTTGTTGCATACACAAGACTATGCATCAGGGTTATACATTTGTTCTAGAAACAAATTATAAGTAAGACAAGGATCTTCTCTAGTATATATAGACGATAGTTTAAGTTATAGGGAGAGTGACAGCCAGTCAGTGGTGCGAACTGTGTTACATCATAATAACCACCTTCGGCCCTGTCTGAGTTGAACCAAGTATAATATGTACATCTTGTAAATAATATTGTTATTCAGTTTGTAAGCGTTGAGTTAATAATAGAATGTTACCCGGACATCGAGTGTGTATCATTTAGTTCTTTATTCCGCCTCGAACCCGCAACACAATGTGGCCGCCCAAACGGCCCACATTACATGCCGATCCTCCAGGCACATAGGACCTTACATGGACGATCCATCCTACCCACCTTACATGGCGATTCTGCATACCTAGGGCATAGGACCTTTACACCAGTTCCGCTCCTACGATTCCACAAGTAAATTTCCAATGGGGAAACACAGGGGAATTCAAACAATTTACATTCAAAAAACATCAAGAACTATTGGTACCCGTTCCAGGCACAGGAAAGCCTTTAGATTTTTTCCAGCTTGTAATTGACGACGATTTCCTTGAACAGGTGGTAGACCAAACAGCTATGTCGTTGAAGTTTTTCTTCGCAGCGAAACATCTGAAAAATCGCGAATTACGAATTGGAAGCACCTGTCTAAGAGTTGAAAATTTTTATAGCTCTGCTTTTTCATACAGGCACTATTCAACTAACACGGGTAAATGATTACTGGAAAACTGACCCTCTTTTCGACATACCAGTTTTTCGAAAATATATGTCGAGGAATAGATTTCTTCTTATTTTGCGTTGTCTGCACTTTACGTCTGCAAATACAGATCCTAATGACCGTTTGGGCAAAATAAGATCTGTCATTGGCTTTTTCAACGAGAAGATGGAGAGCATCTATTATCTAGGAAGAGAATTGTCTCTAGATGAAGCAATGGTACTTTGGCGTGGGCGGTTACAATTCAAGCAGTACATACAAAATAAACGCCATAAGTACGGGATGAAACTATATATGCTAACAGAACCTGATGGACTGGTACTGAAATTTCGCCTGTATGAAGGGGCATCAGATACATATGGCGGAACTGGACATACAACAAAAGTAGTTCTGCACTTACTAGAAGAAAAGTTAGGACAGGGGCACGCGGTATACCTTGACAATTTTTATAACAGTGTTGAGTTAGCCACCAAGTTGCTAGAAAAGGAAACTTTTTGTACCGGAACACTGAGAAGCGACCGGAAACACAATCCGCAGGAAGTCATGAAGGCAAAGCTAAAACGAGGAGAAAATAAATCCATGTTTTCTACGGGAGTTCATATTGGCAAATGGCGTGACAAACGGGATGCGAATTACATAACCACGGAATTTCAAAATGAAATGGGTATTTTTACGAATAAAAGGGGAAAAGAAACTGAAAAACCTACAGCAATTATAGGTTACAACAAAAACATGTCGGGAGTTGATCGTCAGGATCAAATGTTGTCATATTACCCTTGAAATAGGAAAACCATTAGGTGGTATAAGAAACTTTTTATTCATGTTTTACAAATGAGTATGATGAATTCATACTATTTGTACAGAAGATACTCTGGCAGTAATCGTCTTCGCCTTTATGACTTCCGATTGGAAGTGATTCAAGATCTGTTAGTTACACGTCATAATGTGTCTGTCCGTCCTCCAAAGCACAAAAAAGTTTCGAATATTGACCATCATTCCCTTATAAAAATTGAAAAATCCACCAAGGAAACAATGCAAGGCGGTAGCGAAACCAAACGAGTATGCAGAAAAGAATGCAAATCATGCAGAGAAAGAAAAATCAGGAAACAGACGACGTTTGAATGCAAACAATGCCCTGGGAAACCTGGTTTTTGTATGAAGTGCTTTGCGGATGCTCATGAAGAAACATAGTTTTTTTATCAGTATCGTCTGCATTATTTTTTTTAGTTATCTATAGATTTAAGTTTACCTAGAGAAACAAGTTTTGTTTATTTTTGCCTACAAAAAATGTTTGTGATATACATATAAAATAAAAGTGTTTTGCAGAAATATGTTGGTTTAATTTCAGTATATGGCTAAAATGTGTAACACTCCGATCGGAGTTTTCGGCGTCACGTGAAAATTTTAGTGGCGGACGCCTACCACTCCGATCGGAGTGCAAATTTTTTTTGACATTTTGACGCAGAACTTTATGGAAAAAGCAGTTAAAACAACAATGTATATAACATATAACATAAATAAAAACAGAAACAAAAAAAAAATTTCGGCATCTGGAGATGTTCAGACAATATGGTCGGCAGTCAACCTGTTAACGGGACATTGTAAGCTCAATATATACATGCATAACTTGAACTTGGTGAACAAACTGTATGTAGTTTGTGCCTAGCGGAACAGGAAACTGCGCCTCATGTACTATGCTAATGCGAAGGTCTGGTAAGAACGGGCTTCTTGCAAATGGAAGATAAATATCCTAAAGCGGACCTATATTTAGAAGAATCGAATTTGCTAATATTAATTAAACGAGCAGGGCCAGAGAAAGTACTCTAACAAGATATGAGGACCACAATAAATCTAAAAAGGTCGCAGTGAAACAGACTCTGTGGCTATTTCAACTAATTGAATCTATTATTTCAGCGTTTTTAATTGATTTTGTATTAAATACGTAGGAGTTATGTGGTATGTAATTGAACAATTGCGCCTTTAAATAGCATAATATGTAAATTTATGTATAAATTTTACCATTAAGTTCGCAAAAAATTGCAACTATTTTGATGTATAGTTTTAATAAATGAATAAAAATTAAATAATTAAATTTTATTTAAATAATAGGGTTGTAAATACAGCCCTCAGTATAATATCGGCACAAGAGGTTTAATATGATAATGATGGAAGAACAATTACAGAACACTGACTTGGTTTCTGCAGAAAACGAAGCGCAATTTGACATAATAACAATTAATCATATTTATCAGTGTTATTATTAAAATTAAAGTTACTCTTATCAATTATCTCCTGCATACATATATGCATATATATATGCATGCATGAACGAAGTATATATTTACAGATATAATACCAATACATAATAATATGATGTTGCATCGCTTCAAAGCCTGAAGGCTAAAGGACATAAATTGCAGTCGAACGCCCCCTGCAGGAAGATAAGCGCATTAACGTCCCTCTGTCGGGCATATGGTGCACTACACCGACTGCCTTATCACGGCTGCACCCCAATGATTTCCCTCCCTTCCTCTCGTTCTCATGGCAGTACATACACGATATCGCCAGACCATCTCCAATAAATCTACATCATGTTTAGATATAGGAAACTTGTTACGTATCATGTTTCCGCCTTATCTGTACCTTCGATTGGCCGAGGAGTACATTGGTCTTTGCACTCTTCACATACTCGAGGAAAGTTATTCCTTTTCCTATGGCGGAAGTGATTTTATTGGATGCGGTGTCGTTTAAATAGAGCAAGTTTGAGTAAATAAACTTACTATTAAGTACTATTAACAAGGAACACAATTTAGAATTTTACCTTTACTTTACACAACACTTCGCGATATTTAGTATGAAATGATTAATGATTAAGCATATAAATAATGGGTGGCACTTAATTTAGGTGTAGTAAATGAAGTTAGATATGTACATATTACATTTTAGACTACAAATTTCCATATTTTGTTAAGGTAGAAGTCATCAATACTTATCCATGCATAAATATATTATTGCAGTATGGATCAAACTGATACTGCAAAGACAAATTAAATATTGAAACGAGAATTGTCAGAAGTGAGACTCAGGATTTGTGATTCGGAAAGACTTTAAATTTTCATAATTTATAGATGAAAATATTACATGTAAGTATTAATGTAGCAAAAACAAATTAGCATATCGATGCGACAATTCACATCAAGCTTTGATACAAAATAATACAAATCTGTATAAAAACAAATTTGTAAATGGGATTTAAGTAAAACACTTATACTAATTTTCAGTATATATTACACTTTATTATATATATTAATAAATAGGCGACATGTTTCGCTACGATGTAGCTTCTTCAGATCTTATATTACTACTGAACACGCTCTTCACAAATGTATGGCTTTTTCTAAACTATTTCAATGGGTTGAACTTGTCTACATTAGAATCGTCTCTTACCGATATATCGTCTAAAGTTATTGTTATCTTAATATTTAATGAAACCAGTTTAAAAGTGGGGAATTATTAAGGTCTAATTGGTCATTTAACAATATATCTGCATATTTAAGTTTATTTATTTCTAAGGATTCCAGTAATATTAACTTTACTCCTTTTTGTTGTGACTGTAAAATTTCGAAATCTTTATTGAAACTATGATTATTTTCCAACAAATGAAGTGCATAATTGGAATATGTCTTTTTGTTAATAAAACTTTTAAAATGTTTCTGTATTCTTTTGTCAAAGCTCCTACCAGTTTGGCCTATGTATGTTTTAGGGCACTCTTTACATGTTAGTTTGTATACTCCGGATTTATTACTTTTGCTTGTCTTGGATTTATTATTTTTTATGAATTTCCCTAAACAATTATTAGTTTTATAAGCTACATTTATATATGTTTTTCGTAAAATTTTTCCTATTTTTCACTTATCGGTCCTATGTATGTTAATAATTTATAATTGCTTGGTTTATCTTTTATTATTGGGTACACATTTTCTATTGCTTTCCTATATTTCTTTTTTCTTAAAATTGTATCTACTATATTTGGGTTATATCCATTATTTTGCGCTATTTGTTTAATGATATTTAATTCTTTAAAGAAGTTTTCATTATTTAAAGGTACTGATATTAATCTGTGTATCATACAATGGAATAATGCTAGTTTATGTCTAACCGGGTGACAGGAACATCTGTGTGTGAGGGTTTGTGATATATTGAAAAGACATGTTTATTATTTTGTCTAGAAATTGTAAGGTCCAAGAAGTTTATACTTTGATCTGATTCTTTTTCTATGGTGAACTTAATGTTTTGGTGTAGATTATTTATGTGTTCAAAAAATTGGTTTAATTGTCTATCTGTGCGTCTGAAACAAGCTAATACATCATCTACATATCTGTGCCAGTATATAAAATATTTAAAATTGGGATGTTCTTTAATTTGACTTTCTAAATTATCCATAAAAATCTCTGATAATAACGGACTCAATGGGTTGCCCATTATTTCAGAGGCACAGATAGACAATTAAACCAATTTTTTGAACACATAAATAATCTACACCAAAACATTAAGTTCACCATAGAAAAGGAATCAGATCAAAGTATAAACTTCTTGGACCTTACAATTTCTAGACAAAATAATAAACATGTCTTTTCAATATATCACAAACCCTCACACACAGATGTTATCATTCACAATACTTCCTGTCACCCGGTTAGTCATAAACTAGCATCATTCCATTGTATGATACACAGATTAATATCAGTACCTTTAAATAATGAAAACTTCTTTAAAGAATTAAATATCATTAAACAAATAGCGCAAAATAATGGATATAACCCAAATATAGTAGATACAATTTTAAGAAAAAAGAAATATAGGAAAGCAATAGAAAATGTGTACCCAATAATAAAAGATAAACCAAACAATTATAAATTATTAACATACATAGGACCGATAAGTGAAAAAATAGGAAAAATTTTACGAAAAACATATATAAATGTAGCTTATAAAACTAATAATTGTTTAGGGAAATTCATAAAAAATAATAAATCCAAGACAAGCAAAAGTAATAAATCCGGATTATACAAACTAACATGTAAAGAGTGCCCTAAAACATACATAGGCCAAACTGGCAGGAGCTTTGACAAAAGAATACAGGAACATTTTAAAAGTTTTATTAACAAAAAGACGATTCCAATTATGCACTTAATTTGTTGGAAAATAATCATAGTTTCAATAAAGATTTCGAAATTTTACAGTCACAACAAAAAGGATTAAAGTTAAATTTACTGGAATCCTTAGAAATAAATAAACTTAAATATGCAGATATATTGTTAAATGACCAACTAGACCTTAATAATTCCCCACTTTTAAACTAGTTTCATTAAATATTAAGATAACAATAACTTTAGACGATATATCGGTAAGAGACGATTCTAATGTAGACAAGTGCAACCCATTGAAATAGTTTAGAAAAAAGCCATACATTTGTGAAGAGCGTGTTCAGTAGTAATCTAAGATTTGAAGAAGCTACATCGTAGCGAAACATGTCGTCTATTTATTAATATATATAATAAAGTGTAATATATACTGGAAATTAGTATAAGTGTTTTACTTAAATCCCATTTACATATAATGGATTTCCAACGACAAGACAAACGACTGTAGGTACACTTCGCGGTCATGTCGGTTTTGTGCGCGAAGTGTACCTACAGTCGTTTGTCTTCGTAAACCCGCCATTGACAAAGTCGTTAGACAGAAACGCATGCGTCTGGTGGTTGAAGCAAACGCTGGTAAATACGTGCTGTGTGTCCATGTATATACAGATACAAATTTGTTTTTATACAGATTTGTATTATTTTGTAAGTATTTATGTAAGTTGTTAAAATGGAATATTATAAATTTTTCTATTTTAAATAAAATTAATAGTAGAAAATAAAATAGCTGAAAGGTAAGAGAAGAGATGATTTAAATTCAATTAAAATGATAAGTAACATTCAGTTGGAATTTATAGGATGAATTAATTGATAAAAAGAAGGATTTCTTAGAAATACATGCAATTTGTTCAAATAAAGAAATCATAAAGGGAATTAAAAGCATTTTTAGAAGCGGTCTGAATATAAATTCCTGGATTGGTTTAGAATAAGTAAAGGTGTTTCAAAATTATTTATAATGTAAATTTTTGATACAATTTTGTCAGTTAACTAGAGGTAATAGTATATTATGTATCAAGAACAGTAAGGATCTTTTACCGATAGAGGACAACTGTTTGGAGGAGGAGCGAAGCGATGACTCCAATTGTTGTCTGAGATCGGTATTTCCTTACTGTTTGTGATGCTTATAACGTTTTTTTGTGCGATTGATTTGTAAATTATTCAATATTACAATAATTACAGTAAATAAGTATTTCAGTACTTCAAATCATATTCAAGTGACAGTCATTATGCTAACCTAATATTTAAGTTTATGGAAAAATTGAATTTCCGGGATTTATTATAAAAAATATAGTTTTTTTTGGAGTGCTGTCTGTTTTAAAAAGAAAAAAATACCGAAAAGTAAAATTTGAAAACTAACATCAAAAACCAAATCAGATTAAACAACATTATGCACTTAAAATCTCATAATATTCAGAATAAAGATGAATTAATAATTAAAGTAAGCACAGTAATTTATTAATGCAGTATAAAAACAAACATGACATTGAAGCAGCAGTCATTAATTTTTTCTTTCAACACAAATATGTTGGTTCTGAAAGGAAACGTTTTTTATTGGAGAAATTAATCTTCGTCATCTGTAAAGTCATCCATTGGAGTTTGTCGTGTGGGGTTTTGACGATCCGTTTACCCTGTTATTTAAATCAAAAGAAAACAAGAACAAAACACAATTTATTACGTAACAATATTCATTAAATAAGGTGCATAATATGGCTACCGCTTTCATCTCTACAGCCTAAAGTTCTTCGCTTAACAGAGTTAATAACATTTTCTAGAATCCAAGGTGAATTATTAATTTCTACCATCTTATTAGTGAACCTTTGTTGCAGGTCACTAAGATCGAAAACAGGTGTTACAAATATAGTATTTTAAAGTACAGCCTTAAAAAGAAATCGCACGGTGTTAAATTGCAGGAACGAGGTGGCTAAATTGTGTTTGTATTTAAACTAATAATTCGATCTCCAAAAACAATGCTTTTATTGGTAGTATGTACACGAGCCACATCTTCATGAAAGTAGCCTTCCTGTAATTCATCATCATAGTACATATTTACAAATGGTATCAAAATTTCCAGTCTGTAACGAGCAGCTTTTAATATTCCTAAAAGGTGTAAGCATTTCCACATACCTTCAAAAAATATAGATCCAATAATCCTTCTCTGACAAACAGCTGCCCAAACTCCAATTTTCTGTGGATGCAGAAGTGCTTCCACAGAAAAGTGCGGATTATTTTAACTCCACATCCTCATGTTTTGAGAATTTACGTGAAACCAGGAATTAATCAGTAAACATAACCTTTTCGATGCCTCCATCATTAACAACAAATGGTCAATAAATATTTGACAAAATTTCTGTCGTTTCGGTCTGTCGACAGGAAATATTTCATGAGTTGCTTGCAAACGGTAGGAGTGTAAATGTAGATAATAGATAATATAGATAATAGATAATATAGATAATATTTAAAGATGCGTCTGCAAATGGTATAAGAAATATCTAATTCTTGGTGTAAATGTCGCACAGAAAGCTGAAGCCGTTCTTCTATCATTTGCCTTACCGCTTTAAGATTTTGCTCCTTTATAACTGTTGGCCTACTGTCCTACTTGCGATTCACGTTTCCTGTTTCCTTGAATAATTTCACAAAACAGTGAATGCATGTGGAAAACTGATAATATGGGGATAGCGGTATCTGGAAATTCTTCCAAAAAAGCCTGATATGCATTCCTGATAGAATAAACCCATTTACCATTAATTAGAGAACAAGAACTTAATCGATGACTGTTATATATACAGATTATTCGCTCGCCTTTCATTCCATTGATCATGGGTTTTGTTGCTTCGGAAGCTTAGCTACTTGGGATTAATTGCACCCATGTTAACGCTATTCAATAGTTATTTGCATAATAGGCTAAATTACGCTTGTTACTTAACTTATTGTCCATATTAATCCGATTTATCACTTGTGATGAAGCTGTTGAAAGACTCTGAACACTGATTTCCACATCAGAGCTTCAGAGTGGAAAAAATGCTTCTAGTATATGCAAAAGTGTTTTGATGTCAAAGGCGGATACTGTGAAAAACAATGTCATTTACACCGTTTTCAGCAGCCCTCGTAGAAAATTTAAATTAAGAAAAAGATTTAATTCGGCAACCCTGAGAAATTGATTTACCTTATCACTTATTTCATATTTGTTTGTTGGGATTAGAATATTTTCCATAAATATGGGTGACATATGAAAAGAATTTCTAGTAAATCAATATTAACTGAAATCAGAAGTAAGGTTTATACAAAATGCTAATTGAAACAAATTTAACGAAACTAAATTACAAATAATACAATTATGTTCAAAGGAAGTGATCAAAATGTTGGCCTCTTACTTGTAAAGACCACTGAACCCGTCGCGATAAATTACAAATTTACAATTGCCTCTTCAATTGTGTACCGTAGCTCTTGCAAACAGTTTAGGCATCCCGCAATAATACGTTTTTTAAATAAGAGAATAAAAAAAGTTCAGAGACAAATTAGGCTACTTGTCCATAAACCTACACTTATAAAACCGTCTGGAAAAATTGCTATAAATAATTCACAGTTGTATGTGGAATGTTTGGTGTCGCAGAATCCTGTTGGAAATAACCATTAGTTGATTTTATGTTATCCAAATTATTTATAAATGATTTCAAAATAATGGTTTCGTATTTTTGGCCTTTGTTATCTTAAAAAATATCGGCCCAATAATTATTTGCCTTGACATTGCCATCCAAACATCAATTTTGCATCACTGGTATTTCAATTAAATTGTGTGAGTTGTTTGCTGATCAAGATTTATAATTTTGAGAATTAACATAATTAGACAGATAAAATCATACTTAATCGGCATAGAAAGTAATATTTTGCTAGTTAATGTTATTATACAGATGATACTCATAGGACAGTTATATAGCGGATGTAAGAAAGGTTAAAAGAACAGATTAATTGTTACTTTTTAGTTGAAATAGACGACATACAGAAATAGGAGGACCTTGTTCACCAATTTGATCCACATTATCCAAAATATTGAGTGTAGCAAAAGTGGAAGGATCAGCAGATTTACCTTCAGCTACACTACTACGAGGACTGCTTTTTATATTTCTGGTGCTGCCATCTGACAACCGTCCCTTCTATCGTAAAGTTCGACATCTTTGACAGAATACTTATTCAGAACGTTTTTTGACGTACAAGTGCTATTTGTGTTGTTTAGTCGGTTTAAAAATGAAATTAACTCGATTATGCCAAGCGATTATTTTTGATAACTTTTGACGTGGATTATCACAACAACCTGCATCGATGAACTTTATTCGACTTTTGGCGATGAATTGCTGCCATGCGTGAACTGATATCGCAAAATCGTCATGTGACTTACCGTGAGATAGATTAATTTTTCATGAAGATTTGGCCGTCAAAGAAATTTGATCGCGTTAAATCCCACATAACTTGAAAATCGCTTAAAAAAAAGCTCGTGTCGATTGATCGAAAGAAATGCTAAAAGAATATGATGGCGGTGCTTCAAAACACGTCTATGACATCGTAGCAGGTGACGAATCATGGATCTATCCATTTGAGCCCGAAAGCAAACAGCATTCAACTTTAGTGTCTTTCGAGATTAGCCAAATCTAACAAAAGTCGTTCGCGCTCGAAGCACCCAAAGTACATGGTCGCTTGTTTCTTCGGAAAAACCGGACATGTGGCAAATGTACCATTAGTGCAACGTCGGATGTCAATTCTGAATGGTACACAAGCATTTGCTTGCCAGAAATATTCGTAAAAATAAGGGAAACCAACCACCGAAGAGTGATCATTTTTCACTAGGGCAATGCGCAACCGCATTGACAACAGCAAAAGGGGAATTCATGGGTAATTTGCCGTACAGCCCTGATTTGGCACCCAATGACTTCTTTTTATTCCCGCAAATCAAAAATAAATTACGAGGTCAACGTTTTTCGATGCCTGAAGGAGCGGTTGATGCTTTCAAAATGTATGTTTTGGAGGTACCTCATGGAAAAAGTGCTTCGAAAATTGGCTGAAGCGCATGCAAAAGTGTATTGATCTCAACGGAGAATATTTAGAAAAACAATAAAGCCATGTACGATGATTAATCTTATTTTCTGTTTTCTGTTCGCGAAATATAAAAGGTATCCCTCGTACTATTTCAAAACCGATCGATTATTCTGTGTTGGAAAAATTCTGGATACATTTTGATAAATTGATTTTAAGTCAACTACTTGGAATATATTCAATTACCATTTTCATTTTGCAAGCCTCTTCCAAAATAGGACATTACAATAAATGCATTTTAGTTGATAGTAAAGACTATTTTGATATGATGAAGTTTTCAATCATTTATAGTCACACATTGTCACGCATTAGACTGTGTAATGTTAAAGTATGTACGGTATGCGCCAAAATAAACAACACTGAAATGCGTGCCATTGTTATGCGCATGTCTGCTTTTTGACGTATGATACTAGCAGCGTTATGTGTTTTTAGTAGTGCAAAGAACGTTGTTATGTGATGTTATAGT
The DNA here is from genome assembly GCA_935421215.2 of Melolontha melolontha. Classification (NCBI taxonomy): domain Eukaryota; kingdom Metazoa; phylum Arthropoda; class Insecta; order Coleoptera; family Scarabaeidae; genus Melolontha; species Melolontha melolontha. Next base: position 92,518,318 of record OW285242.1, on the reverse strand, counting down.
TGAGAATGGGTCTCACGACTGAGGAAAAAGTGTTTATCGTCGAGCATTATTTTCGATCGTACGGAAAAGGCAAACAAGGTGGACCGAGTTTGAAGTTAGTGACGGAAACATATCGCGATCAATTTCATAAAGAGGTACCTACCAACAAAGTTATGCTTTCTATTGTTGAGAAATTTCGTCGTTCTGGCAGTGTGTTGTGCCAACGGAAGGGAAGGTCTGGTAGGCCAGTAACTGTGAGAACGAATGGGAACCATGGACGTGTCCTCAATCAGGTTTTGCAATCACCGAACCGAAGTCTTCGGCGAACGGCATTTAAGTTGAATATCAGCAGTACGTCGATTCGGCGTTTGTTCAAAGATGTAGGTGGATTTCCGTACCGAATTCAAGTTGGACAACGATTGTCAAACCAAGATATGAATGCCAGGGTTGCGTATTGTGGACAATTTTTGGCTATGTTGTACGAGGATCCAGATTTCTTGAATAATGTGTGGTTCTCAGACAAAAGTCATATTCACTTGGAGGGTTACATCAATAAACAAACAACTCGCTTCCTTGGTTTCGGTAAGCCAAACGTGATTATCCAAAAACCGCTACATAGTGCCCGTGTGACGATATGGTGTGCAGTGTCAGCACACGGTGTGATTGGTCCGTATTTCATTGAGGATGATGATGGCACACCTCTTACTGTTACCCAGGAACGTTATAGAAACATTGTGGTAACGCCATTTGTCCAAGATCTGAGAGGGTTTTGTCGTGCCAGGGACCTTCGGATGGAAGAGCAGTGGTTTCAACGGGACGAGGCGACCAGTCACACTGCTCGACAATCGATAGCATTGCTGCAGGACTCTTTTGAAGGACGCATCATTTCCCGCAATTCTAATTTCAACTACCCATCACATTCCCCCGATCTTACACCACCGCATGCCTACGTATGGGGTATGTTAAAGGAGCAAGTCTTCAGCGGTACAGACCCACCCAGAACTGTTAATCATTTACGTGAGAAGATCGTCTCCTTTTTCAGGAATATGCAGCAACCTGTGTTCTCGAATATGTTTGACAATCTGCGTAACCGTTATGAGCAGTGCCTACAACGCCATGGCGCACATTTTGAACATGTATTCTATAGACATAATAATGTATAAGTAATAAATAATATACTTCAGTAATTTCAGTGTTGTTTATTTTGGCGCATACCGTACTTATATTATTAAATCTATTGTTATTTCTTTCTTTAATTTGTATAGTAATTTTTTAAGTATTTCTTAAGGTATTCTTAAGAAGCTTTACTATACGTTGTATACATATAATTTCTCAGTTTAGTTATTTTTAAAATTTCATTATTATCAATTTGCTCATCTTTTTTGTTACTGACTTTTTATTATGCTTTTGTCCCAGAACAAAAAAATATATAATTATTGTTGTCTAATTATTATCCTTAAATTTTATAATTAATTATCAAGATAACCAACTTACTAAACATGCTTCTATTTAATAGTATATCAAAAAAGAATCTTTTTCCAAACGTGTTATTTCAACAAAACAAAAATTATTTTGTAATTATTCTAAAGTGCCTAGTAAGCTGTAGGCATTGCTATCGTAATTGCTTTGCGGATTTTCTCTACGCCAAGAAATCTTGCACAGAAGCATCCAACAAGATAAATTAATACGTTCTAAATTACTGCTAAATTGCTATGCTCATTCGTCTTCTTGCTTTAAAATAGCAATTCGATACAGATCATAAAGTCCAAGAGCAAAACAGATCAGAAAGAAAATGAAGTTGTACGAGTATGTATTATATACAGTTATTATACTTTCGCTTACATACATCGTCAATGAAATTGTAACATCAACGACAATGGTACGATAAAAAAACCAAATTTTGGCGTTATTTATTGCATTTAGATTACATAATAATAGGTCTCTTCGGACAGTGATACAGTGAAGAAGACATCTTCATTCAGGAAATATAGTTAGAAAATCGTATGAATATACCGCCTAATTCTGAGTAAACGCAACGATCCGAATGTATGAATATTTCTCCCGTTTCGAATACAATTCCCCTGAATGCTGTAGGCGCGTCAACATCGATGTCATACATATAGCAAGCGCCAATTAAGTTGGCGCGAGGAGGGGGTTTACCAACAGACTGTTTTGTGATTGGCTTAACGCGTTCAGGGGATTTTTATTCGGAGCGGGAGAAATATTCGTACATTCAGGCCATTGCGTTTGCTCAGAATGAGGCGGTATAGTTTAGCTATGAAAACAAGTGACAATGATTTCTTAATTTTAATTAGTGTCATGTTTTATAAGGATTCTAACAAGGTAGTGTTAAAATTGAAAGATTTTTGTGGTTTTGCTAGCAGTTTGAGCAGTGAAAAAGGGGTGATTTAAAACTGAACATAGAAGCGTTATCAAAGATTTAACTAAATTGGAGTCGGGAAATAATTGAAAATTATTCGAGATCTGGTAGACTTCCCACGAACAGAGCAAACAGTAAAAAAATAATCACGAAAAAATTTGATGTTGGCAGATCGTAGAATGAACGTTTCGGTTATTGTAAGAGAAGTTCAGGTATTAGATGCAAGAGTTTTGAAAATTTTGTATTTAGATTAAGGAATGAAGTGTTAGCCAGATGGATTCCCAGACTTCTCATACCAGAATAGAGACAGAAACTTGTCAGGCGATCATTTGGATGACTTAAAAAAGACTCCGATCTTTCTTGGAAAATTATCATTGGCGATACATGACTTCAAATGAAACAAGGGTCAATGTAGTGGATTGATGAAGGGTCTCTAGCATAAAAAAAGTAAAAACGTAATGCTCGACCTGAAAATTTATGGCAACGGTTTCGCGATTGCAAGAGTATTTCGCTGGTTAAGTATATGAAGAAGGGCAGCACAATTACTGTTGATATTTATAAAGATACCATTAAGAATCTTTAAGCTGCCATTCCAGCAAAAATTCGGCAAAATTTTGCTGAAAGACGCGGTAGGCTCGAAAAGTTCAACAAGTTAGAGAAGAATCGGGAATTTGAAGCATATACCTTTAGTTCAGATCTAGTACCAAGTCATTTACTGACTCTGTATCGCCCTAAGCTGAAAAAAACATCTACGTGGGCGGAGATTTTCTTTAGATGATTAACGATTATTTTGAGAAGTTACCGATATAAATGTTTTAAGGCATCTCGGTATTGCAGAAACGTTTTTGTGAAAGATTGAAGGCGCACAAAGTGAAAAATGTTTTTTTTTTCATTGCTCGCTGTGTTTTTTTTAGGTCTGTATCACTATTTAAGACTATTTTTGTTATTAGGTTTCTACTAGATTATTGAATATAATTACGTTTGTGCTTTGGTACCAAAATAGACATTAATTTGTGAAATTCTCAATTTGTGTGAGTAAACGTAAAAATTGACTTTAAAAACTGTTTCATGGTACAAAATTTAATACATTTTGTGCCCAATTCGCTAAAAATATCTCTCTATCTTTACTTATAATCTAATACAAATTCATTGATTGGTCGAGTTCAGTTACTTAGCATAATCCAATTAGATATTCATCTTTCGATTGCGACCTCATCAGCGACCGTTTTTAGTAAGTGCCGATGTTCTTAAGAAACGTTTGTTTCTTGATTTCGCCTAATTGGTTAATTTTCTCTTATTTGCTGTATCTTATCTGCTTATTTGTTGTTATTTATACTCATTATTTCCTGGCAATACTTCCATAGCGTGATACAAGTAAAATACCTTACCAGTCACTACTAATTGCCTGTAATTAGTCTGGTTCCTTCATTTAGTGTTACGTTCACTTATTTTGACATATTTGAATGCGTAATACACGAGAGCGAATCAAATATAAACCAGAATTCGCTTTTAAAATTTTATTGGGATATGATAAAAATGCAAAGGCTTAAAATTATTTTTCTACGTAGTATCGTGACACATTATTCCCAAGGGTTATCCCATTTTCGTAAATCGAAGATGATTGCGCCATAAACCAATTGCGCACGAAATCTTCAACTGCAACATCGTCATGAAAACGTTGTCCCCCAAGAGCTTTTTTCATCAGTCCAAACAGGTTGTAGTTGCAGGGCGATAAGTCCGGACTCCAGCGGTTCGAATACCGTTGGCACACTTTCATACGATTCCGTTTTTTATTTCCGGTGAGAAGATGAGGTACCCACCTTGCGGACACTTTCCGAAAGTCCAGGTCGTCAGTAATGATCGTCTGAGCACTGCCAAAGCTGATTCTCACGTCAGAAACAATTTCGGCTACTTTTAATCGTTGGTGGCCCTCTAGAAGTCGGTGAATAGTACGAATGTTTTCCTCTGTTACGCTGGTTCTTGGTCGACGTTGGTGACCTTAATTTTCTACTTCTTCTCGCCCTTCTAAAAATTGTTTGTGCCATGAATACACTTGTGCTTTTTAAGTGTATTATCCGCGAACTGTGCCTGAAGTTAACTATAATACATTACACAACGGACGACGGTACATTTCGCTCAGACGTTGCGACAGTTACTGAACAAGTGATGTTCTATATCGGAGCAAAGTCCTCTAGGCATCCCCGCCAGTGAACCCCAGATCCTACGTCCCTGTTTCTTCACATCACTATCGGTAGGAAAACAATTTCGGTTTATATTTGATTCACCCTTGTATTTAAGTTTTGCCTCGTTCTCAATAAAGGTTTCTTTTTTTTTTTTTTGTAGATATTTGTACCTTGCAGAAACTTTTTGTCCTGCTTTCAAAAATTGCTTTATTCTTGTTTTTTATTAAAGCATGGATGACTAAAAGCTGAATTTCTTTGAAAATGATTACTTTATTACCATATACAAGCTTTGATAGTTATAATAAGAAAAATATAGCACTGTTCTTTTCCAATAAAAACTACAGATCACAATACATATATGTATATATATATATATATATATATATATATATATATATATATATAAATTGAAGAGGGCCTGAAGGGCTGAATGAATAAATACAAAATTTAATGTTTAAATAAACTGGTAAGATAATTTTAAAAATGTCAATTATAAATCTCTATATTAATTATGCTATCAAATGTTACACACAGATGGGGTTGTATAACGTTAAATCGATTACTTGCGTGTGATGCAAAGATACATAATCGTTAATAACGAAGTATACTTAAACTAAACAGCTGTTCATGTATATAACTTCTTATAAGTATATTCGGGTGGGCTAAAATTTGTGTTATGTGTCCAGCTTCGAAGAACAATTTGACTCTTCTGTTGGGCATAGAAAAATACCCTTTAAAATGTAGGTTCGGTGACTACAATAGAATACTTACAAAATCAGCTGATGCCGATGCAATAAATAATGGTATTTTTATATTCAAATCTACTAAATAAAACGAGTGAGATAAGGAATAATGTAAAAGACTTTAATGAAGTTATTGAAGAACAGGTAAGTGATCAAATTAATTAGATTATGAATATTCAAACGTATTAGGTCACGTGATAAAATAAACATGAAATAAATTCTAGGTTAGACAAAACAACTAAATGAACGTGACATTAATAAAGCTAAATGCATAAATAATTCTATTATTAAATTTATTTATATTAAACAGGAAACTGTACTCTTCTAGACTTAACTTAAATTATGTTAATATTAAAATGCTACATAAGTTATAACTATTAAAAATAATTTGATTATGGTTTTATTTGTTGAAGTGAAATAATTTATCATTTTCAAAAAAATTCGTATTAGGTTTAAAGAATACTTATGTGGACATAGACAGGAATTGGTTATTCTGGACTTGGCTGGTAGATCCGTAAATGCAGGATACAAGTTTTGAACGGGCAATCGGATGGCGTCCCCGCTTGGGTTTCGATCTAACGGCAGGCTATCCCGGTGAAATGGAATTTTCGTTTTCTTGGACACCGGTTATCGTCTGGACTTGCAAAATGCGTCAAACAGGAACTGGATATACAGGTAAGGTTTGACTAGGTTTGATGTATAGGTTTTCTAATTTTATTAATGATTTTTCTTTTAATTTGCAGAAAGGCACTTAAACACGTCGAGGTGTTTAATGGAGATTTTTACCTAGTGACGCCAACTCTCATTTGTTCTGAATCTTGGCTTCTTATTCGTCCAATCTGTATGTATTTCTATAATCTCGTAGTTTTTTATAATGAAAATGATAATTTAATCATTCAAAATATACATATGCTTAATATAAATTCCATAGTTTCTTTTAGTAAATAAATAATTGATATGTGAATGTTGATAATTGTACATAATGCTAATTTTATTGTTGGGATAATTCCCGCTGTAGTTATTTTAAATTAGTACAGTCTCGCCTAAATAATTGGCGTCATTTATTATTGATCAATTAAGTTGAAATATCTTTGGAAATACAAGATATCGAAATGAAATGACAAAGGTAAATGAAAAGATAAAATAAAAAAATGTGAAAATGAATTTTAAACAATTAGAAACGCGAAATCAACTTTATTGATATTGCATAAGAAGAATTCAGTTTCAATATTTTTTTATTATTCTAATGATTACATATACACATTAAAATTCTGTCTCTTGCTAACTAAGGCATTCTTATGTGTAGGCTTGACCTACATCAATATATATATATATATATATATATATATATATATATATATATTGTAATGGGGAAAACTGCACCCTTATTGCAGCAACTGTAATGGGAAAAACAGTATTTAACAATATAAAACACACAGAAGAAGGGTTAGATTGGCGGACTTAATTTGTAAAATTAGTATCGAAATGTAAATAAATTAATATGACGATAACTTTGTATACTGTAAATTAACTTATTTTTATTTCGAAACTTACTTTTGATATTTTTATTTTAAATTTCATAATTCAAATCTTTAGCGCGAAATAACAGATATCTAGTTTATCTACATCAATATTTTGTATCGGTACTAGTTAAACACGCCCATTATTTAAAATGCAACTAACCCGCGAAAATGTTATTTTCTACACATGAATGCCTTGTATAACCTTGTATTGGAAAGCATGTTCTGACAGTTTGAAAAATATTTTATTAATTTAATTATAATGTCAAAATTATTATATTCTTTATATTCTTTATGTTTACGAATGTAGTAAAAGTAAAACTTCGAGGCTATTTGACGATATTAACTAGGCTTTGAAAATAAATAATCGCTATCGGCGTCATTATCTAAAATCTAATAACGAATGACCGTATTATAGTACATCTCTAAAGTAAAATTTAAACAAAAATTAAAAAAAACAAAAAAAAATTAAAATACCAGTGATATAATACTAAATTTATGCTGAATTGAAATATTTATACATGGCCCATCTTTTGAAAACAAACCTGAAGACAATCGCTTGGAAACTAATAAGATTCGAGCCGAGCATCTTTTGTATTGGAGTTCCGACGAAGAGGCAGAACCTAAGCCGTTATACGCCGCAAACGCCGTCATCAGAGATTGGAGGACCCGTACTTTGTATTTTCCCGATTACATCGCTTTTATTTTGGATAGCTGCTGAATTCGATGGAAAACAGGTTCACTTCAATCATTATCCTACAATAAAGTCCTAATAGTTAATATAATTTATTCAAAACAAACTTATTAATACAATAAAATCCAGAATTATACTTTTATACACATCGTTGACTTTCTCATAATAGTAAAACAATATAAATTATTTAAACATTGTGGTACTTACCTGAATTGTTGTGTTAACTAATTGTTTTTAATATTAGACCATATTTTATTCACTAAACATAACCTCTTCGTATTATACACACGTATAATATTCGTTAACTATTTTATTTGTCGCTAGACACATTTATTTGTTCAAAATTACAGATTCCTTATTTACTTCAATAAATTATTTATTCTTATCCATAATTCACTCTTTTATTTGCTGGTGTTTAGTTGTAGAGTTTTTATTATTTGATTTTACTATTAATACATCATACATAGGGATAAACATACACATATATTATCGACAAAGATCCTGAAGAGTCTAATTTTGCTTATTTCATGCTCACGACCGCTAGTTGGCTTATTAAGAAAGAACATAGATAGCGTTGATCTAATGATATATTTTCATATTAAAGGCGCCCAATTTCTAAATTCTATTCTATTAACTTCAACTTTTATCAACTTTTATTTATCTACATTAATCATCCTTTTATTAACATTTAGATCAGCGTACTTTATCTTTTTAACATACCAGCGTTTTATTTCATTTGGCACATACCTGGCACATGCCTTTTTAACATACCAGCGCTGCCTGATTACAATATATATATATATATATATATATATATATATATATATATATATATATATATATATATATGGTGCATAATAATTAACTATGTGAATAAAAAACTTTTTTTTTACTTAGTCACAGACTCCAAAGAAAGAATTTTTATTTTTATCAATCTTTAATGTTAATAACTAACCCAGTTAAATTGCTTAAACTTAGCATAAGTGAGATTAGTTATTCAAAATTTTACTAGATGCTTATGCTGATGATTAGGGCTGGCGAATTTGCACCAACAGCCAGTGGTGGCTGCAAAAAAGTTTACACATAAAATAAATGGTAAGAAATAAATTATAAAACGTGCTCAAATGCTTACCGTATTAAGAGTCTTCCGTGAAATCACAAAGTGGATAACGTCTGTTAAATATTTCAATCATTAGATATGTTTGCACAGTTCCTTCAGTCAAGCTAGTACGACGTGCGGAATAAATGTCTTTTAATGCTGAAAACGACCGTTCTTTTACTAATGATATTATATTTGCATATTTAAAATAATATTTGAAACAATTTAATGTATCTTTAGACGCACTTCACAAATTTGTCTTAATATGAGAAAATCGGAACCCTTGTCTAAAACACTTTCAAAATTTTCTATTACACACTAATTTTTTTTGCCTTCCATGTGCGTGAACAGAATCTTGAAACTTGAAGAGAATCTTATAACGAAATATTTTGTAATTTTTCTATTGCCTCAGCTAGTCTGAAGTAATTGTTGGCAATAGTTTGTAAATCACTTTTAACCTGAGTATTTTGAAATATTACCTGACTTTTCTTGATAGCTGCAGCTTCTTTTGGATCGAATTTTAAAACAACCTTGTTTAGATCCTCAAAATATTTGTTGTAGTAAAATGCAGTCTCTACCTAAATACGTTTCGGGGACTTTAGAGACACTGCTGTTGTGCTAACAATTAATGCATTTACTCATGGATAACGTGTATGAATCGTTCGTGCCGCAAGATCTAAAGCATGGATTTTACTCGTTACTACTGTGTAGGTACTTTAAGGGAGCGACCTGAGGAAAGCACTCATAAACAATAAAACTTACTTGGCTGAAAGTTCAAATTTTTCAAAGAGTTCAACACTACTTCTAAAATCTCATCGGTAGTACAACTTTCCACTATTCTGGAGGCAAATAGCATAGAGGGTGATAACCACAGTTTTTTATCTTTCAATTCCGATTTAATTCTTTTGTCAATATGTTCACCAGCAGATGGTATGTACTAAGCTTTGGTTTAACTAACGATGTCCGGCTTGGTAATTTACTGTTCGCATATTTGTGCCAAAAGGAGACAAATGCTTTGTTTGTCTAGTAAATGAAAAGGCAGCTTGAATAAAATAAAGGCAATACATAAATTAAATTTAAATTTTTCATAATGTTGTTTGCTACTTTTTATCGAAGAAGGGTTGATCCTTTTTGGATCAACGCATTCAAGAGAGTACATATTAAATTTTGTTGCCATCGTTATATAAGTCCGGTATTTCTGCTATAAAGTTTTAACAGTGTCCGTTATTGGTCGTTTTGGCGACGTATGTAACTGCGATATTTTAAAAACAAACCTAGAACTATGAAATACTACTTACAGCAGCGCAGATGTATATACAATAGAGTTTCCATAAAATCTTTAAAACTCTCATTATAAAACGGAATTTTCTTACACAAATATAACACTATTATGTTCGCTATTTTTGAACGGAAGGGAACACTAGTTCACTGAAGATTTCTTACATATCGACAGCAGTTGGGGATGAATTCCCGTCTATAGTACATGTTTACATTAACCATGCTTTCTCCATTAAATATTTATGTAATTATACACAGCATCTATATTCACATAAAATTTTAACAGGCATTCTCAAAGATAATGTTTTATACACTTTCTTACTATTTCTATATAGTTATTATATTTCGTTCAAATATCTAATTTTTTTTGTGAGACTTTCATTGTATATGTTTTCCACAATGTGACGTCATCTACTTAGTCATTGCAGTTTCAATGATTATAAATGTATAAGCAATCACTGCGAGAGTACCGAGGTAACAAATAGCAACAAGAATAATATCCAATGACTACATCGACAAGAACAAAAGCACAATATCGCAAGAAGGACGACAGACGAAGAGACAAGAAGGAAAGAGAAGTGAGCAGGCCGACCAAGCTGACAGAGATATCTTAATAACGCCGTTTGACAGCTAAATTGACCCCCTAGTAAATTGTATCTCGAAAATTATTGTTCATAACCCTCCCTTCTGAAGAACGGAGGGGGTTTTGTTTTTACCTTTTTCCAAACGGTAAAAACTCTTCAATTAATGTTATAGTACGGACGATGCGCGTTGCTCGCGTTCCAATAGGATTCTATTGGTGGGAGCGAGATGCAGTTATTGAATTACGACATAATAAATTCTGTGTTTGTGATAATTCGTAATTTCGATTCGAAAATAATGAAGAAATCTGACTGGGGGGAATGGAATGGATCTTGCGCGATGTATTTATTGGTTTCTGGGCTGTTACGACTTGTGGCTCGACGGTGGTAACTATAGGTGTGAGGTGAGTTATCTTTTGTGAAAACGACGTTTTGCACGCCCGTTATAACTTTATCTGAATAAAATGTACGTCTTTATAAAGTCAATGAATGTATAAAACGAAGAACATGAAAGAACGAAGATCAAGATATTAATATGAATGCATTTTTATGAATCGTTTTTGTTTTTTAGGTTTTAGGTTGTTTCTAATTACTAGATTATTTGGAAATTTATTTATTTTATTTCACAATTAACTCATGTAAATATATTAAATGATATAATAAAAACAGACAGAAACAAGAAAATTCCTTGACCACAATATAAATTAATAAACTTTAAATAGGTATTTCGGTAATTAACTTGTCATCTTCAGTAGAACAATCTGAAGAAGAAAGTGTTAAGCGCAGCCTATTTGACTAAGGTACAACCTTTGAAGTATTCACAAAATGACCAATGGGATAATACTAAATTCCTAACAGTAAAACAAAGCCTTATGTACTACTTAAACCTAGCGCAAAAATTAAAGAACCGTGAACAGTTAAAAAAAAAACAGGAAGACTAAAATTAAATTCTATAGTCATAATAAAGCATATAAACTGGACTGAGGAATTGGTCCATTGTCAGTATTCATTAATTTACTCTTATTCCTATGTATATGAATACAAAAAAGCAATATTGCTTAATTTCCGCTTTATTGAGGTAAAATCCCATTACAATTGCTTCGACACATAGTGTCTTCCTTGGAAGGAGTTGTACTGTAAACTAAACCTAGAGGATCTTAACAAATTTAAACTTAAATGAATATTATAATGAAAAAATATAATTATACTCAGAAGGATGGTTAAATAAAACACTTTCTATTCACGATGTAAACTTTATTGGAAATTAACATTACCGATGGTGGCGCCACTGTCATTGCCAAATTGCCATTGTTAAATAGAGGTATACCTTTATAGTTTTTTATATAACGTATCGTGTTAACAAGTGTTTTAGAAGTTGGTTCGGGGTAGAGTGGACCAATTCGGAGCGAAAGCAGAGGCGTGACTAACGTGTTGGTTCCCGCATGCGAAACATTATTAATATCTAGAGATATACTATCACGAACGGTGCTGTTATTATGTTAGATACAAAAAAAATGTTAGACGGTTTTTCTAGATTATGAAACGTTCTCGATGATACGTATAAAAAATAAAATCTAAAATGTATGTAATTAGATGATTAAAATAAAACTTACCGTCTTATGCGTTTTCCGTGACTTGAAAATCTGGAGAAGCGCGATGAAATATTGTTAACATAAGGTGCGTCTCCAAAGTTATTTCTCGAAAACGCGTCAGCCGTGAGGAAAATATGTGCTTGTATAAAGAAAACGATCGCTCCACATCTAGTGATGTGATGTTTGCATAATTAAAATAATCTTTGAAACGACTTAACACATCTGTAGACGAACCTTCACAAAATTTGTCTAAGTCTGGCAAAATCTAAATCTTTATCTAAAACACTTTCAAACTTACTTAAAATACACTCATTTCTTGCGTCTTCTATCGAACATGGCTGCGCGTGTGTATTTTTCACAACTAGCACTGATTCCTGTAACGATAGCGAATAATTTTGTACACTACTTTTGAAATTACCCGCGCAGTACATTCTTCTATTTGTCTGCTAGCTAATAAAATTGAGGATGGCGATTGATTTGGTTCCATTTTACGCACCATGACATTAAGTACATATCTTTTTTTTGCTATCAGTTGTTTCATTCACACTCAACCACACTTTTTTATTTTTCAGATCAACCTTAATTTTATTTTCTAAATGTACACGAACAGATTTTAAATAACGTCGTAAGTGGGTGCAGCTCGGTAATTCTACATTGCCATATTTTTCAAGAAATGAAATAAACGAATCATTGCGTAACAAAGTGAACGGCAAATTACACACAACCATCATTGTATACAAATCAAATAAGAACACTTCGTATTTTGTATCGGCACCAGTGTCTCTATCTTTATGTCTTGCGCTATGCACGTGGCGTTGCAAATTTGATTTTGTTAAATGGTTTATATATATATTGCACACTAAACATTTTACATTTACCCCATTGTAAGATAAAATAGGATGGTTCTCAATAAACCTATTGACTAACTTTCATGATAGCGGCTTTTTACTGTACGCTCCTTCACCATTATTAAATACACAGAATACACTTTCCTGCTGCTATTATACGTGTATACACGATGACCGTGAACAACATACAAAGTAATCGTATGTGCGATGGGGTACGCGGAAACCAATACATTAGTCACGCCTCTGCTTTCGCTCCGAATTGGTCCACTCTAGTTCGGGGTTTTATTTTATGTTGATTTTAATTTCTTTATCAAGAAACATATTTTTTTAAAGCTCTACTTCATTTGCGTACTCAAACATGTAAGAATATTGTACTGATAGTAAAGCTTTGTGATAACCAGTTATTTAACACTAGCTATTAAACAACACGATGTAAGTGCGAAATCCAATTGTTTTGAATTTGAAGAATTCTTTAGCACAAGTCGCTAAATAAAACATATATACTGTTTCATGCTATTGTGAATAAGTTTGTATACTATAAATTTATATTGCATATTATTTAATCATCTCCAACACATCATGAGCAATTTTAAAATTGAAAAGTACTTCAAATTTTCTTTTAATCCTTATTTTTACATATTATATGCACTATTTTATTTACATACTTGTTTCTTAAATTGTAATTAAATTATATGAATGTACTTTATCAAAAGGCACTGTAACATTGATATAACACGAGTCATATGAAGCAAATATAAAGAAGTAGCACTCGTTTAAATTTAACATGACCATTTCTAACGGAATTGCGCATAATATGAATAATTTTTCTTTAACACTGTGTTATTTTCTTCCGATATCAGATAATTACATGAATCGATGCTATTTACAGCACTTTTATGTTTTCCACTTTATGGACATTTTATTTCTAATATTTTTTCCGTTTATTACTTTCGAAGATAATACCATCTCGAGAATATGCTAACAATGGGTGATGTTTAGAAAGATACATTTGTCGTAAAAGAGTAGCGAAAATATAAAATACCAAGGAAAGATGAAATCACAATACAGTTTTACACCCAATAAACTACAATAAACAATACAAGTCTAATTCCAAAATTTACCGCATAGTGGCGTGTCACTCAATGTAAATTCTCAATTACATAAAGGGACCAACCTTTATCGAGTACAAACATGAAAACGGGAAAAATCAAAATAAATAAAAGAATTAGTTGTAAAATAGGCCTAATAAAGAAGAATTACCGAAATCTATATGATTATTGTGTAAAAGGTTTGTATTTTTATTTTTTTAAATTTGCATCATTTCAAGTAAATTTAATTTTTGCGATTTATTTTCTGTGTGTAAAAGTTATAATTAAAATTATGGGCTTCTTCTTCAGATGTATTGCATGATGTGAATCATTTTTGTTATTAATGTAACTTCGTTCATGTTCTATGATTCTTTTAGAAAAGGATATACCTGCCTGGCTTATATAAAATTTAGGGCATAAACTACATTCAAGTTTGTAAACTCGCGATTGATTGTTTTTATGTATTTTGTGTTTATTGTTTTTAATAATTTAATCTAAAGAGTTGTTGGTTTTGAAAGCTATGTTATAATTACTTCTCGTTAAAAATTTAGAAATTTTTGCGTAAGATTACCAGTATAAGTATGAATTTTATATTTATTATTCATATCACGACTGTCTGTAGGCAGTCTATAAGTAGGTAAATATGTTCTTTGTAACAAGTCGAAATTGAACATTTAGTTTGACCGATATATTTTTGGTTACAATCGTTATAATTTATTTCGTAGATACCAGACCTTTGTCCTACTTCAATTTCTTCGTTAGTGTTACCTAAAATATTTTTCAATATCAGGGGCCGAACAACCATGTTCTTCTTCCGATGTCCAAATGGGAGCCTTGATTTTCTGGACTATTCTCTCATTTTGGTACCAAATCTGGTGCACTTGTTTAGAGTATTGGGGAAGTCGCCCAAACAAGATGTGAATAATAAATGGATTATTATTCTCCGCTTTGAACATCACTCTTTCTTCACATTCATTTAAAAATGTTCTTACTACAACTCCTGGCTAATATAGCTTTTCATTTTCTGTTATAGATATTCCTGGGTTATTTTTTTTTTAAACCAAGATGTCATTTTCGGTATCATCCCATTCGGAACTTGAGTTTTCTGATAAATCAGACGAGTTGAGGTCAAAATTAGCTCTCCCTTGTTTTGAACTATTCTGCAAACTGTTTTTTAGTTCACGTAATGTGTAATCATCTGAACTCTCGTCAAAAGTATGCTTATTGTAAATTCTTTTTTTTATATACTTGCTTATTTCTAATTACTGTTCCTTCGCTTATTATTATTTTCATTCATTCTTTTCTCGTTTTTTTTTTCTTTACGTAACGGCTCTTAATCTTATTAACATCTTTTGCTGAACGTGTTTTCTTTAAATCTCTCTCAATCTTCCTTTTATGCTTGACCTGTTCTTTTGCATCCTTTTCTTTCTTCTTAAATTCATAGCATTCTTTCCATTATTTAGACAAAATCGCTACATGCATTTTTGCTTTTATTCTTTTTGTTCCCTTTTCAATTTTTGGATAGTGAAGATATTTGTTCCACACTTCATTTAAATTGAATAGTTTCGCTGTAATTTTGACCTCTTTCAATCCATTTCCTATTGCCTAAAAGCTAATCTAGGCTTTTCTATTTTCTTTGATTCTACATTTTGCTCATTTTGGGTTAATACAATAATATTTATTTTGTGGGGCATTTCATCTGACTTTATAGTTCCCATCTGAATATAATCTTATGAAACTAAGTCATTGTTACCGTTGCTTTTTACGATTTCTTGTTCTTCGTCTAGATCTAAATTTACATTATTTTCATTTTCCAACAGATTATTGAAATTAAAAATATGTTTTACGTCTTTTAACCCTTCTGTGATCTCTTCCTGGGTAATTAGCCAATGATTTCGATGGAGGCTGGAGTAATCATAGGTAGTGGTGGAATAATAATATCTTCTAAAATGTTTATTTTTTTATTTGGTGTAGATTTCGCACCAATTTTATAATACTTATTCCTGATCCTGCTTCGTCGTCTACGTCTTCTTTGATTTCTTTTGTGCCATTTTCGGTTTTATGTCTATTATTGCTCATACACTTTCCATAATCAATATTGTCAACAGTAAACGGGAATAAAGCACAAGCCTGAAATGCATTTTTAATGGTTTCTTCCTTGGTAATTGCACCGAATGCCTCTTTAAATACGGAAGCAAAGCTTCTTTTAGTCAGTGCTTTATTTAAAGCGTTGAATTGACTTTCGTCAATTGATATTTTGTGGGCGAAAAATTCCAACATTAAAAGGTTGTAAGATATGTGTAGCGTTTGGCAAGGGGCAGTATATAAAAATCTCTTTGTTAATACATAATTCAGCAAGTGCAGGCCTGATGTGACTATTGTGGCCATCTAAGAAGACAGCACCGCGCGTTTTATGTTATTCTGATCCAGCCATGGAGAGAAGCAGTTAAAAACATACTCATAAAAAGTTGAACCTACCATCCACCCTGAGTCACTTCGTCCAATAAAATAGTCGTCAGTCAAGGTGATTGTTATATCTTGAGGGATTCTTCTATACGGCATGACAATGATCGGTGGAACAGCTTTTCCATTTGCAGAGAATTTGGCTAAAACTGCAATGCTTTCTTTTTCTTTTCCAACGGCTACATTATGGAAATTTCTGTATTGTTTCGATCCTAAAACTTTACCTGTTTTTAGGCATAATTATACTCCGGTCTCGTCTACGTTAAAAATGCAATCAGGATCCTCTAAAATATCCAAAGAGAAGTTGTCTTCTTCTAAGAATTGTCTAACTTCTTCGAACCATTGTCTAATCTCATTTTCGGAAACACTTGCTCGCGCTTTCGAAATTATCTCGGCGTTTTTGCTAATTGCAGATTTACGTTTCAGGAACAATTACAGCCATTTTTTACCTGGTCGGTTATCTATGAATAGATTAGGTCAGTTTCGACAATAACGTTTTGAACAGCATCCTTAAATTCGTCTGTATACATAGGAAATCAAATGCGCAAATTGTTCAGTATCCACGTCTATAATTTACTCTCTTCCTCTGCAAAAAGTACAGGTTTTTGGTCCCATTTTTTTTCGTAGATAGAAAATCGTCCATCTAGTGTTCCTTTTGGGATATTATGTGTCTGGAATACTTTATTAATTGAAAGCTGCCTTGTCCTTCTACAGCTTATATCGTTTGTTTTAAAGTATCTAAGCTGTAATTTAAAAAGGTATATAACCCCCTACCACAATTATTAGTCGTATCCTAAATACGTGTTTCGACAACTAAGTTGTCATCATCAGTAGGTAAAAACTACTAATTAAAAGTCACACATGGGGCACAGTAAAGTAAAATAAACGCTTCCGCACAACTACTATACACTGCAACCCTGTAAAGACTAAATTTAACATGCCAATCTCAAACTACGAGACAAACACTTGTCTCCTACGAAAAGGTTTTAAACATGTGTTAAATTATCGAACAAAGGAACGGCAGAAATTCTTCTCTAAAGAAGGCGCCTACTAAAAACGATTTTTAAAGCTACGATGACCTACTATTAAACTAAATGAACCACCTTATATTTTCACAAAACACTAGTATATTTAACTATATGAATATTTCATGTGCATTGTACACATCAGTAGTTATATAAACGTATTATTTCGAGTACAAGTATAGTGACAAAATCTATATTGGGTAGGGTGTAAAAATTTTCCATTACAAATGGTTAAAAAATATGGTCGTATATTGTAAAAGCCGAACTCTCATTGCAAATTCTGAGAATGACAAAATTAAGAAGGGGCGTTACATGTGAAGAAACAAGACATCCGACTGTGTAGTGTTATATTAAATGAGAATCAATTCACGTGAAAAGGGTCTATGAATAATTGGATATTGTAGGTATATAATTTAAAAGTTAATTGTAAATAGGTGACATGTCCTAGTTAAGGAGTTAAGCAATTTAATATAATGTATAGAATTCACGGTAGGCTCTGGGTGAAACATGATAAATAATTTAATAAACAAAACACCCGGTACATCTGTTCCACAAAACGCGAAACATTTTACATTTCGTGAAACAAACACACCGAGTGCTTCATTCAACAACCATTGTTAAGGAGGTAATTTTTGCATTATTTCACGTGTATGGATTCCCACATGTCTATATTTCTGCTGTTACCTCCCCCACCTACTTATAAAAATGTGAATAGACAGCTGAACGGTATTGGAGATTTATCGCTATTCAAGGAGGTATGTTTATTTTTCGCGATAAATATACTTTCGTAAGCATCGAGTTCATGGGGTTTATTAATTCCTTTTATCAATTTCAAACCTGTAATCGGTACATTGTGCAGTGTGCTCAAAGCGTGATTTGCGACATTTGATTTATCCGGTCTATTGTATTTGATATGTGCTATGTGTTCTTTAAAACGTGTTATTATAGGTCGTTTAGTTTGGCCTATATATTTCAAATTACAATCCGCGCAACTAATTTCATAGATCCCTGGTTTCGAATTGGAATTAATTCTATCTTTAGTATTCCCTAGCAGACTTTTGATGGTATTTTCAGACCGAAAGGCTACCTGGAGACCTCTTTCTTTCACAATTTTATTAATGTTTTTCGTGACAGGGTGGTATGGTAGACATATGTACTTTTTCTCTTGGTTACTTTGGGGTATCAAACTCGTGGATTCGCGGATTGTATTTTTTATTTTAGTTTTTCTAATTAATTTATTGATTATTTCTATGTCAAAGCCATTGTATGTCGCAATATTTTTAATGAAATCTAGTTCTGTTTCATATCTCTCTTTTGTTAACGGAAAATTTAGTAACCGATTGACTAAAAAGTTAGAGGAAGCTGTCTTATGTTGATAACTATGATTTGAATCCGCGGTGATGAATCTATTAACGTTGGTTTCTTTCCGGAAAATATCGATTTCTATTTTATGTTTATTTCTAATCAGTAAAGTATTTAAAAATGGTATCTTGCCGTATTGTTCCTTTTCCACCGTAAATTTAATAGTCGGATATTTCAAATTTAATTGATTAACAAACATGTCTAATTCGCATTTCCGTGTGTCAAAAATCGCGAGAATGTCATCTACATACCTAATCCAGACTCTAGGGAAATATTTAGCGTTGTTTTTGAATTCTACTTCAAATTGACTCATGAATAAATTGGCTATGAAAGGAGATAGGCAGTTACCCATAGTTGTGCCTTGTTTCTGTTCATAAAATTTTTCTCCTACTTGGAAACAATTATGCGCCATGCAAAGAGTTGTCAGTCTCATGTATTCTCTTATTTTTGAAGGTTCAATGTTATTCTTGTGGAGCAAGCTTTCTAAATATTTCATAGTCTCTGGAATAGGTACCGAGGGAAATAACGACGTCACGTCGAATGAAACTAAAATTTCCCCGGTTTCCAGTTCACAGTCTTTAATTAATTTAACAAATTCTAAAGAATTGCTGACTGACAAATTTTCTGGTTGAACGGGTAGGTTTTTAAATTCATTCACTAGCCATTTGGAAATCAAGTAAGTCGGTGAGTTAATACCTGAAACTATAGGTCTCATCGGGTTACCTGGTTTATGTATCTTCGGCAAACAATACATTCTTGGTACTACAGGATTACTAACATTCAATTTATACTTTTGGGTAGAAGTTATTAAAATTGGACGTTTCTTAATCGCGTCTTTTGTGTCATTAATCATTTTAGGTAACGGATTTTTCTTCATTTCTACATATGGACCTTCGGCAATTAAATTTTTTACTCTTTGAAAATAGTCGGTTTTGTCCATAATTACTAACTTGTTCCCTTATCTAAGCTGTATTTGAATCGTTTATATGCCTTTTTACTTGTTTTTCCTGATTCTGCCAACTGGAACAACAATTCAGATTGTAGGATACCAACTGAAAAATGCTGATCATTAACTGGTTAATACAGCAAAATATGCAAACCTGTCAATGACGACATTCTCCTAAGCCGGTCCTAAAATTAAAGTATGCTCATATGTTATAATAATAGCTTATCGTAAAATTTACTACATTGCGAAATCGAAAAAATTAAAAAAATCAATATTCAAAAAATCTAGTAAATAACCGCTTGTCATTCACTAGAAAACATATTATGTGGAGATTCAGTACATGATCACCTACATATTTTAACCTTAAATAGTAAAATGGCGTTTTGTATAAAGAAAATGGTTGTTTAAACCTATCTAATATGTAAACATTTATAAAAAAAACATAAATTGTCAATCTTACTTTCTAAAATTTTAACTTAAAATACACGTGCCTAGCTACTCACCGTTAAATCACAAGCACATTGACAAACAAACAAATTTTGCGACCATATTTCAAATACATCTATTGATTCTAATGCCCTCTAGAGATGTGGTTAGGTTCTAAAACGCATATGGTCCCAAACATTTAAATAATTTCATCAAATTGTTATTAAGTTTTTTTATGTTAACCAAACATTGATGTTATCGGTCATTTAGTGAGGAAAGATCACTCACTGGTGCATTCACCCTATACTCTATCCGCCCGATGGAAAAAGTGCACAAAATGCGTGATCAGCTCGTGATCACAAAAACTAGCTCTTTGTTTGGCTGGCTAAAATTAAAGAAAAGTCATTTACAAACGATTAAAATTTCAGCGATTTAGCGACAGAACCTAACTTCGTCAGCCGTAAGTTACGTTGTTTACTTAGAATTTTACCGTGATTTTGAAACTACTTGCATTTTATTTTTTTTGTAAAATTAGTCTTGCTGTAGCTAGCACATAGTTTGCCATCGATCATCGGTGCTTAGTTTAAATTAATTTTATTAGAAATGGCAGAATCACCACCGAAAAAGCGTAAAAGCAAGCATTTTCCTGCAAATGAAAAACAATCCGTATTAAATATATACAAAATACGCAAATTACAACAGCCAGATGAACAGAAAACAAGAATTGTTGAATACACAGCAGAAGCAGCAGAGATATCACAATCAAGTGTTTATAGTAGATACTTCAGTAGATGTATTTATTTGTCTTTCTCAAACTTATTTTCTATTTTTTTCGAATAATAAACAAAATTATGTAAAAGATTTTATTTTCACAGTGTTCATCTTAGTTAAATAAATATTCTTTTAAAAATGGACTTTTTAAATTTAATAAATCCAAAGATTACAAAATTTGCTCATAATGGTTCTTTACCTGTATTCTACCATCAATTTTCAAATTTTCAAATTTATTTTCTAAATATTGATACATATGGAAAAAGTGTGTGCTCATATGTCAGTAAAGTACATACATATGTACAAGTGTCCCGTATCGTTATGTTCAAAGTTTAGGAGTGTAAAGAAGCAACAAAAACGCAAAACTTGTATATCCATTTTTATTTGTTTCAAAATTACAGATCTATGAATGTGATTATCAGATAATGAAAAAAATGTAATCCTAAAGTCAATACAAACTGATAGTTATGCGATTCAATAACAGGCCTGTGATTGTTAACGTCATATAGTAAAATGTTATCCTAAAATAAATAAACACGTGTCGTAGTGCATATAGTAATTTCTTGGAGATCTACAAAAGAGAGTACTGGAAATTGATTTATGATAAAGAAGGTTCTTACTTATTTCGTAGGTGCTGAACCATGAATATCATATAATAAATAAATGTTCAGATGACTGTTAACTTTGCATTTTTTAATAAAGGATTACATTACGTTTCAGTTCATACAACAGCTTATTAGTGAGTGCATACGTTTTCTTTATTCAAAATGCCTTACCGATTTTCTTCTCAAGAGTATGCGGACATGCATTTTGTGTATGGCTACTGTAACGACAGTGCACGTCAAGCAGTTATTGAATATCGACATTGGTTTCCCGATAGGCGCATTCCTCATTACAGAACGTTTCTGGAAGTACACAGACAATTTCGGGAATGCGGACTGCGTGATTATCTTTTCGACCGAGGAGTAAATTTACCAGCAGACTTAGAGGAAGAAGCAGTAGCTATTGTTTCAAGGGATCCAACTCTCAGTGTACGTCGAATCGCTAGACAACTAGGAGTGCCACGAACGACAATTTGGCGAATTTTAAAACGTGAGGGCTTATATCCATATCACTATCGCAGGGGACACGGTTTGCTTGAGGCAGACTACTATGCTCGTCTAGTTTATTCTACCTGGATATTAAGACAGTCACGGCTTCATTTTAATTTCTGCAGAACATTCCTCTGGACAGATGAATCTACGTTCACGAGAAGTAGTGTTACAAATCTGAGAAACCTGCACAGGTGGTCATCAGAAAATCCCAAAGCTATACGCTCATCTAAATTTCAACATTAATTTTCTATTAACATTTGGGCGGCCCTAATCGATGATGAGGTTAAATGCGAACAATTACCTTCAATTTATTATTGACGAACTGCCAGGTATTTTAGAGGATGTCCCACAGAATGTTCAATAAGACATGTGGTTTCAGATGGATGGGGCACCACCACATTTTGGAATAGCTGTCCGAAATTGGGTTAACGTCAATTATCCAAGATGGATCTGTCGAGGTGGTCTTGTTACATGGCCACCCAGATCACCCGATCTTAGTCCCCTTGACATTTTTGTTTATGGGGGTACATGAAAAATTTAGTCTACGCGCAAGTTTCTAACACAAGAGAAGAGTTGTTGGATCGTATTCACCTGGCTGCCGAGCAAATCCGACAAAACAAGTATGAAATTCGGATAAGTACTTCATCTGTTGGCTTACGGGCACAAGCCTGTATTCAACAAGGAGGTGGACATTTCGAAAGTATTATTAATTGAACTTTTTTAAATAAAATCAGTTTTTATTGACTTACATTTTTTTCATGATCTGACAATACATTCATAGATCTGTAACTTTGAAACAAATAAAAATGGATATACAAGTTTTGCGTTTTTGGTACTTGAAATGAAGTCTACTTTACACTCCTAAAATTTGAGGGACACTTTGTATAGTTGGGCACTTGATTTTAAACAATTTAACACTTATTTAATCTTCATACGTAAATTTGGAGTGCTTTAATTTTCTTTATGTATAAATGACAAACTTTTCATGTTTTGTTTACAATGTATAGTAATTTATTTATCTTCTGAGGATAAATAAGTATTTATCAATACTCGTATTTGGAAACCTCAATATTTTCTCGTTTACTTTATTATTGCCTTTTCTTTCCCCCATGCTTGATAACAATTGCTGAACATAATTCTTTCAATTCTTCATGTTTATAAAAAGGTTACGTTCATATACATATACATAATTTTAAACTGTAACATTTTTAGTACTACTTGAGGAGAGAATTTCAAAAATATTTCTTAAGTCTACAGAAATTTCACCATTTTATAATATTTAAAACAACCAGAAATTGCAAGAAATTTACATTATGGTTTATGAAAAATATTTTAGTAATTTGCTTTCGCAACTGTCAAAAAATAACATTGGTACAGCGACATCTATCGCCTACGAAATCAGCGAGTATTTTCATTCGCTCGTTTAAAATCGGTTTGACACGTGCTTGTGTCGTGACCAGTCTATCTGTTCGGTGAGCCGACCATAGTACAGAATTACGAACCAAAACAAACCTAAAGATTGCAACATTACATATACCGGGTTTTTCTTTTGTCATTACACATAGGTATAATTCATTGATTGACTTATTTTCTTTTCCAATTACACATAGGAATAAATATATGGTGGCGTAGGCAACCAGTTATACAACAGTCACATTTTCAAACTGTCAAAAATGTCTGTTTTTCGATCATATTTAAATCTTAAATTAAATACATTTAATGAAAAATACATAATTTAAAACAGTTAATTATCCCAAAAGGCGTATAACTTTTGCGAAGACAATTCTAAATATTTTTAACAAATTCAAAGAAGGTGTATAGTATTTCTTTAAAGTCAAATACCCTATATCTAAGATAGTAAAATTAGTCTATCAAAAAAGGTGGAAAATATAACAAATATTCTTGTAGGTAATAAATATGTTCTATTTCTTTAATAATTACAATAACATTTGGACTGTACAATTATTTGACAGCATCACTACTGGAATTAGGGAGGAATTGAGGGGGAAAGCAAGGCTATTTTCATATGAAGGAGGATCAGTTACTAGAGTAGCATCTGTTTGAGAACCTCGATTTATGGAGAAAGTTTTCGTTGTACTAAAAATGCTACCGGGGTTACTTCTTTTCTAGATCAAGAAATGTTTATTATGACGAAAGTAGGTACTGAAAATAAAGAACAAATGCCTGTAATCGAAACAGATATTAGACCCATCAAAAGCCACTTTCATTATTTGGATTTTTGCAAGAAAGAATAAGAGAAAGTAAAATCAATTACAGCCGATGTAATAATAACTATAGGGCAATACTTCGAACGGCCAAATCAGGACGTAGATCCTCTTTTATTTTGGATGGTAAATTTTAAGAAAAAAGGGTAATTATATTTTTTATTTGGATTTTCTTTTAGGTAATAAGAATGGAGCTGAAACCCTTAAAACAATGTGCTAGGAAATACTTCTGTATTCCAGCGAGTTCAGCAGAAAGTGAGAGTGTATAGTACAGCTCGTTAATATGATATTGTTTATAAATAAAAATTTTAAAAATATTAGTAAGTAAACTAAGTATTTATTTTATTAAAGTTACACTCAACCTTTTCCTATTAGCTAAAGATATAACTCAATGAGTTTCATCTTACTATACTTTCTAACTATTAAAGATATAAATATTTAAGCATTCAAAGGGAAATTATTTAGATTGCCATACAGAATGTACGTGAAACTCTTTAAATCTATTTGAAAACTTAAAATTTATAGCAAAAGTATTCTAGAATTTAGTTTGGCAATAATACTTATACTGGCAACAGTGGGTAATCTAAAGAAAATAAAGCCACAAAGAATTAGGTTATGTTTTTAGAAAAGAAAGAAAATCTCAGTTTGAATGAAAAAATTAATTTATTCTAATGATTAATTAAGATAAACAAAACAACATAATGTTTATAGCAAATTTTCGAAATGTCCTCCTTGTCTTTCAAGGTAATAAGCAAGGCGATTTTGAAAGCAACGCAGGGTGTTTCGAATAAATTTTGGATTTATTCCATTATATGCAGTAAGTATACGTTCTTTCAATTCTTCCAAGTTATGAATTTACAAGTTATTATAAATTTTGCTTTTTAGGTAACAACAAGGAATGAAATCATTTGGAGATAAATTATCTGATCTTTTGGGCCATGGTATGGGGTCAAACCTGCCAATCCACCGTCTTTGAAATGTGTTACTTTAAAAATTTCTAACGGCGTGAGTAGAATGTGCCGGAGTCCCTTCCATTTGGATCCAAAGTTGATCAACATTTAGTATCTCAATTGTTGGAATGATTTGGTTTCATAAGAGATTTAAATATTTTTCTGCAGGTTACCGTGAATAAAAAATGGGCCAATAAGTCTATCGTTTATTATTCCAATCCAGACATTGACTTTTTGAGGGTATTGTGTTCGGGTTAGGTTTTGGGTATGAGGATTTGTACGGGATCAATACCTAATGGATTAATGGAAAGAAAATTTAGTATTTTTCAATGGATAAATGTAGGATACACACCGGAAATTGAGTTGACTTCACCACTTATGGTAAATGTAGCTTCATCAGTGACAATTATTTTATTTGAAATTGCTTCGTTTTCAATTAAAATATTAAAAAATTTTCACAAAAATCAGTTCGTTTTACTTTATCTCCCTCGAAAAGCTCCTGATAGTTTGTATGGCTTATATTTAAATTCTTTCAGGATTCTGTACACCGAACTATAAGATACTCCAAAATGCCTAGCTATATCTAAAAGCGATCTTACAGACCGTTCTTCTAGATAACAGAGGATATTCAGCTTCATGTCTTCTGTTAACACATGATTGATTTTATTATTTAGGATTTAACTGTTAGGATAATTAACGGTAAACATGTCTCTGACCGTCTTTAAACTGTTATTCTTCTGATACCATATTACCATTGAAACTTTTCGTCTTTGCTATACGTATCCATGATTTAAAGAAATTATCTATTTTTCAATAAAATTTACTTAATTTAAGATTTTTGTAATGAATAAAAATTGAGAAATATGTGACATTAAAAAAATTATTTACTCTCCATGTTAATCTATTTAAAAATTAATGTATTGTTTTTACGTAGACTATGGTGTATAACTGGTTGCCTACGATACCATATATTTATGCCTATGTGTAATTGGAAATGAAAATAAGACAGTCAATGCATTATACCTATGTGTAATGACAAAAGAAAGACCTGGTATAACGTACAGCTTGTTATGTATTATTGTATTACTGTTGTTTCTGTATCAAAGTTCGTATTACATTATTCATTTAAGTCCACACCTTGAATGTACTCAAGACTGCCGATCCCTAGTTATGACCTTGCAATTTCTTATAATTATTTTAGTATTTTAAGCAGTATTCATAGTTCAACAAATTCATTCGTTATTTTAATATCTAAAATTTATTGCTTTGATTTTTCGAATGAATATAGTAGCGTCCTAAACGAGAAAAGTATAATAACTAGAGGACGGACGCAATTTCCATAAAACGCAATCGGCAATTGGAATTGTGTATAACGTCGCTCAGTACATCCCGGCGTAATTCAATGAAGTATTTGTTTGACTTACTCGGACACCTGGTCTCGCCGCCATTACAATGGACAAGCCAGCTATTGTATTCCGAGAATATAGTGCTTTTTAAAGTGTT
Organism: Melolontha melolontha; assembly: GCA_935421215.2. NCBI lineage: Eukaryota > Metazoa > Arthropoda > Insecta > Coleoptera > Scarabaeidae > Melolontha > Melolontha melolontha. Next base: position 92,491,568 of record OW285242.1, on the reverse strand, counting down.
TTCATGAGCGTAGATAGAAGCGGGGTTTTTATAATGTATTTTATTTATTAGTTTATATTTCGTAAGATAAATAAAGTGCTGTGAGTAAGTTTCTTGTTTTCATAGTTTTAACTGTTAATTACATCGTAATTTTTGTGATAGATCCTGTTTAATATCGTTTGATTGAATCTATTTCTACCAATTATTTCGACGTAAGAGTGTGCATTGAATTTCGTTCAGTTTCAATAACTTACGCACACATTTTTAGTTTTCATTTAGTTAGATCTAGAGCATTGTTTAAGTTACTTTGTCAGACATGATATGCAAGAATGTCGAGAACGGCATTGTAAAACAATGGCGAGTTGGATTGACGGTCATACTGATTGTATGTCCATTGTCAGTGATTCCGAAATTTATTACAAAATCCGTAAAATATCGTCAAAAATTCGTCACTTAGGATCGCAAACACATCTGAACTCTGTAAAACTTTTATGGCGGCTAATATTCCATTAAATAAACTTAGCAATCCCACTTTAAAAATATTTCTGAAAAAATATACTGGTCGAAATGTTCCTGATGAATCAACTTTACGCAAATATTATGTTTCTAGGTGCTATACGAGAACAGTAGAACGCATTAGAAGCCATCTTTTAATTCAATACATATGGATAAGCGCCGACGAAACGGTGGATATGTTTGGACGCTGTGTGGTAAATGTCGTAGCTGGTGTACTACATCCAACTATTCCCTATAACTCATATGTAGTAGCAACAAGTGTTATAAATAGAGTTGATGCGGAAACAGTTGCTGAAACCATTAAGGAGAATATGCAAAAAATGCTTCATTCGGACGCCACGTACAAAGAAAAAATACTTTTATTTGTCAGTGATAGTGCTGCGTATATGTTAAAAACAGGCAGACTATTGAAGAAAACATATCCTAATATGCTGCATATTATTTGTGTAGAACATGCTCTCCACAGAATCTGTGAATATATCAGAGACACTTTTCCGGAAGTTGATAGACTTGTATCAGCTTTTAAAAAAGTTTTCAGAAAAGCACCATTGAGAGTAGCTCTTTTCAGGGAAAAATTTCCATCTGTCACTGCCTCCCACTCCAGTAATAACTAGACGGGGAACATGACTAGAAGCTACTAGTTATTATGCTGAGAATTTCGATAGTCTAAAACATTTCGTAACACTGCTAAAGGAGGATGCTGGAAGTGTTGGTGAGTGCAAGGAGCTCACACAAATCCCAAATTTAAAAAATTTGTTGTACTTTCTTCACGAACACTTTGGAAAATTGCCAAAACTAATCACTTATTTTGAAAATCGAAATCTCAAATTAAATGACGGATTAACCACATTAGATGTGGCTGTTAATAATTTGAAAAGTATTCCAAGTGACTTCGGATGTGGCCTTCGGCAAAAGTTTGAAGCAATTCTTAATAGAAATCCAGATTTAATTACATTGCAGCAATTATGTATGGAGACAATTCCACAAAATCTAACGGCTAAATGTGAAGAAATAAAAGAATATTTCCAGTATGCACCTATAACCAGTTGCGATGTAGAAAGGACGTTTTCTATTTATAAGGATGTACTTAATTCAAAGAGAACAAAATTGACAGAAGAAAACCTTGAGAAACTATTGCTAGTCAATATTAATACTCCTTTACTCAACTTGAACGACAAAATGAACAAATAAAAATGTTCCAATTATAGAAATAAAATTAAAAACTTTAAAAATACAACTTTTCAACAAATACATATGTATTTCGTAATTTTATAGATCACCGCCCGTTTGTTTTCCAATTATATAAATAAAATTAAAAACTTTATAAATACAACTTTTCAACAAATAAATATGTATTTCGTAATTTTATATATCACCACCCGTTCGTTTTCCAATTATATAAATAAAATTAAATATTTTAGAAATACAGCCTTTCGCCAGGGTGCACTGGGTGGTAAGCGTGTCCGTTCTCTAATAATAACACATAAAATCATTTTATTTATAAGTTTGATCGGCTTTGAAGAACCAAGAAATCCATTAATAACTTGAAGCGCCGGATATTTATTTAAATTATAATTTTAGTAATATGTAGACTTATCAAGAAGCATGTTCAACATCTAGTAACGTTACCAAATATTAGGAGAAGAAAAAACAAAACTATTCCAAAGAAGAAATGCACGACAGTTAACGAAATGCGCCCGTTTTTAGATTAAATTATGCCCAATTTCGAGACCCTAACGGCTTTATTATATCGCCGTCGAATGTTTGTCGTTGTACGCATGGAGCGGAACAATGTAAAGTATTATAAAAGACGAGTAACGCGTTTAAAAAGACCAGTAATTTATAGCATATACACGCTACATGATAATAGTATCGGGTTTAAGTTCTTAGAATGAAGAAAAAGCTTGTTATATTCAATATATAACTAATATTAATAGATATAATCGGGTGATTGTGCAGATGGCGTGGATAATAATCTAGATTTAAATATACCGAACCAAAGAAATGTTGATGAGATCTTCTAGGAAGCTCAGATAGAAAACGTATGAGCAAAAAAGTAATACTTGCTGTAGGATGTTCATTTTTGTGTTTTGTAGTGCGGCATAAAATATTGAATTTTGTTAAAAAACGTACCGTTAAGAAGGCAATTTCACCCCGTCATTCATATAGTTTGTCGACAAGACACTTAAAATATACTATGTAATTCCACTTTAAGAAATTGTAGCTTATTAAGGTTTATTACTTATAAATTAGATTTTTTTTTTAATTCTTTAAATTCTAGGAGAAAGTGTTTTCTACACTGCTTTGTCAAATCAGCCCACTGCAACTAATAACTAAAAGAAGTTTAATTGGTTAGAATGAATTACTTAATTAATTAAAATTTGAATTTTACAATATGTATTTCCGCTAACAAAATTGTGAAATTGTGAAAACCATACTAGTATGCATTCTATAAGGTGTAATATTTGATATTTATGTATTTGAGGAAAAGACGAGGGAAGGCAACAATTATTATTAAGCCGAAGTTTAAAAATTATTGTTATATGAATGTAAGTGGGATAAGACGGAGGGGTATTAAGCTCTCTACTGTTAATACGATGTGGTACTTGCAGTAACGACATAAAAATATTTAGAAATTAATACGATGGTCTGGGCTAAAGACTGAAAACATACAACTTAGGTATGGATCTGGAAGCGATATCAGAGTCATTCACAACTAGAGCTGAACTGCTACAAGCTGCTAAAAGTCCAATATTATGAAAAATTTTGTTGCTTTCGTTGCTTTACCACTTAAGCCACGATAGACTTTGATTCAAGCTATTTAGAAATGCATTATAAAGTAACGGTGTTAATGATTCAGATGTCAGTTATTGAAAGTAGATGCTTTTATATTTCATATAAAATCCGAAAAACTCCAACAATTTATCAATTGATATATATATATATATATATATATATATATATATATATATAATATTTTCGTGACCTTGGTATTATATGGTAAACTTAATCAGTCGGCGATTAAAGGTCTGGTTTATTACTTCAAATTATATATATTCAAAAAAAACCCTACATGTTTCGGCAATTATGCCTTTATCAAGGATATAAAATATAGATGACAGAATATAAATGTCAAATAATTGAGTTGCTATGGTTTAAATTATTCAAAGATACATTCCAATTGATAATAATAAATCATGCCTTAGTATTCCAAAAAATAGATAGCAAGGTGTGAATATATGTGTTGTTCGCTGCTAGCAATTTGTGTCTCTTTCTGGGTATGAACTTGTGTGTTGGTTGCTGTTGGCAGCTTGCGTCTCTCTATGGGTGTGTGGTTTTCTGTGAGCGCGTAAGTGTAGGGTTTTGTATGTTGGTGCGCTCGTGCGTGTGTTTAGTGACCGGTCGCGTAAATTTAGAGAGATCGGATAACCAGTCGTTGCGTAGGGCCGCCAACCCTTTCCCGGCAACTTCTTTACATTTCCGTGCAGTACTTCGACGGCCCGACCCCCGTCCCAACGAGGCAAGGCGCAGACCAGCAAAGCGCACCCTGTACGGGGTTGCTCATCGCAAACCGAGGGAACACTCTTAGTGGCTACCTCGGTCGACGACGGTCACACTTTGTGCCATCTTGACCTGGCTAGGCTGCCGTTAACAGCACACACACGTTCGACGTGTGTGCAATGCCCCGCTTCGGCGGAAAACGTTAAGATGGCACAAAGTGTGACCGTCGTCGACCGAGGTAGCCACTAAGAGTGTTCCCTCGGTTGGCGATGAGCAACCCCGTACAGGGTGCGCTTCGCTGGTCTGCGCCTTGCCTCGTTGGGGCGGGGGTCGGGCCGTCGAAGTACTGCACGGAAATGTAAAGAAGTTGCCGGGAAAGGGTTGGCGGCCCTACGCAACGGCTGGTTATCTGATCTCTCTAAATTTACGCGACCGGTCACTAAACACACGCACGAGCGCACAAACATACAAAACCCTACAATTACGCGCTCACACAAAACCACACACCCATAGAGAGACGCAAGCTGCCAGCAGCAACCAACACATAAGTTCATACCCAGAAAGAGACACAAATTGCTAGCAGCGAACAACACATATGTTCACACCTTGCTATCTATTTTTTGGAATACTAAGGCATGATTTATTATTATCAATTGGAATGTATCTTTGAATAATTTAAACCATAGCAACTCAATTATTTGACATTTATATTCTGTCATCTATATTTTATATCCTTGATAAAGGCATAATTGCCGAAACATGTAGGGTTTTTTTGAATATATATACTTTGAAGTAATACACCAGACCTTTAATCGCCGACTGATTAAGTTTACCATATATATATATATATATATATATATATATATATATATATACGAATTATATTGAATTTAATTGGTGTGAGAGATGACAATTATTCAAATCTGATCTCACATGCAATTGTCGCTTAATTTGTTGCGTTGATTCTACAATCTGACAAGATTACTCCTGCCGAAGAAATTAAGCGACAATTGCATGTGTGATGAGATTGAATAATTGTCATCTCTCACACAAACTAAATTCAATATAATTCGTATATATACACGAAAGTATACAAATAAAAATCATGTCTATGTCCGAATATCGTGTACTGATAATCTGTAACGACAGTGTTTACTTGCAGTAAGTTCCAAATGTTAAAGTGAATTAAATTTGACTAATATACATAAATGCTTCTTTTTAAAAAAATAACTATAAACAGATATATCTTTTTTAACAGTATATCTTTTTTAAAAAAAAACTTTGATAGAGGTTTTACTTTATGAATTGAACTAATTCAACATATTCAAAATTTATAGGAGATTGAAGTATTACTTAAGTTTGAAATAGACGGGAATGGGTTAGTCTGGAGTCTTCTTGTGGATCCGAAAATGCAGGATACAGGTTTGGGCCGGTAATCTGATGGCGTCACCGCTTAGCTTCGGTCTAGCTGGATGCTATTCCAGGTGAAATGGAATTTTCGTTTTATGAGGCACTGGTTGATGTATGGATACGCAGAATGCGTCAAAAAGGAGCTGGATAAACAGGTGATATTTTTATATGTTCGTAGTATAGTTTTTCTAATTTATTTAATGATTTTTCTTCTTATTTCCAGAGCGGCACTTAATAAAACGTCGATGTGTTTTCGGAATTTTTACAACATAATCACGCTAACTCTCGTTTGTTCCGAATGCTAGCTTCTTATTCGTCTAATTTGTATGTATTAATATAATCTCGCTAATAATTTTAGTGAAAAAGATAATTTATAATAACTCAAACCATATAGATACTTTACAAAAATTACATATTTTATTTTAGTAAATAAATAATTGTCATGAGAATGTTAGTAATTTTATATTAGGCTAAATTTTGATTGGGATATTTCCCCGCTGTATTTATTTCAAATAAGTACAGTTTTCCCTAAAAAATACGCGTCATTTATTATTGATCAATTAAGTTGAAATGTCTTCGGTAATACAAAATATTGAAATAAAATGACTAAGGCAAATGAAATGATAAAAATAAATAAATATGAGAATTAATTTTGAACAATTAAAAACGCGAAACCAACTTTATTGATATGACAGATGAAGAATTCAGTTCCAAAAATTTCTTATTTTCTAATATTTACATACAAGCTAAAATGATCTGTATCTTACAAAACTAGGGCATTCTTATGCGTAAGCCTGCCCTACTACATAATATATATATATATATATATATATATATATATATATATATATTGTTATAATACGTATTGCTTGGATATTCCAGTAAACTGTAAATGACAAGGTGGAAATTAGCATAAGGAAAACAACGTATTGAATTGCTGAATTTTAACTTGTAAACAACTTGTAAAAATTAGTGTCTAAATGTTAATAAATTAATATCACGGCAACTTTTAATATTTTAGATTATATTTAGTTCAAAATTTACTTTTTATATTTTTAATTTTCATTTTGGTTATTCAAGTCAATTACGCGAAATAAAAAAAGATATTTAATTTATTTACATTCGAATTTTATATTGACATTAATTGGACACGCCCACTTTTCAAATGTGGAAAATCCGCGAACATGTTATATTTACATTCTAAATTACAACCTAACCTACCATTTAAAAGCTATTTACAAATACATGTAAATTCGAATATTAATTTTATCATTCCATTTGAATCACAGTAATATTTAAAAAAATAACTATCATTATAAAGTATAAACCAAGATTATTTTTGCTTTTTAAAAACGCTTTGGAAGAAATAAATGAATGTTGGCGTTGGTATTAAAATTTACAAAGAGTCGTATCTAAAATATAGTTGTCCGCTTTTAAAATTATTTATATATGGAAAAATTAGTGATAAAAGGTCAAAACATACACAAAAGGTGCTCATAACGATAAAACTACGTTAAAGATAATTTTTACGATAAAAATCAGTTATCTGCGAGAAATCGACCATAGCATCATTTGTGAAGGTCACCGAATGCCCAAGCCACTTAAAGTTATAAAACTTTAGCGTACCTGAATTATTCTAAGTGCATAATATCTAACACCAGACCTTCTACTGAAAAACACCTGATCCATCCGAGAATATTCTTCCTTTTCCATACTTGGCCGAATATCAAGATTAACCGTAGAATTCCAATTATAATTGCTGCCCTTTTCTACAAACTACAGGTTCATTTATTAACTTATCAAAGTACAACAAATTATATTTTAATTATCAATTCAGAATATATTAAAACATCTTAATTTTACTTAGAAAGGATAATCGTATTTATACATTAATATAAAGAATATTTGCTGGTAATACTTACCAATTAACATATTTAAATTGTTTATATTATAATAATCACTGCTTATGTAATTTCAACTGGTTAGACCACAATTATTCACTTATACTGTTACGAACATAGATTGAGAATATTCAATTTTGCCGTTGAGCCAAGTTTCACAACTATTTGTATAGATATCTTGAGTTAAATAAATATTTTATATATATGTAATTTTAAAGTGGCGTTTTTATTTATCTATGCGTAGCTATATATATATATATATATATATATATATGAAAAACAATTGTTGTTGGGGAATCCGGCAATCAGAAAACCATTAATTAGTTAATGTTCTTTATTTTTTACCCTATATTTCGCTCTGAGGTTTAGAGCTTCTTCGGGGGTCACTTTAATAAGAAAAGAATGTACATAACTTAGATATTTAGTCAAACAATCATAAGAAAAATTCTACTTACAAATGTGAACACTTACTATGCGAAAATTATATATTACAAAACATGATAGGTTGATAAATTTGTCAATTGTCCCACGTAACACAAACAAAACGTCATAATTAATTTTAAAACTCTTAAAAAAAAAAAAAACTATTATAATTTATAATATAACAACACATCTAAAAACAATCATGAGCAACGTATAGTGAATCAATTCACTCATGATGTAATAATACACTCTGTCATTTCGAAAGTTAAAAGGAACTGCATGGAATTTATTTAAAATTCAATGCAGTTTGTCGTTCTATGTGAAACAGATGTAAAAACATGCGTCGGTGAAAACGACAAACTGCATTGAATTTTAAATAAATTCCATGCAGTTCCTTTTAACTTCCGAAATGACAGAGTGTACTATTACATCATGAGTGAATTGATTCACTACACGTTGCTCATGATTGTTTTTAGATGTGTTGTTATATTATAAATTATAATAGTTTTTTTTTTTTAAAGAGTTTTAAATTAATTATGACGTTTTGTTTGTGTTACGTGGGACAATTGACAAATTTATCAACCTATCATGTTTTGTAATATATAATTTTCGCATAATAAGTGTTCATATTTGTAAGTAGAATTTTTCTTATGATTGTTTGACTAAATATCTAAGTTATGTACATTTTTTTCTTATTAAAGTGACCCCCGAAGAAGCTCTAAACCTCAGAGCGAAATATAGGGTAAAAAAATAAAGAACATTAACTAATTAATGGTTTTTTGATTGCCGGATTCCCCAACAACAATTGTTTTTCATACTTGTTTTAACGGCAAAGACTCCTTGTCTAAATATATATATATATATATATATATATATATATATATATATATATATATATATATATAGTAAACCTAATCAGTAGGCAATTAAAGGTCTGTATATTACTAATCGCCTAATCGCCTACTGATTAGGTTTACCATATCATACCAAGGTCACGAAGTTATTATATATATATATATATATATATATATATATATATATATATATATACCATATATATAATGAATATATTAAATGATAATATTATTTTCTTGATAACTCATTTTTGTGGTATTTTTTTTAATTGAAAACGAATTGCAAAAACCGGATGCATAGGTTCTTACTGCGAGAAATAGAAAAAAATTGAAAAAATCTTGATCAAATATGCAAAAATCAGCTAATCTTCCTGGATCATAATACCAATTGACGTCTAATAGTTTCTATGAAGTCTCTGTATATACTTCTATGGATAATCTTTATACATCATAAACAAGATCTGGATCGCAACACCAATAGGATGTTTGATAATTCCTTCGAAGACCTTGTATACAGCCTTAGTACAATTTATTGTATCGGAATATTATATAACAGAAACTAATTAATAATCTTGAATTATTCACAGGTTCTTCTGGATTTAATGTAGTAGTGTTTCCATTTTTATAAAAAAAATGGATTCTTCCCGAATTTGATACATTATCTTCTTAATTAGTTTTTAAATATCAAATATCTAACTAATACTATTATTATGTAGTTATTTATTACTTTATACCGAGTTTTAAATGCTAACATTTATATCTATGCTTTTCTTACAGAAAAATAAGGATCATCTCTTTTGAATTGATTCGGCTTGATTTACTTGATGAAGATCCATAATTTAAAATAGAAATAAAACTACGGTTCTAATCTTCACTTTTAAAAGTGAAGATTAGCACCGTAGTTTTATTTCTATTTTAAATCATCTCTTTTATTTTTTAAACAATTCGTTTACATACGGTCATCGATATAGGCCCAAAAACATCTACTCGGTAAGAGACATCATTTTCTTGATACGTTTGTACATATTAATCTCCTAATGCATGTTTTATATCGTAAATTTAGGGAATCAGTCTGGAGTTAGAAAAGACCTAGAGCTGGTGCTGATGTTGGCAGATTAAAGTGTTACCGGAATTGCGGAGCAGGGGAACGTCCATGTTATTGGATTCATAACCTGGCCAATCGTTGTGTGCTGTAGCTTGAAGCCAGACTTACCCCTTCGAAAGATAAGTTTTCATCAGTTATTTTGTCCGTGGGATACGATTAATTTAAAATTATCACTAATTTATATTTCAAGTCTGCGAGGCACATAACTTTAGTTGCCGCTTTATATTTCGTATTTGCAGTCTAAAATTTGTTCTTACTTTTTATTTTAATATTCAAAGTAGGAAATAACTAGATATTAATAATTAATTAATAATTAATAGTTAATCTTAACAGTTTGTGGTCAATATTGTATATTGGAACTTTCACATTTAATAATTAATGATTAATCTTCATATTTGGTGGTCAATATTGTATATTACAACTTTTTCAATTAATAATTATTGATTAATCTTAACGTTTTGTAGTCACTGTTGTATATAACAGTTTTACCGTTAATTTGAATAAGTCTATGTTTAGCATTTATTTCTGTATAATTTTGCATGGACGGAGGCGGATATCTCCGACATCTTTACCCGCTCATCAAGCATGTGAAAGTTGCAATAATACTTATTATTTAACTTCTGTGGAATATATACAGGTACTTTCATATTTTTATGTATTCTGTATTTGATCATATTTTTGGAGTATATTTACAGGACCGTTCATATTATATGTATCGGATATTTGTTAAGAATTTTTGAGAGAAAACATTTACAATAATTAGTGCTATAATATTACTTATTGTTGTAATATTGCGAGTATTGATTCGCAGTTGTAGCTTCCTCGGTTTTCTGATACTACACTTTGTGGATGCGTTATATCCTCTACCTCATTCGTGTGACGTATGATCTCTAATTACAATTCAACAGTAATTTGCGGTAGCGCCCTTTCTATTTATTTCCGTAGTAAGTGTTATAACAACGTTTCGAAACGAACCCTGTCGTCTTCACTGAGACTTTAGCCTGGGTACTGGCTAGTTGGACTGTATTTTTATTATCAACCTTCCCTGATAGGTAAGTCCTTGAAACTACCGTTTATCGAAAAGCTTCCGAAGCCAGTTGAGCGATATTTATTTTTGCTATTATCCATGGGAATCTAAGATTTTGTTTCATTCTCAATATTTAATCTAAGTCAATTACTAAACTATTTCACCAAGAAGTTTCTGCAACATCAATTAATTATATTTTATTATTATATACAGTGTATCGTGGATATGTACTTGGTCCTATAATGGTTTCTGTAGGACAAATAAACTATTATTATTATTATTATTACTATGATTATTACAATTATTATTATTATTACGAAAATTTTCTCGGACAACCAAACCTCGCATCCAATCCCGGAACCTCCGACATAATAAGGCAGTGAATTACCACTGGGTATGGGCCAGTTACTTTTCTCACAATTTTCTCACAATTTTCCCACAATTTTCCCACATGATGTTTGCGGCTGCGTGCTACTTTTTTCTTATGTGGATATGGGAGTATTGGAATTTGAATGGAAATTTGGTTTAGGTTATTATGTTGAAAATTTTCGCAGTGCACAGTTCAGTTTATTATGTATGACAAAATAGTGCTTATTTTAATATGTTATGTACTAGTTATGACGTATATCGTTTTGCAATTAAGGGAGATACAGTTATTGTAGATTATATTTAGTTGGATCATTTTTACGGATTGGGTAACGATGCGGTTATAATGTGAATGAATAATATTGCAGGAGTGTTTAAATTATTCATCATGGTGCAGGAGAGGTGTGTAACCAAAAGGAAAAACTTAATTATTAAGGAGAATAATAACTGAAGTCTCCAGAACAGATTATTTTGGATTTTATTTATCTGGTGATCGCCGTTTAGTATTTCGACGATTACTTTTTTTCAGTTCCTCTAACGCTGTCTTTACAATTATACTAATTCAATACAATTTTCGATTATTCCATAACTAATACTTCAAATTTGGCTTCTGAAGACAAAGTTTTTCTGTTAAAATACGATGAATTATAGTTTTTAATATATCAATTTTCTTTTCCATGAATCTCACTGAAGAATTTTTCGAAATTTTCACGAAATGACGTACTTTTTTGTCATCGTTTCAATTGTTCAGCTTGAACGTTTAACATCATCCACACACTCTTTGGATTCTCTGAATCGCCGATGTTACTTAGCTGTATACAATAACAACAAGAAGGTAACCAACAGTTTCTTCGGTCAATAAGGTTATGACCACGATTTTTTGGAATTTCAAGGTCGTAATTTTTATTGACTATTTACAGAAGGAAATTACAATTGTTGTCAATATTATGTTGATGTACTGACACATTTCGATGCTAAATTTAAAAAAAAACGAGTGAATTTATTCCGAAAGAATATGTTTTAGATCGGGATAAGGTGGCCTCTCATTCTTCCGGTATTGCCACCGCTAAATTTGTCGAATTAGGGTATCAATTGCTGCTTAATTCGGCAGGTCTTGCTTGTAGTGATTTTTTTCTTGTTCCTAAAGCTGAAAAAATTTATTGGTGGAAAGAAATTCGGGAAATGAGTAGGCGATAGCCGCAACTAATGCCAATTTTGATGAACTTGCGAAAGATTGATTTTAGACGGCTTGGAAAAATTAAAAAGTCGCCGAGCTAAGTGTATAGAATCAAATTAGAGTTATGTTGAAAAATAAGATATACTTTTAGCCCTAAAGTAAGTATTGAGAAGTCACTGTTCAGAAATCTGGAAAACGTTAATTAATAAGTTTTTCCGATTAAAATATTGAATTTTATTTAGGCAAGATTTCTTTATAATTCGAAATTTATACACTTTATTCAGGGGGATCACGGTATTCCCCGTTATTAACGTTTATGGTAGCGTCAAACATAATTTTATGGCGTACCTTTACTTACCTTATTCAAGAAGTATTGTTCAAAGCACGGCCCGCATTAACCGTTTATCTCACAATTATATTTTGGTTCGTCTTTTATAGAAAATGTACTTAGAAATACGTACTTATCATTTTGGTTACAGTTATTTATTCAGACCTTTCTTATTGGTATTGTTTTTACTTTAAGATGTAGCCGCTATGGTTACCAAATGTTAAGCCACATCAGTTAAACATTGTTATGTTAAATGACATTGTAACGAATAAATAAATATAATGGTCAGGTACATACGGTTCTAGCATTAACATTACAATGTTTAAACCGAAGGCTTGCCGCCTATTGTTATAAACACGTAGTTGCCCGTTAAGCCAGATGGACTCTCTATAATTTTCATTACGGTCACATTTTCGAAGGTCTTTTGTATAATAGTATTTCTTACATTCAATTTAGCCAAGGTCGAGTCTGGGTAAAACCGTATGTACCTGAGCATTCTATTTATTTATTCGTTACAATGTAGCGATGTCAAGTTTATGTAAACTTAGGTAGCTATTCTGTTTCGACCAATCATAAGAAATAGGATGTTGTCTCATGACTGAAATTTCTTTACCTGGCTAATATTTTAGAATTAAAACTTTAAGTTTGCTAAAATATATTAATGAGATCACACGTGCCATTCCGAGCAGCTTCGAGCTTCGATTATTAGATTTAGGAAATGTAACCAAGTTTTATAATAATACGTTCTGCTTGCGGCTTATGTAACATTGTTTACTTGTATTTAATAATTGAAGAGTGTTGTGGCTTGAACAAGTGTTGTTATTTTGCGAACCACTGAGCGAGAGTAGATCTTCTATTCACAGCTTGAACCAACGAAGATTCAACAGAAACTAGTCATCGCGAATTTACGACGCGTGATTCGAAGAAGTGTCAAATCCAGCCACATACGCCCTAGCAGTCATTCCAATGAAATCACCTTCGTATTAGCAATTTCTAATGTTTTTGGGTCAGAGGAACTAGCTATAGTTATTCTTATTACAAAACAGACGATAGTCTACTGAAAAAGGTTTCGCTTAATTTGACTTTGACGAACAAATTGTGCTGTAAAATAGTAAAATTGTTCTATAATTCCAATACAGAATGTTTCAAAGTTTATCTTGTCCTATTAAAAGGATTATTAGTTTCTGATAATTTAGAATACCCAAACATACACAAATATACGAAAACAAACAAAAATATAGTGGCATTTTTGTTTGTTTTCGTATATTTGCGTATATTTGGATATTCTAAATTATCAGAAACTATTTTTTTAATATTTTTACGCGTTTGTCAGCTGAAGAAAACTTATACGACTTCATTAAAGAATAAAATTGTATCGAGCAGGTTCCCGTGTTTCTTCACACCTAAGGTGCAGGTCAGTAATAATCATTACTGTTTCCATTTGCTTACCGAGTTACAAGTAAGGCATTAAATGCGCTACCAAAACGTTTTAGAACTAGATATTAATTAAGATAAGACGTTTTATTTTCGAACATGTCCGATGAAAGCAGTATGATTGATTACTCTAGGTCCTTTCCCTGCTTTGCAAGTGAAATTCCATTAATGAATATGAAAATATGAACGGGTGCATTGTTCAAATATTCTTCACAGTATGTATGTACGTTTTACTGTAATACGCGTTATGATGGAGGGATGTCGCCGATTAAAAACACAAGTCGGCACTGGCGATACATGCAGGAAGCAGATGATATATGTGACATTCCTTTGATTTAAGATTTAGGCTAGGTTAATTACAACTATTATACACTGTGATCTTTTGGCCAAAAATGTATTTATTGATATAATTTTTATTAGTATGCTACCGTTTACAACTTAAGTATTATACATCCATAAAGAACTGTCAAGCAAAATACATTTATTGTAATTGCCTAGTTTGGAAGCAGCTCGCAAAATGAATACGAATTATAGTCAATTTGTCGAAACGTATTCAGAAGAACAAATAAAATTAAATATCGTTACTTTTCATAACACAGAATAATGTCAGAAGGGTTTGGAAAAGGTGAATCACATTTTTTAACAAAATCATTATACCGGGTGTATTGTGAAAAACCTTTGGGGCTGTAGCTTCCTTATATTTTATCTGATTTTAATGAATGATATGTCAAACTAAATCGTTTTTAGAGCACTGTAATGTTTTTTTTTTTAAAAAATTTTTGACATTTCGTTTTTGACAGACAGTAGTAAATTTTTTTTTTAAATTGTACTACATATTTTTTTTTACTTATTCTAATAAACATTTATTTCCTGAAGACACCTCCATTAAATTGAGTGACAAATTTATTATTATTAAAAAAAAACTACGAAATTTACAGAAATCAAGCTATCATATATTTTAATGAATCAAATGTTCGAAATTGGCCCCATTTTGTTCCAGACACATTTGACACCTTCTATTAACTCCAACTGCTGCGTTTAATATAAGATTTGGTGGTATTTCATGACATACTTGTACTATCCTTCTTACTAAATCATCTCTGGTATCAGGTGGAGTCAAATAGACATGATCTTGAATGTAAGACCACAGAAAGAAATCCAGTGGATTCAGATCTGGCGATCTAGCAGGCCATCGAATAGGTCCGTAAGTGCCCATCCATCTGACGCCAAAATAATTATTTAGAAAATCAGTATTCATTCGTTCATTATGGGGTGTGGCACCGTCCTGTTGGAACACCACCCTGTTTAACTCAGCAAGTGGCAACTCATCTAAATAATCGCCTAATTCATTGCGTAACAAATTATTATACTTTTCTTGGTTTAAATTACCCTCCACAAAAAGAGGCCCTACTACTCTATCGCCTAAAATACCACACCATACATTTACACTGAACCGATTTTGAAAATTGTGTTGCATCACAACATGGTTATTTTCAGTGCTCCAATGGCGATGATTATTTCTGTTGAATACACAATTTTTCCCAAAAGTGCATTCATCTGACCACAACACAGGACGATAAAAAATTGGATCTTTCCTTAGGTTATTCATGAAAACCGTGCAGAATTGAACCCTTCGTTGAGGGTCGTTTTCACCGAGAGCATGCACCTTCCGTGGTTTATAAGAAAAGATCTTTTGCTTCTTCAGAATGTACTGAACTGTAGAATGTGATAGCTGCATGTAGTGAGCAATTTCTCGCGTAGACGTATTAGGGTTTTCTTCCACATAGAGCAAGACACTTAATTCTAAATTTTGATCTTGAATTACAAGTGCGTTTATTTTCGGTTTTTTGAATGATCCAAAATTTCGTAAATTTCGCACGAGCCTTCCAAACTTATCGGCACTTGGACGCAGTCTGTCATGGAAAACGATTTCCATAAAGTCGCAAAGCAGCTGCAGAATTTGTTCCGCATTCAAAATATGCTTGAATCGCATCCACATATTCGCCATTATCCATTTCAATAACAAAATTTAGAAATAAATCGTTGAAAATGTTATAATGAATGTGTCACTGACAGATGTCACAGCTCTCTTCGAAAATTTGGATGCACTTTTATCGTTCAATATGACTGCTTGATTTTTAAATTTTTAAAATAAACACTGTAAATGTTATTGTTGACCCACCGCTCACTGATAACATTGGTTTGTAATCCTTTATGGGCTATATAGTATTGAATGTAAGTGATTTTAAAAGGTACACACATTTGCTGGTAATAAAATGAAATAGAGTATTTAAAATGCATTTAAGAAATCTGTGTTCGGAAAACCAGAATAAATCGAACTAAAAAAACCTACAATTTCTCGTTTTTTTTTCATACAAGGATATCGTTGTTTACAGTTTCATATTCAGAAAAAGTAATATATTTGAATAAGGAAAAAAAAATATAGTGCAATTTAAAAAAACACAGTTTGCAGCTGTCTGTCAAAAACAAAGTGTAAAAAAAAATTCAAAGCAGATCACGTTACAGTGTTTTTAAAACGATTTAGTTCGACGTATAATTTATTACATTCGGATAAAAAGTAAAAAAGTTACAGCACGAAAGGTTTTTCATAATACACCCGGTATATCTATACATTGTCATTTAATAAGTAATCTGTTCTATTATCCTTTCCTAAATTTATTCTAGAATTTTACTATGAATCCTCTCGTAAGAACATGAAAATAGTAGCTATATTCACACCCATGGTCTGTTATTGCAGTGCATTTTCTTGGGACGTCGATTGCCAGCTATCCTTCCACTTTTTTGAAGATCTTTCTACTGGCCGCCTTTCTGGTAGTTTTCCATCTCTTGCGATTTTTGCTATACTTTCTCCGTTCATTCTATTTACGTGTTTGTACTATTCTCTATTTCTTTGCCGAGACCACCGAA
Organism: Melolontha melolontha; assembly: GCA_935421215.2. Lineage (NCBI taxonomy): Eukaryota > Metazoa > Arthropoda > Insecta > Coleoptera > Scarabaeidae > Melolontha > Melolontha melolontha. The sequence continues at coordinate 92,474,619 of OW285242.1, read as the reverse complement.
CAACATCTTGTACTGTGCATGTTTCTCTAATTTTATTCTTTTGTATTCTATTTCTTAGTGTATTGCCTGCTGTAATAGATTGTAATGTTTTCATTTCTGTTGTTCTCAGAATTCTTTTGGTTTCTGTGGTATCTGTTCTTGCTTCGATAGCATACAGTAAAGGCGGTCTTACGTTCTATAAATGCGGACATTACTTTCTAAACTAACGTTTTTGTTTCACCACACCACCTCCACCCGGCATCCTGAAAATTCCGTCGCTTTGTTAACCTGTTTACGTACTCCTTCTTTTAGGTTACCGTAACCGGATATTTCTACGTCATTGGTATTTAATAACATTGACCACCAAATGTTACTTCCTATTTTGATGAAGCGTAATTTCACCTGTCTGGTTATGGTAATTCCGTGAATCATAGTTCTCGGCTGATGATCCACACAATATAATCAAAGTACCATTACATCCAGTTATAATTGGTGTTTGGGTGGCAGTGTCAAAACAACGAATTATTGGGTCAATATTCTTCAAGAAACAATTAACGCCAAAAGATATGAAATCATTACTTATATATCAGTTGGATAACATCAAATTAACTAATAGTTATTTCCAACAGGATTCTGCTACACCACACACTCTACATATAATTGATTGATAGAAATTTTCTCTAGCCCGTTTTATTAGTGTAAGTTTATGGGCAAGTAGATTGCCTGATTAGTTCCTGGATTTCCTTTTATTTCCTTATTTAAAAAAATAATATTCCGGAATTTCATACACAATTCGCAAGAACTAAAAGCAACCAGTTCAGTACTGTTTACAAGTAGGAGGCCAACAGTTTGAGCATTTCTTTGTACATAATTGTATTACTTCTACTGTTCGTGATATGTGTGTCAAATATCATTTTGTATAAATTCCACATTTGATTTACTACTAAATCTAGCCATATTCATATTTATACAAAACATTCTAACGTAAAAAAAGATAAATATAAAGCAACCAGGCCTACCAATTTCTCAGAGTCGCCAAATTAAATATTTGCTTCTATCATTTATAATTACCATACAGCAGACATATTGGGTTGAAATGACGTCGTCATTACGATGGACGATATAAATAGTCTACACCATCTGTAAGTACATCACGCAGTTATTGAATGCACTATTGATCTGGCTATAACGCACATCTGTTTTCATCGAGAATTGCGACGTTTTTGTTGGATATTTACAGTTAAATTTCTGTTTCCATGGGCGTAGATAGAAGCGTGTGGAGTTTCAATAATTTAGTCTATTTAGATTATATTTTGTAAGATAGATAAAGTGCGAGTTAGTTTCTTGTTTTCATAGTTTTAACTGTTAATTACATAGTAATTTTTGTGATAGAGCCTGTTTAATATCGTTTGATTGAATCTACGTCTCCCAATTATTTCGACGTAAGTGTGCATTGAATTTCGTTCAGTTTCAATAACTTACGCATACATTTTTAGTTTACATTTATTTAGATCTAGAGCATTGTTTAAGTTACTTTTTCAGATATGATATGGAACAACGTTGAGAATGGCGTCGTGAAACAATGGCGAGTTGGATTAAGGGTCGTACTGGTTATACATCGATTGTCAGTGATTCCGAAACTTATTGCAAAGTCCGTAAAATATCTTTAAAAAATTCCAAGAAATCGCACGTAAAACGGCACTTATCATCGCAAACACATACACAGAAATTTGACCCGTTGAAATCTGTCAATTTTAACGAAGAACTCTGTGAAACTTTAATGGCGGCAAATATTCCATTAAATAAACTTAACAATCCCACCTTCAAAACATTTCTCCAGAAATATACTGGTCGAAATGTTCCTGATGAATCCCACCCTACGTCCCTAGGTGCTTCACGAAAGCAGTACACCGCATTAGAAGCCATCTTTCAAATCAGTACCTATGGATAAGTGCCGACGAAACTGTCGATATATTAGGGCGCTGTGTGATAAATGTTGTAGCTGGTGTACTACATCCAACTATTCCATATAACGCATATGTAAAAGCAACAAAAGTTATAAATACAGTTGTTGCGGAAACAGTAGCTAAAACCATTTACGAGAATATGCACCTAATGCTACATTCGCACGGCAGGTACAAAGAAAAAATACTTTTATTTCTCAGTGACAGTGTTGCATATATGTTAAAAACAGGCAGGCTATTAAAGGAAACATATCCTAATATGCTGCATATTACTTGTGTAGCACATGCTCTCCACAGAATCTGTGAATATATCAGACACCTTTCCAGAAGTTGCTAGAATTGTGTCCGCTTTTAAAAAAGTTTTCAGAAAAGCACCATTGAGAGTAGCTCTTTACAGGGAAAAACTTCCATCTTTGTCACTGCCTCCCTCTACAGTAATAATTAGAAGGGGAACATGGTTGGAAGCTACTAGTTTTTATGCAGAGAATTTCGATAGTTTGCAAAATTTCGTTACATGTTTCAATGACGATGCTCGAAGCATTTCTAAGTACAAAGAACTAATACAAATTCCAAATTTCAAAAATTAGTTGTACTTTCTTCAGGAACACTTAAGAAATTTGCCAAAACTAATCGCTTATTTTGAAAATCAAAATCTCAAATTAAATGATGGATTAACCACATTAGATGTGGCTATTAATAATTTGACAAATATTTCAAGTTACTTCGGTTGTGGCCTTTGGCAAAAATTTGACGCAGTTTTTAATAGAAATCCAGATTTACTAACATTGCGGCAATTGTGTATGGGGACAATGCCCACAACTTCTAACAGCAAAATACGCGGAAATAAAAGAATATTTCCAGTATGCACCTATAACCAGTTGCGATGTAGAAAGGGCGTTTTCTATGTATAAGGACGTATTTCATTCAAAGAAAACAAATTTTACAGAAGAGAACATTGAGAAAGTATTGCTAGTAAATATTAATACTCCAATACTTAAATTGAACTACAAAATGAACAAATGAAAATGTATTTCGTATTTTGTAGCCGTATATATACCCTTTTTATTATTATAAGTATAATTATATAAATAAAATTAAAAACTTTAAAAATACAAATGTTCAATAGTATGCTCGTGGGCGATGAGACATCAACCTCTCGTGTCCGGTCTCTAATTATTACTAATACTTTTTTATCACAGTGGTAAACTGTTAAATAATGAGAAGTGAACAAAGGAGAACTTATGCGTACAAAATTTAGTTTTCGGCGTATTAAACGTTGTTCTGCGGTTGGTAATTTAGACTCCAGTTTTAAACAATAACATCTACCTGTATTAGTACTATCTCACGTTTAATAACTTAACACTCTGTTCTACAATGTAATATTTTGTGCAAAGTCACTGGGCTCACAGGGATTCATTAATTTATATGCGCGTAATACGAATACCTAGATCGTGTTGCCGTGGTTTGTTGTGGTCGTCCTTGTTGTCTTATAACTCCGCCAGCATCGAAAGAAATTAATTCTGTCAAAATAACGAGACGGCTTAATTAAGATATTTAATTAGTTCTAGGTCGATACACCTCAGGTCAAAAAAGAAAATCATATATACATATATATATATATATATATATATATATATATATATATATATATATTGCGACTGTAGGAAAATGAAGTAACGAAGATGACTTAGAGCTTATAGTGAAGAGTAATAATGATATTACATAAACTACATATTTTCGGTAGCCTTTAGCTCGTTCGCCAAGAAATAAAACCAATGATGATGCTACTAATAATGAGGCTTCATCGTGTATCTTTTGGAAAATAAATTTAACAGTATTCGATTATGAAGTGATTAACTGCTGATTTGGATTTATTAAAATCATTGGCGTAATAAATTTCTTTCGGAACGCGTATTGATTGATTGGATATCTTGTCGCTCTTTTTTGTTGAAATTGACGGAGATGAAGTGATTAAAATAATGGGTGTGCGCTAGTGTGTGTGTATCTGCGCCTATATTTCTATGTATATACGTATATGTAGATGTAGATTATGCCAGAATTAGGTGTTATTAAATTTCAGACAAACAACATTATTAAAATTTTATAATTATATTCGGGATATTTTTTCTAATTTTAATTTTATGAGATGCATAGGTAAAAAAAATGATTTTGAAGATAGTAAATTTGTTAAATAATTATTGATAATCGAGGTTAGTTAAATTTTACTAATTTGATTTTAAGATAAACCTTGTGAGTATTACAAATAATACTATAAAAAAATTATTTTTTATGAAAACTTCTAGATATTTTGAAATTCCTTGTGTACGTATTTCTGAAATGTTATTCAATGAATTTTCATTTTTAGTTAGTTAACAGCGAATTGAAAATTCGTGGTGCTACGTTTTAAATTTACCTAATGCTTGCCTAATGCTTAGCTGAGTAGTTAAGTTAAGGCATTACGTAAATTTAAAACGTTGTTACGCGGGCCTTTCCTACTTATCTATTAATATTTTCGACTTACCCACTTACCATAAACGAATGGCCCGGGGACCTTAGGTTGAGATAATAGCCAGTGTAGAGGGAGACGTTCTTTCTTCGATTACAATAGTTCGATAATAGTAACAAGGTATGGTTTATTATCTCATAAACATCTCATATATATACTGGGTGTCTCAGTTATGTTGTTCTAGTGGCGTACCTCCGTTATCTAGTAAAATAAAAATTTGAAATTTGGAGCATCTGATCTACACCTAATGTTGATACCCAGAGGCTACCAACAGCATGGAAACCAGTATTAAGCAAAGAAGTTGTCAACAACAAACAACAAACAAAAACACCTACACCACAACCCAGCCAGAACACTCCAGCTACAGGCCCAACGACACGGAGCCGCGGACACACTCAACCAAGTGTAACCAACCAGAACGCTAATCGGGTATATAACCACAATCCTAGACTCGACTACGTCCGTTTATGAGTAACCAGAAGCAGAAGCAGACAGTTATCGTAGACCTGAAGATGGCAAATGTGATTTTGACGAAACGTCGTCCAGAAACCAGCACCGGTCTTTACGAAGACCAAACAGTGGAAACGCGGAAGAAAAGCCGGAATCCAGTTACAACACATACTACTACCCGCGGAAACCTAAAGGAAAACATATATATATATATATATATATATAATTATTTCTTGACCTTTGTATGTTAAAGTAGATTAAATTAGTCGGTGATTTAAGGTCTGTTTTACTTTGATATATGATTCGACAAATTGTGCCTTTTTCAAAGAAATTTGAAATATAAATGACTTTTCTTCTCTTCCATCGGTGTTTCATTATTTTGCATGATTGGTGGAATTCTTGAAGCACCCTTTTGTTTATTAATAAATGAACACAATATTTTGGAATAATCGATCATGTTTTCTTCATTTTTAATTTTTATGCTGAAAACGCCAACCTTATGTTCTCCTCGTTTCTTATACATCTAACTCATTATAAAAAGTATGCCCACATTTTCTATACTAATATTCTTTCATACAAAATAATACAAATCTGTATAAAAACAAATTTGTATTTGTATATGCATGGACACACAGCACGTATTTACCAGCTTTTGCTTCAACTACCAGACGCATGCGTTTCTGTGTAACCACTTTGTCAATGATAGCTTTACGAAGCAAAAGACTGTAGGTACACTTGCGGTCATGTAGCAAGTTTTGTCCTATCCGAAGACATCAGATAACCTCATGCCATCTGACGGACAAAACAGACCACGCCGGTGCAAAGTGTTTCTCCTCGAATAGCAAAGCTATTACTGGAAAAGAAGAAAAAATACGTATATTACTGTGAGTCCATTAACTCGCCGCCAGGTGGCGTAGTATAGCAAAAAGCAGATTGCATGTCGATGCGATAATTCACATCAAGCTTTGATACAAAATAATACAAATCTGTATAAAAACAAATTTGTGTCTGTATATGCATGGACACACAGTACGTATTTACCAGCTTTTGCTTCAACTACCAGACGCATGCGTTTCTGTGTAACCACTTTGTCAATGATAGATTTACGAAGCAAAAGACTGTAGGTACACTTGCGGTCATGTAGCAAGTTTTGTTCTATCCGAAGACATCAGATAACCTCATGCCATCTGACGGATAAAACCGACCACGCCGGTGCAAAGTGTTTCTTCTCGAATAGCAAAGCTATTACTGGAAAAGAAGAAAAAATACGTATATTACTGTGAGTCCATTAACTCGTCGCCAGGTGGCGTAGTATAGCAAAAAACAGATTGCATGTCGATGCGATAATTAACATCAAGCTTTGATACAAAATAATACAAATCTGTATAAAAACAAATTTGTATCTGTGTATGCATGGACACACAGTACGTATTTACCAGCTTTTGCTTCAACTACCAGACGCATGCGTTTCTGTGTAACCACTTCGTCAATGATAGATTTACGAAGCAAAAGACTGTAGGTACACTTGCGGTCATGTAGCAAGTTTTGTCCTATCCGAAGACATCAGATAACCTTATGCCATCTGACGGACAAAACCGACGACGCCGGTGCAAAGTGTTTCTTCTCGAATAGCAAAGCTATTACTGGAAAAGAAGAAAAAATACGTATATTACTGTGAGTCCATTAACTCGTCGCCAGGTGGCGTAGTATAGCAAAAAACAGATTGCATGTCGATGCGATAATTCACATCAAGCTTTGATACAAAATAATACAAATCTGTATAAAAACAAATTTGTATCTGTATATGAATGGACACACAGTACGTATTTACCAGCTTTTGCTTCAATTACCAGACGCATGCGTTTCTGTGCAACCACTTTGTCAATGATAGATTTACGAAGCAAAAGACTGTAGGTACACTTGCGGTCATGTAGCAAGTTTTGTCCTATCCGAAGACATCAGATAACCTCATGCCATCTGACGGACAAAACCGACCACGCCACGCTACATGACCGCAAGTGTACCTACAGTCTTTTGTCTTCGTAAATCTATCATTGACAAAGTGGTTACACAGAAACGCATGCGTCTGGTAGTTGAAGCAAAAGCTCGTAAATACGTACTGTGTGTCCATGCATATACAAATACAAATTTGTTTTTATACAGATTTGTATTATTTTGTATCAAAGCTTGATGTTAATTATCGCGTCGACATGCTATTTGTTTTTTTTGCTATACTACGCCACCTGGCGACGAGTTAATGGACTCACAGTATTATGCGTATTTTTTCTTCTTTTCCAGTAATAGCTTCGCTATTCGAGAAGAAACACTTTGCACCGGCGTGGTCGGTTTTGTCCGTCAGATGGCATGAGGTTATCTGATGTCTTCGGATAGGACAAAACTTGCTACATGACCGCAAGTGTACCTACAGTCTTTTGTCTTCGTAAATCTGTCATTGACAAAGTGGTTACACAGAAACGCATGCGTCTGGTAGTTGAAGCAAAAGCTGGTAAATACGTACTGTGTGTCCATGCATATACAGATACAAATTTGTTTTTATACAGATTTGTATTATTTTGTATCAAAGCTTGATGTGAATTATCGCATCGACATGCAATCTATTTTTTGCTAATATTCTTTCAATGAACTAAGATATTTTATATTGTGAACTACACCGGGTATGACCTATTAGATTTTGAGGTCTTTGGAACCCATTCGTCCACATTAGCGTGAAGATTTTCATAAAGTACAGAAGTTGCAAAATTTAAGTCACTATAATCTAATAGGTGTGTTCTTCACACCAGATTTTTAATAATATTTTATATTATTAAAAATACCTTTGTATAATAGAAAAGTTCTAAAAAAATAGCTTAACGAAAATTATTATGTCCTCAATTGTTATTAAATTTAAAATGAATCACTTTGTGATGTAAAGTAAATTAGATAAAGTGCTGGTTGGCGCGGATCTTCAGATATTGTAGGACTGAAATTTATTTTTCTGTAGTGAACTGAAAGGCTATTCGTCATCGGTTACGCGCAAATAATATTCAGATAACGAACAATATGTTAATCAACGTTTATTTTGGGTACAGGAAAATTTATAGTGAAACTGGAATAACTCGATCTTTACAGATGAAGCATATCATCATCAATGAAAAATGTGGGTGCAGTGCTTGGTGAAAGAATGATCTAAGTAGATTAAGTATTCGATTAAGGTGCAAGTATGAGGATGCATCAGCACATATTATTTTGGAAAGTTGCACATCTCCACAACCAATTTGAACGCTGAAGGGAGAATTGATATCTATCGATAATGTATGTCGTAAAATGACTTCTAGTATACCTTAACGAGTATACCTAAAAGTTCTCAACTTATATCTAACAACAATAAATACTCTTTTACATGCAGAATTTGTTAATAAAAAAGTTTTTAAAAACGGTTGTTCTCTTCATATAATGCGAGGTACGCTCTTCTTTTAGCCACTGTATATATAAAGTCACTTAAATCTATTGCATCGTAACATTTCTTTTAAGAGAACAGCTCTTGAAAATTATACGTCTTGGCCACGTTAAAGTTAACATTATTCACTAGCCATGTACAGTTAATTTCATTATGCTGAAGACGATACACAAATTTAACACCAAGAATGACACGCCCAATGCTTAACGAAGCGATATTAAATCTGGAAAGCACAGGAAAATAATCAGAACTCCTTGGCGGATACGTACCACCGTTCACAAAAACCGTAAATTTTAAAAGTCTGTGTTGGACTGATTCTGTGTTGCTAATACGTGTTTGATAGATGGTATAACATACCAATAATTCATATTCTAACCTATATCTACTGAGAGCATAATAAAAAATCAGTGAAATATCTAAAATCATTAAGATTCCGACAATTTCTAAAAATAAACCCATAAATTTTGCCGCCATTTGGTTAATACGAGGGTTGTCTTTTATATTTTGTATATAGAGCTAGAATAAAACAGTAGATAGCTTTTAAAAACTTTATTGTTTTTCGAAGTATTCTGCACGAAGATCTATGCCCTTTTGCATGCGCTCGAATGAACTCTGGAAGCAGTTATTCCACTCGTTTGATAATAATAATAATAATAATAATAATCCATGCCTTAGCATCCCCCAACAGCTTGCGCCAATTACAGGGGGCATCGGCTGGCCATGAGTTATTATTACGCCTGCGGCTGTAGACCGACTTAAGATGTTACCTTTCCGCATTTGCCGTGGAATTTGGGAAACTACAGAAAACCAAACTCAGAAAGGAAGCACCGGGGTTCGAACCCGGTACTGCCGGACTACGAGGCAAGTGTGCAAGCCACCAAGCCACTAGCCCGACAATGTATTTCGTCCTTGATTTTCGGAAAGGTAAAGAAATCGTAGGGATTTAGGTCAGGACTGTACGGAGGATGGTCTAACAATTCGACGTTTTGTTTGGTTAAAAATTTAATTGTCTTGCGATCTGTGTGCGAACTTACATTGTCTTGGTGGAGGGTGATTGGTCGTTATGGGTTGGTTTCTCGGAGCTTAGTGATGACTTGCGGCAAACAAGTGATTGTATACCAATTGGCATGATCTACTTTCGAGACAAATGTCGCGACCATATTTTTGGAGACACTTCGAGAGCGGATGACTTTTGTCGCCTTTTATTAACCTTGGAACGCCCAAACATACGACTGGCGTTTATTTTATGACCCGTATGAGTAAATCTAAGATTGATCACCACTAGTACACGTTTTTAGAGATTCCTGTGTTGAAGCGATATAAAGTTTTTGTGACACCATTCACCCTAGCTGTTTTCTGTTTTTCAATCAACAGATGTGGTATCCAACAGGAAACTAATTTTTTCACACACAATTCGTCATGCAATTTTTTTTAATTACATTTTTCGAATATCTTGTCAAATTTGACTGTTCGTTGGAGCTACAACACTACATGTATTGCACTGAAACTTCGAATTTAGGCTAACTAAAGATGGAGGTTAATTTTTAGTACCGACATTTTATTAGTGGTGTCCTCTATGTCCCAGTATGAAGCACATTAAAAACATTACTCGTATCGACGAAGGATAATTTAATATCAACTGACTATAGTTGGCTGCATTAACGTCCCTAGATTAGAACATTTTAATATTTGAAAATCGTCTATTAATCGCGTTTTTTAGTTAGTAAAATTTGTGAACAATTGTGGTATTTTGTATCATTTAATAAATCTATTAACGCTCTTTAGTATGATAGTATTTCTACTTGTGTTACGCTTGTTATATACGACCCGTGTTATGCTTAATATCTATGAATTAATTCATGTAAGTAGTGTACATATAGATCTGTTTTGTGTACTTCCTGTAGTTATCCTTTATTTCGCGTACCAGTTTTTTTATTATAAATAAATTTTTAAATTTTGAAACATATACTGGTTTTGCTTACAGGTGGGCAAATTTGAGGTTAGGAAGTAAATTGGCTTAAAAACACACTTTTTTTTTGACAAATTCAGTTTTATTGATACCAATGTAAAGTAGAAATATGGGAATTAATAATGGAATATGATGTCGGGCAAATGTCCACCTCTAGCACGTCGGCAGACCTCCGCTCTTTTCACAAAATTTTGTACCACATTTTGCAATAAAGCTTCGCTTATCTCGGCAATGCAAAACCGAATTTCATTTTTCAGAGCGTGAGTTGTTTGTGGTTTGTTCACGTAAACCCGGTCTTTCAAATGGCCCCAGAGAAAATAATCAAGCGGCGTTAAATCACAAGAACGAGGCGGCCAATTGACATCGCCAAATCGAGAAATTACGCTACCGGGAAATTTCTCATGCAATAACTGAATTGTTTGGCCGGCTGTGTGGCTTGTGGCGCCGTCTTGCTGAAACCAAAGGTCATTGATGTCAATATTAGCCAATTGTGGCCACAAAAAATCGGTTATCATGGTTTGGTAGCGCAGAGAATTCACGGTGACGGCGTTTTCTTGCTCATTCTCGAAAAAATATGGGCCGATGATGCCGCCTGATCACAAACCGCACCATACGGTTACTTTCTTTGGATGTTTTGGTTTATCAAGGACTGTTTGTGGATTTTGTGAGCCCCATATGCGACAATTTTGTTTGTTTACATAACCGCCTAATTGAAAATGGGCCTCACTAAAGGTGATTTTGTTGAAAAATGCGTTGTTTTCGTTCAGTTTTTCAAACAGCCAATTCACAAACGTTCGACGCAAACAATGGTCGTCCGGCTTTAATTCTTGAACCAGTTGAACTTTATAAGCGTGAAGATGATGATCTTTATGAAAATGTTGCGCAAAGTGCCTCTGGTGATGCTCAATTGTTGCGAACGTCGAGGAGTTGACGTTCCAGGCTCATTCTCAACACTTTGCTGTACAGCGGCTATGTTTACATCACTACGGCCACTACGAGCGTATTGTTTTAGTATATTGTCAGCAACAGTACCGTGAGCCTCGAATTTAGCGATTAAATTACGCAGAGCGGTCTCAGAAGGAGCCTGATTACGAGGAAAAGCTGCTCGAATTTTACGAAGTAATACAGTAAAATTTTCACCATTTTGATAGTAAATTTTCACAATTAAAATTCTTTGTTCAAGAGTGTAGCATTCCATGGTTAAAATTTCCGAACTTTTTACTAAATAAATGTCAAAGGATGACAGCACAGTTCTTGAAATTTCATCATTTGACAGCCAAATTAATTCCTAACCTCAAATTTGCCCACCGGTTACAGGTTTTGCTTACAAATTCGTATATTAACTTGTTCCTTTGTCCCTTTGTTCTCCTATCCCATACCGAGGTCTTCTTCTTTGTGTTTACTGTTAGACACCTTGACAGACCCCTAGGTGCAGAAGGACTTCTTCTCGATGAATTCCTTATTTGTCTATTCCACCATTTACCATCTCACAAATCTTTAAATATCTAATAAAAAATGTTAATTGCTCCCTGTGCGTTGTTACGTGTGCCTTTTCTAATATCTTAAAATCCTAACAAATTTACCATGCACGAAAGCCCCGGAGATCTTAAGTTGAGACGCTAACCAGCTTTGAGGCGAGCAAGGAATATGTTCTCGATATAATAGGCGCTACTGTGTTTCTAGTTGCAAACTGCACAGCTAACACAAATTCCAAAAAAAAATAAAACCCAAAGTTCAATAATAATAACAGAGGTAGTTTATTATATCATAAACAGATCAAATATTTTAACATCCAGGTACTTGGCACATTAGAAAAAACATATTCGTATATAGAAGGAAAACAATGAAAAAAGAATTATCAGGATTAACAGATGACTTTCAAGCTGCCATTAATAATACAAAAAATATATAAAAGCGTATTGACGTACGAGAAGAGCTACAAATAGAACCCATAATGGAATATATAGAAAAGAAACAATTAGGATGGTGGGGACACCTACAGCGTATGAGGGAATGTACACAAACTAAAAGAGTATGGACGTCCAAAATAATAGTCAAACGAAGACCTGGGAGGCCGAAGCAAACATGGGAAAAGGAGGTAGCCAAATTGATAGAGAACAGAGGAGAAACAGTACTGAACGCAAGAGAAATTGCCAAAGATAGAAAAAAGTGGAAAAACTTTGTACAAAATACTGACAATACACATTAGTTAAGAGATAAATATGTAAATTCCGTACACCGAAAGGTAGAAAGGGAACTTAGATTATATATATATATATATATATATATATATATATATATATATATAATATAAAAGCGACAACTTGCTTAAAATCAAAGAGAAATGTTATTAGTTAAGTTATGAAAAATTGACACTGGGTTCTGGATCACCCGGTTTTCAGATTATTAAATTATTGAACAATATTGCAAAAGAAAGAAAATTACATGAGTTTATAATGAATCAACTTGACAATGCCAAAATCAAATATATTAAAGTATTCTGCTAAATGTTCTAAAAATTATGCTAAGTAATTAGTGAATCGATATTTCAACATGCCTTAACTTAAGATTGAAAATTGCAGTTGGACTGCAGATCTGTCGTTGAACTTTACGTAGATATTACACACAGTATATTATATGAGTAGTAATAAAGAAATTTAATAGAAATTATAGTTTAAAGTCATCGTCAACAAAACATTGTAAAATATAAAATACCATAGCATTTCATTGGCTTTAAATAGCAACATACAGTATATAAGAAAATTTAAATTCAGAATACAAGAGAAAGCTAGTTAAAAAAATTAACATGACCGCAGGTCAATTTTGAGTAAATTCGATCACCCTGAGTACATGTTAAAGCGGGAAATATCGATAGAATTTAAATTATAACTAAATAAGCTTGACATTTAATTTGTTTATGAAATAAATGTTCTGTACATTAAAAATTTATGTGAGATGGTTTATTTCGGGTGTATATTCTTCCCAAAAGAACGAAAAAGATCATCTCTTACTTTTCGTTGTTAAAAAGAACTTAGTAAAAGAACGAAAACACTGAGCCCGGGGTCAAATTCCCGGGATAGTTGTCTCCAGCATAGAGATTTATCTATAATTCAAAATCAGGTTTAAAATGGTTTTCCCTAAATGGAAACCAGTGTGGTATATAAAAAAAACGGTGGAGTCTTATCACTCCTTACAAAGACCCTTCAAAGAATAAAGAAAAAGCGGACATTTAAAAGAGAACACTCTGGCTTAACCAACAAAGTTGAAGGCACGTGCTCGACAATATCTTATATCCACTATCAGCGAAAGTAGTAATCTGGTTACCCAACAACCAATTTACCACATAATTATGGCCATAAATCCATATTACCGTAGTATTCAAGCACCTTTAATAAAAGCTATAAAAATTCTACAATATTGTATCATGTGTTCAGCACTCGTTGCTTCTTCGACAGTTCAAACAAGAAGTTCGATCAGTTCGAACAGTTCGAACAGTTCGATCAAGAGTCAACTAAAAAGCTAAGGTAACGCAGTTCCTCAAAAATCCGTTATTTAGCGCTGACGTCCGACAATGAGAAGTACACATAATTAAATATTATAAGCAAGACAAAAATAAAATTGATTAATTATGAAGAAAAATTAATAAAATAAATATTAATTGCATCCTACTTCGATATTCCTAAATAAATTTGTCTTTCTAAATGATTCAATTCAAGACAATTGTCTGAACATTGATACAATTGTGACATTAAAAATCCAATTAAAAGAATGGTAAATTAACAGAGAATCCAGGAATTTAAGCTGATTACAAGTTATTCTAAAGGATACAATCAAGCGAAAGAGATCTAGATTACTAGTCTACTATGCATCAAATCTAGCTATGCATTCAATAGAAACATACTTACACATGCGAGACGTAGATGTCACCACACATAACAAAATGGAAAACAATTCAAACCCCCACAAGAAAATGACGGTATTTCTGACAATTTATAAATTCGTACATTGTAGCCGAGATAATTTAATCAACAACGAAGTGTCCTATGGCATGAAAGGATTGCCAAGGTAAATGACCGGACCAATTCAAGGAAAGAAAGAACAGGTCGCAAGTACAATAGGGATGTGTATTATGTAAATATAATTTAGTACGCAGTAAATTAAAAATATTATCGCAGACAAACAATAACTTCGATTGAAAATGTTCTCCTTACAGTGAGAAACAATGAGTATATTCCAGAGTGATACAATTGGGAATAGGAGACTATGAATTAACATACGCAAGTTCTATCGAGTCATTAAAAAATAATGTAGAACGTGACAGGTAGGGAAAAATAACTCGTTACAGTGTGCGAATGAAAATCTAATAAAATAATTGAGTGCTGCGTTTGTAAAAAAAATTGTTTTAGCTCCTGTGCGGATAAAAACTAATAAAAGGTTTAACATGGTCGTGTCGCCATTGTGGTGCATTAGGTAACAACATCAATGAAGTGAAGGCAGCTATTTTAGCATGAAGAAATGATTTTCATACGAAAAAGGCTCATGCTATTTCTGATTTGATGGTTGAGGAATTGCTGCAGGAGATGAGTGATAGGAATGGACGAGGGAACAATATTATTAGCAAGATGTGGCCGCGGCGAAGAATTTATTGCGAGTCATGTCGGTAGAGGCGTGTGTTGATTGGATTTAGATATCCCGTGGGACGTTTCACTGGCGGTTGGGACAAACCTAAACCTCTCAGGGCGAGACTTTCTAATCCTGGTAAAGCTCACAAGATTATAAAACATATTAAACGTCTCCGGGAGCTACCTGTTTGCAAGAATGTTTCGGATTCCCTGGATTGTACGCCTTGGCAGATTAATTACTGTACACTAATAAAAGCAGAATTGGCTACGCGAATCGCTAACGGTGAAACTACTGTAAGGATACGTCACGTGCGTGGTATACCGCTCATTTTTTCAGAAAACTAAGAAAGCCCAACAGTGAAATCACTCTATATTACCAGAACGTTAGGGGATTACGTATGAAGACGAACATCATCTGCACAAGTGTTTATACCGACGTATTCGAAATTATCTGTATTACCGAAACATGGTTATCCAACGACTTGTTCAGTTTTTAACTTTTTCCACCATTCTACACTGATTATAGAAGGGATACGGGCTTCCACGGTACTGTGGTGATGGTATCCTTTTAGCGTGTAGATCTATCTACCCAACTGAACCAAGTAATATTTCCTCTATGGTTGACGGTTCACCAGAAATCGATGCTGTTTTTTGAAAATTATCTCTTAACTCATTGAAAGTCTATGTATTTGTGATTTATATTCCACTGGGTACACTTACAGTTAACTTTAATTCATTTTCTGAAAAACTATAAACATTTATTCAATTTCAAAACAGTTGTACTCTTGTAGTAGGAGACTTCAATACCCCTCAATGCAATAATTCCGCAGTAAATGATAGTAAAGCTACCTGTATTAATAACTTTATGAACTTCCTTAATCTAAGGCAAATCAATACAATACCATACAGTAATAACCACTTATTGGATTTGATTATATCCGACTCAAATAATACTAGCGTATCAAAAAGTGACATACTAGCTAGTTAAGACGCATATCATCCCTCAATCGAACTACTACTTCGCGTGTCAAATAGTAAGTTCATTTCTTTAACTGCCAATACATCTATTAGAAATTACAATTTCGAAAAAACCAACTTAATTGATTTATATAACGCATTCACAAATACTGACTGATCGTTTCTCTACACCTGGACACATTTGTACCTTACAAAACTAGTCTCGCTACATATTCAGAGCATCAAGCTCAAGGACAAATACCGTTATAGATACAAATAGACCAACAGAATTGATGATCCTAATATGTATCGCAACATGTGCAAAATTGTAAAGGTGGCTTCTTCTAACTTATATAGGAATTATGTGTATAACGTGCATGATAAAATTAAGATCGTTCCTTAACTATTTTGGACATTCGTGAGGTGCAAGAAGAATTGCTCCAGTATTCCTAGTGTCAAAACAGTGAGAATGGTGACCTATTTACCACTCCATCAGGTATTGTGAAGGCTTTTCAAGGTTACTTTCAGTCCATCTACACACGTTCTTCGAGTTCAAATTATCAACCTTCTGTTAATTGCACTTATACTAAGCCAATGATATTCTCTTACTTTAGGAATCCGACGTGATACAAACCTGAAAAATAATTACATAATGGGCCATAGCTTTTTAATCAAGGACTGTGGTATTGTTTTTTCTAAGCCACTCACGAGTTTGTTTAATCTCTGTCTTTCAACCTATAGATTCTTGGAATATTGGAAAGTATCCAAAATAATTCCTATATATAAAAAAAGCCCATAGTAATCTTATTAACAACCCCTTATAGCAATCTCTTATAGCAATCATAAATAACTTCGCTAAAATATTCGAAAGGTGTTTTTACCATTACATATATCCGCAATATCGATAATCTAACGATCGGTATAACTTCATGAACAAAGGATCAACGGTCACGAACTTGTCTGTTATTACTCAATATTTGTCAGACGGTCTAGATGATAATGAACAGGTTGATGTCGTCTATACTGACTTTTCTAAAGCTTTCGATCGAATAGATCACGAGATTCTTTTAATTAAATTTGACTTAATTGATTTTGGCCCGGCTCTATACTCACTGTTTTGAACATACTTGTGTGACAAAACTTAGTATGTGCATTACAATCAATCACCGATCAAAATGATCTCCGCCTACTTCAGGTGTGCCTCAGGGAAGCAACCTTGGTCCGTTATTTTTTCTAATTTATATTAATGACTTGTGGTGCCATAAATTACTCTTTGCTGACGAGTTGAAAGCTGCACCAGAGGATTAATGGTGAAGAAGATTGTATATTTCTTCAGAAACTGCTAGATATGCTTAATTCCTTGTGTATTGCCAATAAGTTAGATATCAATGTGTGTGAGTGCAATGTCTTAACCTATACTTGTAAGAATAATGCGTATATATTTAACTATAATTATAACGACTTTCATTTAACCCGTTGCACCTCTATTATAGACTTAGATATCACATTTGATACTAGACTATTGTTTTCTGAGCATACCTTACATACCGTTTCTTCTTCACTCAAGACCTTGGGTTTTATTGTACGGAACTCAAAAAATTTTCTTCCATTGGATGCTATTTTACTTTTGTTGACCCCAAATTAGAATATGCATCATTAGTATGGTCACCCATCTACACAACATACGTTAATTTGTTGGAATCTGTTCAGCGAAAATTTTTAAAATATTTAGATTTTAAGCATACTGGATATTATCCAACTTAGGTTATTAATCATATCGCGTCAGTATATACCATACAATATGGGTTCGATTACTTGGAAAACCGTAGGCGTCAAAATGACATAAAATTTTTGTATAGTCTGCTTCACCATGGCATAGATGCACCATCATTATTGAACAACATTAACTTTCTAGTTCCACAATATAATAGTCGACAATGCAACACATTTTATTATCCCATAGCAAGGACTAATATCATAACGAAGTCACCGGTGTATCATGTGTGCCATACGTTTAATAGTTTAGCAGCTGCACATACTGAATGTGATATTAACCAGATAATCTTTCTGTTCTATTACATAAGCATAGCTATTATAATTATTTTGGGTCATTGCTTTGTCTTTTTTCAGAATCATTTTACTATTATCATTTCTTTATATTGTATATACTCTTTAGAATATAAGAACATCATTTTTTTGTTAGAAATATTGTTTAGTTTGTGCAAGTTAATTAATTAATGTAGAATAAGTAGATGATTCAATATATTTGCCTATTATTACTATTATTTTTTGTCCTGTAATTGAATATATGTTTATCTGTTGGGCAATAAATAAATAAATAAATCAGCAGGGACTCATGTGACACACATGGGACACACGTGTATCATGGCTGGTACTTGACCAGTGCGGCGGGTAAGATGTTTAACTTACGATGGTTCTAAAGAGAACACTGAGAATTTGTTTAGATAAAACACTGGTCTATCGGAAAAGGTTTTTTTATGACCTAAGTTGAGAGGGGATCGATATTGTCGATATCTTCACTAATAATTAATAAAAAGCGCTACCTGAAGAGGTATGCTATCGATGATGTAAATATTATTGAAATATTCCTTGTGAGTCAACCTTTCACATAATATGAAACACAACATATAAAGAAGATGTACATAATTAAATTAATAACACAACTTAAGTTAACATCGAAATGTACTTAGAATTTCAGGAACCTTTAAAAGCTTGTTGACGGTTCAAAGCAGGTATATTTCGAGGGTCTCCCGGTTAGGGATATAATAAAAGAAATGCTTTCTCTTTGCAAAAGAATATACAGGAAAATGTCTAAGCTAAGTTTAATATTTTAATATTTTAAAATGTGATATTTTCAGAAGAAATATTTTTTAAAAATAAATTAAAATGTTCTTATATATGCGAAGCGCAACACAAGAAATGGTTTCAGCATTTGAAGAAATGCGTTGTACTAAATGGTGGTTATGGAGGAAAATATTTATGTACGTTGGTAGTACAATAAATTTTTTCTATTTTGAGATTGTCTTCATTATTTTGTCTTTTCTTATTCTTATTTTATAGAGTCGGAGATCTTATAGATCAATCCCCCTCGTATCTTGGATATACCTTATATTTCATACAGAATTTTCAAGAGAGGGAGATTTTAAATACTTGTAAATTTAATAACTACATAGTTAAATGTCGTTAAACTACGTTCTGTATGAAATTAATAAGTTTTTCTGCTAACCATTTCTGCCAACTAAATAAATTTGCAGTGACAGAAAATAGTGACTTTTATGGCGTCTTGTTGTTAATATATCTTTTCTGTTTTTGTGTCGTGTAGCGAGCTCTTTATTTGAACTGAGTATTTTTGCCGCAGGCTACCGTAAAATGGGTGAGATAAATCTAAACGATAAAGAAGAAACAAGCAATAAAGAAAAGCTTTAATTAATTTTTAATTAAAGGTCCGTCTGTTTCCAGGATCGTTTTAATTTTTCATTATTATGCTCGAAGAAGGAGTAGGAGGGTTTGCCTTGGTAGCAAAACTTCTAATAATTTATGTACGCAGTAAAGTACGCGGGTAGCTGTTACTTATGACATAATGTATGGAATGAATTTAAAGTTTTGCAAATTGTTTTCCTCGGTTTCTTCTTAATTATGAATTTTTTTAAACCCTTTTAAGTATAATTTTGCTAAATTGTCCTAGTAATAATGTGAGAATACAGAAGATATTATCTAACTTCATTTTTTGCTTTATGCATTAATACACGTGTATGTAGGCTCTTAAGAGGTAAAATGAATAATAAAATCATTCACCAATAATTTAACAATATGTGCTGAGAAAAGAAAGCTGACATTGTATAACCAAGATACAAATTGAAATATTTCAAGAAAGGATACAAGACCCCTGGACCTGCAGAGAAATGGCATTACAAAATCTAACTAGCTCGATTCAAGCTGCAGTTTGGGCCCAACACCGCTACAAAAATATATTAATAGAAAAAAGACGAAAACAGTAAAAGATGAAACTGCTGAAAACCGAAGTTTACATAAGATAACGAACAAAATTAGCAACAGACAAGAGTAAACTTAGAAAGCATGTCGCGACTTAAAAAAAATATTGTCAGCGGTTAAAAATCAATGTGTTAAAACATATTTTGAAAACGAAAGCACAGTTTATTCTCTTTGGTGAGCAACAAGAAAATTACATAAATCACAACAAACTATGCCACCAATTAAAAATCAAGAAGAATTTTGGGCTAGAAATGATAAAGGAATGCCTCGCGGTTTTGCTCAATATCTGTCTGATGTGTTCAAGTCATTGGATATAGACACCAACTAAGAACGAAATACAAAATTATTTAGAATGTACTTTTGGATAAACCTGTGATGTGGGGACGTGGGCAACGTCGCCATGTGACCTGTGATATCAGATCACCTAACTAGAGCAGGATCACCATGTGATGTGACCTGGTCCTGCGGGGCCACACCGCTGCGTTGGTACGCAGATGCGTTGATGCATTAAATAATAGGCAGGTAAAGTTGGTATAACATCGTATAATTAAATAACACTTATAACGATATAACAATTACTATTTTCATAATTAATAATATCGACAGTAGTCGAAAGGAGAGTTCTATCTCACGCTCGCTATGTCGTACTGTATAATTAACTATGTCTGACTCTTTGACTGTCGGACTATCTGTCACTATCCCTTATGATGTGATGGATCATCTTATATCCATTAGAGTGTCCTACTTTCGACTATGTCCTTAGTCTTAATATCAACAAGTGGTGAAAGAGTGTAACTTGTAATTGAGAATGCTTGTTGATGTAAATCAGATGGACCGAGGTCATGTTTTTGAATACAATACAAATAAGATCGGGGTCGCACCTTGACTACGTTAAATAGTACAAAACATTACTCAATTAGGTTATTACAAACCAATAAAGAGCTTGAGTTACCATAAAATATCAAGAAAGGGAATTATGGCAATATTACAAATATTTAAGGTAATATTCCAACTAAGTTATTACCTTAACCAAAGAAAGAGTATATAATGCTCCCCAATGCTCTACAACCCTGATAAAAGCTTCAATGAAATTAAGTCATATAGTCTCATGAGTGTTTTAACAACACTATCAAAAATATTCATAAAACTAATTTTGAAACACTTAAGGGATATAACTTTGCAGATTGGCTTCCCGTTCTAACCTAGAAATAATCCAAATATTGCAAAACGGGGTCTTAAGAGTTATAGTTAGCGAATTCTGGTACGTGGCAAAGTACATTGTAAAAAATGACTACTAATTTTTGTCATAAAAAGTCAAATAAAGCAGTATGTTGAAAGTTATAATAAGAAAATTAGTTTGCACACAAATTTACTCGCTGATTTATTCAACACTCTTAGCGAGGTGCGCCGGTCCATGCGATTTAGACCAATAGTAATACTAACTTACAATTACATATCTTGGCGGAGGGTGTATACTCGTATAGATATCCGTAGCGATATCGCTACGTTATGAGCCTGCGTGACTTAGCGGAACCTATAGAAATTGAGTGTAGTTCACCCCGATAACTTTCGTTTAGTCCTTCGATCGCTGTGAAATTTGATATACAGAAAATTTTCACTGAAACCAGTATACGACGACATACTGAGTTTAATGTACCGCAATTTTATGTTTGGGTAGACATTATTGACTAGGCCGAAGTTGTATGCGCCTCGAACAACTGGGTGAGTAAATCTTCTCGGTAATTTTGATCTGTGTCCATCTTCGTGATTCGCCATTTTTAATTCATAATTATCCTCAATAGGGTTTTTGTTACGAGTTTTATATCTAATTGTCCGATGAGATCCGCCATATGTGTTGTTAAATCAGCGCAAGTGGAGAACATTTTGGAAATCACGTGAAAGACCATGTGTTCCGGAAATCATTGCGAGAACCACATGTATCGAAAATGCCTTCATTGCAGCAGGTGATCCTTATGCAAGGAATAAGGAATAATATGCAATAAGGAATGAAAAGCAAGCTATAAGGTAGTTTTGATCTTATTTACGCCGATACAACTGATTTCTTATATCCCAAAAACTTGCAACGTGCCTTAAGAAAATTTAGCTACATGAAATATTAAGAAACATCAAGATCAAGACATTTTGTTTTTTTTGGTCTGAACCTCCAGTAAACTCTCCTAATGTATATTATATTAAGATAGTTTGCATTAAATTAATTAATTCCGTTGTAATAATTACAGTAGTGACGTTCACAGTAACTTTCATACCTTTTTTAAGTCTTGAACGACCAATAGATTCGTTAAGCAGTTTAAAAATAAATTTAGTACTTTACTATTTTGTTACGAAAATTATTGTATTTAATATTTACGAAGAAGCAATATAATTTAATCAGAAATTTGTTGATATAAGTTATATAAGAATTTTTGTGCTTAAGAATGCATTTTATTTGTTCTTTTTATTGCTTTATTTTCATGGCGTCATAAGTTATGTAGCTCTAAGAATACGTACATAAGGTTTAATTCGATTATGAATGCGTACACCAGAGATCTTTTGTAACGTATACCGCCTACTTTTTTTTGTACTATAATATATACAGTTTGGCGAATCTACACATATAGTAGTTTGGCTCTTGATTTTAGCATTTCGAAGTTATATTTAAATTATGTTTATTGATAATTGTATATTTATTAAAATTATTATATACTTTAATTTAGTTATATACATGGCTTCACTCTTTCAGTTTTGATTGAAACTTACTACGGTTTTCCGTACTATTTTTTTAATCTTGTAAATTTTATTAACGACGAAGACGTATACATTAAACTTGTTTCTTTTTCTTTAATGTGGGACGTTTCTGTAATTACGCTAATCCTTCCATGGTGGGTTCATTAACACGAATACGAACTCGGCGTGATGTACAATCTCTACGACAATTTTAATTTTTAATCAGTTTATCAACGTTTCGACAAGAATTGCACAACCATCTTCACTGAGTTTTACGCCGCCGGCACTGGCTAGCTGCTTTGTCAATTCAAGATCCCACCCACGCAATTTAAGTCCGAGGAGGGTGTTTGGATTACGGAACTTTATAACAGTTTTTGTGGACTTTTATTGTTGCACGTTGCGTGTAGCAAACTCGATTTAGTTAAGTATCAATTTATATACGAGGAAAATACTAAAAATTTTTAGATCAATAAAACAAGTATTAGTTTAAAAAAATGATTTTATTGGTTTTCAAAATATTTTTCTTTAATATTTTTACATTTTTACAACCAGTCCTTAAAGCAATAATGCCACTCTTCCTGAGACACTTCAGAAACTAGGTTTTCATAATGTTCCACTGCTTTATCTGATGACGTAAAAGTGTTTCCACGCTTTTATATTTAATTTTTGGAAACAAAAAACACAAGGTGCTAGGTCAGGGCTGTTGGGTGAATGGTCCATGGCGCTGACGTTTAGAGCATTAATTGTTAGTTTTACTTTATGTGACGATGCATTGCCATCGGCACCAAAGTTTTCTGACCTCTAACTGTTAAAAAAATGTTTTTGATTTGACTCAATGCCCAATGTCGCACGAAAAATTCATATGTGTCCGTCGATCTTCCTCAAACATTGTTCGATCAGCGAAAATATTCTCATCAGTCATCTTCAACTGCTGTTGAGACTGGTGTCTCTTGTTGAAAAATGATTGTCATGATGTTACAAAGAAGACTGTGTGTCTTGTATTGATGTTGAATTTGTACTGTTGAGTCTCTTGTTGCTGGTATGAGACTCTGATTAATACTGATCTAGTCTGTTCTGTTCTTCGGGTAGGTAAAAATATACCACCACTACTATTACATATTAAAGCTGTATTGGTTGAATAGTGTATTGTTTGACGTCATAACAGGGCATTTTTTCTTGTGTTATTTCGTAGAAATTATATCCACGACAACAATACAGGTTTACGGTAGAGTCTTAAAATTCTAATATACATAATAAAATATCATTACTAATTAAGTATTAGTAGGTGTAATAAACCTAATTATGTATTTGCAAATCGTCCCTTGTTAGAGTAATAAAATTTATTATACATACTTAAGACAGGAGATCTTAACAAAGAATATCCAAAGTTCGCTAATGGATTTTATTTAGGAATCGTGGGCCTATAATACGTATTTAGTTAACAATGGGGGTCATATTAAATATCGTCTTTGAATACATTCATTGATAACTCTGGGCAATAAATAAACGGTCCGATGTATAAAGCAATAAATAAATTGGGAAAAAGAGCCGATTATTAATAACCCTAGGTAATAAATAGATTTGCAAATGTAAAGGATATCGCTTTCTTAGAATTCAAAGAACGTTTCCATAATGTGCTAATAAAAGTATGTTATACAGTTGTTTAAACTCGAAAATAAACGTTAAATATTTTATAAATTGGAAATGTTTATGGTTGAATTCTATATATTCAACAATAAAAATGTTTGAAATTAAAATACGAAAGGATATTAAATGTATCCTCAACACAATAAATTAAATATCCAACTTATAGTTCTGATATTGCTCTTAGTGACTATTATTTATTGTCCTATATAAGAAAGAGCTTATGGAACGTCACTTTCATGACGATATTAGTGATGACGAATTATTAGTTAATCATTACAGTAAATACACTAAATTTAAACGAAATTATATTTAAAAATTAAAATTATTTTTTCTGTCAGCCCGAGAATATATCTTAAACTTCTTTTAAACAGTTATATTAGTATTATGCATTAGATGGAAATGAGAATTATTATTGTCGAAGATTACTAGAGGGAAACGAATTTGTATGTATATAGAACTTACATACAAACTATATAATTAACGTCAACTCGAATCCTAAATTCGATTTATTCAATTTTGGGATTGCATGCCGGCAAGAAATCGAAATCAAAGTAGGCAGCGGCGCCCTGAGTATATCATTCTCTTGCATCAGAAACTCAGACCATAATCAAAACTTAAACTTAACAATTACACAAACACCACGCATACACACATACATACAAACACAAAATACCGTCGTAATAATTCAATTAAAGAAGTTTCGACTGTGCATTGCCTTCGACTAACAACCATTACTGTTTTATTCTGGTCGTTGGTCGTCGTAACTCGAGGAGGAAATTGGATCTTGCGTGACTTGGGTGTCAGTGTGTGTGTCGCTCTATAACAAGAAATCAACGCACGCATACATGAACTATAATGATAGGAGACGAAATTTTATGTTCTCTTTTCCGGAATTATGTGATTATTATGGTGAATTTCATGGAGATCTCGATCGTTTTCCTATATTTTTGACTACTCTGTCTATACGAAATTACTTATTATATCGACTTAGAAATATTTTTTTTGCGGGCTATTAAAAGCGAATTATGTGTTTTATAATTCTGTGAGATGATTTACGGTTAAGCTTACTTTTTTTTTATAGAAATTTGAAATATCTGGAAACAAAGAAATTCTTGATATTTCTTCAAATGATTGGAAATATATAATTTGTATATAGTATAATTATTTTAATACGTAGCTACAAAACTTTAGTAACTGCCTAAAGTGATTATGGAATAATGAACAAATGGTGCAGTGATAATGGCCTACATTTAGATATAGACAAATATAAAGTGATACCTTTTTCTAGGAAACAAATTATAGTAGGACAAATATGATAATAATAATAGTAATTTATTAAACATCCAACATATTTTAAATATCCACAACTAGGCAAAAAAAGAAGTACAATAGTTAATGCATATACAGGGTTTTTCACGTAAATTGAAAATTTGTGGCACGTAATCTATTGATCTATTAAAATAAAATATTTACACTCATGAATCACTTTCGGTTTTACCGGAAGTCATAGCCAATTTTGATATTTTAAAAGAAATGTTATACTTTTTATTGATTTTTAAATTTCGTGTAACGTACTATAATAGTTATTTACGAACCAAGTGCGTGAAATCATATTTCGCGAATGAGTGACCAGTTTAAAGCGCGAGCCGTAGGCGAGCGCTTTATGGACACGAATTCGCGAAATGTTTCACGCACGAAGTTTGTACAATATTTTTTGTACGAGAACTATAAACAATAATAAAATTTATATAAAATATAAATATAATTTCACAAATTTTTATATTTATAAGTATTTTTAACAATATTACTTGTATCTGTCAGGATGGCCGAGCGGTCTAAGGGCCACTTGTACAATAGAAGTTTAAACTAGGTTCAGAGCTGAACTAAGTTCAACTTGAATTTGACACTTGTACAAAGCAATTTCAGGAGTTGAACTACGTTCATACTTAGATTTATTTGATCGGCAGTATTCCTCGGTTCAACAGCAGTTCAAGCAGAACGAAGTGACACAAAATTTTTCTATTTAAAAGATCCACCTCTAATCTATGAATTTCCTCTTCCCGTGCCATTTTTTTCTCATGTTCTTCCCGCATTAGGTGTAGTTTTAATTCATGTTGTTTTTGCATTTGCTGCAAATGTAAAGAGTGCTCCTCTAGCAAACATTCCAGCTTTACATCCTCATATTTGGTCTTTGAGAGAGCCCAAGACTGAATTTTTTTTGAAACTCCTTCATTGCCTAAAATACCAATAGAAAAAATAAAAAAAACAGTTAAATAATTTTGGAAAACATACCTTTTGTTTTACCCTGCAATGCAGATGACTTTGGCTGCCACAACATCTCTGGTGTGTAAGAGGACCAATCTAACGTTTTCCTTGATGTTTCTAAAATAGAAAAAAAAATAATTCCTTGTTCTTATGTGTCTTATGCATTTACCATTCTCATTTATATTTTTTTGGTGGAGCTCTATATCATGAACATCATTGGATGTGCTTGGGACATCTAGTATCTCTGTTTCCACAGATTCGTCGACTCTGAGAACTGAAATGAAAATAATATATGCTTACTAAGAAAAGCAAATATGATTATGGTACATTACCTACGGAATCAATACCAAATTCCGATGGCAGTCCTTCTGCACGAACTCCCAATATACTAATGACAGTGTTCTCAATATCCGTCAATGGTATCTCATGTTTAGGCCCTCCACCAGTTCCCATTTGCTGTGTTTTGTTATCTGATGCCTTCTTCTTCGCTCTCTTCTTTAAATTTTCATATTTATTTTTTAACGTCTTGATATCTCTGAATGCCAGGCCAGAAACTGAATTAAATTCTACTTCAATGGTTTTCCAAGCTTAATTTTTCCATTTATTTACCTCCATATCCGTTTTTTTTACATTCAATAATGTCCTTATTTTTATCAAGTTCGATTAGTAATCGAACTTCACTATCACTGAAATTGGTTGCTCGTTTACTTTCACTCATTTTTTATTTAAAAGTACCAACACCAATACCTATCACCTATAATACCATAAACCATATTAATATATGAAATTATTTTTTATAACTACATAACATATACAATATTTAATAGCTGGGATTTGTTTTACTACTGTTCTATAAGAATTTATATATTTATTGCAATTGTTATGTTATTATTTGTCTTATATGTTTACTTACCGACTTTTTGGTTTTAAGGTTTTCTAATTAATAAAATTTCCAACAATTTTCTACTTCAAAACTCCTATAAGAACAAAGCCACAAGCACAATATTAATTAACTTTTGCAGTTTACACAGATGACATCCGCAAATGTCATGACACTTGCACTAATTTATACTACCAACCTAATTCATTTTTCACTTTTGCTAGTTCAACTGAACTTCTGTTGATCTCGCATTGTACACGCGATACGACCCTGAACGATGGTTCACTGTTGAACTTACGTTCTGTTGAACCCTAGTTTACCGACGAATTGTACAAGTGGGCCTAAGGCGCCAGACTCAAGGTTTACCTTGCTCGTTATACGGGTTCTCGAGCGTTCTGGTCCACTCTGAGGGCGTGGTTTCGAATCCCACTTGTGACAATTTTTTTTTTAGTTTTCTATGAATTTAAAAAATAATATTTGTTGCTGTTCTGACATTGAATTACATACCTTCCAAATATAGCAATTTCTATTTCATTTCCTTTTATTTTCATAGAAAAACAACGAACTGGATAGCATATTATTAAGGTTAGGGATTTATGATTTTAAAATGTCACTAAATTAATCAAGTTCCAGGAAGTACCAACTTTACTTTTACGCACTCGTGTTTAAAGTGACTTTTTACGCACGCAAATCGAATCGTGAAATGACAGGTTTTGATAAGCGAGGACAAAATAACACTTTATATAGGGTTTTTTTTTTTTAAAATTAACCGTTTTTGAATTAGTTTGGTTTTTGTGAATTTTTTTGTTTTCTCAATGTACTTTTTAAAACTAGGCGTGTTTAATCTGAACTACGTCATATTTCTACTGGAGACAGCGAAAAGTATAAGATTCCGAGTAATGTCTAAACATTTACGAAATCTGTTACAGGGTGTTCGAAATTTATTGATTATTTAAGTAATCTTTAATTACAGTCTCTAAATGAGCACGACGCATAGGTTCCCTTATGTTTATTTCTCATAATTTTAGTGTTATTAATAATTATTTTCTAAATTGAGCATTACCAAGAAAAATCGTAGCAGTAAGCCTTGAGAAGTCAATCTGATCTGTCAAAATTATCACAAAGTTAATTTCGTGTCTAACTGGTTTTATGTTCACAAATATGCAAGACAAATTAAATATTTATTATAGTAGACATATTTTGAATTAATTCTCCATTCATGGCGAATCACTTCAAATTATTTAAAGAATATGTCGACTTTTTAATGAATAAAACTAAATTCAAACGAATAAAGTCAAGTTTCATTCGCTTTGGTATTCAAGTCAAAAAAACTGTTCCAAAACCGATTACGGGCAACGTAATGAAATCGTTGTTTTGGGATATTTTATTGCACATCCAACCAGTTCCATACCGGCGGCGTCTGCAGATGTAGGAATTGCATGTACATCAAAGGATTTTAAAGAAAAATAAAATGCATTCTTATTTTTCCAATCAGTTGAGACCTTTCGTCAAGGAAATCAAGATAGAAGAATTCAGTTTTGCGAGTTTATAATAATAATAATAATGATAATAATAAGGATTTATTTTGCCCAACAGATTAATCAAAAATAGGACAACAATACTTTGACTATGTGACAATACAACAATATATAAATAAGATAATTAATTCCATAAGAACATAAAAATATCGTTAAATAAATTATTCGCGTTTCTCGACGAATGCACCAGTGGCGCCCTACACAAGACGGGGAGTGTCTAGCAGCAATGCGTGGTACCAGTAAATTCACTCGCGCTAACAGTGATACTGAGTCGATCCGGTTATTCAGGAGATTCGCCACCAGCAATGCGCTCTTCCTTTGTTTTCGTACCGCTAGCAATTCCAATCCATACCTCCAAGCAAATCCTCGTAGTCTATATTGTATTCTGGATAGACCCTAACCAGCCAGTAACTCAAGTACTTCAAAAATTTACGCTGAATGCGTTCAATTTGATTCACGTGTAGGCCATAGATTGGGTACCAAATGGTATACGCATATTCCAACTTACTGATGACATATGTGACATATAGAGATTTAATGGTGCCAACATTAGTGAAATTTCGGGACATTCTGATAATAAAACCCAGAGACTTAACATCAGATCTAGTGACGTTTGAGAGATGATCGTTGAAGGTCAACTTACCGTCGAATGTAACACCAAGATCCCTTATAGAACTTTGTTTCTCTATAACAGTATTATCAACGTAATAAAGAGAGTTCGTGTAATTTATTTTCCTTGTGAAAGTTACAACACAGCATTTCGAAATGCTTAAATTAAATTTATTCATGCGACACCAGCTGTGGACAGTAGCCAAGTTCTTTTGCAAATAATCCACATCAGTTTTGTTTGTAATGGTGTGATATATTTTAAGATCATCTGCATAAGCCATACATTGCAGTCAAGTGATGCTATTAGGTCATTAAACTCATTAATAAATAAAAAGCGTTCAAATAAATTTTACCTCTAGTAGTCCATGACAATAAAAATGTTTGTCGTAACTTGTACTATTTACATTTGCATCAGTTGTCAATTTGACAGACTATTTATTCTGATGTATACTTAGTTGGAGCTTTTTGAAATTGCTTTGTAATTTAAAATTGATTTAAAATGGTTTTCACTGTTCAACACAAATCATTCATGGTTGAATCTTATTTTTGGAACGGACGTAATATTAACGGACAATGGCACTATTTTCTTGAAGAATGCTTAGAGGAATTTAGAAATATGTTTCCAAACTTCGTCTTTGATTTTGATAGTTTTTGGTACACAGTTAAATATTGCACTAAGGTTTTCAGAGAAACAGAGAGTGTTATACGGAAAGAAGACAGTGGCCGTCCGAAAAAATGTACGGAAGAGCTAGTTGACGATGTAACGCAAATTATGAATGATACACCAGGAACATCCATACGAGTATTCTCTCCACGAGTGGATGTTTCAATTGGCACTTGTCATACAATTTTGAAAAAAGG
This sequence comes from Melolontha melolontha, assembly GCA_935421215.2. NCBI lineage: Eukaryota > Metazoa > Arthropoda > Insecta > Coleoptera > Scarabaeidae > Melolontha > Melolontha melolontha. The sequence goes on along the minus strand of OW285242.1, from coordinate 92,444,177 downwards.
CTTACATTTATTTCCATATCGCATGGCCTATTATCAAGAAATCAAAGAAATTGACTATCCTAGAAGAACAACATTTTGTCAGTGGTTCTTAAATAATTTTGATAATGACATTCTTGACAAAATTTTTCTCAGATGAATCATGGTTTTATTTGAATGGATATGTTAACTCACAAAATATAAGGATGTGGAATACTAAGAAACCGCATGACTGTTATGTTGTTCATCCACAGAAAATTGGTGTATGGTGTGCGATTAGTCGAAGGAAAATCATTGGCCGTATTTTCTTTAAAGGAGAAAGGTATCGACAAGAAATTATTATGACATTTATTGAACAGCTTAATGAAGAAGAAATAAATCAGGGTTACTTTCAACAATTCGGAGCTAGAGTGCACACAGCTTGTGAAACAATTAATATGATACGGAAATTTATCAAAATCGGTTGATAAGTTTAAACATCGAACATGAATTTCCAACAAGATCTTGTGATGTTAACCCCTGTGATTTTTTTCTGTGGCCTTTTTAAAGAACTCAATTTTTTGGGTAGAGATACCTGATCTTGCAGACCTTCAGATCAGAATTGCTGAAATAATTAACGAAATCGACGATATGCTACTACAAAACGTTTTCTCCTTCATTAGAAGAAGATGTTAGAAATGTCTCGAACAAGGTGGTGGCCACTTTCAACAATTTTTATAAAATGTTACTTGTTTGTTGCAAATAAACGTATCTCATTTAGTTAAATATTTTAATTTTATTATTTTGACATTTATCATGTCATTCAAATAGTTCATAACCAACAAATTTCATATTAAGAACTTAAGTAAAAAGCTAAGATATACGTATAATTTCCATGGGCAACTTCGAGGTAAAATTTAGTTGAACGCTCGTTATATTAAACATAAGCGGGCCCAAGTTGGAATTTTGAGAAACTCCAGAAGTCTTGATTTATAAATCTTGATTTATAGCCGTTGTAAGTAACATAGTTTGCCATCAAATATGACTACATGAACCTGAGTAAGGAATTGTTAAAGCCAAAAGCTGACAGTTTTTGTAAGAGTAAAATATGGTACGAAATGCGCGACTGAAGTCCGTATAAATAACATCTAGTTGACTAGCATCGTCTAAAGCTTCGGCTATATCTTGGGTTACAGTACAAGTTTGTTAGCGTCGAGCGATTTTCACAAAGCCAAGCTGTGAAGGAGAAATAAAGGGCAGACATTTGAAAGAGATGATTTTGTGCAGGACGGATTCAAATATTTTCGCAAAAACAGAAATAACAGCTATTAGCCTATAATTAGAGATGTCAGGCTTATCACCCTTTTTAAATACATGACAAATTCTAGCGATTTTCCATGCTTGTGGGAATGAAGATGTTTTAATGGATAAATTGAAGAGTTTGGAGAGTGGATGAACAAAAACATTGGTGCAGTCCCTAACCAAATACGTTGGGATATTATCGTCTCCAGCAGTATGTTTATTCTTCGGTTTCCCAATGGCCTCTATGATATCCTGCTGTGTAACAGAAGGAACGACGATAAGCAGATAACTACTATAGTATCGTCTTCACGTGACGCATCATCGGAGTTTTAAGGAAGATAAACTTCTGCAAACGTAGATGCGAAGGCGTCAACAACTGCTTGTGGTTTGGAATATTCCTGATTATTAAAATGTAAATTACTTGGAATTCTAGACATGTTGCGTTTTGAATTAACAAAAGTCCAGAATTGAGACGGATCATTAATATTTTTTTCTTCTATGTCATGTGTATAGCATGTATAGCTTCGAGAAATTTCCGTTTTAGTAATTCTTCAAATTCTGTGAAACTCCAATTTGTAATAATCATTACAGTAGATTTCCACTTCCTATGATAGTGACGTATCAACAGAAGGTTTTTCTTTATGTTCTGTATTATAACTTAAAATCACAATTTTTTATCTAAAATTATCTGGACAGATGAACCGAAATTTAACAGTGTAAGAATTTTTAATAGAAGAAATTGTCATCATTGGGCAAATGCCATTAGAGAAATAAATTGTTAAGACACTTTTAGCGTCAATGTTTTTGCAATGATTATACATAAGCGTGTTGAACATGGAATTTATAACGAGAGTTTAATAAGCGTCAGGAAGTAGTATTGCCATTGTTAAATAACCTACCATACAATCTGATACGGCTATATTGCTTTCAAATGGATGGAGCAGAAGGTTTTTCCAAAGCGTACTGCTTAAAATATTTAATTTAGAAAATAATCATTAATAACTCTAAAACTATGAGAGATAATTATATGGAAACCTATACCTGTACGATGCAAAATGTTTATCTACTTACTATGGCGTGCTCATCTACAGGTGTTTCGCTTGAAAAAAAACGAATTTTCTTTGATTCAAAATTACTTAAATAATCAATAAATTTAAGCAGCCTGTAACAGATTTATTAAATATTTAGGCATTACTCAGAATCTTATACCTTTCTTTATCTTCAGTAGAGATATAATGTAGTTCAGATAAAATACGCCTGAGATATGAGGTTTTAACGAAATACATCGAAGAAACAAAAAAATTCACAAAAATCAAAAACTGTTAACATTTTACAAAAGAAACCTTAATGTAAAGTGTTATAGTACTTTACAAGGAATCTAAAAAAGCAATAAAAAATATAACATTCCATTTAAAATATTAAAGTTGGCTATGACTTCCGGTATAACCTAAAGTGGTTTATGCGTGTAAATATTTTATTTTAACACACCAACTATTAAAATTATATGCCACAAATTTCCAAAACTGTTCTAAGGCCTTAACATAGCAAAACTTTTAACGAACGGGTTACATGAAAAACCCTGTATAATGCATACAAGTATATACTGGGTGCTCCATAAAAATTTACATAGGCTATAACATCTTTATTTATTATCTGATTTTAATGATTTATACATCGAATTAAACGGTTTCGAAAAGTCCACATTTAGCAATGCGAATTATCTTTTTGGCCACATATGATTTACCAGAAACGTGAATAAATTTTTGCCTCTCACATTGCACTGATTGAAATTTCCTACAAATTCCAGTCACGTAATAAAAACACATAATTGGATAAAGAAAAATGCAAGAAAACCAAAGTTTTTTGCAAATTTTTGTAACTCACAGTGGGCCATTAGTTGGTGTAGGCAGTTCCACACTGACAACGTCCAGGTATTAATCACTTAATGTCACTGTCAGTTTGCGTGAATCTTATAGCATTATTCAAAAACACTATTAACGGTAATAATAAATAACTAATTTTGTGTATGTTTCCTTTGTTTTGTTTATTATTAATACCTATAAAATATGAATTTAATATATTTAACAGCATTCGGCATAGCCGGTCAAGGGAAGGTTGCTACTTTCGGCATAGTCTCTTTTGTGCGTCAGATGTCACTAGATTATATGGTGCCACCTGATAGGACAAAATTTGCTATGCCTTATGAGGCGATTTATTTAAGATTTACTTACTTCACTAGCCTAACTAATGACGCCTGATAGTAAATGGCAGAAACACGTATCTTAGGCAGAAGTAAATGCTGGAAAATACGAGGTGTATATCCATGTGTACAGTTACAGACGTGTATATTGCATGTCTGTTTCATTTGTATTTAACAGACATGCTTCAAGTTTATTTTGAATGTGGTAAGATACAGTGTCACCCTATTAGAATTTGTGAGGAACGTTTCCCTGATTGGGAATCACCGCATGATAAAAAACTTGCGCAATTGGAAGCTAATTCGAGGATGTTTGGTCTTTTAAAAAGCTAAAGAAAAGAGTACGGACCGTAGATGGAAATGTAAGTTTAACCGTTTTGTTGAACGTGCAAGAAAATCCTAGGACGTCCGTTAGAGGGACTGCTAGCAATGTTGGATCGTCCAGTACAACTGTACATTATACTGAGACCGTACATACCTCAAACGATTCATCATTTGCTGGAAGACGATTATCCGTGGAGAATGCAATTTTGCAATTTTTATTTAAATAAATTACGGGAAGATCCACTATTTTATTCTAAAATTATGTGTTCGGACGAGTGCACCTTTACCAATAACGCCGTGTTTAATAGGAGCAACCATACGTATTGGAGCGACAAAAATCCTAGATTTGTCAATTATTTCCAGAGAAGTTTTACTTTAAACGTTTGGTGAGAATTTTAGACAGTAGAGTAATTGGACCATATTGATGGTAACCTAAATCAACAAAAATATCATACGTTACTTGAAGATATAGTGAAGAATTTTGAAGAATTACCTGTTAATCAATATACACAACTACACTTTCAGCAAGATGGAGCTGCGAAAATAGTTCAATTTGAGATGGAAAAATTGACCCAAGTTTCTGGTAAATTATATGTGACAAAAAGACAATTCGCATTGCTGTATGTAGTCTTCCGGAAACCGTTTAATTTGATGTATAGATAATTACAATCAATTAATAAATAAAGACTGATAGGCATTTGGAAATTTTTGTGGAACACTAGGTATAATTTTCTCCTTTGACCATAACATTAGCTTCGGTCTCATTTTTGAAGAAATAATGTCCGATGATGCCGCCAGCGTGTAAACCAGAACAAATGGGACATTTTTCTGGACGTAATGGATTCTGCAGGATCTTATGATTTTGCTTATTAACAAATCCGCTTATCCAAAAATGAACCTCATCGCTGAACACAATTTTTCGATAAAACAACAGGTTAGTTTCCAATAGATCTAGGACATAATCGGCGATAGAAAGACGCATGTAATGGTCTTGTGGCTTTAATTTCTGTACCAGCTGGATCTTATAAGTGTGTAGATCAAAGTTTTCCACGTAATCGATGAACAACCGTTCTGCAAGCGTTGACAATGGATAAATTTGAATGATCTTCCACACTTTCGTTTACAGCGGCGATATTCTATTCAGTACACACATTCCTTCGGCGTGCTGGTGTTACTGCATCATTTAGAGAGTGTGTAATATGAAATCTGCCTACAGTTTGACAGATGGCTTGTTCAGATAGGCGATCACGGAATCGTCTATAAGTTGGGCGAACTGGCGACTAATTTTCAAAGTAAATTTTGGTAATTTGGTAGTGTCGTTTAAGCCTGAGTACATTCTTGATCTCGGTCAAAAATTTGTTTTAAGGGATCAAATGTGACCTCAGAATTTTGCCCATTTTGCCTTTTTTTTTTGTAAATTTACAGTCCTGATATCTTAATAAAAAGACGTTTGCATTACGGTGCCGTTCTAAAACTAAATTTTATATTGAAATAGCTTATAAAATCTAATAAAACGCCTCAAATATAAAGTAATATTAACATTCCATGGACAAAAAATAACAGAAGAAAATAACCCTAAGTTAGAGTCGACCATTCTTTTTAGTGTATAAATCTCAAAACGACTATAGATATAGATAAAAAGCAATTTTCTATAGAGATAAAGCAAGGCTAGCCGACTCCTAATAACAATATATTAATATAGACAGGGAATTGAATTAAGTAGATCTTTGCCACATAATTATATTAAACAATAACACAGGCCGGCATAAAATTTATGATGACGTGATTTTTGTTTGTTAAGCTCAGTTTTTATATAGCAATAACTAATTAAAATACAGTTGGTCTCTACCACCCATAGATTTTTTTTTGCACAAAAGAAAAAGAAAAAAATATAAAAAAATCTTATAATAGGCGTTTTAATACATTTTAAAATGAATGTACTACTTCAAATTCTAGGTATTAACACAAAAATGATTTTCTGTTGTGGTTTTAAAGAAATTTGTTAAATAGGCTCTCATTACCTGATGTACATCTTTTATTACATGTATTAATTTTGGACAAGATTTCCGGGAATTTTTACCTGCTAAACCCTATTTATTATGCTTTCACTTTATTAGTACTGCGAAGAAGGATTTCAAGTTTATCACTTCAAACAAAATGTATATTTTAATGTCATTTATCTCATTATAGCTCGATCAGTAAACAAGTAAAATTAATTTGTCTTTAGTGTTGTGCGTGGTATTTGATAAATAAACATTGCTTAAAAATGTGTCTAGCCGGTGTTGCAAAAACAAACCAGATGATTTCTGTTATATTTGTGGATATTTCGTCTTGAAAAATTTAAGAGATCAACTGGTAAATTTGTGAAAAATGCATATTATTGGGCACCGCACGTTGTTTGTAAGGTATGTGAAGAAGGTTTAAGACATTGGACCAAAGGGAATAGAAAAAGCCTTCCTTTTGGAATACCCTATGCTTTGGAGAGAACCGCAAAATCATCATGAAGATTGCATTGAAGATGCTCTTTGTGATATTAAGGGGCATAATAGAAAAACTTTGAAACATATTTTGTACCCAGATAATATTAAATCAGCTATCAGACCAGTTCCTCACAGTAATCATGTACCTATACCTATACCCCCCATAGTACCACAAGAAGATATTGAAACCTCTTCAACATCCGGCTCCATACAGATGGATAGTGATTTTGAACCATCAACCTCAGGTCAAAACCAACCTCAGCTATTTTCACAAGCCGAACTGAATGATTTAGTAAGAGATTTGGGACTTTCAAAAGATCTTTCTGAAGTACTGGGGTCTAGATTGAAACAAAAAAATTTGCTTGCCCCAGAAACTACCTGATGGCCGATTACTGTTGGACATTGTGAAGAAGATCTCTTCTCTTTAGCTGAATATGACATAAAAACAACCAAACGAAGCTTTTCTGAAAAACGAAAACGTTTTTTTAAGAAGCATAAAGAATTAATAACTGTTTATAATAGTTTCTATGTGTATATTTTTGTATTTTTTTTAATATAATATAAAACTAGCTTATAAATGGAATAAATCGTGCTTTTTCTATATTTTTTGATTTTACTGGTTTGAAAAATAACCTTACGTGATACAAAAAAATAATAGCAGATTTGAAATCAGCGCTACCCAATTACTAGAAAACAGTTAAAATTTTTAAATCAACTTTCAAAGTGTTGAAAAATGCAGGCCTGTGTAATTTTTTGAGGAGATGATTACGGAGCAATTTTCAAAAAGAAGCGAAAATGACTCGAATTTATGGGCATCCTTCAAAATGCTTTTACGGAACCAACCTAAAACGGTTTCTACACACCTTCTTAAAGAGGCTCAAATTTGTTAATAAAGAAGAGACTGAAGATATCGTTGAAATTTGTATTAACTCCAAAACACAAATTCTAAATGGAATTTGTCCTTAGCAGAACTCAAGTATTCGTAAATTATTTCCTATCGGTTTTCGGAGTGGAATGGAATCCTCAACTCTATTTGCTGTGTCGACGTTCTGCCTATTCTTACAAGAGACACTGTCAGGGCTGTTATTGCTTTTGACGTTGTTGCAGTGAAACTAAATATCTGTTGGTTTGGGACAGGATTATATGGGAATTTTTCTGGTTCACAGGAATATCACGGTCACAGCTGAGTTATTTAATTAGAAAGATTTGCCAGGTATTGTGGAGAGGAAATTCGTCATCATGGTCGAGATTATTGGGATACTTTAGTATTTATATGAATTCAGGGATTCTGCAGTTAAAATAATAGCGAGGGGAGTGATAGGGAATTAGATTCCGATATGCAGAAGGTTTCTAGGGCTAAGGATTTTTTTTGAAGTGGCGTTTAGGTAACTGCTTGTATGTGTAGGTTTGAACAATCAGTATAACAGTTCACAAGGACGCCTAGGAACGCAAGGGACCTCTCCGATTCAACCTCCATAGTGAAATAAACGGAACACACAGACTAGATGTAATTTCTTTCGAATAAAAATTTGTTTTCTAGAAACTAATTCATTTTAAATTTTATTCATTAATAACTACATTTCAGGCTTACCGACTAAGTAGAGAAAATCCACAGTTGAATGGTAGTTTCTAGTACGAATTAGCTGTAACGAAAACATGTATGCTCTAGGTTTTGTCCAAACTTAAACGATTTGAAAAAGGCTTAATTTAAATAAATTAGAAACCTGTAACGAAATGGCATCTCACCCAAAGCGAGCCGACATTTTTAATAACTTAATCGCTCGAACTGTTAAGTCGAGCGTCAGAAAGACAACACCACCGTATTATCACGATGCAGTCGCAAACGACGAACATATATGTAGCTATAACGCTGTAATTAGGTGAAGCGAGAACACGGTGTCTTAATTATTAACAGAACGCTCATTTAAATTTATTACTGCGAGTGAATAGCGTGGCACTTGAATGTGCCACGTTCATGCAAGGCTCGATAAAGTCATTCTCGGTGCCGCGAAATTGCACTTTGCACGTTTTCACATAAACACACACCTGAAATTCATGCATGTATGTATAGGTTATGAACGTATTATATGCGGACGCAATTCTCATATACTAGGCGATTCGGAAAATATAACCACGAACACTTTGGTTAAATTTATGCGTGCAAACTTATACTATGTTATAGTAGTTATTTGTTTTAAACTTTATCTTCTCCTCTTTCTTTATGTTTCCTTTACAGGAATATTATATTTTCATGGAATTATTTTCCTTTAAAATACACGAGGTGTGCTTTTAAAATAAGATATGTTTCAAAATTTAATGCTATAATATACAAGCCTATAGGTATATATTACTACGGCTAAATGGCAAAATAAATCTCGCAAAATTGGCTTCTGATACTTTTTTATATACTGCCGAAACAAGGCAGTTCCAAAGACTTGCGGAAGGGTTGATGATAAAGATACAATCTAACTAGTCAGTACCCGGACTAAGATCAGTGAAGACGGCGGGGTTCTTATTGAAAAGTAGTTCAATGTCTGACTATAGTAAAAGATAAGAGCGCCACCGAGAATTACTGTTAAATTTTAGCTAGAGTTCATACGTCACATGGATAATATATGCCCTAAAACATATCCACGGGGCGTAATATTTATAAAATGGATATAAATACACATACAAATCAATAACAGCACAAATAAATAATACTATAACAATATTTATTGAATATCTTTTCCTCAAAATATCAACAAATATAAAATATATAAAAATATGAACGGACCTGTAAATAAAAGAAACTAGGTATAATAGTTCGAGATTTCTGAAGGGAAATAAATATTGTCGTTGATCTCCGCCAAACGTGCATACAAAATATACAAAAACAAATATGAATGTAAACTAGTTAAGTTGACGTGAAAACTTATAAATCAAATATTAAAAGCTAAATATTAAAATATCTAGTCCTATCATAAATACTGTTACAAAATTTTATGCATAAAACACAAGTGCTGTGACAAAATAAACAAAAAACGGATATTTACTGTCACTTGACATTCCTGCTATTCAAATGTGCAAATTTTAAAGGTGTAAAGAGTTTGATAGTGGAATATGGAGATAGAGAGAACCGCGTTACTGTAATTGCTTCGCATAAGTGTGGTATGGAGAAATCTTCAATTTTCAAAACGTTGCAGCCACTGGAAATCGGTCGTATGTTCGTATACCGGGCCATGAAATTATAGAACGACATCGGTAATGTTAGAGATCGTCAAACAACAAGCACACCTCGCACTGTTACAACTCAACAAGCCATTAAAGCAGTAAAAGCGTGAATTAGACTTAATCCATTGAGGAAACAAAAAGTGATGAACCATTAAATGAAAATATCGACCCGCGTCATAAATCAAGACCATTTACTAAGAGCATAAAAAAGATACACGTGACGTTTTCTTACCAATAATTTAAAAAGGAAACGGAAGCAAAACTCGCAACAACTTCTGATTCGATATGCGAATGAACAATATCAGCGAATTCCGCTCATATATGAAAAGATCTTCACTTTTATAAAATATTTCAATAAACAAAATGACAGGAGTTAAGCTATATCATCAAAAGAAGCAAAACAGTTGGTTTCAAAGTTATAAAGAGGTCGTCATCGTAATGGTTTGGTGGGGAGTCAGTTACGAAGAAGTGACAAATATTATTTTTTTGTGAAAAAGGAGTTAAAACCTCAGCAGCCGTAAATCAGGAAAATGTTTTGGAACGTGTTTAACAGTGAACTGTGGACATTCTAACAAGATTCAGAGACGGCTCACAACGCCAGAACAACTCAACAGTGGTTTCAGGGCAACGTACCGAATTTTATTTCTCCGGACGATTGGCCTTCTTCTAGTCCGAACCTTGTTCCCTTAGATTATAAGTTATGATTGGATTTAGAGAACATGGTGTGCTCTAAAAGACATTCGAATTTGGAGTCTCTGAAGCAATCGTTAAGGCATGCAGCGACAAATTTCCCAATGGAAAACGTATTTGCTGTGATAGATGCATGGCCGGAGCGTCTCAAGTCCTGTGTTAAGACAAATGGAAACCATTTTGAATAATTTGTTGAAATAATTGTTACTTATTTATTGGTCAATAAATGCTGTAAAAATTGTTATGAGATGTTTTCTCATTTATATTTTACAACTAAAAATTCATGTAACAGTATTTACGATAGTACTGGGTATATGAATATCCTATAAAATACAAATCTTACATCTGACGCGAACTAGATTTATATGTGTTTTCAATAACTCGAAATACTAATCAAAATCATACACAACGCAAAACAATGTATTACAACTTAGCTAGCCTGGATCCACTACTGTATGGCGTTACGTCGTATCTGCGGTCGACGGCGGCTTAACAGTGTAAATACAATAGGTGGACGGGCTCATACTTCATAATATCGGTAGTGCTCTAATTATCCAAACCAACGCGATTCCTCTCGTTCTATCCTAGCTCCAATACTAGCTCCCTAAATTTACAATGTGCAACGGACATTAGAAAACTTAATGAGAACAAACGTATCACGAAAATGGCGACTTACCGTGTAGATGTATATGGGCGACGCCACAGGTAAATTCGAACACCGGGTGCGGTGTGTCAACGAAAGTTGGCCTAATTCTAATCAGTAACAGATAGGACAGATAAATCCACCAAAAGGATACTTATTTGAAACTAAACACTATATTCCACAATATATAACTGTTTTAAACCTTCAAACACACACCACCGCATCGAAAATATCTCTCACCAAAGTCAAGCCATCTTATGGTTCCTGCACCCAAAATCCTAATGCACATGCCCATCGTGGGCTCCTATTGGCCGAAATACACTCAATGTATAGAAATATACGAGGGTAGTTTGATGAAATAACATAGCAATATCCAGAAGCTTCATTTGTTAAAGTTGAAGTTTCTTACTTGAATTGGAAGTGTTCCATATGTAAATGCATCCTCAAATATATGACTGAGTAATATTTACCCAAATTTGAAAACGTTTTTTTTTTCTTTACTTGCACAATCTATCAATTTAGACAATAGTGATTTGTACTTTTCTGTATTAGTAGTAACTACTAACTATTCAATTATTACCAGCTACCATGTGGTGTAGAATTCCATTGAATTCTCTCCTTAATACGTATACATTACCTTAACCTAGTTAACACTTAATTATTATAGATATCTATCTAGCTCAAAACTTTAGTTGGTAGTTCGTCGGGTTTATTACGTCGTTTCAATCGTATGACTTCTTCTGGATTGTCCATTAGTTTCTGACCTGATATGTTGGGATAGATTTTGAATCGATTCTTTCATTTAATACTTTTAATCATTTTTTAATATTTTCTGAATCGCATCTTTCACCGTTGGTATGCCCAAGTAACATATTATTTGGTATATACCACGGGAGACAGGTAATTAATCGGAATGTTTTGTTTTGATATAGGACTTTTCCTTTTATTGAAAATATGTGATTTCTATGTGATTCTCCTATCGATATGTAAACCAAAATATTTCATAGCAATTACATGCTATAACTACTTCACAGTTAAGGTTACAGGTGAGCAGTTATTTATTTTCATTGTGCAGGTGACGTGCAACTATTTATGTTCATTGCCAACAATTCGCCCATATTTTAGCAATTTTTGCATTTTATCTATTAGTCCGCAGATTGTTTGATGCTTTTGCAAGATTAATAAAGATTAGCCTGAAAACGCAGTGGAACACCTGATAAAAATAGAGTAGATTTCTGTTTATGTTTAACAAAGAAATACCTATGAATTGGATATGATTTCAAAATTTCATACATATTGTGAAAAAAAAAATTGTTCAATTTGTAAGATAAAACCAAATGACGAACCTTATCAAAGACTTGGGATATTTCCCGAAAAGCATCAGAACAATCCAACTCTTTTTCCGGAGTTTCACTAATTGTATTTACAACGCGATTAATTTGCTTCACTGTACAATAATTGTTCTTAAAACTGTATTTATAGAAAATTATATTTTTTTTTACCTAAGATAGGCTGCAGGACGCAGGTGCTTTAGAAATAATTTCTCAAACAATTTAGAAAGTAAATGTTGCGGCTCGAAGATACCAAATTATGTTGGGGAAGTTCGGATCGTGTAACCAAAAGTTTGCAATGATTTCGGTTTCTCTTGGTGATGCTTTAACCTCAGTTACTAGAATTACGACTCCGATGTTGTGTCACTGTGTACCGGTTGTAAGGCTGCATACAGTATTCTTTTTAAATCTTCGGTGATTATTTGTTAAATGAATAAATGTACTTTCCTTTAAATATATTTATTTACACTATATCCATTTATTTTTAGATCTACGACGACTTATACAAATATAAAAGCCTCGTATTTTCCAACGCTTACTTCAGCCACCTCAAAGGACAAAATTTGCTATTTATTTTTAGGGCAAGCTATCAAACTTTACTCCATTAGCCAAACTGATGACGTCTATTAAGACAGAAACAGGTGTCTTTGGCTGAAGTGAACGTTGGAAAATATGAGGTGTATGTCCATGTGTACAGTTACATATACAGGCTGATTCATTTTGGGCCCTCACCATGGGGATCTCTCTTATTATTGGAGATAGAGTATAGGTTTAAATTTGGCAAAGTTGTTAAATTTTGTGTTTGTTATAAATCCGTAAAGAAAATAGACCTGTGACAAATGACTTTCGTTATTAAAAAAAAAACGCGAAAACGCCATTTTCTTCTTTTACATGTAGCACCGACATTTGGCCTTGTAGGGAAAAACACATCCTTCTAAACCTCTATCCAGTGGTGTACCTACTCTAAATTTTTATACGACGTTTCGTTTCTTTCTGGATATCATCAACTATCTAATTTCTTATAGGCGCCATATTGGATTTAGACATCTTCAGAAAGAGTTTTTTTTCTGATTTCAACCATGTACCACATGCTGACTATAGTTTTTGACATTAGGTATTATTTGAAAGAATAAATTATAAGATTAAATAAGGTAGCCATGGAATTTCAATCTGTCAAACATTTCATTTATTGTTCATTAATAATACAAAAATGTCATACACTAACGAAGAGAAACGAGATATGATAAGTATTTTTTATTCTTCGAAACGAAATTCAACAGTAGCGAGTACAAGATAACAAAAACATTAATAAAAATACATAGAAAAGTAAACAATAAACAATTACAGTAAATGTTCAATTATCTGGCCATCTTCGGTAATGCACAATTGGGCACGCCTTCTGGCATTTTGTACTGCCCTTTGTATAGTTCTTCTAGGAACTGCATCGAAGGCATTATGTCTCGTAATTCTTCAATGTTTTGTGGCGCATCTACTTTATAAATATTATTTTTAACAAATCCCCATAAAAAAAATCTAGCGGACTTAAATCAGGTGATCTCGCAGGCCATTCAACAACTCCCCTATTTCCAATTCAACGGTTTGCAAACTCTTGATTTACGAAATTTCTAACAACAGCTGCATTGTGTGCTGGTGCGCCATCTTGTTGCCACCATAAATATTGTAATTGATTTAATGGGATATTGTCGTCAAGATAGTATCTACGTAAAATGTTTAAATATCTTTCTCCATTTAAATGTTCTTCATACATAACTGATCCTAAGAGACGATTTGCCAAAATACCCATCCAAACGTTTATTCCAAAACGATGTTGTGGTCTTCTAGCCCTGTTTTGTCGGGGATTTTGTACTGCCCAATAGTGCTCCGAATTTCTGTTGAACATTCCAGAATTTGTAAATTTTGCTTCATCTGACCAGATGATTTTGCTTAAAAAATTTTCGTCATTTTCTATTCTTTCCATTAACCAATTACAATATTCTAGCCTTCTCAAATTATCTCCAGGCAGTAAAGAGTGACTAACATGGATCCTGTATGGTTTAAACCTACTTTTATGTAAAGTTCTCCAAACTCTGGACTGGCACAAATTTAATTCTGACGCTACTTCGCGTGTAGAAATTGATGGATTATTATTTATCTATAAAAATACAAGATTAACATGAAATTTGAAAACACGCTTTTAATTTACCATTTGTAAAATATCTTGTCGATTTTCATTTAAATTCCTGTTGTCTTGACCATTACGCGGCCTAGTAAGCGATCCATTCTCGACCAAATTTCTGTCGAGATCTAGAAAAATGGTACGATGAGGCTGTTGTCGTTCTGGATATAATTGTATAATCTTGTACTCGCTACTGTTGAATTTCGGTTCGAAGAATAAAAAATACTTATCATATCTCGTTTCTTTTCGTGAGTGTATGACATTTTTGTATTATTAATGAACAATAAATGAAATGTTTGACAGATTGAAATTCCGTGGCTACCTTATTTAATCTTATAATTTATTTTTTCAAATAAAACCTAATGTCAAAAACTTTAGCCAGTATGTGGTACATGGTTGAAATTAGAAAAAAAAACTCTTTCTGAAGATGTCTAAATCCAATATGGCGCCTATAAGAAATTAGATAGTTGATGATGGCCAGAAAGAAACGAAACGTCGTATAAAAATTTAGAGTACACCACTGGATAGAGGTTTAGAAATGGCCACAAGGATGTGGTTTTTATTTTTCCTCTACAAGGCCAAATGTCGGTGCTACAGGTAAAAGAAGAAAATGGGGTTTTCGCGTTTTTTTTTTTAAATAACGAAGGTCATTTGTCACAGGTCTATTTTCTTTACGGATTTATAACAAACACAAAATTTAACAACTTTGCCAAATTTAAACCTATACTCTATCTCCAATAATAAGCGAGATCCCCACGGTGAGGGCCGAAAATGAATCAGCCTGTATATGTAATACATATCTCTTTCATTTGTAACAAATGCGTAATGCGTGCTAACGTATTGACGTACTCAAATTTCCTTGGTATATACAAAAAAAAAGTTTTGTAACTTCAAAATGTTTTAAAAATAAAAAAAAAATATCAATTAAAAAAAATGAATAATATAAAGATTGGTTCTTATAATTTGCCCTTGATTTGCGCGTGTAGTAAGACTTACATCACTGTTCGGAGTGGAAGAAGGCCTTGAAAAAATTACTCACTTCAGGAAATTCATGAGACCATGTTTTAATTTCGACGAGTACGTATTATATTATATAAAATAATGAGAACTATGATTAGATCTACAATGGCGTATGGTTGAAAGGCTAAGATAATGAGCAAGCTACGAGAGACACAAATAGTATTCTGCGAGTGATGGACACTAATACTAGGAGGATAATTTCCGAGAGTTTATGGAGAAGAAGGATAAAACGTGAAGTTAGCCATGCTAAAATTATCACATTGCAGTTAGGCAAAGAAGGGTGTGAAAGGAGATTTATGGAAGAGACAAAGGTATTCACCAAGGAAAATGTGGTTGGACATAATTGGAGATCATATAAGCACAGAGAAATAGTAGAGAAAATAAAAGCTAAGGGCTTGCAAGACAATTGACTTGTGATATGTCAAACATCCTATTCTTCTAGAAAAAAATAAAAGAGGAGTGTTCGCTAGTATGTCGAATTTCCTCATTATAATACCGAAGGTTTAAAAGGAAATAACCTCAATTTTTATTAAACATTTACTATTTCGGTGGGATAAAAATATTTAAAAACTAAACGTGAATTAAAAAAAAGAGATATACATAAAAAAATTAAACCAACTAACGATTAACTAACCCCAACTTCGACTACTACTCTTGCACGTGTGATCGCGTGTTTTGACATTCTAAGATCAATGGTCGCACATAATATACTGTTGATATACGATCAGCCACCTTTTTTTGTCTCCGTTTGGTGTTTTATTAGTTAACTCACCTGGTCCGAAGGCGGCGGCGAGCCTGACGTGTGGAGAGGGTGTTTTACCGGAGTTCGAAATGAATGAAAATGACGCCCGCAATTGAGTCATTAGAGCAGCACGACGGCGATCAGGGTACGCGATCGGAACTCGACAGAACAGAAATCTGATAGCGAAACGGGAGTGAATAATTCAACACGCGAACTGAAACTGATTTTCAATGATTTCTCATTGTATTTGCTGCTATACGCTACTTGATTGTTCTTTATTTTTAAGTTAAGTATACCTAATTGGAGTTTTATTTGTTTTTTGTAAGTATATTAAATTGTAATAGAACGTTAGTTCAGAATTTTGTGTGTTATCTTATTAAGGAGTTATAAGCTTTCATTTTGATTAAATATAATGATTGGAATTATGAAAAATATGGTGGATAATGCTTCTAGGTTTATAAGATAATACAAGGTGCATTTTTGCTCTTTCAAAAATTATTTTCAATATCAAAAACTTTTATATTTTCTAGTAATAAGCTGTTACTACCAAGAACTATGGCGACGAACTATAAAATTAAAAGATAAGCTAAGAGAATTAAACTGAATCCTTAACCTATTTTCTTAGTGTGTGTGTCTTCTTAGCGATATTAGGAAACATGAAAAAAAGATAGAGGAATTCTGATGGGCGCATGGAGAAGAAAGTTAGAAGATGATTTAAGGGAGGTAGGAAAAGTATCGAAGGAAGTCTCCGGGTTGAAGTAGAGAACAGGAAAGTGCTTCGTGGATGCCTTATGGTCAGAGATAAAGTGCCACAATTAAAATATGTATATATTTTTTACAATTAAAATACTCTTCTTCTTTGTGGTGTATATAAGGTGGCCCAATGTTTTAGGGTGAAAGTTTGTCAAGACCATAGGGTGGCTTCGTAAAGTGTGCCATAGCTTTGTTACTATACCTTCTCACCTCAGGGTAGAAATGTTGATTTCACTTTTATTTCCTCAAAATTTAAGGGTAACTGAAGAGGATACCGATCCTGAAAAAAATGACCCCTCACACGCCTGTCTCGAGATTCGAACTTTCGACGAACGGGATTCTCACATCCGCTGTCTGACGTTATTACAATATGCGCTTCGTGACGTGACTTTCAATTTTACAAACGGGGAAATTTTAATGTCACAAACTCCAAACCTTAGTATTTGCATGGTCATTTACGTTAAATCAACCTGGTCGTAAGTTTTGTTAGATGACGCTATGCGGAAGCATTGTTCTTTCGAAAACCTTTCCGTATTTACATCGTAGTTCTTTTAAAGAGACAATAGCAACCGTTTTGGCTACTTTTTATATAAAGCAAATTGGTCAAAGTAACGATTCCATTTTAAAAAACAATAAAATTTGGATTCTTTAATTGTTTCGACATTGTTTCAAAATTTGGATACCAATCTCCTATTTTCTATCGGCAGTGTAAGCGTAAAAAACTTATAATGTCGTCTCACGGGGCAAGCCTATTAAATACAAACGCTTAGGATCATTAGGATAGTGTATTCTTAACTTTTGTGGCATAAATCCTTATCAATTGAGATACGTGATTATTGTCAAGGCAATTGTCTGTAAAAGGTTTAAAGAAAGAAAAATATTATGTGAGAAAAACAAAAGATGTTATCCACTACTGGAAAATTGCTAATGTAGTATTAGAAATTTTCCAGTGAACAAAATGAAGTCCCAAAGAACCACTTCCGACGATTATGGCGAAATGTGTACGTGAGCAGGGTGTAACTAGAATGAGGGGACAACGGCAATGGTCGGCAAGCTGCAAGGTTCCAACAGGAATCTTTCCCAAACCGGCACCAACCACATCATAAAATGTTTGCAGCATTGTTCGAGCGACTTGCAAAAACCGAGACAGTATGGCATAATAATCCACTTGTGGATAAAGGAAAACTTCGAATTCGTCGTACAGCTGATGTCTTAGATTGTGTTGCTGAAAATCCAGGTGTTGGCAGTAGACAGTTAGCGGGAATGTTAAATGTAGATCATGTGATTACTTGGAGGAAAATTCATGACCAACTTCATCCTTATCACTTACTACGAGTGTAAGGTCTCTCTCCAACTGAACACCCTGATTACAACTGAAACTTTCTGTAGATGGTTTCTTCAGTAAACTGCTAACCCACTGTTCATCAGGTCAGTGTTATTTACCGATGAGGTAACTTTCGGAAGAGATGGCATCACAAATTTACATAATCAGTATATGTGGGCAGATGAAAACCCACATGTTACACGTCGAGCTAGATATCAGCAACGATTCCAAATTAACATATGGGCTGGTATCGTTAGTGATGTTTTGAGTGATCCGTATGTATTACCACAACGTCTTAGGGGCGATGTGTACAGACATTTTTGGAAGATATTCTTCAAGCCTATTAAATACAAACGCTTAGGATCATTAGGATAGTGTATTCTTAACTTTTGTGGCATAAATCCTTATCAATTGAGATACGTGATTATTGTCAAGGCAATTGTCTGTAAAATGTTTAAAGAAAGAAAAATATTATGTGAGAAAAACAAAAGATGTTATCCACTACTGGAAAATTGCTAATGTAGTATTAGAAATTTTCCAGTGAACAAAATGAAGTTCCAAAGAACCACTTCCGACGATTATGGCCAAATGTGTACGTGAACAGGGTGTAACTAGAATGAGGGGACAACGGCAATGGTCGGCAAGCTGCAAGGCTCTAACAGGCATCTTTCCCAAACCGGCACCAACCACATCATAAAATGTTTGCAGCATTGTTCGAGCGACTTGCAAAAACCGAGACAGTATGGCATAATAATCCACTTGTGGATAAAGGAAGACTTCGAATTCGTCGTACAGCTGATGTCTTAGATTGTGTTGCTGAAAATCCAGGTGTTGGCAGTAGACAGTTAGCGGGAATGTTAAATGTAGATCATGTGATTACTTGGAGGAAAATTCATGACCAACTTCATCCTTATCACTTACTACGAGTGTAAGGTCTCTCTCCAACTGAACACCCTGATTACAACTGAAACTTTCTGTAGATGGTTTCTTCAGTAAACTGCTAACCCACTGTTCATCAGGTCAGTGTTATTTACCGATGAGGTAACTTTCGGTAGAGATGGCATCACAAATTTACATAATCAGTATATGTGGGCAGATGAAAACCCACATGCTACACGTCGAGCTAGATATCAGCAACGATTTCAAATCAACGTATGGGCTGGTATTGTTAGTGATGTTTTGATTGGTCCGTATGTATTACCACAACGTCTTAGGGGCGATGTGTACAGACACTTTTGGAAGATATTCTTCGAGACCTATTAGAAAACGGTCGTCTAGAGGTAAGAACTAACATGTGGTATATGCACGATGGAGCTCCTGCACATTTCGCTGGACCTGTTCCTGCTGTACTTGATAGCACCTACCCAAAAAGATGGATAGGAAGATCAGGACCAGTTGCATGGCCTCCAAGATCTCCCGACGTCAATCTATAATATTTTTATCTATGAAACCTTTAGTGTATACGATTCCAATCAATACCGCAGAAATGCTAGGAAACGCATTTTTACTGCAAACTTTACTGCGAACTGTGAATCTGTTCCTAACCACCCTGGAATCTATGAAAGGGTGCGACAGTCAATGATGCGGTGCGTCCATGCATGCATCAGGACACTTCGAAAATTTACTTTAGAATACTTCATACATTTGTTTAATATACAATAAAATTATATGTTTTGTAGAAAAATAATGTCACCATGTTTTTCTTTCTATATCATGCCCACGTTTGCAGACAGTTGATATGAAATTCTTTCATGTTTTTGTGTGGAGAGTACGCTCCCATTGTTTGCCTCTTCATTTTAGTACAGTCTGTATTAGAAGTGAATGCAGTTTCACCTTTCGACGTCGAATGTTCTTCAAAGTAAATTACGAAACTTAAATTTAAATGCACCGCGTATATCTAAATAATTTTTCACATTATTTTGTGGCTGTAATAAATTGTAGCCTAATTTTTATTTCATATATTTACTTTATTCATAAAGCAATCAAACTATAATATTAGCATTTCACTGCGTTATTCTAGAATACTTTCGTTGGAACACACTCTAGGCGATCGTTATGAGATAAATTACTCTCTTTCTTTTCCTTCATAGCCTCTCGAAATCCAATCTGTCTTTCGATGATTATTCTTACACGTACACAATGGTCGGTATTAATTAAGATGTCGTCCTGGCAAAGGTGTAACGAACACGCGTTGATTTTCGAGCCATTATAATTTTCGATGCCCTATAACGTGACAAATCGAAGATTGGTGTAACACTGTGATAATGATGCACCACCTCGGGGTCCCTGGATACCGCGGTGCCAGTGTTGATCTTATGATTTTTCATTTCAGCTTTTGCAGTCGTAGATGTCTTCTTTTATGTGCACATCTTTTATTATTAAAAAATAGTAATTAATTGAGGTGTTAAGTATATGAATGTGTCCGTATATTATTTTACAAATTACATTTTCAGGTACCATTACTAGAGTTCGAATTTTTATACACAAGATGTGTTAGAAATATGTGCATACATAGAATACCATTTCGATGCATTTTTGCAGTTTGTTTTGAATACATTTTGCCATTTGCAAATTCGCGAGAAGGAGTTAATAAGACTGTAACTGGAAATAGTATATGAGACCTGTCCTGGATCAGTTGGCCCACTCGCTAAAATTTCACTTAAACAGAGATTAGTCATTAAAATTCAAAGAAATTTTTTTTTACTACATGCTACAATTAATTGAACATTTTGACAAAACAAACTTAAAATTAAATACTTTTGAAAATAATAACGATATTGAAAAGAACCAACGAGAAGAATTGTTATCTTAATTAAATTGTAAAAGTTACCATTGCATAACGTCACCTTTATTTTTAATTTCGGTCTCAATTGGTCTTGGCATTGTGTCAACTAAGTCCTCCTGAGAATCTTGAGATGTAAATTTATTCCAAGTTTCTTGCAATTTGTTTTTTAATTCTGGGATTGTTCTTGCAGGACTGGCACGCAACCGTTTTTTCATGTTATGCCACAATTTTTTTATTGGCGACACATCAAAACTACTGGACACCCACTCTAAAAGTGGAATATTATTGTCTGAAAACAATTTGAAAGCTCTTTTTGACGTATGACAACCTGCGGCATCTTGTTGGAAAATAAAATCCTCTGCGGCGTCCAAAGTAACTTCCATAGTTGGTAATAACGAATCTCTTAAAATATTTAAATACTTTTCTGTATTGATGATCCCGTCAATAAAGTGTAGTTTTCGACACCTTTTGCAGATATTGAGCTCCATTTCATCACTAAAGCTGTAAATTTTTCCTTTTTATTTAAGCATTCTGGATGATCGTTTGGTGTTTCTATCGAATAACTGTGAATTCGATTCCACTGCTCAGAAAGACAATTTTTATGTGCTTTAGCCCATTTCGATCTATTTTTTTTGCCTTTCTGTCAGTAATGGTTTTTCTTTAATCTAAAGAAATCAATACTTCTTTTGTAAATTTTTCACTCATAGAACAACAAAATACCCAGACCTTGTATGAACCAAATTCCACATTGTCACCTTTTCTATGGCACGTAGATCTTGAAACATGTTTTGCGATAGCTTCACTCCATATGCTAAGTTGTCTGTAGTTAGCATGTCTATTTTCCCAAATTATTCTTTTGTTAATGTCTGCGATTTTAGATTTACCGAGCCTTTGGTGCAACTGAATTACTTGTTTTATTCAAACACATTGTTTGTTACATAATATGGTGGTAAAGATAATAATTAACCTATTTCTGCGTTTGATTTGCCACTTTTAGATGTCCTAACTATAATAGATCGAAATTTTTCATCAATCAGCTTGCCTCTACTCATATTTACTTTCCCTGAAACTCACTTTTAATGCTCTTGACAACCTAATGACAACCAACCGCAATTGCTTTCATATAATTTTACGTAGGCACCTCGATATTTACCTAGTTTTTGAACAAAATGTAAATAATTAAAATAAAATAAAAAAAAAAATCATAAATAATTATTTATGATAAGTTATACATTATAATGTATAACTTAGTTTTTGTTATAAAACTTAAATAACAAGATATACAGTACAAATCTCTTCCCTATAGTCAGTAGAATATGAATACATTCGTGTATTACGTATGTGTGTGTTAGTGAAGTGAGAAGTAGGGATGGGGAGCGCGGAGACGAGCAGCGATGCACGCCTTTCTCGAAAAGATACCCATTAGTTACAGTTTACTTGCGAAGGTGGATGGTTTGGTCAACTGTTGCAAATAGTTTTCAGTTACGTTTATTTATTCTATCAAAGTTCCAGTATTTGTTTTCTTGGTTTTATTAAATTTAAGGCTATTGATTACGTATAAGCTAACTTGTGTCGGTATTCGCGATGGATTTTTTACCCTTGAACAAAAAAAAATTGTCGTAAAACAGTATCATCTTGGTCGCAGCATAAGAGAAATTGCACGGGTATTTCAAATTAACTTTCAACGTACCATTGCGTTTGAAACGATAAGACATATAATTAAAAATTTTGAAAAATATGGCTGTTTAAATCCGTTAAAACATACGAAGGTTTTATTTATTATGTATAGAAAATAGAAGTTATTATGATTTACCGCTTTATTTATTGTTATTGTTATAGATATATCTGACATTGTTTTAAACGTTAAAAATATTAAAATCTTCCAAAAAGTCCACACTTATTTGTGTTAATTATTACATAAAGTCCCTATTATTGCCGCTAGTTCCACATTCATCGACGTTTATACTATGTATGTGCTTACATCCATATGTATGCATCGCTGCTGCTCCGTGCAATCCCCACTCCTCGAACGCACACATACGTAATACACGTTTGTATAAGTGACTATAGGGAAGAGATTTTTACTGTATATCTCTGTCAAGATTATAATAAATCAATATTGAGATTAGTACGCAATAAATTTTACTGTTTTTTAAAAATATTGGAATTTTGGGGAGTGGGCCTAATACGGGACGAGGCTCGTAGACATGCACATATAGGAAGTGACATTCCATATAGGATGTGACATTCCATATAGGATGTAACATCCTTCTAATTTTATCAGTGCCCAATTCTACTTTGATTTGGCGATTTTTAAATTTCGTTTCGTGAAATCTCCCTCGGGAGAACAATCCATGACATTTGTAACATTATCGGCTTGCTGTACGACGCAAGCGGCCTGTGGCGCGTGGCAAAGTGGCGCGACAATTTGTGAATTCTATACCACGACACTGCACCAACCCAGACGTCACTTGTTGTGGGTCAGTTTCTAGCCTCGAAAAGACGGCAGTACTACCTCATCGTCTCTACTCCCTAGATGAATAGGATGTGACATCTTCCTGTTTCCGAAGTTGAAACTGAAGTTCAAGGGGCGTGTTTTGAGACGATTGAGGAGATCCAGACGGAATCGCAGCCAGTGACAACATGTTACGCCAAGACTTCCAGCACTGTTTACAGTTATGGACAAGTCGCTGGGGATCGGTGTATTCATGAAAAAGGAGAGTACTTTCAAGGAGATGGTAGTGAATAATTTGTAAGAACAAGTCATTGGTCTTTTTTTCACATTCCGGGTAATTCTGGCTAGCACGTCGTTCATGTATTGGAAAATTTTGATTTAATAACAATAATAACTGCACGATACATGATAATACAATATAATAATAATATAACAAATAAATAAAACACACATAAGATGTTTTAGATTTACACTTTATTAATAAGATAATGACAGCTGTTTCGCTAACACAGTAGCTTCTTCAAATTCAACTTAAGACTAAAGATACATACAATATACAACGTTAAATCAGGTAGTTGACCCAAGTTAAAATTCAAGGAACTATTACATTTATATTTAGCTTTTTGAAAACTATACAAGAAACAATATAGAAACAATGAAAGAATTAATAATAATATGTAAGTTCAGAAAGAAAGTACCGTATGGTAATGAAAAGGAATCAACTAGAGATACAGAAAAACTATTTACTGCAAAACAATCTACAGATTTTCAGCTATTTTTCTACATAGTTCCCACCATTTTGTAGGTATTTCTTTATAAAAGTTTGCCACCTGTGTTGTCAATCATTTGGTAACATGTTCTTTGAGCTCATTTTTCGAGGTGTCAAGATTTGCTTAGCTTTAGTCCTTGCTGACGAGGAAGTGTGTCTCCATTCCATCGATTGTCGTTTAGATTCAAGCAATCCAAGTCTCATCCCCGGTCACTATCTGCCTCAGAAAGTCAAGTGTACTGCTCAGATGTTGTTTTTTGTGTTGATCTGTAAGTGTTTTTGATAGCACAAAGTTTTCGAAAATCCAATTTTTCAGTAACAACTTCATGAGTAAATGATCTTGAAATGTATGGAAAGCCCATTGAAAGAGCAGAAATTGAAAACTTACGGTTTTCCTTTATCATTCAATACATTTTTTTCTATAAACCTCGCAGATTTGTCGATGAATGCCAACTGATTTAATGTTCTTCGCATTTAGAAAACGAAATGGCAGCGCTCCGCGGCAAAAAAATACAAACGGGACTTACTCGTATTAATAATAACTAGCTTGTTAATATTGAGTATAAAGTTTCAATATTTCATTGCACATACGACACTGTACTTCAGTTAGTCTTTCTTGCAATATTCTCTTTATATAGTCCTTTGTTGCTATCACTTGGTCATGTATACACCACCGGTCCAAAAATATTTCCTATTCGTAGCCATGTCTGTGATGCAGTTGCGTAACCCCATAACCAATAGTCAACCGGATTTATGTCTGGCGACCTAGCAGGCCAGCTGTTTGGAAAATGCCTACTAATTACTCTATCGCCAAATGTGTTACTTAATAGTGTTTTTACGGTATTGTGAATGTGAGTGAAGCTTACCGTTACGGTTTTTGTTTGTCCATTTTCCATTTCTTCATAGTAATATGGTTCTAGTACAACATTTTATGTAAAACCACACCATACAGTAACCTTGACATCATGTAATCCTTGTCGGACTATTGTATTCGAATTATGAGTCGACCATATCATGTAATTGTGTGTGTTAACACCTCCATTTAACTCAAAATGTTCCTTATCTGGCCACAAGATTTTGTCCAACTATTCAACCTTATTTTGAATTTCTGCTAACATTTGAAGTGCGAAAGTTACGCAACTCAGCTTCTCTCGCTCTCCGACTTCAAATAACATTTTATTTTTATAAGGATAGAGCCGAAGCTGACTTCTCATAATTCGCCATACTGTAGAGTAACTCATTTCTAAACGCTTTGCAACTTTATTAGCACTACATATTATGTGCTGAATTTTTACTAACTTTTCTCACTTATTGTAAAACTGCAGCTGCATTCACCTCGTTATTAACTAATTTCGGTCTACCTGATTGTTTTTTATCGGTAACTGAACCAATTGCCTCAAATTTTCTCACAAGCTTACGAAATGATTTTTCATTTCCCAAGCCATGTAACGTACGAAATATTCTCAATGGATTTAGATATTCTCTATTGCAATCATAATAACACTGAATGAGGACAATACGAACTCGTAAAGGCAAAACCATTGTGTATAACAAATAAAATTGACACAGTTACCATAGAAACAAAATAAATATCGAAAAAAATCCTCTAAAGCATAGCGATAACTATACGAATATAAACAGTTAATATGTACAGAAGATATAGCCATTTTGAACTGAGAACTTTATAGTTTTTGAATTGGAGTATGGTTCGCGTCGCTTTGTGTCTATCCATCTAATAATCCCAAATCCGTGAAACAAGCTCAAGCGGCGCATATCATTGATCCTAACTTATCCTTAACAGGAATGGAGCTGCCTCGCCATGAATGGAAGACACTCAATAGAATAAGAACGTCCCTTGGAATTCATCGTGACTCATTCTATAAATGGGGACTGATTGAGACACCAACTTGTGAATGCTGAGAACCTCGCCAGACTTTTCACCATATTACAGCTGAGTGCCCCCTTACAGCATATGGAGGTGAGATGAGTGACTTCTTTGAAGCAACTGACTCCGCGTCGGACTAGATCGACGGCCTCGATTTTTAAATTTAACTTTTAGATGTATATTCATGTTAGTCATACGCTAAATAAATCCCAAATCCGTACGTATGTAGGGAGGCAACAATGCTGTTAGTTGCTACTTACATTTTCGTTACCTATAGTTTCGAGTTTAGAACAAATCTCGGCCTGCAAAGAGAGAATGATGTGATGGAACTAAATCAGGAGAATAGGGAGTGTGAGGAACTAATTCGTGCAATTTTGGCAATACGATACTCGATTTTCGGGGTGATATTTTTAGTATGTCAACTCTTACCATCTTTGTTTCAGCTCTTCTTTTAAACGCTTAATAGGATACTTTTAGCATATAGGTTACATAATAGGTTACTTTTATTGCTTTCCTCTGCTTTAAGTTATCGACCAAGAAAAATTCATGAGAAAAAAAAAACATTATCCATATTCTGTTTAATCTGCTGATGGATGTGATAATAAAAGAGGCAACAGAATTTAAAAGAGGATACAGACTGAGTATAGGGCATAAGCATGATATGCAACGCAGACACCGCCGTTATCGTGGTCGGGATTGAAAACGAGCTACAAATACAACAATCCGCCTTTTTACAAAATGACACAAAAACTTCCGTCGGAAAAAGAAAATGTATAACATTCGCTGAAGAACCAGTAAGATACAAGCTGACGATTCAAGGTAAACTCACAGCTTATGCAATTTAAATACCTAGGAGAAAACATATCCAGCTACCAAAACCTGGCGAATAATGTTGCATTCGTAATTTTCTTTTCTTACCCTTCCTACCGTCTCCGATTTCATTCCGCGCATAGGGCATTCGTTCGAAGGACGTTGACGAGTCAAGCTCTGGGTTGTGTGTGTATCGTCGATTAAAGGAGAAGTTTAGAGTTCACGAAAGCTACGGCTTAACGCACATTCTTGGATTTGCCGTTTAACATTAATTGGAGTTTAGAAGCCTAAAGGGGAAAACCTCCCTTTTCCTGGAATTATTTTATTGCGGCATATCCCATACGAATCTCTGGAATAAATAAAACTACCCTTGGTGAAGACATATTCAGACACCCGACACCTCAGTCGCAGCTGCCGGCAGATTCGGTACTCCAGTGTCGAATAGACGACGAAAATCCAATATTTAGAGACCTGTATTGTCAATTGTGATTTCCATTTCCGGCCGATGTTACTTAGAGATCGACCTACGGGCAAATTTCCAGTGAACGAGGCGAAGAAACTAATGATTTCGTATGATTCTCTTAAATGCTATTATATTTGTCATTTGCTAGCACTAATTTACGGATTTGAAGTACTAATATTCATAATTTACCTAACGTTTAATTCAATAATAAATTACCTGTCCAATTTAAAAATTTAATTAACGTTTCGAATTTATTTAATTAGTCAATCATATTTGGAGGATTTGTACAAAATATATTTTTGTAAGAAATTTGAAATCGATTTGGAATTTCGATTTATTTTTAAATTTATATTTCAGATTTGGTGGATAATAATTTTAACGTAATATATTCTTTTTTTTTGGATTTACTTTAAACTTATTTTCATTTTGGTACATATAAGGTTTCTTATTGTAACATCTTTTTTTGGATGCACATTTGTTGGATCTCAGCTTGCAAGACTGGAATAAAAACTGTATTGGGACATGTACACTTACAATATAATAAATATACTAGTATTTTATTTAAAATTTTAATTACACGTAAGAAAATTATTATGTGTTTAACTGATTGTATTACTGTGTACAGTTTTCTCTAAGGATCCATAGAAAAGGCCTAGTTAATTAAATTTTGTAATACATATAGACTAATTTGGCAATTTGTTTTTTTTTTTGGCGAAATAATTTAATATGTATTGAAATATTAATTTTTTTATGTGCTCTCATTGTATAGTATGCTTAGTTTCTTGATAAAATTCCTTTTTTCTTTTTTTTGGTATGTTCAAATTTCATATATTTAATATACAGGGTGGCATTATATACAGGTTGAACATATTTTATGTGAACAAGTTATTACTGAATAGCTCTTTTCATTTACGTTGTTGGTTTATTTATATTTGTCAATATACGAGTTAACTTTCTTCAGCCTTTTCTTTGCCTTTATTCTTTCTCTTTAGCAAGTTGGCTGCTTTGAACTTTTCTATAATAAAGATTGTTTTTATATTTAGTAGCCTGTATGCGCATGCGCCTACGATCACGAGATTACTTTTCTCAGTTTTCAGATCTGAGCTTCTGTAAGAAAAATTGAGTGGCGCTACCTAACATTCTCCATTTTAGTCACCCACTTCGTCTCCACTGACTAAGGGCATATACAATAAATAGAAGCTCCCATAAAATTTGTGCGATATGACTGCCGGTTTCGATCTGTTTTCGGTCATCCTCTGGACGCCATCGCTGCGCCTGCGCGCCGTAGGTAGCAATGATCTCAACAACCAGATTAATAAAGCGGCTGCAATTTCTGGATGTCGACGCTTGTGAGACCAGTACTGATTCACGACATCGATGCCAGAGACACGGCGATATTAGACAGACATGGGGACATAGTTCTAGACATAGTAAGATGAGGAAGACAACGAAGAATACAATGACATGTGCACATAAAAAGAATGGACTGAAACAGGATAGCCCGAATTGTGCTGGAGGGAAGACCGAGAGGACAGCGTCCCTCTAGAAGACCACCGAAAAGATGACAAGACAGTTGAAACTCGATGTCGCAGGAAGATAAGAATAATCGGCTACAGAATAGATCCACGGATCTCCTAGACGAATAATAATAATAAGAAGATTACCATGATGTTTTGACTGAATAGTATTGGATATCTGCGGTTGTGTATAGATGTGAGCAGTCCCGTAGAACAATATTAAATATTTCCAAAAACCCTCTTGGTCAATAATATAATCAACCATCGTGGTGGCATTTGTTGTGCAGTTTATTTTATCATATATAATTTTTTGTTCAGAATACCTTTCAGTGGAATTGCCAACAGCAATTTCAAGCAGTTTCACTTGTCTGTCATTCGTAGCATTTTTTATCCATAATGTTAACTGCTGCATTGCTCGCATTAAACGTCTGTGGAAAGCGAGCAACCCGTGAAATTTGGATTTAGTTTAAAGAAAGACACTTGTAGGTAATGATCTTTCTACAGAATTTCTTGTACCGTCTCATACAAATTCCAAACTTATCAAATCACTCTTGCATTTTGTCATATCAACCAACCAATACATAACAAATTTACCAAAGAACTTGAATGAAAATCTTAATAATGGCTACTGAAGGGTATCATCAAATAAAATATAGAACTAATACAGAAAACATAATTATGAATCAGAGTTGTTAGAAAAGATTGAATAAACTTAAGAAAATTTGACAGAAAATTGTTCTAAAGCAGTCATAGATAAACAAATACAAAAACAAAAGTCTGCACTCAAATACAGTCGGAAACAGTAAAAAAGTCAAGAAAAACTTAATGCACTCGTATAAATTTCTAGAAGAGTATTTTAAGGCTTCGAATAACAATTTTATAATTGTGCAGTTTCCAGCATAACTAGTCATAGATATTGGGACCAGTGGTTAACTAAGAGCGCCAAGCTTATTTGTTTATGATGATGTTATGCAATTTATAGACTTGTAGAAACTTTAAATGGGACTTGATTTATATTTTCACTACGTTTACTCATAACTCAGCATTTTTTTTCATGAATAAAAGGAACAAGTCATACATACACAATTACAAAACTTAATATTCGTTCTTGTTTAACGTAGAAATAACGTTGAGAGGTAATTTTTACAGTTCTCTTCTTTACTTAATCTATAACTGAAATATATTTGTTGCCATTCTAGCGATTTTAACACCTCCTTAATGTTAAGACCTGCAATTTTCCCAAGTATAGACACACACATACACATGCACTGTACATCATCTCGAAACTGCTTCGTTTATACGACTGTTGATTGGATATCCCTTGGGGGCAACCGTTTCAATGATACATACCTATGTAATAGGTTATTTGCAGCATATCCAATTTACGTAATTCTTTGTGTACACAGGACGTACAGTACAATTCAAAAGTCGTGTGATATAAAAAGTATAAAGAATATTGCGAATGCACTTCAAAAGATTTTGTGAGGGAAGTTAAAGAAAAAAATAAATTTGGCCAGATAATTATGCAGCTTTGTAAATACTGCTAGTATAAAATTCGATATTCGTCACAATGAATTCTTATTCTTGTCTATAAATAATTAACGTGTGTATAGGTCCTGATTCTGATTCCCTGCGAAGAACATTCTGATATTATTATGATACCTTAATTTTGATGCCACTACACACAGTCAAGGTTAGCTTATCTGAAGGAAAAATGCACAGATTACATTCGATATTTGACATGAAACATTAATTCCAACAATTCCATATAGGAAACTAGTAGATGTTTAGCGAGGACGAACATATAGAGAAGCTACTGCATCCATTATTTTAGAAAATGTGACTCATGTGTCCAAAATAATAGTAACACCCTTTGCAATTCGATACGCACAGAAACCGCCTAGGAATCATTTAATAAAATTTCCAATTACTTAGCGATGTCGGTATTCAGATTATTTATGCGTGATAAGTCCTGCATTCCTACCGTGTATCTATATATAAGAAACTAGAATTTTGATGTTTGAAGATGGCTCGACACCGACCATTGTGAAAGTAACCTACTGATAGCCTAGTGGTAACGCACTGACTTAAGAGTGGCGAAAGTCCCGGGATCGAATCCGAAAATCGGCTGTGATTTTCGTGGTTTTCCCGTTTAAGGTAAATGTTGATAGTTAAACATCTTAAGTCGCTCCACAAGCACGAGGAGTATAATAACTCAAGACCTGAAAATGCTCCATATAGTTAGCCGAGAAACATTCCATCTCTACCCACATACCTAAAGGTATGAGTAATGTTCATGCGGATGACATCATAGAAAGGTGCTTCCTACATGTTCCATGATGTAATATATTTTTATTGTCTTTTTGCCATTTTAATGATTCTTGAGATTATAGACGTCTGTATCGGGATGTTTAATCAGCGGTTCGAATTTCTATTTGTAAAAATTGCGGACTGTGTCTATGTAATATGTTAGGATAATTAAGAATTACTGAAAAGCCACCTCCATCAACGGGAAGGTACAGACGCGTTTCGCTCTAATTGAAGCTTATTAATGTACGGTATCTCGAAGACAGGCGTGGCTTTTCAATTCTCTACTTTGTGTATATATAGTTAACATTCTGAACTTACTGCAAATGAGAATTAATGAATAATAATTCCCATTCCTACATGTCAATGTCCGCCTTATGTGATGCATTAATAACTACAATCCGACAAACCAAGTTTGTACCAGCATGTATAACACACCTCGTCGCGACTACGATCTTACTGATCTTACGATCTTACTACCAGTAAGATCGTAGTCGCGACGAGGTGTGTTATACATGCTAGTACAAACTTGGTTTGTCGGATTGTAGTTATTAATGCATCACATAAGGCGACATTGACATGTAAAAATGGGAATTAATATTCATTAATTCTCATTTGCAGTAAGTTCAGAATGTTAACTGTACTATATAACGTGTGTATAAATTATCGCAAAAGCTACACGCAGCGACGTTCTTCGTTTGGTTTTGAATATAAAATCTTAATGTTAAATGTCGTATCATGCTTCGTTTGTTTTCACGGGGTTCTTGAAGTTCAGACTTTTAGTGCGTAACTAACCTTTGCTCTTCGATATCTGTTAATAGAGATAGATGCAATTTAGTTTAAAGAAAAATTTTTTACTAGTATTGTTTCGTAAACGTTTTCTTCTTGATATAAAAGCTTGTTTTTAACATTTATTCATTAACGTACTTCCACGAAAAACACATTTGGCAACGTTGTAGAACAATAAGTTTGTGTTTCAAAGTGATTTCAATCAAAATCATTCCTGTAAAATTTTGACATTTACGAATTTACGAAGCCATAATGCGACATTTTGACATTAAGATTTTTTATTCAGAACCGAACGAAGAATGTCGCTACGTGTAGCTTTTGCGATATTTTATACACACGGTGTATGTGTTGAGTATTATTTATCGCTGCATTAATTTGTGAACTTTGGATGGTAATTTTAATGATTTGAGGCCCTTAGAGAAGTGATGGAGTATAATTCCAATAACTGATATAATGAAGGGCATTATGCATATGTTTTTCTGTTTCCAGATACGCTAAAGTTTCATCTTCAGTGGTGTGTATGAATATTGTATATCTATTAAGTATATTTTGTGTTCCACTTTATTTTGAAGTATGTTGTTTGGTCTATTTGCTGATGTTTATTTGTCTGTATGTATTGTGATATCCCAATACTGCATTTTCGGTTTTCAAGAATTGTTGTAGATGAATATTTATAGTAGCGTGTAAATGTGTCATTAATGAAATTGTATTTTAGTGCTATTGCTTGGTGTAGTACTTTACCTACATTATTTATTATGTTCCTGCTAGTGCTTTAAGTGTCGCAGTTTTATAGTCTACGGTTTCATAGTGAAAATTGCATCTTCTGCAGCTACCTTTCTGAATATTTGTGTCTTCAATTATGTATTTCTTGTAAATATTACTTGATCTTGTATTGCTGAGATGAAATCTTCGGTGTCTGGGAAAAGTTGTCCACTTTTTAGCCATTGGTAACTGCCAACGTTATTTATATTTTCTTTGGCCATATGGCCATGGAGATTTTTCTCTTTCCATACCTTTCTCTTCATTTTAATATACGTTAAGTCGTTATACGAATAACGTGTGTGGTTTTTCAGTCGTAAATTTAACGGTATGTAGTTCTGGTCT
Source organism: Melolontha melolontha (assembly GCA_935421215.2). NCBI lineage: Eukaryota > Metazoa > Arthropoda > Insecta > Coleoptera > Scarabaeidae > Melolontha > Melolontha melolontha. Next base: position 92,411,143 of record OW285242.1, on the reverse strand, counting down.
CCTATTGTTATAGCGATGTGTATGTTATCTTGTTTATCGTGGAAGGGTTGTAGAAGCTTTTGTATTTGTTTCGAATTTAAGGCGTGCGTGTTCAGATATTCTTTTTCTTTCAAATTTTCTACTTAATGTGATTCTTTCATCGCAAGGGTTTGGGTATTAATTTTCTGCATTTTTGCCTGAGTGCGCGTGTTGTGGAATTAATATTATTAAGGTCTGTCTGTATCTATCAAATTATTACAAATGAGTATGTTAAAGTGGATATTGTGAAGGTGTTAATGGCTCTTGTTAGATCTTCAGAATTTAGATATGATTTGAGAATGGCAATTAGTTTACCGGTTGCTACCTGCCGCGTTCTGGCGTAATGAATATGTTCAAAATAAAAGAAAAATGATGAGGCCGGTAGTCATAACGCACAATTTAAGGAAGCTTCTTTTTATTGTGTATGCCCGTAGTCCTTTGAGACGGGTGTGGATTAACTAAAACAGATGATAGGAAGGGTTTGCGTGTTCGAAACTAAACGAGGAGCTAAACTAAAGGAAAGGAACCTAAATACATAATATGAAATCAAAAATAGTTGATTCGTATATTGTAAAAAAATATAAAAAAACAAGTAATAAGTAGTTAACAGGTAATCAACAAATAACTCACACAAAATGAAATTTAAGTTATGAAAGAAATTGACACTGGGGATATGAACACCAGGTATATCAGGTCATTAAAATATTGAATATGTACTGGCCGCCATAAGTAAATGAACACTCAGTAAACATAGATATATTTTAATGAAATTTACAGGAAAAACGTATTTTATTCGTATTAAGAACGAAATTTTAACAAGATACAATTGTAACAATTAATAATAAAACTAATAATACGTAGGCCATCCTCTACTTCTTACGCATTCAGTTACTCGCTGTCCCAAACTTCTTAAATCTGTCGACGGAGCATTTCTATACTGTTTGAGGGTGGCTGTAAATTATGAAAAATAAATTTAGAAAAAAGAAAGAACAGAAAGAATTTGCACAATATAAAATATGATTCGTACGTAAAGTCATTATTTTAGAAATATAAAGCAACTTACCCTTGAAGAAAGGGGTTTTCTCTTTTTGTTTTTACGGCAAAAGTATATATGGTAACGAAATCCTCTATTACAATAGTTTTATCCGCTTAGCGGAATTGTATTCTCCACAATGGGGACTCTTATCCCAACAAAGATACAATTTTATTCCTTACTATCCTTATATCCGTCTTTTCGACGTCATTCCACTCGGATAAGACTAGGATAATAAAGGCTTTGAAATAGGCTATAGTCGAAAAACCAGACACAGCTCGAACCGAAACAAAGGTTAACGGTAAAGTGAAAAATAATGAGAAATGGCCAGACCGCTTGGGTGACAATAACGAAAGTCGGTTTGACTTGCGCGAAAAAATATGTGCAAGAGCACAGCGCATTTTGTAAAATTCACGTGCTTAATTTATATATTCAGTGTGGTCCATTTAAAACGTAACAACCTGTTTACAAGATGTCTTAAGTATTTAATGATGTCGGTATACATGCTAACAGTTTATTATTGAGGGGTGAAATATTATTATTAAGTAGATAATTTTTGTGCTTTTTCATGTATATGGCTTCCCATATGTCTAAATTTCTATTACTGCTTTTTTTAACTAAACTAACATTTTCTAAATTGAAGTTGTGACCTGTATCTGTATGATGTTGAACTAATGCTGAGTTTTCTATGCTGTATAATTTAATATGAGCCATGTGTTCTTTGTATCGTGTTTGAACATTACAACTTATTTTGTAAATGCCCGACTCTTTCAACGGATCTGTGTTAACAATTTTTGTGTTTAGACACTGTTGTAACTTATTATTGTTGGAGAAAGCTGCAATTAAATTGTATTTTTTAAACAGTTTTATTATGCTATTATGCCAATTTTTATGAGATGATATCTTACAATATTTTTTATTGTTGTTTAAAGTGTCTGGTGTTAGGGTGATTTTCGAAGTTTTGAGCCTTTTCTTTTCTAGTTTGTCTTTAATTTTCAATACTAATTGTTTCTCGTAACCAATCGATTCTACAACTTTAACTATGTAGTCTAATCCTTTCTTAAAATTCATAGGAGATAGAGCGATTGCCAGTAATCTGTTGATTAAAAAATAAAAACTGCTCTCTTTATATTTGTGAAAAGTGTACGAATGTTTATGAATGGACGTGTTCCTTTTCTGTAGATGTCAAATTGAAAAGTATTGTCTGATAATGAAATTCTTAAATCTACATCCATAATATAATCAACTTTATTTAAAATTACAACAGCGTTACCTTTATCAGCCTTCGCGAAAATACAATCTTTTTTCTTTTTTAGTATGCTACTGTTTGGTTGTACAATAAACAAACAATAAAAAATACTGTAAGATATCATTTCATAAAAAATGGCATAACAGCGTAATAAAACTGTTTAAAAAAGAAAATTTAATTGCAGCTTTCTCCAACAATAATAACTTACAACAGTGTCTAAAAACAAAAATTGTTAACACAGATCCGTTGAATGAGTCGTGCATTTATAAAATAAGTTGTAATTCTTGTCCAAAATTATACATCGGGCAAACCAGAAGAAATGTTCAAACACGATACAAAGAACACATGGCTCATGTTAAATTACACAACATATAAAAATAAGCATTAGCTCTACATTATACAGATACAGGTCACAGCTTCAATTTAGAAAATGTTAGTTTAGTTAAAAAAAGCATGTATACCGGCATCATTAAATACTTAAGACATCTTGTAAACAGACTTTATATAAGAAAATTAATACTGGTAGCCGTAACTTTGTGGTAATTCATTTTTAAAATAATAAAATAAAATAAAACAATCACTTTGTTATACCACTTTATTCACATAGAATAGTGACCGCGGTTTCGACATACAATGTCATTATCAAACTGCGAAAATTACAGGCCTACATCGATCTTATAAATGACAAAAAATATGTGGGGGTGGTTTATGATGTTATTTAAAATTACTACTATATACTTAACTATTATATACAACATTGGAAAAGAGGTGTATATATAAGATCCAACTGGTCATTCAAAACAATATCTATTGTGTTGTTTCGGCTTTTAAAAATTTCTAGTGTCTCTAAAAGATTTAATTTACGACCAATTTCTCGGCCAAATGCAATATTTTATGATGACCAAATGTATGCCTTTCTGTAATAAGATGGTTTGCGAATGTTTAATCTGTCTTCTTTAGTTTATATGACCTCATGTGTTCTTTTACCCGTATAATAAAACTTCGACCAGTCTGACCTATATATACACTTTTACAATCATTACAATATAATTTGTACACTCCTGATTTATTATTGATATCTGTTTTAGGTTTTGCGTTAAAAATGAAATTACTTGTTTTTACATATGGTTTGTAAGCTATACTAACATTACTATTATTTTTTGAAATTATATTTCCAATTTGCTCGCTTATTTTACCGAAGTAAGCTAACGAGACAAATTGTTTCAAATTAGCACTATCTTTAGGATATACTAAACTAAGGGCCACTTGTAACTGTTTTTTCTTTCGTATACTGTCAATTACGCTACTTTTATAACTATTGTTTACCGCTATTTGTTTTATAGTATTGATTTCACGAACAAAAGATTCATTAGACAAAGGAATATTTAATGCTCTATGTATCATAGAATTAAAAAATGAATGTTTGTGTGTCTTAGGGTGTAGTGAATCTTTGGGAATAATGCAATCAGTGAAAGTAAGTTTACGGTATACATCAAATTTTAAGCTCTGATCTAATTTGTTTAATTTTAAATCCAGGAAGTTAATACTGTTATTCTCTTCTATTTCTACTGTAAAATTGATATTAGAATGGATTGAATTTATGTAGTTCAGAAATGTTTGTAGTTGTCTATGAGTACCCTTAAAGCAAGCGAGGATGTCGTCTACATACCGATACCAAAATTTAATATGTTTTTTACCTAGTTGTGATGAAAGAATTTTTTCTGTAATATGCTTCATGAAAATTTCAGCTAATAGAGAACTTAGAGGTGAGCCCATTGCCAGACTTTCTGTTTGTTTGTAGAATTTGTTGTTAAATGTAAAGTAACTTTGGTTGGTGACTAACTCCGTTAGAGATATGATTTCGTGTATAACAACCGGGTTTGTATTTTTCTTTACTAATATGTTTTCTATTAACCTTAAGCATTCATTATGTGGTATTTTTGAAAACATGTTGGAAACATCAAATGACACCAGGATTTCTGTCTTTTGTATATTACAATCTTTTAATTTAGCTGTTAACTGTATTGAGTTTTTTATGGAAGAGCTATCTGTAAATTCGGTATATTGTCTAATTATTATGCTTAATTTTTCGGCTAATTTTTATTGGGGCAAGAAATAAACGAAACAACTGATCTGATGGGTGCTTCTTCTTTGTGAATTTTTACTAAACCGTATAATTTAGGGGGGGAAGGATTCATATGGAAAAGTTTGTACATACTTATCTGTGTTTGAGATTACTGCATTACAATTTTTGACACATTCTTTAATTTCTGCCTGATACTGTTTAGTGGGGTCCTTTCTCAATTCTATGATAGTATTGTCGTCTATAAATTTCTTAACTTTATTTTCATAATCACCTTTAGTTAATTTAAAAAAGGTATATAACCCCTTACCACAATTATTAGTCGTATCCTAAATACGTATTTCGACAACTAAGTTGTCATCATCAGTAGGTAAAAAACTACTAATTAAAGTCACACGGGGCACAATAAAGTAAGATAAACGCTTCCGCACAATTACTATACACTGCAACCCTGTAAAGACTCGGTAAGACCCTGTAAAGACTTCAGTCTTTACAGGGTCTTTTCAGTCGCCGCAAAAGAACTTACGCCTCGTGCCTTTTTACACATCTGGAAATTTTAAACAGCGAACGTTTAATGTAACGCCCTTCACTTGACTCGAAATCGTTGATTAAAGTTGCCGTTCTGTTCTTACGGTCCCGTTAAGGGGTTTTGTAGTTAACCAATTGTTTTCCGTAATTAGCGTTTGCGATACCTCATTAGAGGGATTTGAATGAGTCAGTGAAAGTCGTTGGTTCATCTGAGATACGTTCTTTTAGCAACGTTCCAAGTATTACCATCAAGCGTCAAATTGGTACGTAGAGTTTTTTGTGTAATCTTCCTTTTGTCTTATTGCGTTGTTATCCTTTGAAATAGATGGTGCAATCATTAGGCTGAGAAAAGCTGCTATTTGTCGCCGAAAGGGAAATTGCCGTAACCACCGTACACGTTTTTCCCGTCCTCCGAGTTCTGTGCCCAGGAGGAAATCAATCATCGATTGCCGGCGAACGTGCAGATAAGAGTTTTTTTTGTTTTATGATAGCTTATAAACTATTAATGGCGCCTATCCATTAATTTAGTCCTTTGTTTAAGAGGAAAATAAACAAAAAGAATTAATTGATCAGGCGTTTCTCCTCAAGAGGAAAAAAAAAACCCTGAGTGACCTTCAATTCTATATCGAAAACATGTGCGTTATAATTTCTTACAAACTTAGTTTTTTATCCTCTTGGTTTATCATATTAATTTCGTAATTTCAACGAAAGTTTTGTAACATATTAGAAATTCATATTGTTAGTAACTAATTTACCTTCATTCATTTACACTCTAATTGATAATTTGTATTTTTTTTTCTCCTTGTTTTTAGTTATTATCTATAATACCTATTGCTTCACCGAAGTTATTAGAATTTTCACTTTATTGCCAAATTATTTAGAACATATTTTTGTTTCACGTTAATATCTTGAAACTTTTATTCATTATTTTTTTTTTTTGACCAATTACTTTTTTTTTTCCCTGTAAATTTATACATTTTGCGAAAACTTATTTTTTAAGCTTTTTAAACAAAGAACCATTTAGCGAATGATCGCTAAGTTCAATTACTCATCAAATTTATAACAGTCTTGTAACTTAAGAAGAAAAAAATACGTATTGCTTCTTTTTGGGGCGTTTGAGGTCTTAAGCCGTTTGTAATCTTTGTTTTTTTTCATAAATAAAACTATCCTTTGTTTCTGTAAATTTGTAAATTTACAAATACCTGCAATAGTTTTTTTAAAGTCATATACCTAGAGTTTAATAAATTTAATATACAGGGCTTATTCGCAAAACACCATTTTCCTAAATTTAAATATAAAATTCATGTACATAGAGTTAATAAAGTTAATATATACTGGGTGTATTCAGAAAATTTTATTTTTCCTAAGTTATTTATAAATTTATATACAGGGAGTATTCTGACAATTTTATTTTTCCTAAGTTATTTATAAATTTATATACAGGGTGTATTATGAAAATTTCAGTTTTCCTAATTTATTTATAACTTTATGTACAGGGATTTGTTAATAAAATTTATATACAGGTTTACGTACATCGTTATTATTTCTTCTCTTTTCCTCGTCTCTAGAACCTCGAGAGTGGGACGAGTCTCGGTCTTGGAACCGGCCTTCTGCCCACGCAACTTGCCTTTTCTTTTATCGGTCAACAAGTTTCCGGGTTTGCGACGTCCAGCGGCATAAATTCGGTGGCGTCCTTGTTTTTTTTTCCACCTTCTTAAGGGGTATTGTCTCACTTACCTCTGGGTCTCCCCACCCCTAAGCTGAGGCAGCCTCAGTAGACGGGTGGGCAGCTGGACGTTGGCAAGAGCGGGCAGGGGCGGTTTTAGTCGACTGGGACTGGGTCCGCTCCGAGGTGCGTTCTGTTTTTAGTTATTATATAGTTTTTTTTTGTTATATCTCTACGATTGAGCCGTAGCATACTATTGAAAATTTGTATTTTTAAAGAGTTTTGAATTTTATTTATATAGTTGGAAAATAAACGGGTGGTGATCTATAAAATATGAAATACATTTTTATTTGTTCATTTTGTAGTTCAAGTTGAGTAAAGGAATATTAATATTAACTAGCAATACTTTCTCAAGTTTCCAGTGTGTTCCAGATTCTGTGGAGAGTATGTGCTACATAAGTAATATGCAGCATATTAGGGTATGTTTCCTTTAATAGTCTGATTGTTTTTAACATTTATGCAGCACTGTCATTGACACATAAAACTAGTTTTTCTTTATACCTGTCGTCCCAATGAAGCATTTGGTGCATATTCTTGTAAATGGTTTTAGCTACTGTTTCCGCTTTAACTGTATTTATAACTTTTGTTGCTATTATATTTGCGTTATATGGAATAGTTGGATGTAGTACACCAGCTACAACATTTACCACACAGCGTCCTAATATATCGACGGTTTCGTCGGCACTTATCCATAGGTACTGATTTGGAAGATGGTTTCTAATGCGTTCTACTGCCTTCGTGTAGCACTTAGAAACATAATATTTGCGTAAGGTGGATTCATCAGGAACACTTCGACCACTTCTTTAATGGAATATTTGCCGGCATTAAATTTCACAGAGTTCTTCGTTAAAATTGTCAGATTCCAACGGGTCTAATATCTGTGTATGTGTTTGCGATACTAAGTGATGTTTTCCGTGCGATTTCTTGGAATTTTTTAACGATATTTAACAGACTTTGCCATTAATTTCAGAATCACACGGACATACAATCAGTATGACCTTTAATCCAACTCGCCACTGTTTCACGATGCCATACTCGACGTTGTTCCATATCATATCTGAAAAAGTAACTTAAACAATGTTCTAGATCTAAATAAATGAAAATTAAAAATGTATGCGTAAATGATTTATTATACGAAATTTGCTGCGACATATACGTCAAAATAATTGGAAGAAGTAGATTCGATGAAACAATATTAAACAGGATGAATTACAAAAATTACGAAGTATGTAATTAACAGTTAAAACAATAAAAAAAATAAACTAACTCACCCTTTTTATTTATTTTACGAAATATAAACTAATAAATAAAATAAATTATAAAAACACCTCACGCTTCTATCTACACCCGTGAGGAAAGGAATTTAACTGTAAAATTCAAGTAATTGCGTCACAATTTAACGACAATAACAGATGTGTGGTTAACCGAATGAATAATGCTATTAACTGGGTCCTGTACTTAGCGATGTTATAGACTATTTATATGGTCCATCGTAATTTCGGCCTCTCGTATCCGGTCGTTAGTAATTATCGCATTTCTGTTACATTGACCCAATCTCGTTTTGATCTAAAAATGAGGTGGTTGTCGTTTTATTTTAGAAGAAAATATTGTTGACGATAAAAGAGAAATTTTTATCTTGATTTCGAAAAAAAAAAAATAGTGGAACAACTCTTTTTGTCTATAGAACATTCGTCTTCGAAAATGCATCGATTTTTAAATGTTCATGAACTTTTGTCTTCTATATATATTTACGCAATACTTTAATAAAGATAACAGAAAGATTCGTTCTTTAGAGTGTTAGTCTTCGTGTTTACATTTTTATGCGAAGTGTAATTTAGCTCTTTGATATTGAAAGATTATTAACCAAATTCAAAAAATTATGTATAATAATACATAGTTTATACAGGCTGGCCCAAAATGACCGAAGGGGTTTGAGTTCATTATAACTTCTTATTTAAGACATAATTATTAATTTTTTTAAATTTTAAATACAGTATATTAATGGAGAATATTTTTAATTTAATTATGAAAAATTATATCTCGCAAGTGGTGGCCATTTTCTGCTTCGCATATTCGTGCTCTTTCCAAAACATTTTCCATAACCTTTCGCAAAACTTCAGGTGTTATGTTGTTCATTTCGTCGCGTATATTATTTTTTAATTGCTGTATGGTTCGAGCCTTATTAATATAGACGTTTCCTTTAAAATAACCCCTAAGGAAACAGTCCGAAGCGGTTAATTCCGGTGAACGCGGAGGCCAATTAAAATCGCTTGTACGGGAAATAATTCGTTCACCAAAGATGCCGCGTAAAAGACCCATTTTGTCCCTCGCAGTGTGCGCTGTGGCTACATCCTGTACTTGCGGATGGTTTTCCACGGCTGGCCTTAAAAAATTTTCCAACATTGTCCGATATCTAACACCAGTGATGGAAACGGCGACACCGTGTTCATTTTCAAAAAAATATGGGCCAATTATCCTTTCCGACGAAACGCCGCACCAAACGGTACACTTAAGTGGGTGTAATTCTCGCTGTTGAACTACTCTTGGATTTTCCGTAGCCCATATCCTGCAGTTTTGCCTATTAGCGAACCCATTTAATTGGAAATGGGCTTCGTCGCTCATAATTAAATTATGAATAAAATCATGATTTTCTTCTGCTTTTTCTATTTTTTTTATTTATTTTTTTTTTCTATTTTTTTTTCTATTTATTAGCAAAGCTATTATTACAGCTATAACATTTCTTACATTTTACTTAATTAACTATTTTACGGTGCTCCAACATCGAAATTACATGGATCACTCAAATATTTTGTTTAACATATTCTAACAAATTTCTCTTAAAGGTTTTTAAGTCATTACAATATTTTAAACCCCGCGGCAACGCATTAAACAATATGAAACCATTCACAAAAACGTTCCTCGATGTCCGAACCCTGTCAAATCGCTCTATATAAAGGTCTTTTACATTTCTTGTATTATGTTCATGTATATCCTGCACAACAGCTACTCTATCACTTAAATAAGATGGTAACATGCAGTTTTTCATTTTAAAAACAAAAATCATGGTTTTGTAGACTATGTTATATTTAACATGTTCAACACCTCGAGCATAAGCTTGATTGGTGTATACTTATTGCACTTTAATATAATTCTTAATGCCCTATTTTGCAGCTTTTGTAATTTTTGCATTTCACCACTGTTTATGCTGAACAAAACTGTCGAACAAAAGTCAACATATGGTGATATAATAGCCCCGTACAACAGTAACAAAGTATACAAAGATAACTCCTTACTTATTCTACTTAGAAAGAAAACTTTCTGTGACATCTTATTTAATATATATTGCACATGTGATTTAAAATTAATGTTAGCATCAATCATCACTCCCAAATATTTAATATTTTCAACCCTTTCCAATTTATATTGATTAATAGTTAAATCCATACTATCAAAATGGACAGCTGCAATTCGAAACCTTGACCAAATCACCATATATTTAGTTTTATCCAGATTAATCGCCATATTATTATCACACAACCATTTGTATAATTTACTTAATTCATTATTTAATTTTTCTACCATAACGTCAATATTTTTACCAGTAACATAAACCATGGTATCGTCCGCAAACATACGGATCTCACAGTTGTCTACACATTTCACCATATCATTGATATATAATACAAATAAAAGCGGTCCCAAGACAGTTCCCTGGGGCACACCATACTGAGTGCAAACCTCATCAGATACCACACCTCTAAACTTTACAGTTTGTGTCCTACCCAAGAGATAAGTCTCAAACCATTTCAAAGCACTACCTGACAAACCAACTTTATTTAGTTTACGCAACAACAAGTTTTTGTCAATAGTCTCAAACGCTCATCTAAAGTCCAAAAATACAGTCAATACTACATTTTCTTTATCAATCTCTTTAACCCATTTATCACATACATCCATTATTACAGATTCACAAGAATGTTTCTTCCTGAATCCCGACTGATTAGGTACAAGTATGTTGTTTTTATCATAGTATTCAATTAGTTGTTCTTTCACACACAATTCCAAAACCTTTTCATAAGGCGCCACACAATTAATAGGTCTGAATTCACTACACTTTTTTGCGTTTGGAACTTTTGGTACCGGTGTTATAATAGTTTTCTTCCAATCTTCAGGAAATACACCTTTTTCCATAGAGGTATTTATTACATCTAAGAGTCTATTTCCAATAACTTCCCATGCATCTATTAAAATACTTGTGGATATTCCATCACCAATATCACCGGAACTCTTTAAATTCCGCATGATATCTCTTAACTTTCCCATTGACACTTTATTAAATTCACTCAACGGTGTATGATCATCAACTCCATCTAATACTGTCGAATAATTATACGCTCTAGGTATGTTACTTACTATTTCTTCAATGCTTTCAATTGTTGGACAAGCTGAATTTTGTATGGAAACATTATTATTTATGCAAAATTCTCTGCAGCGACCCTCTTGAGAGGCCAAGTTGTGTCGAGCGTCTCCTGGTTGATGTTTCTCCATCTTCCCGAATACTCTTCTGTACCCGTTCAATATTGTCATCCGTGTGCACCGTTCGTCATCTGCCGGCACCAGGAAGGTTCCTTACTGCCCCTTGTTCTCGAAAATTTGCAACCAGACGGTTTATTGTTGACTCTGAGGGTCCAACCCGCACATTAAAATAACGACGATATGCACGCTGAGTCAAAACAATGGATCGTTGATTTGAGAAATAAAGTTCAACGATTTTGGCACGTTGTTCAATTGTGTCCTGTTCCATTTTAAACTCCCCAAGTCTTCTTTACCAAATACTGAAAACAAAAAAAAAATTATAATAAAAAAGTTACAAGGAATTAAAACCCCTTCGGTCATTTTGGGCCAGCCTGTATATCTTTATGTAGCTGTAACATTCGTTTCAGAATTTGGTAAATAATCAGTGTAAATTATACCATATAAATATCCCCTTATCTTATGCAATATTAATACGCCTACTTTCAACACGTATAATCATTTTACAGAATTTTATACTTTGGTATAACTCTTGAAGAGTGCGCTTGAATTGTGTCCCTCGCAAGACCCGAAGAGTCAACATAATGAAGATGTTCGTGGCGCGATGAAATTCGTAAAGCATCATCGTCGTTTATTATTATACAACTTGGGCGAAAGAGGTTATACGCCACCCGTAGGTGGTAATTTCTTTCGGCTCTTACGGCGTCCTTTTTGACGTCTTTATTGAACCTAATGATACCCATGCGCATTTCCTAGTACGGTAATTTTTGAGGTACGGGCCCGTTCACCGTCGATAATACAGTCCCGTGCTTATTAAACGGCGTTTTTTGCCGATTTCGTGGAAAGAATTATCGCTTTCGAACTCGCCTCGAGATAATACATACACGTCCTACCGCCACGTTTTTCTTCCCGCTCGTGTTTGTACTTCATAGGTATCTTAATACGAACACCTGTTCGTTGCTCTTCATGTACTGCTGCTACTTCTTCTTCTCTGATTAATTCTTAAGACCGGTATTAAGGTAAGGTAAGCAGACGTTAAATGAAAGCGTTGCATGTTTCGGAATCGTAATAGGGTTGTCAAAAATGAATTCGTTTAGGATTCGGTTAAGGGAGAAATAATTTTAAAAATGTTCTCTTACTCATACTAAAATTACTTAGTTTACGAGGGATAAGCTGAATTTATTGAGTAAATCTACTAGACTTTGAAAAACAATCATAAAAAGTGTTTATTTAGAGCAGCTCTTTATCTGTCATTTGACGTTTTGTTGTTGAACTCAGCTATTTATTTTTTAAAAGTAAAATAAAATGGAATTAACCAGAGAGCACTTTCTAATGATAATTTATTATGATTTTAAGGGCCGGTTTATTCACCTTCCAGTAAAGTATCGAGAACGCTGCTTGTAAGATAAAGCCTTACTTGCCAAATTAAGTGTTTATTCACCGTCAAGTAAAATTTAACCGCCAAGTAAAATTACTTACTTGGCAGAAAATTTACTTGCTGCTCATCTACCCTATAAAGTGTCAAGTAAGACTAATATCATGCTGTTTGTGAACTGTCATGTAGAAAATTAAGTTATTGACAAGTAAAATGGATTTATTAGAAGACATTGACGATATTTTAGACAACGATTTTGTCAATATTAATAATTTAGTGAATCGATATCGAATAGAAGACAATTTTAATAAATTTGATGATGACGAATTTGTTCGTTTGTATTGTTGCTTTACATACTGTGTGTGTGGTAAATAAAGTATTAATGTTTTAAACAAAAATTTCATCTTTATTTCACATGTAGTCAAAAGTAAATTATAATATGATGATAGACATAAAAAATATATTTAAAAAACTCTATACAAAATAAATATAATAATAAAACAACCAATATTAATACAGAATATATTTACATATATTTATTTACTTGTATTGAAAATACAAAAAGGGGTTGAATAACAATTTTTTTGATACTTCTGACCACGCATCCTCCTTTTGTTTCCATGTTGTACTGTTAGTCTTTTTGCATTTGATAACATTATTGTACTTTAAAACTAGGTCAACTAAAATTCTTGATTCCTTGATAGAGAAATTTGCCGATCTAACCCGTTTCTTACTTTCCATTTTCTATGAAATTAAACAAGTTTTGACAATAAAATGAGAACTGTAGCCTGGGATTAGGTCATAAATTAGGTAATAATATAACATACCTTTTTTATATTACAATATGTATTTTATATTAATAATGTTTATGAAAAAAGTAAAAATGGACAATGGAGATTTAAGGTTATATTAGATGCACTCATTTGTCATGCCGGCAACTAGAATTTAAAATTACCGAAAGCTGTATATCCTTCTCTATACCATGTGTTAGTGGTATGTTACATCTTTCTCTATTTTCCCCTAACCATACTACTGTTATAAAAACATCTAGTTCTTTCCAGTAACTAACCGACCTTTAAAATTATATGAATAAACCCAAAAATAGTAAATATGCCAAGTAAATTTAATTGTCAAGTAACTAACATGTACCTTACTGGAAGGTGAATAAACCGGGCCTAAGAGAGGTTTAAACACTTATGAGTGCAAAGAAAGATTAGATTCAGTTTTAGTGAACTAACACCTTCCTTGACTACAATTTACCAATGGTATAAGGAATTTGAATGGGAAAGTAATTCTGTTCAGCATAAAAAAGGAGCAGGGCGTCCTCCTACGGCTGTTACCGACAAAAACATTGCTGCTATTAAAAAAAAATAATTGAAGAGGACAATAAAGCCACTTATGCGGTGCTAGAGCATTAATTCAATATGTCAAAACAATTATACACTTTCGCCTGTATTTAAAAAAAGAGGTAATTCGTTTTTTTGCCGAATCACCTTTCTGACTTCCAAAAAGCAGAGCGTGTAAGAATTTGCCATGAAACTTTGAATTTCTTAAATAATGGTGGCCACCAAATTTTTTCCAAAATAGTGACAGGTGACGAAACTTATACTTCCTTTTTCAACCTTCCTACCTGCCAAGAGTGTCGTGTATGGATTCATGAAGATGAGGAAACTCCTACAATGAAGCAGCGAGCTATGAAAAAGGTTAAGTATGCGGTATTTTTCAGAAATACGCATGTAGAAAAATATTTTCTTCATCGGAGTATAAAAATTCTCTCAACTAATTTATACTGAAAACAAGTACATATTTTCTTGCGTAAGGCATATTATACTCCGAAAGATGCAATATATGTTCTTGGAACAAGAATATTTTTTTCTTAATAATTTGTCATAGAAATGTATCAATATCACATAATAAAAACTATTTAATAACATATTCACTTGTTCTATAAGGATAATAATATGTACCAATTATCTATTATGTACTATTTTCAAATTAATTCATTATTTTTCCTTTGGGACTACTTGGTAGTATCGCATAGTAGGTACCATAGAGAAGATACGCGTATATTGTATTGCATTATTCTGTTTTGACTGTGATGTAATTAGGGATGGCAACGATATATCGATGTTCTTGAACAATCGATATATTGAAACCAAAACATTGATTTTTAACATCGATGTCTACACCCTACGATGTATCGATACATTGATTTTTATTTTATTTAATTTTTTTTTTATTTTATTTTATTTCGATGTATCGCAAAACATACCTACTCAATATTTTTTTTAATGTGTCGCTTATTCTTTAGTGCTGTTATTTAGTGGCGGATGGTTTAACCATTGGCACTTGGTTTAGCTCTAAAGTACAGATGTTTTCTTTAAGTGTTTTTAATTTTTTATAGTAAGTGAATCCCCGAAATATATATTGTGAAATAGTAAGCCTAGAATATATTTTTCTACTCATACTCATTGTACTTTATGCAAAGACAAAATATTATTAGTGAGTATTAGTTCGATTCTCGTGTTTGGTTTTCTGTGAAAAGTATTTATTACAATAGTGAATAACATATTGCTAAGTAAACCAAACTCTCCACCTATGCTGCATGCCGCTGAGGTATAATTATTGAAAGAAGTTGTAAGACTTCTGCAAATTATGGAAAAATTAATGGTAGAGACATCTGGTGAGCAAAATGTGACGATCAGTATCGTTAGACCACACATAAACTGCACGAATAAAAATTTTCCATTGGCTGAAATAAAATTTCCATTGCCAATTTCTTTAAAGAAAGGTTTAATAGCAGAAATAGACAAATGTTTTGGTACACGGTAACAAAACAATTTGCTAGCAATGGGTACTTTCTCGGATCCACGTTTTAAAAATGTTCGTTTCAATGATTCTTCAAAAATTTTACAAAAAGTAAACAGCCTAGCTTATACGTAGAATTTTTTGATGAGCGTATAATTAGTCGAAATACTGAAATTGCCTGGCCTGCACGTTCATGCGATTTAACACATTGCGACTTCTTTTTGCGGCCTTACTAAAAAATAACATATTTCGAACACCTATATTGAATTTGAATGATATGCTACAGAGAATCTAACATAAATGCATGGAAATTAATAGCAATCCAATAATGCAGAATATCACCAGAAATTTTGAACTCAATAATAAACAAGCACCTCTAGAGGTTCGAGTGTATTATAACAACTTGCTACGTCATAATCCTTACCCAATATATCTGGGAGTATCAATGAATTGAACACTCATATAAAAAACATATAGAAAACACTGCAGCTGAAATAAACACTAGAAATAACATAATCCACAAGCTCTGCGGTATTGCTTGGGGTGCGAACGCATCCAGCCTTAGAACGTCAGTTCTTAGCATTGTTTACTCGGTAGCTGAATGCTACGCGCCAGTTTGGTTAAACAGCTGCCACGCAAAGAAGATCGACATCAAACTCAACGAGATCATGAAAATAATTAACGGTTGTTTAAAAAGTACACCTTTACCCTGGCTCGAGGTTCTAAGCCATATTTACCTCCATCCGGAGACAGGAAAGCCTGGTAAGAGAATATAATAAAATAATATCGAATCCCCACCTTCCAGTACACAATGATTTGCCTGATGCTGCCTGTCGAGACTGAAGTCGTTACTGCTAGCAGAACGACTTATAACAGAATATTTCAACCCAAATGATAGATGGAGAGCGTATTACGAAGCCTTGAAACCCACTCAAGCTGTCCATATCATTGATCCTGCCGTACCCTAACCAGGAATGGAACTACCGAAGGCACTTAATAGAATAAGAACGTCCCACGGAATTTGTCGTTACTCATTCTTTAATGGAACTGACTGATACACCAACTTGCGAATGCGAAGAACCTCGCCAGACTATTCCTCATATTACAGCTGAATGCCCATTTACAACATATGGAGGTGAGATGAGTGACTTCTTTGAAGAAACTGATTCCGCGTTAGACTGGATTAATGGCCTCGATTTTAAAATTTAACTTTTAGATGTATAATCCATGTTAGCCATACGCTAAATAAGTGACAACTGAAGCATGAATGTAATCATTGTCGTCTTTTTCTAAACCTTCAGATTTCGTTCAGATTTAGAGGTTTTTTCAGTAATTTCTGTGAATAATATCGACATCAGTATTTTGCCACCATCTTTATAAAGGCTACACTTTTTTTACACTTTCACTATCTTAAGTTCTTTTTATTATAGTATGTATATTTGGTTTTATATTTTTCTTGAATATAATTATCTTCAGAACCATTTTTATGATCATTAACTTTTATTTGCCTTAGACGTAGGCTACATTTTTAGAAATTTTTAGTTATGTTTAAGTATCTTAACTTCTTGTGCATTTTAATAAAATAGCGATCTTTAATATTCGTCCATAAAATACACACACCTACCTGCTGGTTGTTTGTAGTTGTAACTGTATGAGATTGCATGGATGCTTATGTTGTATGAAAATAGAACTTAAACATTAAAGTAGTATGTACCTATTTCTTTCATGTACCTACGTAGAGTTATCGAATTTCTTGTTGTATCTGCATGTTTGCTATGCTCACATGAATGATTAGTAAAGACGGCAGACTATGTGCCCCAGCAGTGGCGTTGCGTGGAGAGTTTAGCAGAATAACAGTGCGCTTACTTAAAAATAAATATATCGAATCCCTATACAAAACGTTAAGAAAAAACATAAATAACTTACCCAACATGTTTACATTGTTGCAAAAAAAATGCGGATGTGCGCGATGAAAAAACTGCACCATAATATATGTTTCTGCTTTAGTCTCGGAAAGGTTCGTACGTAGCGGCGTATATATATGTTTATATACAGAGAAGGATTGTTCGACGTTGAGAGATGTTATATTTGCATAGTTAAAGCGCTCTTTGTATCTGTACAACGGATCTTCAGTATTGGTAAAAAGTTGCCCTAATTTTGTAAAATCTACATTTTTATCTAATACACTGTTAAATTTTTCACGGACACAATCACTTTTTTCATCTTCAAGGATATGCAGCACTAGTTTTACGTGGTCAATAATTGCTAATGAGTCCGATAAGGACAGCGCAGTGTTCTGTAAATTTTTTATTGCGTCCAGTATTGGAACGTAACTGTCGTAAATAATTTTTAAATTTCCTGCAACTTGAGGATTGTTAAATTGAACCTGGCTGAGCCGTATTGCAGCTGCTTCTTTGGCATCTAGTTGTAAAATCACTGATTTAATTTTTTCAAATTGTTTATAATAATAAAATGCTGCTTCTAACCAAGTACCCCATCGTATAAGAATTGGTTGCGACGGCTCGGGTATATCAGGACACAGCGAATGAAATAGCCGAATCCGTTTCGGAGATTTAAGAAAAACCGCTTTCGTTTGTCCTATCAGTTGATCCACATCAGGATAAGTTGTACGTATAGTGTTTGTTACAAGGTGTAAAGCGTGAAGCAAACATGTGACATGCAGCAGGTTTGGTTTAATCGTTTTGAGTAAGTTTGCCGTGGAACACATAACCTTGGCAGCATCGGTAACTAACATTAACACTTGCTTCGATAAAATCTCAAATTTGGGTAGTGTTTCTATTAATACATCATATATCGCTCTGGCAGTACACCCTTGCATTCGTTTACAGGTTAGTAAATAAGGAGGAGAAAGTCCTTGCGGAGTCAGCGTCCGTACTAGAATGGCTAGGTGGACTGTTTTTTAATATCTGTAGTTTCATCTATTGTTAACCACAGGAATTTTTTTTACCGTATTTTTCGTACAATTTACAATTCTCTCACGCACTGACGGTACGTAATTCCGTAGCGTACTTCTTGCTGGCAATTTCCACGTAGGATTGTATTTCTTCCAAAACTGACGAAACATTGGGTGTTCCACTTTCTGCATTGGTATATTGGTCGCAATTAACATCATTGTTAAATCCCACACAAATTTATTATATGATCAGCGTCCACTATTATTCGATTTATGTTTGTCACTATTTATATGTCTTTAGCACTGACTTGCTTTCCAAGTTAATAAAGTTGTTTCACAAACTAAACATTTCACTACGGTACCGTCATATATTAAATCGGGAAACCGATGTAAAAATTTCTTTACTACGTTAGCATGCAACCGAGTCGATGCATTGTTTCTACGCACTCCCGACATTTTCAACACGATTGTGTTAACAATTTATCGCTTACAACGTCTCAACAGCAACTGAATTGATCGTCGTACGCCTCTACTCGATCCCTCCACATCACGCTACTGTTCGGGCACATAGTCTGCTGTCTTTAATGATTAGCTCATTATTTACATCTTAGCATGATATAAACATACATAACAACATACATAAAGAAATATTTGTATGAATAGCTTTGTCAGATACTGTATATTATCATATGTTATTTTTTCTGTTAATACATTATTATTCTTTTGCTAGAGTATCCGTAACTTCATTAGATTTCATGTGTGAATGTCCTTTGATCTAACAGAATTTAATTTTTATTTGATTATGAGATAATATAATACAAAGCATTTAATGATGTTCAATATTATACAAGGTTTTTTCATTATGAATTCTCTTCTGAAAAGATTCTAATGGAATGAGTAACGTAAATGTCATCTTGTATCAATTGTTATTGGATTTCATTTGTGAATAAATGACATTGATTTTCATAGTTTATTAGTTTTCTTTGGGAACGTCATCTGACAAGAAGATACAATAATACTGCTTCATATTAGCTACTAATGTGTCTTGGGGAGGACAATATTTTTAGAAGTTTTGAAACTGTAGTGTCTAAAAATATTTATGATTCTTGTTGTATTTGATCCCTTTAAATATATCACCTGAAGCAAAAATCGGATATTAATGTAGTTCTAGTAACTAGATATGTGTAGCTAGCGAATAAACCGTTAAAAGGAACGATTCCCAGCCGCAAACAAAATGAGCTGGTCCGAATATATGAAATTAACTAGTTTTTGCAGACATTATCAGTTGATCGTTTGTCGGCAATAATAAATATTCTACGTTATTCTTAGTTTTATTATCTTTTAAATAATATTTTTTATAGATTTTGATATTTGCGATATGTTTAATTCGGTAAATTCGATATAATCCGTAAGCTAATAATGACGACCAATTGCTATTACTGTTCTATTTTAAATTTTTGAAGTAATTTAGTTTAAGACTTCGTCGCTAAGTAGAACTGTTAATTCCATATCTACTAGTAACTTGTTTCGTCATAAAACGAAATTTATTGTATTCTATACCGGGTGTTCCACAAAAATTTCCAAATGCTATAACGTGTTTATTTATTATCTGATTTTAAAGATCTATACATCAAATTAAACTGTTTCGGAAAGACTACATACAGCAATGAGGATTATCTTTTTGTAACATATAATTTACCAGAAACGTGAGTCAATTATTCGCTCTCAAATGAACCTGTTTTTTTTTTGTTTTTACAAAAGGAAATTTTCTGCAGATTCCAGTAACGTAATTAAAACACATTCTTGGATAATGAAAACTGGAAGAAAATCAAAGTTTTTTGCAAATTTTTGTCTCTCACAGTGAGATATGAGTTCCTGTAGGTAGTTGCACGCTGACAACGTCTAGGTATTAATCATTTACTGTCACTGTCAGTTTTAGTGAATTTTGGCATTACTCAAAAGCACTCTTAACGGTAATAATAAATAACTAATTGTGTGTAAGTTTTCTTTATTTCGTTTGTTCATATTTTATAGGTATTAACCTATACTATTATCCGCGGAGAATGCAAAATGTCGCGACTGGGATAGTTACTACATAGGCCAAACCAAACAATATTTATACAAAAGAATGCAAGCTCACAAATACTTAAAAACAGACAAAATTGCTTTATTTACACACAAACTGCAACGCGATCACCATTTCGACTTTGAAAACACAAATAATTAATAGAAAGCAACACACAATGAAAAGAGAAATGAAAGAAATGATAATATTAAACAGGAAAAAAAATCAATTAGCAACACAAGTGATATAAAAAATCTAAGAGGTATATATTATAATCTAATAATGTAACGATCTGCAATTTACCAGCATAATATATGTTGCTGTTATATAATTATATATCATGTGATATTTAAATATCTGTACATTTGCTTATTATGCTGACAGTTCCGTGTTTAGATCCCTGACTGGCTGTCTGAGTAGGTTTTCGTGGTCTTTCTTCGCGTCCTAGGCGAATTCCGACAGCTTTATATCTTAAGTCGCTCCACGAGCGCAAGTGTAATAATAACCTATGACTTACCATTCTCTTTATAATTGATATCAAACTTTTGTTATGTCATGAATTATTATTAATGAATTGAATGTATTTATGAATTTGTATCTCCTACCATGACTACATCACTTATATAACTTTGACATTAATATCTGTAATTTATAATTCTTTAATAAAAGTAATACTTACCGAAACATGTAAGAGCTTATTTTAAATATATACATATTAATGTAAAACCGACCTTCAATCACCTATATATCAACTATATGTGTATATAACAAGTGTTCATTTGAAAAGTCAATCTAGTAGCATGTGATTTACTGAGAACATTTTGAAGTATGTCGTAAATTAAAATTTACTACTTAACCTACGAAGTCGTATATTTTGACAGTTTCATACATACAAAAAAATAACAAATAATAGGTATTTATTGAAAACTATAACAAATGTTGAAAATGTTGTCCTTCAAGATCAATGCACTTTAAAATCTTCCGTTCAAAATTTCTGATGATATTCTGCAACATTACTGGATTGCTATTAATTTCCATGCATTTCTGTTCGATTCTCTGTAGCATATCTTTCAAATAATATAGGTGTTCGAAATATGTTATTTTTTAGTTAAGGCCACAAAAAGAAGTCGCAAGGTGTTAAATCGCATGAACGTGCAGGCCAGGCAATTTCAGTATTTCGACTAATTATACGCTCATCAAAAAATTCTCTTAAATAATCCAAAGATTCTGCAGTACAGTGACAACGTGCTCCGTCTTGTTGGAAATATGCATTTTGAAGTTCATCATCATGCAACTGATTGACAAATGGTTGTAAATTTTCTGTACGGTACCCTTGAGCAATTAACGTTTCCTGAAAAATATTGGTCCAATGATTCGCCTTTGGCTTATCGCTGCCCAAACACCAATTTTCTCTGGATGTAGCGATTCTTCATTAATTACATGTTAATTTTCACTACTCCAAATTCTTGTATTTTGTGAATTTAGGTATCCCGTTTTATAAAACCATGCTTCATCAGTAAAGATGACTCTTTGCGAAAGTTCTCCATTATTGTTCATATTTACAAACCAATTACAAAACTGTAGTCTACGTGGGTAATCAATTTCTAACAATTCTTGTACTGCTATGACACGGTATGGATAAAGTTGCATATCTTTTTTTAATAACTTGTGAGTTGTACCAACAGAAAGGTTTATTTGTTGACTCAAATGTCAAACAGAGTTTGTGGTTCATTTTCCATTATTTCTTCAACACGATTGACAACTTGAGGTGTACGTTTCTTAACTGCTCCGCTGCCTGATTTTCTTAAGAGACTACCAGTTTCAGAATAGTTTTAAAGTTCTATCCAAAGTATTCTTAAATTGTATATAATCTATTACAAAATGTGGAAACTCAACTTGAAATTCTACCATGCAATCTGAACTGAATAAACCCATAAACCATCAATTTTATTACCACTTCGAAAATAAGATTGGACTAAAAAAATTTTATGTTCTAAAGTGAAAGCCATTTTAAAACTAAGAAGCAATTTATTTAAACCAGAATCGACGCACGATTATTTTATGCACTAACTGATATTTGTGATTGACATTATCAAATGTCATTTGGATTTACGTTTATGGAACAACAAACACATACTAATATATTTGCGTCTTATTCTATCAAAATTTCAAAGTAACCTAGATTGACTTTTCAAATGAACCCTTGTTATATATATAAAATTCAACAAAATTCATAAGCTATATATCATAAGTTTTTCCTCACACGTAAATTTTATGAATGAAACATGAAATTGTATAAAACATCAACATAAAATTTCTAGGTAATATAAGAAGAAAAGCTAAATACGGATATATTTTGTACGACACAATGAGAACAAAGATGTTTTCAGACATGGACCCGTTTATTCTCTAAATTTGTATTCCTTTTTAACTGCTGCAATAGAAGCGTAACCTGAATATATAAACATAGAAATTATGTTTTTTTTAAGAGTTTGGGACTAATTTGTGGGCTCCATCTGACTTTGAAATTGGTACGTTATAAACTAATTATATTGTAATTATGTTGAACCGAATGTGAATGGGAAATTTTTAAAAGAGTTGTAAGCTATAAAGGTTGCTTCACAATTAAAGTAAAAAAAATGTACGATGAAAATAAGTCACCTTTTGGAATAACTAATGAGGCTATCAGAGTGTTATTTTCGATGCAGCTGTCATGATGCGAAGAGTTTCAAACCCTCGCGCTTACGCTTCAGGCAAAAATTACATGACGAGTAGCTGTTACAAACTTACAGCGCTTGATAGGTGCAGTAATTATTGTTTCTTTGTAATTTTCGTTTAAAATTACAAGCATTCGCAAGTAATTTACCAATTTAAAATTACATACAAGCGGGAGTTTGAATATAATTTTTATGAAATTATTAAATAAAAAGAACATACAGTTTGCATAACAGCTAGACGCTCCTAATTACTTACTAATAAGAATGAGAATGGTGTAGTTGGGGGATATGGCCATCATCCCCGTAATAATTTTTTGCCAATTTTAGTTGAATATAGCTTATGTAAAGTACATAATTTTATGTTAAAATAACACGAAAAATATTGAGAAGGTATTCGGGTGTCTGTAATTGAAACGGGACCAAAAATGAGTGTAAATAAAGTTGCAAAATATTTACGAAAGTCTGAGGTATTGTCAGATTATGGATTAATCAATATAAATGAACAAAAACAGTAAATGGTATCCCCGGTCGAGGAAGAGTACGTGCATTCATAACAAGGCAAGATAGGATTAACAGCGCGAGAAGATCAAGCAGAACTGCCAAAGAAGAAAACAAGAATCAGTTGATGTATTTACGGAATATATTACGCGAGAGTTACGTGATTTATCGCAGCACGTTAACGATGAGAAAACTTTCGCAAGCCGTGTTGCATGGCCGCCCAATAACATTGAGCAAATTTGGTTAAATGTTTTGTTTTCGGACGATAGTAGCTCCTGAGCCTATATGCTCAGAAAGTACGAATGGCTTGTAAAACAAACAGTAAAATATTCAGTGAAAGTGCATGTGAAATTTCGGATCAATGTGTGTGTTTATCAGTAATCTCAACGCACGAAGGTGGTTTAATTTGTATCAAAAGGTACTTATAATGTCAATACAACAAAAAAATGGTTTGACAGTAAAACAGAGGTGGTTATTACAAGAAGACAATTATTTGAAAAATCTCCACAGACTGCGTCGAATTGCAAATAGCAAATGCTATTCAAACGATCGCGGAAATTGAACACTTGCGGATCGGTGCAAAGTAATTATTTCTTAGAAAAAGCAGTTGTAACCAGATAACAGCTTTACTGCAATATAATAATAATAATTTCTTGATATATACATACGACATAATGAAATATTAAGCACAGAACAAGAATAAAATACACTAAAAACACATTAAAAATTTGTTTCAGAAAGTTATTTATTGAATAATAGTTTATTACATACCCAGGAACGAAAGCGCAGCATTTAATCCCCGCGAGTGGGGATTTTAGCACTTTAGCCCCGTGGTGGACACGCTATTTTTTGCGCTTCCGAAACAGAAATATTATCACTAGAGACCGGTCACATCGGGTTGAAATGACGTCCTCATTACGACGGACGACATAAATAGTCTACAACATCTGTAAGTACGAGTACATCACGCAATTATTGAATGCACTATTGATCTGGCTAGCGCGCACATCTGTTTTCATTGAAAATTGCGACGCTTTTTGTTGGATATTTAAAATTTCTGTTTTTATTTATTAGTTTATATTATATCGTTTATATTTCGTAAGATAAACAAAGTGCTGTGAGTTAGTTTCTTGTTTTCATAGTTTTAACTGTTAATTACATCGTAATTTTTGTGATAGATCCTGTTTAATATCATTTGATTGAATCTACTTCTCCCAATTATTTCGACGTAAATGGGCACTGAATTTCGTTCAGTTTTAATAACTTACGCATACATTTTTAGTTTTCACTTATTTAGATCTAGAGCATTGTTTAAATTACTTTTTCATACCGATTGTATGTCCATTGTCAGTGATTTCGAAATTTATTGCAAAATCTGTAAAATATCGTTAAAAATTTCCATGAAATCGCACGAACAACGTCACTTAGCATCGCAAACACATGCACAGAAGAAATCGTTGAAATCTGACAATTTTAACGAAGAACTCTGTGAAATTTTTGTGGTGGCTAATATTTCATTAATTAAACTTAACAATCCCACTTTCTCCAAATTTCTCCAAAAATATACTGGTCGAAATTTTCCTGATGAATCCACATTACGCTTCCTTATGTTTCTAAGTGTTACATGAAAGCAGGGGAACGCATTAGAAGCCATCTTTCAAATCAGTACCTATGCATAAATGCCGATGAAACTGTCGATATATTAGGACGCTGTGTGGTGGTAAATGTTGAAGCTGGTGTACTACATCCAACTATACCATATAACGCATATGTAATAGCAACTAAAGTTATAAATACAGTTGATGCGGAAACAGTGGCCAAAACCATTTACGAGAATATGCACCAAATGCTTCATTCGGACGACAGGTACAAAGAAAAAATACTTTTATTTGTCAGTGACAGTGCTGCATATATATTAGATAAAACAGGCAGGCTATTTCCTAATATGCTGCATATTACTTGTGTAGCACATGTTCTCCACAGAATCTGTGAATATATCAGAGACACCTTTTCAGAAGTTGATAGACTTGTATCCGCTTTTAAAAAGTTTTCAGAAATGCACCATTGAGAGTAGCTCTTTACGGGAAGAACTGCCATCTTTGTCACTGCCTCCCTCTCCAGTAATAACTAGATGGCGGACATGGTTGGAAGCTACTAGTTTTTATACAGAGAGTTTATAAAATTTCCTTGCATGTTTAAATGACGATGCTCGGAGTATTTCTGAGTGCAAGAAACGAACACAAATTCCAAATTTAAAAAATCAGTTGTACTTTCTTCAGGAGCACTTTGGAAATTTGACAAAACTAATTGCTTATTTTGAAAATCAGAATCTCAAATTAAAAGATGGATTAACCACATTAGATGTGGCTATTAATAATTTGAAAAATATTTCAAGTGGCTTCAGATGTGGCAAAAGCTTGACGCAGTTTTTAATAGAAATCCAGATTTAATAACATTGCGGCAATTGTTTATGGGGACAATTCCTCAAAATCTAACTGCTAAATACCCTGAAATAAAAGAATATTTCCAGTAGGCACCTATAACCAGTTGCGATATAGAAAGGACGTTTTCTATTTACAAGGATGTATTTCATTCAAAGAGAACAAATTTTACAGAAAAGAACCTTGAGAAAGTATTGCTAGTAAATATTAATACTCCTTTACTCAACTTGTACTACATAATGAAGAAATAAAAATGTATTGCGTATTTTTTAGCAGTTTATATACCCGTTTTATTATTATAAGTATAATTATATAAATAAAATTGAAAACTTTAAAAATACAAATGTTCAATTGTACGCTCGTGGGCGATGAGTCATCAACCTCTCGTGTCCGGTCTCTCTATCAACTCTAATCTCTCTAATTATCACCAAAATTGAAAATTGAAAATTATGAACGTTATTGCAAATTTTAAATATGCGAGTTTGCCATTAAATTCATCATAGTTACGGTGTCAACAAACCCTGTCATTTTGCAAAAAATGCAAGAACGAATGAAAATTGTGAAAAATTCGACCTAGAAAAAGGCGCCTACTTACCTAATGCCTTCCAAATCTCGTAAAGTTTACGAGCAATAATATGAAATGTGTTTGAAATGGTGTTGTGAAAGAAAAATTATTTTGAAGAAGACGCTTTGCTGATATTTTTTAATGATGGCAAAAAAGGTTCTGCTTCTACGATTTGGGCGCACTATTTAATGTTAAAAACCATGCTTAACGTGAAACATAGTATTAATAACAAGAAAATAATTGCCGACAAAATTTTTGGAGTTCACCAAATATCAAGCCCTTCTACGTCAGCTCTAGGACCCTCCTATCAACATCAACTTGGGAATTGCATCAAATATCGTTGATGAAAACGATTGACCATTATTTATTAATTGCAATCAATATGTCTCAAAAATTGTAATAAAAATTTGTCAAGTTTGACATTGTTTTTTGAATCTGTCAATAAATTCTCTAGGGAGTTCAGTTAATATTTGTCCCCTAGGGTTCAAATTACCCACTTTAGTTCTTGCAAACGGGTACTAAAGTATCAACTTTAGTGTCGGAAGTGCAAAAAAAACACTTATTTGACAATATGTGTTTGGCTTTATTTTAAATTTTCCCATTTTCATGTCATTAGATATTCTGTTGTAAATCTGACAATGGTAAGGTATAACTATGTTATTCTGGTTTCTTATATTGTAGTTGTGAAGATCACTATTTAAAGAGAACTTTTGAGGTGATTCTTGGGCAGACTCAAGACAGGCAAATATATGTAAGGATGGCAAGGTAAAATTGTATGAATATTAAATAAATATTTTAAATTTCAAATGGAGTAAATAGCTATATCAAAATGGGGACACGTATTTTCTACATGTAAATTATAACCCATGCTACTGGTAAATTGTAGGCCCAGAAATTTAATGTTCTATTTGTTCTCATTTAATACTCGTTTCGCAATAAGAGCTAACTGCTGCGTTTTATTTTGACTCAATTTTAGGAGATTACAGACAAACCATTCGCCAGCTTCCATTAATGCCTTCTCCATATAAACACACCATTCTTCTTGGGCTCGTACTAAAATAGACGTATTATCAACAAGATGGGCAACTTTTCCTGATGTAATATTGTAAGGCAAATCATTCACATAAATTAGAAAGAGCAGTGGATCTAATATTGACTCCTGTGGAACTTCTCGATTGACAGGTAATGTATTCGAATATTGATTATTCTAGTAAACTGTAACTTTCTATTCACTAGACAGGGGAAAATAAGTTTCGCTCGTTCTCTCGCCCCATATCGGATCAATTTCTGTAAAAGTATTGTATGGTCCATGGAGTCGAAGGTCTTACTTAGATCGCAACAACTAAGAATAAATACCTCTTTGCGATCAAGGGCATCTGCACCGTACTTCAAGACTTCAGATACTGCTGTACTAGTAGACTTGCCTTTTAAATAGCCATGTTGGGCATTATTCAAAAGTTTGTGCGTTTCAGAATAATTGAGTACCTAATCTTTTCTTGATGATAGTTTCTAAGATTTTAGAAATAATTGGCAGTATTAAGATTGGTCTGTAATTCTATAATTTTTTCTGCCGATCCACCCTTATGTATAGGAAGCACTTTGACTACTTTCAATAAATCGGGGAGTACGCCACTGTATATATAATTATCAAAAACCTCAGTTTTAGAATCCACTGTCAAGTCCATGCTTTTTTTAATACATTAACGTTAAGCGTGTATATATCAGTGCTTTCTTGATTTCTAAGGCTATGCACTACTTCTTTAATTTCTTCATTTGTTGCAGGGCGAAGCAAAAGAGTATCATGTGTACTTTTAATATTTTTTTCTAATTAGGCTTTCTGGAGCTAGACTTGGACCTCTAATTGACTTAGTTACAGCCAATATGAACAAAAAAAAAAGAATTAAAATCATCAGCTGATATATTTGACAAAATATTCGCATGACTCTTATTATTTACCACTTCGCTTTTGATAACATTCCATACTGTCCTCATTTTATTTTCAGATCTCTGTATATAGTTTGAGTTTGATATTTCTTTGCTTTGGAATATTTTTTCTTTTTAACATGGTGATTTCTAGAATGATATGGCGATTTCAACCGACAAGTTGCGTTGCAAACTTGGTAGCAAATACAGGGTGCGGCAAAACAAACAGAGCAGTTGCGATGGGCGACTACATCCGCTGTGGTGAGGATGGGAATCTGGGAGGGGATTCATTGTGTCCGGTAACTCACGCCGTTTTCAGTCGTAGCAATGGTTTGGAACGGAGAGCATCGCGGCTTCGCCGTTCGCACGTTTTTTGAAAGCGGTCGTTCTTTTATCATCACTCAGCGGACCTTCCGACGGCACTTTAACATTCCACTTCGTGATCCCGTTCCGCACCGCAATGTTATCGCGAGTTGGGTTCGTGCCCTGGAAGAAACTGGTTCAACAAAAAGGCCTAGGGGCATAGGAAGACCCAGAACAGTGAGAACTCCCGAAAATGTAGCTCTAGTGAGAGCAGCTGTTGAACAATCACCAACACGCTCTTCCCGGAGACATGCAACTGCATTAAACATGTCTGACCGCTCTGTAAGGAGGATTTTGCATAAAGATTTATTCTTCCATCCCTATAAGATTATGCTGGTTCAGGAGTTGATGCCTCTAGATTTTCAAAACCGTGTGAATCGCGCCCAAGAAATGTTAGACCGTATCCCACCAAGGTCAACATTCTTCAGTAGTGATGAAGCCCACTTCCATATCTCTGGAGCCGTAAACAAACAGAATTTCCGTTATGGGTCGGACAATAACCCACGACAAGTTCACGAGAGACCTCTCCACTCCCCGAAAGTCACTGTATGGTGTGCCATTTCCAAATTTGGGGTTATTGGACCATACTTTTTTGAGGAGGATGAGCGTGCATCAACCGTCACCGCTGGGCGTTATGTTTCGATGCTCGAAAATTTTTTTGATCCACAATTGGCACGGTTGGCTGAGGAACAAGACCTTGGGGATATTTGGTTCCAACAAGACGGGGCTACGGCCCACACAGCGCAGATTTCAATGACAAAACTTCGGCAGATGTTCCCTGCGCGCCTCGTCTCTCTGATGGGCGACTTGGGCTGGCCGGCGAGATCACCGGATTTGAGCATTTGCGATTTTTTCCTGTGGGGCTACCTCAAGGAAAAGGTTTTTCAGCATCGTCTCACAATTTGGAAGAACTGAAGATCCGTATTACAGAGGAAATCGCCGCCATTCCGATCGATATGTGCCAGAACGCAGTTGAAAACTTCAGAAATCGCCTACATCAGTGCATTGCTTCTGGAGGACATCATCTTGCTGATGTTATCTTTAAAACTTAAGTGAAAAAATGGGGTGTAGTGCTGACTCAAGCAGAATAAATCACTTTTTCGTAAGTTGTGCCATTTTTTTTAATAGCCCATCAAAGCAGCACTGTTTGTTTTGCCGCAACCTGTATAAGGAATCGATGTGAATCAATAGTTAACAATAATGGAGATTAGACACTTTATTATTATTAAGCTATTCAAGGCATTAGTGTTTCATGTGTGGTTTTACCAATTAACTATTTTTATACAGATTGTATTATGCTTCAACGAAATTATACAGAAATGAGTTTGTACTATTTTGCATTTGTATTTCGAGTTTGTAACTTTTTACAGGATTTTCACATAAAACTCCAAATGCGAATTTCTTGAAACATTAATAGTGTGTCTATTTGGTACTGAAGACTATACCTAGGTATCACACGCCTGTTCTGATATTAATTTCGTGATGCAATCAAAATATAAGACAATTACTAGGAAATCAGAAACAAAACAAAATTAAAAATGTTTTCTTTTTATATTTTATTTTATTCTACTTTATTTTTATCCAATAGGCTATTACAATTCTTTTTGCTGGATATTAACATCTACAGATGCGAAAAAAGAAGAAAACAAAAAATAAATTAAAATATAATGTAAGTTATTAACAGCGACCTCGAATCCCTCGATACACAGGTATTATTAATATATGCCAAAGAAAACTTACCTCGAACAAACTGGACAAGCTTTTTCGCTATTTGCATCTGTTCAAGAGAAAAGCGGAAAAGTTGATCTTAAGACTTCAACAGTGGAGTCTTCTCGAGGAAAATATCAGAGTGACTTCATTACGCACTCGTCACCAGGCCTTAGACTCTTTCTTTCAAAAAGAAGAAATCCTTGTGTTCTGCAGCATCGATGTTGATGTTCTACATAAATGTTCGGCACATGAGCAACATGAATGATAGCTGTTTATAGATACTTCAAAACTGAGCTTCAAAGCGGTTTTGCTGAATGGCCGGAACTAGCTTCTATCTTCTTAAGATAATCTGAAGCTGGTTTTGGAGAGGATTAATGAGCTAGTGTGGCTGTCCTTAATGTAGTATCTCTGTTGATGGGTTTACAGTAAGTATATACAAAGTACTGTCGCTTTCGCCCACCATTGGTAGAACCGCACAAACTCATCATTACTTCTTTAAACAGCAAGCTCAATCTTATGAAAAACCTGGGAAAACTCATGAACAAGAAAGAGTAAGCGTTCAAATACCTATACTAAAAGTTCCATGGTCTTAGTGAAGGCAAAATTAAAGAGTGAGTTTTTGTGGGCTTAGATTAAATAGCTGTTCAGAGACCCGAGAAAGTTCTTCAAAATTAAAAAAAAAGGTTTTGAGATGCGTTCTATCAAATCTTAGTAAACTTCTTGTGGAATGACAAGCCCAAAAATTGCAAGCAACTGCCAACATCAATTGCCAACAACAGGCGAAAAGAAAGCTAAAGTCCGAAGCAGGCTAAGGTATTCTGAACATGTAACGTGCCTTCAAAAACTTTCCTTATTAGAGACGGACATGCCTTTTTTTAATGTATGGTGACAGTGCACGTTATCTGTCACAACCGTATAATTTTGATAGTTTGTCATGTCATGTAAATGTGTGTAATAATTAGTAATTTAGATTTTGAAACAATATTTATTATAATAGTCAAAATTAAAAGAAAATAATACGAAAGCGGATGTTAGAATGTTTACTATTAAACAAAGTTGAACGCTACGCTTCATGCTTGCAAAGCCATTTATTAGGATTTCTTGGGTTATGTCGGCACAAGAATTAACAATAGCATTACGAAGCTCTTCGACTATGTGACGTCTGGTCTTGAAAATGGTATTCTTTAAATATGGAAAAAGAAAATAGTCTTAAATTATCAAATCTGGAGATCTTGGAGGAGAATTAATAATTCTTGTATCGATAAATTCTTGCAAATAAGCTATTGTTTCTTGAGATTTGTGCGCTGGTGCATTATCTTACTGGAAATACCCTTCCGTAAGTTTATCATTTTGAAGTTTATTAACAAACAGCTCTAATAATTCATTTCGACATCTTTCAACAGTTCTGGTTTGATAAAAAAATATAGGCCACAATAATTCGTCTTCTTGAAGCCACTAGCCAGGCGCCTATTTTTTGTGGATGTAGCGTAGTTTCCACAAATTCATGAGGGCTTTCTGCAGACCAAGTTCTCATATTTTGCTTGTTTAAACATCCTGAAAGATGGAACGAAGCCTCATCCGAAAAGAAGCATTTGTCGAGAATGCCATTATTATTTATATTATTCTAAAACCATAGACAATACTGTGTTCTCGTAACAAAATCTACCTGTTTGAGTTTCGAAACTGCTTGAATTTTATATGGAAATAACTTGAAGTCCTTTTTTAAAATAGTATGATATGTTCCCACTGACAAATGAACTTGTTGTGATAATTTTGTGATTGATTTTTTGAATGAGTTGTCTACAAAGAAGTTCAAAATTGATTATTTTCATCGTCATAAAACTTCATTGTCAAGATTCGCGAAATTATACCAAAAAATAGAGTGACACGGCATAATAAGAATAAATTTTAATACTTGAAGAAATGAGATACAAAAACTTGCCAGTTTTGCTTTTGGGTGGCAGTGAAGAAAAATATTGTAAACTTTTGAAAAACGCATCCATTCCAAAATAAATTATTTCTAAGAATATGAGTATGTAAACTTTCGCAGCCTTTTATACGGTAGTTATATAACAGAGCTTTAATTAATTAATCTAAAATAGTAGGACAAAAGAAAGATTAAGAATTGAGGCAAAAAGGGCTCAGTATTTGGAGCCCATTTGTACAAATATTGAAGTAATGGAAAATAATAAATTAGTAGAAGCAGCTTAATACCAATTATAGAGAGCATTAGCAGGCCATGAGTTATTACCACGCCTGCGCCCGTCGAGAGATTTAAGATATTGTCGGTATTCACCTGTATGAAAAAGGAAACCGCAGAATCACAGACCTCTTTGGGCCGCAAGCGCCAGATTTGATCTCACTATCTCCGGCACGATTTACTACTGCGATATGGAAGGACTTAAAATCATAATTTTTTGCTGAAATGATTATTACTAGGGATAGTTTGAGGCTATAATTTGTTATATATCGAAATTGACAAATGCATTTACCTATAACAAGATTTTGGAAATTATTGTACCATTAGTAATTTAAACACCATTAACTTAACTTAATAAAAAAATAATTATTAAAATTTATCGCACGCAATGTAAGCGACTAAAAAAATTTGATTTAAGAAATGTTTTTACTATAAAAAAGAGTTGTAACCTACATCAGGTGCAAGCAACAAGAGACAACGAAAACTGGCTTTGATTAAATTTAGCGCAACCCAACAACCTTCCTCGGACTTACCTTGCGTGGGCGCAGTGATCTTAAATTTACAAGACAGCCAGCCAGTGCGAACGGTGTAGATTTCACTGAAGATGGTCGTACGATAAATTGATGTGAATATTGTGAAAATTGTGTGTAATCTATTATACAAGCAAAGAAATTACTAACTGCTAAATTAATGATTCTTTATTATTATTTTTTGGTATGTGACTATAACGATGCTATTATATATGACGCAAATGCAAGTTTTGAAAAATAATTAATCATTCGAAACGGCGTAATTAGTACCGCACTACCTTTCGAATTGTCGATAAAGTTCGAAGATAAACCACATCAAATGGAGTCGTTTCCGCTTCATGCATGGTCTTCAATGAAACTTTCTGTCCACATGGATTAATTCACTCTTACAACAGATTCTCCAGGTCCGATGATTTTAAACTTGAACTACAAATTTCATCATCAAATAACTATAAAAGCCGGTAGCAGGAATTAGAATCATGAATTCTATAGATGTTGTTTTATGCATTAGAAATACCTTACCTACAAATGGTCAAGCACACAATTAACCTGTAGCATAGACAACAACGCCAATCCAATCATATAAATTGAGGTTCGACAAACACTGTATGCCGCCAAGTAAACTTCTTATTTCGGTGTAAATTTACTTTATACAAATAACCACGCTGCGGCAAACAAACAAAAATACAGATAGTCTAGCCGAGATTCTTAACAGTAGTGTCCCCTGCAAACTCGTATTCCCTCTGCGAAGCACGTCACGCATGTCCGATAGGATAGCGAAATTCTTAACAGTAGTGTCCCCTGCAAACTCGTATTCCCTCTGCGAAACACGTCACGCATGTCCGATAGGATAGCGAAATCGCTACAGGTATACACCACCTACCAAAATATCTTAACGGAGTGAAAATCAATTACGTAGAATAACTGCATTAGAGTAAATTTCAAATATGTATTTGGAAATAAATATACCGTTTGTCGCATTTAAGATGAAGACACCCCATATTTTCGTTATCTGAAGGAATACAGATTTGAATTTTTGCACAGATTTACATGCTGATTGGTCACATTTTTTAAGATACTCAACTGAAATTTAAACTTCAAGCTCCGCCTACTACAAATTTACAAACAGGGTCAATTCTTGATATTTTCATCTCGTTAGAGATACAAAAAAAAATATTAAAAAAAGTTGTTCAGAATAGTATTCTAAGCCCATATACCGAGTTTCATGGCAAAATTCGCATTTTTATTTTTTTTGGTCTATACACAAAATTATTACGTTTATTTTTCAATTTGATAATTAGAGTGCCATGGATAGTAATAATTTGACATTAGTGCTAAATGTCAGTCAGATTAAACTTTGAGTTTATTGCGTTAAGTTCTAATCAGTGGTCACAGAAGTAAAATGCTATTAACATTAAGAGAAAAATAGAAATACTGCGGTTGTTTGGTGATCATGCTTGTAGTAGCAGAGAATTTGCTGCAGAGTTTAACTTGACGCATCCTCAACGTGCTCCAATTACGTATGGAAAAGCAGCCGCTGTAAATGCTCTTTTCAAAGAAACTGGCAGTGTTATTAAAATTTATCGGAATGTTCAACCTCGTCGAATACACCCGCATCCTGAAAATAGCGCTATATTGGCGGCAAATTGAGCAAATCCATGCATGAGCCTTCGAGATTTATCGTCTCAACTGAATATTAACAAGGATAAAATCAGAAGATGTTTCGTTCGGCACAAAATCAAGCCCTATAAACCGAATTTCTTACATACATTGAAAGAAGGTGATGATAATAAAAGATTAGACTATTGTTATTGGGTCCAAGGTAAATGGCAGACCATTTTCTAAAGAAGATTATGTTTACTGATGAGGCTACATTCACCACGAATGAGGTTGTATCGTCTCAAAATTGTAGATACTGGGCCAGAGATAATCCTCACTGGGTTATAAATTGTAAAGAACAAGATTCCCAGAAAGTCAATGACTGGTGTGGGATTTTAGGAGATCGAATACTTGGTCCTCTTTTCTTTAAATTCTTAAATTCTTTAAATTGATTCATTAAATGCTGGTCTAAACGACCAGCATTTAACTTCTTCGATAGGAAATTTTGGGATGCAGTTGAAAATCTTCCTCTTAATGTGCGACAGGATATGTATTTGCAGCTAGATGGTGATCCATCCATAATTCAAGAATTATGCGTCAATGGCCTCCTCCGAGGCCTCCCGATATTACACGCCTCGATTTTTATTTTTGGGGAATGGTAAAAAATAAAGTTTATAAAACAAGGCCCAGAAATCGAGTTGAACTTTGTGCCAGTATAAGGCAAGTCTGTCAAGAAATCAGCATCCCGGAACTTAGACGAATAGCTAAACACAATCGTAAAAGAATCGAAAAATGTATTCGAATAGACGGAGGACTAGTTGAGAGAGATCACAATTCGTAGTTAATTATTTGTATTATGAAAATTATTGCTTACTTATTCCTATATTTAATCAATTACCAGAAATTGTTTTCGCAGAACAATAAAATAATTATTTCTTTGTAAGTGCTTTTTATTTTACTGAAATATTTGAATACATGACACTACTAAATTGACAATGTGTCAAATTATTACTATCCATGGCATTCTAATAATCAAATTGAAAAATAAACGTCATAATTTTGTGTATAGACCAACAAAAATAAAATAGCGAATTTTGTCATGAAACTCGGTATATGGGGTGGGAATAGTATTCTGAACAACTTTTTTTAATAATTTTTTTTGTATCTGTAACGTGACGAAAAATATCAAGAATTGACCCTGTTTGTAAATTTGTAGTAGGCTGAGCTTAAAGTTTAGACTTCAGTTGAGTATCTTAAAAAATGTGACCCATCAACATGTATGACTGGGCATAAATTCAAATCTGTATTCCTTCATATAACGAAAATCTTCGTCATCTTAAATGCGACACACGGTATAAACAAAATTCGAAAAATTTTTACATTAAAATCAAATCGATATAAATGTATATGTGTATTTTAAGATAAAGAAAAAAAAAATTAAATGTTCTGGCATATGACAGAAAATAATTATAAATTTCGAAATTCACTTCTTATTAATTTTTCATTTTCATAATTTAATTTTAAAGTATGAAGAATTGATTGAAATAAGAATTATATCCAACCATTAATCCGAAAATTTTAAATCGAGCGCTTTATGTTTTTGATGTTTTTGGCGCCCAACGTGGAGCTTAATCTTAAAGTTTTAGAAATATATCTCAATTAGTAGAATATTAATGCAGGAATGTAGAGCTAATTATACTATTTTGTCGACTATGCTATTAAAATAAAACAACAAATAGTGGAATAAATAATATGTTTATTTTACTTAATTATTTTCATACAATAGTACTGTGGGATCACTGAAAAGAAACAGTAGTATAAACAACATCTTTGGAGATTGATAATATTATATAATCCAATACATGTATAACGAAAGGAAAATAATTAAAATTTTTGAATCAATCGTGTACATAACTACCCAAAATTGAATTCAATAAAATTCTGCGATAGTATCTTAACACATTAAAATCAGAGTTAAAACTCGTTAAGTTTACGACGTTGATGTTCACATTTCTAAATTTTCTGACATGCTATGCACAGCCATCGACACGACTTGTCGTGTTTAAACGTAAATTTTACCCTGAAAACGAGGTAACAGCCGGCAATTTTAAGTTTGTTTTCTCCTTTTTTTCTTTCTCCTCCCTTTTAAAAAGTTTGAGTTTTCGTGTTTCGATGTCGTTTCGTATATTATTTCTTAATTTGATGCAGCTAGATCATGGTGTTTGACCGAAATTTACTGGCGATGAACGGTGTACGTGTGTAATTTACTTAGAACGTGATATAAACTGTGGCATTTCGTCGACAAAGTGTTTCGTGCAGTATTTCAATAACGTACCTCCTTAAATGCTATCTGGTCGTCTTCAATTTTAGAACCGTTAGGAATTATAAATATAGGCGAAGATTCCTACATACATAATTTATAAAGCCGTAATGTTGGGTATTAAAATACACTTTGGTCGTTTTGTGGTCTATGAAAAGTGCAAAGATAATAACTTAATAATCCAATGAAAACCTGAGGAATACAAAAAAATAATAAAAGATATTAGTGAAGCTAACTTTTTTCTTCTTTTTAAAGAATAAGAATAATTAAATTTCTTAAGATATGTCTTTATGTAAAGTTTATACATTTCAAAAAATCTACTGCGCGTAAATATGCTATTCCTACAAACAAACTTTTTTTTTGAATAATCCCGTTTTCTTGATTTTGTTAAGTTATCATCTAGTTAATGAATAGTAGGCTTTAACAGAATCGTAAAAATTTCCTAAGAAGAGATTTTTTTCAGTTTTTTTTCTTATATTCTACAAAACAATATTCTATGAATTCCTATATTTCTTCTCAGTTTTATTAATATTTATTAGTTCGAAAATATACAATAGTATAGCAAGCGCCAAATAAGATGGCGAGAGGAGGGGGTGCGCCGAAACCATTTTTTATAAACGTCCACGTTATACCGATAGGTCCAGCCCGCTACGGGCATAGGCAACAATATACG
The DNA here is from genome assembly GCA_935421215.2 of Melolontha melolontha. NCBI lineage: Eukaryota > Metazoa > Arthropoda > Insecta > Coleoptera > Scarabaeidae > Melolontha > Melolontha melolontha. The sequence goes on along the minus strand of OW285242.1, from coordinate 92,373,272 downwards.
TATGGAACGTAATGCGATGTGGCAACGTGTGTACGATGCCACTCCGCGTGCGCAACATAAGTCCGATGGTCGAGCGCAACAGATTGCCCGTCATTCGTATTTAGCTGTGCATACGTAATGGTAGTTATCATGACGGTACATGAAGGTACAAATAGTTTCGTGGTATCTTGCCGGCAATTCCTGTCGAACAACCGCTGATTTATTTGCTGTAGAGTACGTAAATCGGCCTATTCCTTCGCATTCGACGATTGAAAGGATCGTAAATGCGTTTAGGAAATATGGCTGTGTAGTCGGAAATTGCCGCAAATGCCAACAAACTGACGAACAGCCTCATATCCCTCTAATACCTGCCGATCGGGAGGAGAGAGACGTGAGGGTTTGTTCGTTGGTTAAAATAGGCGACCTTAAGTGTACACGGCAAATTGCAGACGAAATCGGTGTTAGTAGAAGTACAGTAAAGCGGATTCTAAAACGCAACAAATATAAAAGTTACAAAGTTCGAAAGTGCCAGGAGATTTTTCCCGAGGCCAATTTTGCAAGGATGGAGTTTTGTGAGTCCGTGATGGAAAAGGCTAACAGGGACGAATATTTTATAAAAAATATTCTGTTTACCGACGAGTCTTCTTTTCCACGTCATGGCAAGCATAATCCCTCAGTCGTGCGATATTGGTCTCGAGAAAATAAACATCTAGCTCGTAATGTTAAAACTCAATACCCCGAAAAACTTCACGTTTGGGCGGGTATCTTGGGTGATAACATTATAGGGCCATTTGTTATCGACGGCAATTTGAATGCAGTAAAATATTTAGATTTGCTGCGAACACGAATTATTCCTGCTGTCCGTCAACTAAACGACGATTTTGATGCAATTTGGATTATGCAAGACGGTTGTCCCGCGCATAACAGCAGATTAGTAAGAGGGTTTTTAGAAAACACTTTTCCTAATCGTGTTATTTCCGGGATGGGTACGATAATATGGCCACCTCGATCCCCCGACCTCAATCCCTGCGATTTTTTTCTGTTGGGTTATGTCAAAGAAAATCTTTACGGTCTTCTAACAATACCGAACTTGCAACAGTTGCAAGTTAAACTGTTTAGAATTTTCTAGACAATAACCCCTAGAAATCTCGAGGGAGTGAGCCGGGAGTTTTACAATAGGCTCGGCTATTGTTTGGGAAGAGGGGGCGGTATTTTCGAATCCTATATTGAGTGACTTTCTTAAAATTTAAATCTATTTTGCAGAATTATTGATTTTTCTACTTTTATCTTTTAGAAAACGTTATTGTTTTTTTATTACTTAAAATTACTTTTCCGTAGCAGCTAAGAATACAATAATAATAATAAACTGGACCTTATTATGTATGAAACAAATGGGCAAATTACGTATACAGAACGAATATGCAAACGACTATATCCTTGCGCGGTTTAAGTCTTACTAAATTCTTAACTGCAATGTGCTGCAATTGAAGCTGGTGCGCGTAGAGGGGATTCGCTGTTGCCACTCATTGCTGACTATGGCCCGTTCCGAGCTGGACCTATCGGTATATTTTACTCTAATAAATTATTAATTTATTAAGTGATAGATGTGTAGTTTACGTCATCTAAGGTACTAAATACAAATCTCCCCAATACTTCTAATCTTGCGCAAACATACACCTCCGCTTGCCAACTTATCTGGCGCTTGCTATACATAATATTTAAACAAAAACGCGTAAGAAGTTGACAACAGTTTAATATTCGAAGCTATTCTTCGTCTTTTATAATTAGAAAATGGATCGCAAAGTGGCGTAAAAGTGGATTTGTGTGTGAGGGAAAGTTCCCAATTCAGTGTGCACCACTGGTAACTAAAAATTGATAAGAGAGGCTAAGGGTCAAATCTATTTCGTCCTATTTGTCAATATGTACAAATTTTAAATTCCTCAGAATTAAGTGCTCTCAAGATTTTGCACAAAATGAATTTCAAATGGCACTCGCACAAAAATTAAAATTAATGCTCTTTACTTTTGTAGACTAGCAGAACGTATCGATATCGTGGGGTGTCTATTGATAAGTAATAAAGTTCCTTTTTATTAAAAAAAAAAAGCCTGCCAATACACAAAATTTCCGCTATTGGGCTCTAGAACACCCATACAAAATATTTTAACAACCTATTCATTCATCTGAGGTAACAATATGGTGCACTATTTCAAGATCTGCAATTATTGGGTCTAATTTCTTCGAAGAAAAGAGATCCTCTGGAAATCTTTATAATTTGCTGTGGTCAGGAAGATCAGGCAATCTAACCATACCTGATTTCCTTCCATGGGATATTTCAAAGATGGGTATACTTAAACGAACTGTTAAAGATCTTAAACTGGCTATATAGAATGAAGTTCTCCCAATAGTGGAGCAACTGCTGCAGAAATTTTATACAGCGTTTATAAGAATGCAGATGAGAGCACACCATATTTCATTGACAAATCTTAATATTTGTGAATTATTTTTATGTTAAACACTTATTCTAATTATAAATACAAAAAATACTATTAACGTTTTACTAAATGGTAATATTACAGATGCGGTTGTGCCAGATATTTGAAGTAAACTAAATGCTAACTTATTATGTAGGACTCTAAGTGCATGGTATTTATAAAAGATGCAATAAATCTATAACTGAAACACAAATAGCTTCAAGTTGTATGGGAATCCGTCCTTCCAGGCTGTTAGATATTTTAAAAAATTTGTGTTATGTAAACAAGTTTAGTAAGAAAAACTTTTTAATACTAAATTAATTAAAAGAAAATTGTTATGTATAATAATTTAATAATAATTTTGAGGATATTAATTTGAGGATATGACAAATATATGCATATTTAATAAACATTCTTATTTACAATACTGAGAGGCTGGAATTAAAAAATACCACAAGGTAACAGTCTGAAACATTATGCTCGGGTTACCAAAGCATTGATACTATACAAAGTTATAGAGGAGGTTATATAGGAGGTTCATCTCAGTTACTTGATAGAAATACTATAGAACACCTTTGGTCTTTCTTTAAATATTTCGCTGAGAAACGTGTTTGTTTGTTTGTTTTAATGAAAATGGTCTAAAGCGATGAATACAAGAACGATGGGGTAAAATTCCATATATCAATTAGTAATAAACGCACGAATGTTAGAAATGTTCGCTAATTTTATTATTTTTGAATGATTACATTAGAAGACAAGCACTTTACCATACAATATTATTCAGATGTTTGAAGCAAACTAAAACTAACTTATATAGCAAGACTGTAAGGGGATCGTATTTCTACAATAGGCAGCAAGTTTTTAATTTAATCCACAGAGTAACAAGTTCAAATTATGAAAAATATGTTCCTTGTTACATATACAGGTTTAGAAAACGTGAATTGTGTATCTTTATTAAACTATTTAATTTCAAAATAAATTTATTTATAAACTTTATAATCAATTTAATTTTAGTCCTTTACTTTCTATGTGCATTATTTTACATTCATAGTTAGACATATGACTTATTACGATACTTTATCGAGCGGTCCTCGTATACGAAACGATCACGTTCTCACTTGTTTTGATTATGTTCGCTATATTTTTTAAAATTTTTAGTAATGGAATAATAATAATTTACATAGGTAAAATTTCGAAAAATATAGGGAACATAAACAAAACAAGTGAGAACGAGACCATTTCGTTTAAAACAAACTATTCCTTACAAAAAAAGCAATAACAAACAATAAAGATAAAACGGACAGTAGTGATCAGGGGTGTACAAGTTGACATGTGAAGACTGTAAAAAAGTGTATATAGGTCAGACAGGAAGAACCTTCCAAACTAGAATAGCAGAATACGAAAGAAGATACAGGGATAAGAAGACAGATTCTGTTTTTGCTAATCACTGTTTCGAATATAACCACAAATTCAATTCTAATTTCAAAACATTACATGTAGTAGACAAAAGTAAAAAAAACTCAATATGTTAGAAGCTTTAGAAATTAATAAAATTCATAATTTAGGCATAATTTTAAATGACCAGACAGAGGTAAATCACTCTCCCCTACTCAAATTAAAACTACAATAGGCCCACCCCCTCTTAGATTAGAATTTTTGTTTTTCACCTTTACATTTGTATTTATATATGTAAATAGGTACCAAATGTAAAAGTTTACAGTATATATATATATATATATATATATATATATATATATACTGTAAACTTTTTCATTTCCCCGATGAAGCCACAGTGTGGTGAAACATAAACCGTAGTCGACAAATTTTAATTTCTGTTTGCGTATATAGTGTATGCTTGTTATATCCAACGATTCCAGCTTTCAAACAGTGGAGGGAGAAGCAGAGTGGTGGACACACATACACATTTAACATGCCCTATTCCTACCGGGCCTACAACACGTATATTAATAGTCGATTTCAAATTGCATGTTTTTGCAAGTCAAGAAAAAACACAAATCATAAAATGGTATTATGCCGGTAGACACCTCAATGTACATGTACATACCCGATATCCACAAAAATTAAATGTATGGTCTGGTATTTTGAATAATTCAATTGTCGGTTCTTTCTATAGCGACATATCAGTAATGTCCGCCAAGAATTTTATTATAGGTTGGCATACAGCCAAGAACAATGTGGTGGATTATTTGAACCTTTAATTTAGAATATTTATTTTTTTATTATTATCGGAGAAGAGTTAATTTATTTTCTTTTTATAAGAGTTACATTTATTTTTTTCTTACATAATTTAGAATTAATATTTCATTTCATTTTATTTATACGCGGAAAATATAAGCTTGGTTGTACATCCTCATAAAAGTAATACACCATGAAATTAATATTTTTCTGTAAATATTCGTGGCGAATTTTATACGTGTTTCTAAGATGTGTTCTACAACCCTCTGAAGCAATAGACTTTCTGACAAGCTATAATCTGACTGAACCTTATCGTACCTCACTTAATCTACTTGCATACATTCATTGGCAACGTCGCTATATGTCTTTCTTTACTTTTTTCCGTCGCGCTCTTTTCCTCTTCTACTTTCGTACTAGAAATTAAAATTTGTCGATTAAGGTATGTAGTGTGTGTACAATGTAATATATATATTTTGAAACTAAACAACAATGAGTTTTCTATTCTATTTAATCGCTTTTTTGGCGGGATTTAAGTAAATTTTGTTGTTATTACACCATTTTAATGAAGATCATTAATATCTCTGCAACAGCTCACAGTATTGTATTGCCCAGATTTTAAAATAAATTTTAAAGTATATGCCCGACATATACAGAAGTTTAAGCTATAATGTGAATCACTAATATTCAATAGGAAAAGTATAGGAGCCAAACTGTTGCCTTGCGATCACCGAAAGTAATCGCTAATAAATTCAGAATTGTTAGTTATTATTATTAAAATTTTGTCGTTCAGGTAATTCGCGACAGAGAGGAAGGTGCGTCTAACACCAAATGATTGCAGTTTTTGAATTAAAAAGGTATGATTGACAAGATAAAAAGCTTTAGCAATGTCTAAATAAAAACTATTTTCGTGTGTGGAGTTTGAAAATTTGATATAAATGATTTGATGTAGATTGGTTTGGATCACATATTAGAGAACTTTTGTTATATTCTAAAACAATGATAATGGATGATGATTTTGAGCCGCCGCACATCTTCCAGATTAGTATATTGGGAAGTTTACAAAATATAAGTATATTGTGTCAGTTTTGAGTGATTTGAATAATGTCCGGAGTTCGAAAATAACTGAAATATTAATAATAAAGAAAACAATAAGTGATATGGTGCTTTCTTGAACTTAAATTTTCAATATTCAATTATATTGAAGAAGCCTGATAAGTGAAATTCTAGGGAAACGTAATGATTCTCAGAAGTCATCGTGTGGAATGGACCATTTTATACCTTTACTTGATATTTTTCAATAGTGTATAGTCCAGAATTAGATTTCTAGAATTTGGTACATAATTTCGTTGAGAAAACCCATAAACAATCATCTTAATACATAAAACAAAGACGGGTTAGTTACACCATTATAACTCAAGAACAGCTGAACCGATTTTAATGATCTCTGATTTGTTGGATTCGTCTCCGCCCCGAATAGCAAAATAACTATTAAAATATCGGAAAAATGCACGGAGAAAAATATACAGAAAATTAATTTTTAAATAAATTAGGTTAGGAACTCCGCCATCTTCCGCAATTGACAGCTTACGTCACGCACGCTTATAGCTTATTTGTAATAATTGATGTCCATTGCAAATCAGTGACATAAAAGTGTAAATTTACCCTTGTTGAAGAACCAACAGAAGGAAGTATATGATATATTAATGAAGGCAATTGATGATGGAAATGGTGGCTTATTTTTCCAGAATGCCCCCGGTGGAACTGGGAAGACATTCCTTATGTCATTGATTTTGGCCACTGTTTGTGCGAGATCCAACATTGCGGTAGCAGTTGCTTCTTTTGAAATAGCGGCCACATTGTTAGAATGATGCCGTTCAAATTGACGTCAAACCTTCAAACTATTGAACAAACGACCTGTAACATTGCAAAACACTCCGCAGTGTCCAAAGTTTTAGTAGCATCTAAAATCATCATCTGGGACGAATGTACAATGGTGTACAAACGCACATTGGAAGCACTTGATCGAACATTGAAAGATCTGCACAATGACTCGAGATGTTTTGGAGGCGCAGTGATTTTACCGTCTGACGATTTCCGCCGAACACTGCCAGTCATTCCAAGATCTACTGCTGCCGATGAAATAAACGCTTGCCTCAAATCATCGAATCTGTGCCGCTATGTGAAGAAACTTCAGCTGGCAGCAAACATGAGAGTTGCTGAACGATCCATCTGTTCCTGTCGACGAATCGAACGGAATGATTTCATTTCCCCCGAATTTTTGCAATTTCGTCTCATCGAAAGACGAGCTCATCAACAAAGTATTCCTGAACATCATTGCTAACCACAAAAACAACAAATGGTTTAGTAAGCGAGTAATTTTGGCGGCTAAGAACAAAGATGTGGATGACTTAAACTTAGTAATTCAGAATCAAATCGTTGGTACTCTGCATTAACTCAAATCTATTGACTGTGTAACAAACGAACACGATGCCAGCAACGATCCAACTGAATTTTTAAACTCCTTGGATGTGCCTGGTTTACCACCGCACAATTTATAACTGAAGGTTGGCTCGGTAGTCATCATGCTATCTTGAAATCTAAACCAACCAAAACTATGCAATGGAACGCGTTTGGTGATAAGAAAACTGATGATCAATGCGATTCACGCTACGATACTCAAAGGAAAATTCCAAGGTGAGGAAGTTCTCATTGCGAGGATTCCGATGATCCTAACCGATATGCCCTTTGAGTTTAAACGAATTGAATTTCCGATTCGTTTTGCATTCGTTGTGACGATTAACAAAGGACAAGGCCAATCCTTGAGTGTTTGTGGTCTAAATCTAGAAAATGTATGTTTTTCTCATGGTCAATTGTGCGTGGCATGTTCATGTGTCGGTAAACCATCCTCTTTATTTGTCCTTGCGCCTGATAACAAAACGAAAAATGTCGTATATCACAAGATCCTTCACTGAAGAGAATCAACCCGAGTGCAACCCATGCAGCAAAATACATAGCTTCAATAAAGTACCTGTCTTGCTGACACGCCATTGAAATACTAGATTTTTGTACTTTTATTGAATTTTTATTTTCTTTTTATCTATTTATCCTAATAAACTATTGAACTTAATCAATTTTTTGTATTCATTTTATTACGTTAATAAAATCCTAAATTAAGTTTAACTATAAGTTAACACGGCATTTATTGACTGTTAGGCGGTACGAAGTTCGCCGGGTCAGCTAGTAGTTTCATTAACAAAGCTTCATCCACAACAATACCAACGTGTTGATGGTTTACATTCCAACTCATACCTGGTCAGTTTAAATTTTTAGCAACACAGTTGAATTTGGATATCCAAAGGTGAGGCAGTTTAATTGTGTTAGGTTTCGTTGTTGAGCTAGGTTTTGTTGCACAAGCAATATTCTACTCTATTAAATACATCGGATTTGTACGAAAATACAAAACGGACATATACTTTTGTGTTCGACTGTATATTCAATAAATTTTATGTTTATAAGTATTCATTAGACCCATTTTAGATGCATCTTTTTCGAAACTAGTGAGGCAAGTCTTACATTCTTGTTAATGAAAAGAAAAACAAAATAGAAACAGGAAATACGTTATCAACTTTTCCTTATTAACTTTATCAAATATTATCAACTTTCTTACATGGAGCTTACTCATAAAGTACATAAATTATTCTAAAAACCTCGTTGCATTAATGTAATTAGCTAACAGATACATAAATATGTATATTTTTTATAGATAACCTACAACGGCGATCCATTACTATGAATATTTCAATTTTCAAGGTGCTCGGTGTGTTTTGTAAGTATACGAACGAGGGAGGGGGCAAAATGCGCGATAAATAACCTTAAAATGAAGACGATCGTAATTAGGAAAGACAACCTTTTAAATGGTCGATTAAATGTAATTATGTTAATAAATTTAAATACAGAAATGGTGTTTTTACTCGATATGAAGCCTATGTTAAAATTTAATTAAGTTAATTTCGATTACGTTTTTCATAAGTATGAGAAATGACACTCAAAAGTAGTGTTGTAGCTTTTTACGTTAAACTTATAATAAAAAATAATAAAAAAATTATAATTTTTGCTCAATATATACAGAATGCGAAATATGGAATAAGATAATTAAATTTCAATAGTCATCAAATTTAATTAAATTTAATTTAACTAAACCGAAAATGTGTTTTGAAGATACTAAAGATAATACTAAAAGACAATGTTTTTGAGTTAAATTTTTCATTTTTATTTTAGCAAAATGCATTTTAAAAATTAATCCAAATCTTGTACTGTAAATACTCGAATATAATTTCATGACAAATAGTTAGTAAAGAATTGGAATTTTAAATATTTGAAATCGTTTGTTGTTTCTGTAGGTGAGATAATACGAAGGATTTATTTTGTCTGTGTCTTTAAAGAAATATCCTGTTTTAAAAATCTAAAAATATATATATAAATTCTATTTACTAGATAGAAGGCAGACAGCAAATTAAATAACATTTTAGTTTGTTTATCAAACTGTTATTACATAATAAAATTACGGTTTCAGAAAAGAGAAGAATGCTATATTTTAAGGCATATTAATTTTAAATTTTCGTGTCGGCTGTATCTAAATTCAGATATTTCTATAATATAACAACAGTTACATACAATATTATCAATTTCCAAACGATGTCTTGACATATTTTGCTCGTTTTATTTCTTAATGTAACTAAATTAAGTAGTTATACATGCATGTTTATTTCATTTATTTCATCTCTTGTTTTCATTATGGATTTTTAACATATCGCACTAAATCTAATCATTTGAACTTCTCTGTTTCTTTGTATTATGTAGTATTGCTGAAAGAGGATATAGTGGGGGAAATGGACTATTAATTTTCTCTTTTTTTGTTTCACTATTGTCTATTCACTCATTTTTCACCTATATTATACTTCTTTATTAATCGTCATTTTTATTCTCCACTTGATCATTCCTTTCATTTCATTCACCATATTTGATTATTAATAAATATTTTGTTCCTTAAAATGTAACAATGTTTCCTGGCTTTATACACGGGGAGTAGGGGCACATATTTACAAATATATTACTCTGAAATAGTACGTCCGAATGACTCAAGAGAAAGCACGTATTTTTTCAACCCGAAATGATGCCTTCGTTGTACGCATATTTACAATATATTCCGCAGGGTGATGTACACGCACCTGTGTTTTTCGTAGATTATCAATTCGCGGATTTTGGTAAACCTTTTTGACATAAATTCTTGCAAAACGTACTTATATGATTCAATGATATGTTTCTCTAAGATAATATTCGTAAATTTAATGATATTTCTACTAGAATATGTTAAAAGTTTAGGTTTACGTATTGCATTGGATATTCTACCAAAATCCTATTATTTAAATTTTATTGTAATTTCTATTGTCGGGTTTAAAAATCATTTATTTTCCTCTCTTCTCGAATTCGGTCAAAACCGCTTTCTTTTATATATAATCATATTTATAATGTAATTATATATACAAATTATTGCACAATTTTTAATTTTTTGTTACGTAACACGCACTAATCCTTTCAGGTATTTAATAAAGACTCTATACTAAAGGGATTAGGCCTTCGCGTTTTTTCATCTTGCGTATCGGCTGTTAAATCCACACCACCTTCGGTTACCGGCGGATAAATAATTTTGTCTCTACTGGTGGTGCTGAAAGTTTCCGATTCGGCTCCCGAATCCCCGACCACGTCTATGTCACTATCACTATCAACGCCATCAGTACCTCTTTGGTTTAAATATTCGCGTTTTAAAGCAATCAGATCGACAGCTATGCCCTTAGCGCGAAGTTTTCGCGCTTGTCGTTCTAGTGCTTTTTGTAGCTTTTTTCTTCGACGGGCTCGTTCGCGGGCTCTCAGTTCAGCAGGTGGAATAGGTTCGCCTGAACAGGACTGTGGATGTGCATTGTGAGCTGGTCTACCTGGTCCTTTCTTGGTGTGTTCTTTTTTCCTCCATTTCGCTCGTCGGTTTTGGAACCATACCTACAAAACAAAAACGAAATCAATGATTAAACAAGTTTAACACTAATAAAATATGATATTTTAATATACACATTTATTAAATTGCAAATTTGGTGGGTTTTCGGCTGGAGAGGGGACCCCCTCCTCCTCAAGTCGAAAACCACCAAAATTAATGCAGTTAATGCAGTAAGTCATAGTGTTATATTTCTTATGATCATTTATTCAACTGTTTTTAGTTTTGCTTGAGCATATCAATTACAAAATAAGTACTTTAGTTATACTGCCGTATTGTCGACCATAAGAATAAAAATAATTTTTTTGTATGTTTCCATTCCTACTAAGTGAATTAAAAATCATTATTTGAACATCATTACATGAAAGAAAAAGAGAGGAACATACTGCTGTATAAAATCGAACCCAATATCTCCACATTACTTAAAATTAATTTAGGTTAATATTTTTATGACTAAGCCCATAAAATATATTTATGCGCATTTTGTGTAAATAACTTCTCTTTGAAGTATATACATTTTTACTGAGAATGACTTTATGATTAATTAATATGATTATCTATATAGACGTAATCTTGTATAACTGTTTATGATTTCTGCTGTAAGATAAAATTCTGGAAACCTGTCGACTATAAGAGAGTAATCCTTTAAACGTTTGAAACACCTTTTTATATGTACTTCAATTTTTTTTTCTTCGTTTTTAAACAATAAGTGTTTAGTTTCAAATATGGTTTGTATTTGAAATTCGTTCAGTTTATATTATATAACCATACGCAACCCTTGTGTAGGTTGATAATTTCATAATTAATTTAGTTATATAATTATATTCTTCATATCTGTATATTTACAGGTTACAGAATTCATAGCTTGAAGAATTTGGGAGACAAGTGTTATAATGTACTTAATTTAATTGGATTGAACCTTTATGAGCTCAATTTTTGTAGACAATATTAATAATAATACAATTATATATTTTTACCAATAATTCACGTGACGTTATTTGTTTATATCGTAACAATATTTACTCTTTTACTGAATACATTTAAATTAGGTTATATTTGTATATCCTTTTTTACATATCAGGCAATTCGTATACTATGATTAAATAGAACTCTACTGTACCCGAATGTATTCGATAATGTAGCATATAGATGTCGACTTATAATTAGAGTTGTTATTTTTACCCACATTCCAGAGTCCTACTCAATATAAGTTAGTACTTACAAATGTTTTCAATATACATAGATCGCGTTTTGTTAAGAAGGCGTGGCCGTAAGAAATTGTGACTCTGCGAGAGATAAATCGGGAAATTCTCCGATAAACTTTTTCACTGTGTCGAACATAGATTATCTTTCGTTTTGTTTCGTTCGGCATACTAATATATGTGTTTATAATATCACAAGTTCAACCGCCTCGCGTCGAGATCTACGCTTAACTAAAATATAAACATTTGGCCAGTATACGCGACCTAACACAATGCATACAATGAACCTGCTTGTCCTCAAATTCGCGATCTTTCTTTTGTAACTGGGTGTGTCTTGTAAAAAGAAACAAAACTTCTCGTACACATCTGTTACGATAAGTAATTTCTTTGTTAATACTTCAATCCTATCGTACTGTATATATTAACAAAAATGCCTAGTTCTAATTTATACGAAAACGTGTTTTTTATAAAGCCCGATATGTTTTGAAAACGTTCGTACGTGTATATTAAGTTATACTGAGTAGAATCCTGGAATGTGGAGAAAATCTGACAACTCTACTTATAACTATTTTGAAAGGAAAACAAATATTTAATTTAAAAATACAATCTCGAAATGTTTATGCAAATTTAGTATAACTGTAGTAAATAATTAAAAACCATTATAAACCTCGAATGTTTTATTCTTGTATATTTGAACAGTCTGCGCAGACGTAAACAAACACCGATCAAAATGGTGGTGGAAACATTTTTACAATCTTAGTAGAGGGGAGTTGTTTAAATCTAATTGGTCATTTAAAGCTAATCCTAAATAATTATATCTATTAATTTTAATGTACAACCCCACCATTACGCTTCAATAGGGGTAGCGCTCCAGTTATAAGGAAACACTAAATTTACCAGAGCCGGATCGAGTCGACGCATTTATTAAAATTTTTTTCTTTGATCTCCTTCGAGATAGAGTTTTCATTTATTAGCTTTTATGCTTAATATCATTGCAGCTATTACATATTAGAGTATGTCGGCATATTTTGTTTACACCCTGTATACAATATCAACCTGTCTACCACCATCAACGTATTGAGAAAATATCGCAAGGTTAGTGGCAGTAATTCGCTTTTACATGAAGCCATGCTTATCGGTGACATTACAGGTTTAATAAAAGGGTATAATTTTCGGTACAGTGAAATTTCAAAAATTTTTGCGAAGTTTTATAAGATGGCAATAAAGCGATAGTTGGTAATGTCTGCAGTATCTTCAAATTATGGAAACAGTTGTGATTTTTTCTCTCTTCTTATATTTGAACTAAACTAAACTTTACTCTAATGTAATAGATTAATTGAAACATATCCAACATCTTCCAATCCATCCGGGGAAAAATTCATCGAGAAATTCGCGAACAATTAAAGCGTAATGTGCTGGAGCACCATCTTGTTGAAGAGATAAACATTGACCAGCAAACACTGGGTTATTGGCAAGTTCTTCACGTAGTTCCGTCAACAAATCGAGGTATGCAACACCTGTTACAGTATTGTCGAAGAAATAGGGGCCGACGATTCCGAAGGCGCAAACACCAAGCCATACCGTTACTCCAGGCACGTTTAATTCTTCTTGAATGGTGATATGCGGATTTTCAGTGGACCAGTACACACAATTGTGTCTATTGATGCGCCCATTTAATTTAAATTGAGCTTCTTCCGACCACAAAATTGTTTTGAAGAAATTTTGAAAGGCTTCACATTGAATGACATACCATTCTGCGAACTGTAGCCGACGATCCGGATCATCTTCTGTCAATGCTTGTAAGAGGCGTGGTCTGTAAACCTTCAAACCTAGTTCCTTCATTATTCGCTGTAGGGTAGAACGAGAAATATCCAGTTCATTTGCAGTTTTTCGGACAGATCGCGCAGGCGATTAAATAAAACTCTGAGCTACAGTTTGTAAGTGATCATCTGTCCTAAGACTACGTGACCGGCCTGTGCGCTTGGAATCATCCACAGAACCGTTTCTTTCGAATCTTTTTATCAAGCGATAGACAGTCTCACACCTCGGAACTTGACAGTCAGGAAATTTTACCGCGAAATCAGAAAAAATGTGTTCATAATCAGCATGGTAACGATAGTACGAAGACACCAAGAATACCCGTTGCGCTACGGTATACCGATAATGTGGGCTTGTTGCCATGATAACGCGTTCACACACTTACAAACTCCGACAAGATATTGCTTCACACACAGACAACCGCTGTACTGCCGACAGACCAGCAGTCGACCTTGCATTAGGGGGAGAATGGCGCATGTGTATTTCATTTTGACGTTGCGCGACTTTTGGGCCACGTGGTACATGAGTGGGTAAAACCTCACCAGTTTTGTATAATACAAAAGTATTTTTAATAATATAAAATATTTTTAATAAATCTGGTGTGAAGAACACAAATACGAGTTCAATATTAATATTTTTTTGTGAACGTATCCTAACATATCCCTCCCCAGAGACGCAGATACGTATTTCATCTTTCTACAGATTCATCAGGAGAAAGCATATCCTCAGACACATTCACAAAAAAATAACGACTTCGCTATCTCACAGAAATTATTAAGACCTAGCGTAGAAGTACATACGCCAGATTTTTAATAAGATTTTGTATTATTAAAAATACTTTTGTATTAAACTTTACCATTCTTTTTTATTAGTAAAACGACAAAGAAATATACCCACCACAATCATTTTTAGTTTTTTTTTGCATATTCTCATATATACACGATTACACTTAATGAAGTTAATAAACACGTTTTGATCGCGAAACGACAAATAAAGTGGTTAATCATTATCGCTGTATTGTTCTGTTCTCTTGTGATGTTTTGTTGTGCGTGTGTAGTTGTGTGTTTGCGTTGTCGTTATTATTGACGCCTTTATTAGTTGAACGCCGCAAAACGGATAATGATGACAATTAAACGTATTTGCCCTGCTCATTGGCTAGTAAATGCTTTTAATATATTATAATTTATACGCTGGCAGTACTGAATAACGATAATGTTAGCCATAAATGATGATAACGCTCGCCGCGAAAAGAACGAACCTATTTATCTTATGTTGGGAATGAAACGATGAAGAAACAAATAGCTGGAAGTGAGATTTAATAACATCTTTGGAGTAGCTTCATTTACACAGATAAATGAAAGGGAGGGAATTCAGTGAATACAAAACTTCGCAAAAAATTAAAACAAATATCTTCTTGTTTTTTGTTAGTTTAATAGCTGTCAATAAGTAAATAATAATTAAAGAACTATATTATTAAGTAAAGATTTAATAAACAACCAAATTACAAAAAAATAATTTAGTTTATTTTAGGCAACTCTAGTCAATTTCAGCTTTTATAATCTCTTGTAGATTAAAAGCTTAAATGGAACTCTAATAGAGGATCATTAACTAAACATATATGATTGATTGACCAAGGAGATAATTGTTGAAATTTGATTACAACCTTATGAAAAAAGTAAAAATTTTTTCGCTTCAACTATTTATTGTAAATCACGACAATATTGTTTTGCCACATAATGACTTCATCAGCTGAACAAAAACTATACCGCCTAATTCTGAGTAAACGCAACGATCCGAATGTATGAACATTTCTCCCGCTTCGAATACAATTCCCCTGAATGCTGTAGGCGCGTCAACATCGATGTCATACATATAGCAAGCGCCAATTAAGTTGGCGCGAGGAGGGGGTTTAGCAACAGACTGTTTTGTGATTGGCTTAACATCGATATCATACATATAGCAATGGCCAATTAAGTTGGCGCGAGGAGGGGGTTTAGCAACAGACTATTTTGTGATTGGCTTAACGCGTTCAGGGGATTTTTATTCGGAGCGGGAGAAATATTCGTACATTCAGGCCGTTGCGTTTGCTCAGAATAAGGGGGTATATTTAAAATGCACAATGAGAATATATGTGCTAATATTAATCACCCCTTTGACTTCTAATATTTTATTCTAATATTAGCAAATGCCAATCTGGTTAAGCATTTATGCATAAAGAGGTTCATTTGAGTAACATCTCACCGGCGGCTCTTCCTAGCGCGGATGTATATTTTATTAGTCGCCGTCCGAACACCAATCAGTGCGCTTCGCTGATTTACAGTGATAAATAATAATTTTATGTCACAAAATAGCTAGAAAGAGTCCGTTTTACGATGTAGCTCGTAAATTGATAAAAGAATTTCCGGATTTACCTAATGTACAAAAGCAGTACAAAAAAGTTTGATATGTGTGACATGCCGCTAATGTGTTCAAGAAATTTCACTTCAAACGACATGTAAACAGTGTAATGCAACAGCAAAAAAAGTGGTGAGACGCTTTTGTTTCATTTAGTGTAACTTTCATATTGTGTAATGTACCGTTTAAGTTAGCTGACATGCCGGTCGGCGGAATAAATAATTTCGTGTATTTTGGAAGCACTACGGTTAAGAAATGTTACCCAGCCGGTAAAGACTACTAAATTTTCTATCATCTCTATGTGAACGTATTACACATATGATATTATCAATATTATTATCATATAATATTATCGAACAAACTTCGGTTGTTTATGTTATGGTACATACAATGGAACCACATCAAATGTCACCTTCAATTTTACTAGTTTGCAGAAGAGTATAACAATGTACTGCCGAAATAATTTCATAGTTAATTGGAAATGTTTGAATTTGCACCAAACCAAGTATTAATATTTATGAGTGATAGTACCGCAAATATATTATCTGTAGGTCGATCTTAAAAAAAGATTTTGTTAACTTGTTACATATTACGTGTAAAATCCATGCTTTACATCTGTTGGCAGAAACTATTTGTAAACATTATCCAGATGTAGATGCATTAATTGCAAGTACAAAGGCTGTTATTCTTAAATCCCCAAAACATGTAATAAATATTTTGATAATATTAAGAACGTGGTTTTTAGTTTCGATCCTAAAGTAACTATCAAGGAAAGCCAGTTAAAATTTCAAGATATGTTAAAACAGATTAAAACAATATTCAGAACAATTACGTCGGACTAGTAAAGACAATAGGAAAATTTAACAATCCTTGTTAATGCACAGCTATGCGCGGTAGAAGCCGCGAAAAAGTTTGTGTTCTAATAAAGGTTTGAAAATGTTTTAGAGATAGATTCAACATTGCCACATTAAGACAAACTTCCACCGAAACGCCATGATGGATGCATGAAGAAAAGCAGGTTTCGGTATAAATAAAAGAAGAAGAAGAATACAGACTTATGAAGGTGTCTCAATAGAACTGTTAAGTTGTTTTAAATATTATTTTAATTACGAAAATATAAGATCAGTAGTTGTAGAACACTCGCTTTCTGAATATAAGTGCATTTTTTGTCGGCAACGCACTCAGTTTGCGTAAATTACTGCACATCTGATATTGCAAATATTTAACCGATTTTACCCAGTTCGTGACTTCACGGAAGACGTTTAAAACGGTAAGTGTTCCAACACTTTTTATAAATTTATAACTTATTGTTTATTTATATAGGTTTCGGTGCGTTTCTGTTTTTAACAGTAATAATTTATTACAATAAACGAGCGAAGTGCGCTATACATTGCCCTGCGGCGGCTGCTACAAAATATACCTCGCGTATTCTTTAACATAAAACTTTCAAATATCTCGAAAAATAAGCAGTTCACGAAAAAAATGTCCAGATTTAAAATTTAATAATTCATTTGAGGAAATACATTAGTGCTAGAATTAGTCCCGCTGTCCACGTAGGTGGGGCGGGGGTAACTTCGAAATCTTAAATATGAACCCGTATATTTTATTACAGATTCGAATTCTACTAGAAAAAAATACGTAGGATTTATCTGAAACATTTTTTCGATTCATGATAGATGGCGCTGTAATCCATGAAATTAAATTTTTTTTTAATTTATCGCTCTGACAACCTATGCATACGATTCTCCAATACCTGTGCAACAAAAAATACGTTTTCTTTGTAAATAGTCAAAACTAGTCTTAGAAAAACTTTATTCATTTTACAAATTTTGAATAACTGGGAAAGTGTCACCTGTAGAAATGTAAATTGCTGGTGAAGAAATTACTTTTAGCGTAACCAACAACAATGGCGTGTCTTGGGGTACATGACTAATCCGAGTCTCTTCGATTCTCACGTATCATTTATGTAAGTCCCATCGCCTTTCACTTATTAGAGTGCTAGATTTCCCCTTGCCTCGTTATATTTCGCTTAAAGTAAGTGCTCAAGTGTTCAATACATTTATTGATCCGCAGTTCAAATGAGAGCAGACAACTGAGAAATGTATCCTGCTGAATTTCGGTGCAAGCATTTCTGATTCGCTCAATCATATTTTCACGTGTTGTTGGTACTTGATTGTATACTTTGCGTTTGGGATAACTTCATAAAAAGAAATCTGGCGAAAGTAAGATCTGGTGATCTAGCAGGCCAATTTACTGCAACGGCTCTACAAACCATTGAAGTTACGATCAACAGCTCTAGCGACCATTGAAATTACGATCATTTACTTCATGTGCTACCATGGACATCCATAATGTTGAAACCGCATGTTCTGTCGCACTTCTCAGCTAATGTCTTCAAATAGTGCTAGTAGTTCATTTTCCAAAATGTCTGCGTACATTTAACTATTCAAGTGGCCTTCAATAATGTGGAGGCCGATGACTTTGTTCCAAATTATTCCATACCCGGCGTTGATAGTCCAAGGGCGCTGATATTCAATGTGGTGAAGCCAGTGCGGATTTTCAACACTCCAGTATGTGTATTGCGTCGATTAACCGTTCCGTGGTTTGTGAAAGACGCCTCGTCGGAGGACAACACGTAAGGAAAAAATTTGGGGTTTTGTTGTAATTGTTCACATGCCGACTGACAAAAGAATCAACGCCATGAAGATCTTGATGTAAAGACACACGTGATATTGATAATATTTATGACGTTTTAAATTTTACAAGCACCGGTGTGAAATAATCCAGAATCGCGAGCTATTTTTCTTGTGTTAACATGAGGATTAACAGTCACTGCAGTTAACAGAGAGACATTATTTTCTCCGGTAACTGTTGCTTGACGGCTCCTTTTTTTCGGTTGAATACTTCCACCAGTAGTAAATTGTTTGATAGTACGGTAAAATGAAGTACGTGAAAACACCCCGATAAGTCATGACTCATGATTAGAGCTGAGGATGATTGCGGTATAACCATGGTTATATCATGTAACCATAGTAAATTACTATGGTTACATGATATAACCATGGTTATACCGCAAACATCCTCAGCTCTACTCATGATTCATGACTTATCGGAGTGTTTTCACTTATCCTGAATAGACAAAGTGTTATTTATTTGGGCATTTGTTGTATATGTATTCGCTATTATATAAGTATTGCTTATTTTTTATGTGTATGAAAGTTATTATGCGCTTCTCCATGTGCACTATAACGTTATTTGTGCGTACGCAAGTGCTCGGAAGGACTGCTACATCTATAGTTTTGAGGCGGCATAGGGAATTCCCGTTTGAAACTATCTTTGACGATTCCGCAATTAACGAAGGAAGAGAGGATTACTATCGGAGCAAATGGTTCTAAAGTGAACTCAGCGTAGAACCAACCAAAGCCACAGCGACAGACTAGCCCAAAGAGTGGACTTAAACACAGCGTATAAGTGGAGAACTAGCCAAGAAAGAGTGGTTCCAAAGTAGTGCAGACACCATGTTAAATTTAGGTCTGTACTAAAGAAGTGTAATTTCATACACGAGTAAAGCCTACGAAAGTTTGCTAAATATGCCGACCTAAGTGTGAAATAGGCTACCATTCAAATATTGAATCGATTCTGCCTTTACTTGATGTAAATCCATATCAAATAATAAAAACACACAATGTTGTATTAGATTTACACTTTATTTAATAATATTTAATAATGACTATATAACAGCTGTTTCACCGTACAACGGTTTCTTCAGATATAAACCGCTTGTTATATAAAATTAATTATTAAAGTCTTCTATTGACATGGGTGTATTTAATATACCCCTATTAAATATACCCATGTCAATAGAAGACTTTAATTCAGAATACAACATTATAAAACAGATTGCATTCAATAATGGTTATGACCCGAATATAATAGATAAAATAATATCAAAAAAACGAGAAACTAAAGCAATACAAGATATATATCCGATTACTAGAGATCATGACAAGAAATTTAAAATTATTACTTACCTAGGCAGACAAAATAAACCATTGGAAAAATTTTTAAGAAAACAAAATATAAACATAAACATTGCATATAAAACCAACAACCATATTAGTAACTACATCAAAAACAATAAAAGTAAAACAGCACATCATAATAAGTCAGGTGTGTATAAACTAACTTGTGGCACATGTACTAAAACATATATCGGGCAAACAGGTAGAACGTTCAAAAAGCGCATATACGAACATTATTATTCGTTTAGAAATGGGAAAACAGATTCAGCATACTCCAACCATTTAATTGAAGAAAGCCATAGTTTTAATAATAATTTCAAGATCCTAAACGAAGAAAAGAAAAGTAAGAAACTCGATTTATTAGAAGCAATGCAAATTAATAAACAAAAATTTTCAAATAAATTATTAAATGACAAAACAGAGCTTAATTCCTCCCCTCTGTTGAATTTATTTCCTATTTTTGATTGAAATATTTTGTTAGATATGTGTCACTTATAATATAATTTATGTTATCTATATGTATTCCTACTAAAAGAGGCGGGTAAAAATATTTCGGTTTCCAATTTCTGAGAATACCATTAAGTAATAAAATAAAAAATATTTACGTTTAAGTCAAATGTTTTATAGTACCGCTTGTTATATCTGAAGAAACCGTTGTACGGTGAAACAGCTGTTATATAGTCATTATTAAATATTATTAAATAAAGTGTAAATCTAATACAACATTGTGTGTTTTTATCATACCATTCAAATAAAATGGATAATCTTCTTAAAAAATAAGTACAAATGGAAAAGTATACATCAGTGTGAATTGTGCCGACGACCACGTTAAAGAAGAAGAAATTCTCGTAAGCTCCGTCCACAAGATTATAGTCGACGCAAAGACTGGATTATAGGAATGGGGCACGCCATATTTTCAGGTAAGTGAAAATACATATATCATTTTTGCACAAAATGTATATATGCATAAATTAACTATTAAAGACTCGATTATTTATAATTTTAAGTCATGAAACAGACATGTAAATAATTACATATCTGTAACTGTATACTTGGACAATACCTCGTATTTTCAGCATTTACTTTTGCTTAAGACATATGTTTCTGCCATCTATAGGCGTCGTCAGTTAAGCTAATGAAGCAATGTATATAAATGATACAAATCTTTATAAATAGATCTGTATCTGTATATGACATTTAGCCGAACCGCCTATTAGATAAAGCAAATCTCATCCTATCAGGTGGCAATTATTTAATAAGTGACATCTGACGGACGAAAGAGACTTTACCGAAAAAAGCGATCTTTCATTTGACCCGCTAAGCTGGTACGAAACGATAACAATACGGGTGTAGGTCCTTCAAAAACGAGCCAGATGGGGTAAATATACAAAAAAGGTTTTAAATATATCTATACGTTAATATGCCGTATAACGCTTTTGTTTAATTATGAAACAGACATGTAAATAATTTACATATCTGTAACTGTATACTTGGACAATACCTCGTATTTTCAGCATTTACTTCTGCTTAAAACATATGTTTCTGCCATCTATAGGCGTCGTCAGTTAAGCTAATGAAGCAATATATACAAATGATACAAATCTTTATAAATAGATCTGTATCTGTATATGACATTTAGCCGAACCGCCTATTAGATAAAGCAAATCTCATCCTATCAGGTGGCAATTATTTAATATGTGACATCTGACGGACGAAAGAGACTTTACCGAAAAAAGCAATTTTTCATTTGACCCGCTAAGCTGGTACGAAACGATAACAATACGGGTGTAGGTCCTTCAAAAACGAGCCAGATGGCGGTAAATATACAAAAAAGGTTTTAAATATATCTATACCTTAATATGCCGTATAACGCTTTTGTTTAATTATGAAACAGACATGTAAATAATTTACATATATGTAACTGTATACTTGGACAATACCTCGTATTTTCAGCATTTACTTCTGCTTAAGACATATGTTTCTGCCATCTATAGGCGTCGTCAGTTAAGCTAATGAAGCAATGTATACAAATGATACAAATCTTTATAAATAGATCTGTATCTGTATATGACATTTAGCCGAACCGCCTATTAGATAAAGCAAATCTCATCCTATCAGGTGGCAATTATTTAATAAGTGACATCTGACGAACGAAAGAGACTTTACCGAAAAAAGCGATCTTTCATTTGATCCGCTAAGCTGGTACGAAACGATAACAATACGGGTGTAGGTCCTTCAAAAACGAGCCAGATGGCGGTAAATATACAAAAAAGCTTTTAAATATATCTATACGTTAATATGCCGTATAACGCTTTTGTTTAATTATGAAACAGACATGTAAATAATTTACATATCTGTAACTGTATACTTGGACAATACCACGTATTTTCAGCATTTACTTCTGCTTAAGACATATGTTTCTGCCATCTATAGGCGTCGTCAGTTAAGCTAATGAAGCAATGTATACAAATGATACAAATCTTTATAAATAGATCTGTATCTGTATATGACATTTAGCCGAACCGCCTATTAGATAAAGCAAATCTCATCCTATCAGGTGGCAATTATTTAATAAGTGACATCTGACGAACGAAAGAGACTTTACCGAAAAAAGCGATCTTTCATTTGATCCGCTAAGCTGGTACGAAACGATAACAATACGGGTGTAGGTCCTTCAAAAACGAGCCAGATTGTGGTAAATATACAAAAAAGGTTTTAAATATATCTATACGTTAATATGCCGTATAACGCTTTTGTTTAATTATGAAACAGACATGTAAATAATTTACATATCTGTAACTGTATACTTGGACAATACCTCGTATTTTCAGCATTTACTTCTGCTTAAAACATATGTTTCTGCCATCTAAAGGCGTCGTCAGTTAAGCTAATGAAGCAATATATACAAATGATACAAATATTTATAAATAGATCTGTATCTGTATATGACATTTAGCCGAACCGCCTATTAGATAAAGCAAATCTCATCCTATCAGGTGGCAATTATTTAATAAGTGACATCTGACGGACGAAAGAGACTTTACCGAAAAAAGCGATCTTTCATTTGACCCGCTAAGCTGGTACGAAACGATAACAATACGGGTGTAGGTCCTTCAAAAACGAGCCAGATGACGGTAAATATACAAAAAAGGTTTTAAATATATCTATACGTTAATATGCCGTATAACGCTTTTGTTTAATTATGAAACAGACATGTAAATAATTTACATATCTGTAACTGTATACTTGGACAATACCTAGTATTTTCAGCATTTACTTCTGCTTAAAACGTATGTTTCTGCCATCTAAAGGCGTCGTCAGTTAAGCTAATGAAGCAATATATACAAATGATACAAATATTTATAAATAGATCTGTATCTGTATATGACATTTAGCCGAACCGCCTATTAGATAAAGCAAATCTCATCCTATCAGGTGGCAATTATTTAATAAGTGACATCTGACGGACGAAAGAGACTTTACCGAAAAAAGCGATCTTTCATTTGACCCGCTAAGCTGGTACGAAACGATAACAATACGGGTGTAGGTCCTTCAAAAACGAGCCAGATGGGGTAAATATACAAAAAAGGTTTTAAATATATCTATACGTTAATATGCCGTATAACGCTTTTGTTTAATTATGAAACAGACATGTAAATAATTTACATATCTGTAACTGTATACTTGGACAATACCTCGTATTTTCAGCATTTACTTCTGCTTAAAACATATGTTTCTGCCATCTATAGGCGTCGTCAGTTAAGCTAATGAAGCAATATATACAAATGATACAAATCTTTATAAATAGATCTGTATCTGTATATGACATTTAGCCGAACCGCCTATTAGATAAAGCAAATCTCATCCTATCAGGTGGCAATTATTTAATATGTGACATCTGACGGACGAAAGAGACTTTACCGAAAAAAGCAATTTTTCATTTGACCCGCTAAGCTGGTACGAAAAGATAACAATACGGGTGTAGGTCCTTCAAAAACGAGCCAGATGGCGGTAAATATACAAAAAAGGTTTTAAATATATCTATACCTTAATATGCCGTATAACGCTTTTGTTTAATTATGAAACAGACATGTAAATAATTTACATATATGTAACTGTATACTTGGACAATACCTCGTATTTTCAGCATTTACTTCTGCTTAAGACATATGTTTCTGCCATCTATAGGCGTCGTCAGTTAAGCTAATGAAGCAATGTATACAAATGATACAAATCTTTATAAATAGATCTGTATCTGTATATGACATTTAGCCGAACCGCCTATTAGATAAAGCAAATCTCATCCTATCAGGTGGCAATTATTTAATAAGTGACATCTGACGAACGAAAGAGACTTTACCGAAAAAAGCGATCTTTCATTTGATCCGCTAAGCTGGTACGAAACGATAACAATACGGGTGTAGGTCCTTCAAAAACGAGCCAGATGGCGGTAAATATACAAAAAAGCTTTTAAATATATCTATACGTTAATATGCCGTATAACGCTTTTGTTTAATTATGAAACAGACATGTAAATAATTTACATATCTGTAACTGTATACTTGGACAATACCACGTATTTTCAGCATTTACTTCTGCTTAAGACATATGTTTCTGCCATCTATAGGCGTCGTCAGTTAAGCTAATGAAGCAATGTATACAAATGATACAAATCTTTATAAATAGATCTGTATCTGTATATGACATTTAGCCGAACCGCCTATTAGATAAAGCAAATCTCATCCTATCAGGTGGCAATTATTTAATAAGTGACATCTGATGAACGAAAGAGACTTTTCCGAAAAAAGCGATCTTTCATTTGATCCGCTAAGCTGGTACGAAACGATAACAATACGGGTGTAGGTCCTTCAAAAACGAGCCAGATTGTGGTAAATATACAAAAAAGGTTTTAAATATATCTATACGTTAATATGCCGTATAACGCTTTTGTTTAATTATGAAACAGACATGTAAATAATTTACATATCTGTAACTGTATACTTGGACAATACCTCGTATTTTCAGCATTTACTTCTGCTTAAAACATATGTTTCTGCCATCTAAAGGCGTCGTCAGTTAAGCTAATGAAGCAATATATACAAATGATACAAATATTTATAAATAGATCTGTATCTGTATATGACATTTAGCCGAACCGCCTATTAGATAAAGCAAATCTCATCCTATCAGGTGGCAATTATTTAATAAGTGACATCTGACGGACGAAAGAGACTTTACCGAAAAAAGCGATCTTTCATTTGACCCGCTAAGCTGGTACGAAACGATAACAATACGGGTGTAGGTCCTTCAAAAACGAGCCAGATGACGGTAAATATACAAAAAAGGTTTTAAATATATCTATACGTTAATATGCCGTATAACGCTTTTGTTTAATTATGAAACAGACATGTAAATAATTTACATATCTGTAACTGTATACTTGGACAATACCTAGTATTTTCAGCATTTACTTCTGCTTAAAACATATGTTTCTGCCATCTAAAGGCGTCGTCAGTTAAGCTAATGAGGCAATATATACAAATGATACAAATATTTATAAATAGATCTGTATCTGTATATGACATTTAGCCGAACCGCCTATTAGATAAAGCAAATCTCATCCTATCAGGTGGCAATTATTTAATAAGTGACATCTGACGGACGAAAGAGACTTTACCGAAAAAAGCGATCTTTCATTTGACCCGCTAAGCTGGTACGAAACGATAACAATACGGGTGTAGGTCCTTCAAAAACGAGCCAGATGACGGTAAATATACAAAAAAGGTTTTAAATATATCTATACGTTAATATGCCGTATAACGCTTTTGTTTAATTATGAAACAGACATGTAAATAATTTACATATCTGTAACTGTATACTTGGACAATTGTCCAAGTATACATTTTGTATTTTAAGTCACTAAATATATGAATTGACTTATGGAAATCCATTTTATTTAGTATTAATTTGTAATTTTATTTCGTTGTTTGTTATATTAAATTATTTATTGCCTGTTTATTATTTAAATTGTTAATCTTGCCAGTGTGTCTGATTTATTGCATTTAATGTCATATATATTATTACATAGAGCGATTGAGATTCCATTTGATACGCGGTCATTTACGTTGTTTGTTTTTTTATCTTATTAAAAAGATGCGTTTTGGTATTTATCGCATCTTATTAGAATATGGATCGTCTTGAGAAATTATTTAGTAACCGCAAAGTCTACGTAAATTAAGTAGTTATTCTGTTTATTATTTATACATCATTTAAATAAAGTTAAGTGTCATCATCCCACGTACTCTATATGTTTATCAATATATAAATTCTATTTATCTTTTAAGGTTCCAAACAAAACAATTCAAATTACAAACATATTTAACTAAAATTAAAATAAGACAAGAAGGGTACAAATTTATTGCAGTTTCCCGAAGTAAAATGCTGTAGATATGCTTTCTACATTTTACGACGCTAATTATTCGGATTTATTTTAATAGAAAAAAATCGCCCTTTCACGTCCATGGTTTGCCGGACCATTGCTCTAACCACTAAGCTATTAAGGATTGTGATTTCTAATCGTAGTGGCAATGCCTTAAGTCACATTAAGGAAACAGATGTTTATTTCGCCCGTAGTCGGCAGTCGCTGCAAATTTATGGCATTTTCGCGAATGTAAGATATGCTTTCTACATTTTACGACGCTAATTATTCGAATTTAAAAATTTTCTATTAAAAATTCGAATAATTAGCATTGTAAAATGTAGAAAGCATATTTACATTCATATTACTTGGCGAAAATGCAATAAATTTGCTACAATTTCCGACTTTTGGCGAAATATACATCGGTTTCCTTAATGTGACTTAAGGCATTCCCACAATGATTCGAAATCACAGTCCTTAATAGCTTAGTGCTTAAAGCAATGGTCCGGCAAACCATAAACACGGCTTCGAATATTGTTTAAGGGCGAATTTTTTCCATTAAAAAATTCGAATAATTAGCGTTGTAAAATGCTTTCTACAGCATATTTACAAAAAGGGTACAGTTACAAAATCAATAAAAGTTATCTTTTTATTATTATTAACTCTTCTTCAAAATTCAAATTAATTTTATTCTTTTCATTTTTATTCTATTATAATAACAATGAATTTCTTCAAAATGATCAAATTCATAAGGAAACAAATTAAAAACAGGAACTATTTCGCACCTCATATAAGCTGTTTAATGGCATATAATTAAAAATTATAACTCTTTGTGGGTCTAAATTATAAATTTGAATATTCAGCATTACGCCTTTAATTAATACAATAAATTCATTCGGAGGTAATATGAACAAGTTATGTTTATTCTTGATTATATTTGGTTTTCCACTAAGATGAAAAGACAAGAACAAAAAGAAATGAAATAATAAAATAGATTGTGTAATTGCCTGTATTTACATATTGTAAATGATCCATGTCATTTACAATTCTAGCAAAAGAACCAGCGGGTATTACATGAATATTTAAATAAAAAGAGTCTTGGGCATTTACACATATTCTTACTTCCAAATGCTAATCTAAATTATGCAAGAGAGCAAATTAATATTCGACACATCGCCTCAAAAAAGAAAAAAAGGTAATAATTTCACATCTAACTATATATGAACATGATGAATTAATAAACCATTAAGAGTGAAAAGAACAGTAAAATGAAATTACCTCACATCCGCGTCGAAAATAATGGCGATAACAATAAATAAAAATATGGTAAATTTAATTTACTGTTCATACCGGGGGAATTTTACGTATAACATTTAACACAAGTTGATATGGTCGTTTCCCCTTGTACTGTATATCGGTGCAATTAATTATTCTAATTTTTGCCATTACGTCGATTCTTACTGTGAAGCGAAAGCGTTTTTTCGGTAATTTTGGGGTAATTCCTCACCAGATAACGTGCGTATTCAAATCGACACGAATTGAGTTTATGTGGAAAAAATGCGAGTCTCCCGCGGTTCGGCTTGTTATTATTTGGAAGTATCTGAGCATGACTTGAAAAATTTATGTTTTTTAATGTATTCTGACATTATCTTTAAAATGAAAATCTCATGAGAATTTTATTACCGAAAAATTTCATTTATTAATTTAGTTCGACCTAAGTAAATTATGAAAATGCTAGCTAATTGTTATAAATAATTAGCATGCAAATAAATGATGGGTGCCGAATATTAGGTTTGATTCACAACATGCTTTTATACGAGAGTTCATTACAATTGTTCTTGGTTTTGTTGAAAATAAGCTAATAATTATAATTCTTAGGTTATATGTTATGATGTATTCCCTGTATCTCTAACTGAAATTGAAAGAAATTATGTCTGCTTTTCCAGATAAGACAACAATAGGTGATTATTTAGTTTATTCGTAATACCAGTAAAGTGTTAGCAAGCCGTTACAGATTGTTATTAATTTAGCTCTGAAAACGTGTGACTTTCCTGATCGATGGAAGAAAGCTAGAATTACGCCGGTTCACAAGATGTGTGATGTATCGTGCTTGGAAAATTATAGCTAGTATAATTTTCCAAGCTATATAACTAGTCTTTATAACACTCGTGCATACATCCAGCAACCGACATGGATTCTTGCCATTGCGGTCTACTGTTACTAATCTAACGATAGTGACTCGAAATATTTGTGAGGTATTGGTAATAATGGTCAATTAGACGTTGTATACGCTGAGCTTTCTCGAACCTTCGATACTATTGACCACATAATTTTATTAAACAAACTGAATGATTTCAGATTTAGTCCATCTGCGTTAGTACTTATTGCCTTATACGTAGTGAATAGAGTTAATTATATATTTTATAACGGCTTTTACTTTTACCAATATATTTCAACATCTGGTGTGCCTCAGGGCTCTAATCTTGGACTTCTTCTTTGTCGGATTTTCATTGATGATTTCTTCACATCTTTCAATTGTTTTGGGCTGGTACACGCTGATGACACTATATTATACTTAACCGTCGAATCACAGAACGATGTTGATGCCTTGCAAGATAATATTAATGTGTTTGCGGATTGGTGTAGTAAAAAGGATAAGTAAATGCTGTGTTGTATCTTACACGCGTAAAATTAATAAAGTGTAGTCATTATATAGTATTCGTGGCCAAAAGTTACCTCTATCAGTGATTTTGGCGTTAAATTCGACTCGGGTATGTCCTTTAACTTACACCTTTCGAATATCATTTCATCTGCTTCTAGAAAGTTGGGCTTCGTTATGAGATCTATTAGTCAGTTTCACGATTTGACTGTTCTGAAATCGCTGTGCCAGGCTTTTGTTTTGAGTAAATTGAAGTATACTTCGGCAATATGGTCTGCTTACTACTTGACACATGACTCCTCACTTTAACGGGTTCAAAGGAGATTTCTGAAATACCTTTTCTTCAGATGTGATGGCATATATCCCGAAAGAAATACTGACCAAAACCGCCTTCTAGACAGACATAATGTCAAATCTTTAAAACGTCGTCGAGAGGTTAATGCTGCGCGATTTATATGTAAGTTAATTGATGGTCGAATTGACTCGCCTGAAATATTAAACTATATAGTTTTTCAAGTGCCTCGAATGACGTCAGGATCTAATTCTACTTCTTACGCACCAAGAGCTAGAACTAACGCGTTACTAAGAGCTCCAATTAATTTTATGTACCAATGTGCGGATACTATTTATGGTGACATTTTTACAGGAGGTGTTTAGATTAACTTTTTGTTTTAGTTTATTAGTGTACTTGCTTGTTTTATTTCATACATTTATATTTTGTATCTTTATATAATTTAGCACACATCTGCTTCTTTCTCCTACTTTTTTTTTTATGTATTTGTCCTAGAAATGGAATTATCTGTTGGGCAATAAAGATTATTGTTATTACTATTATTGTTATTATTATTATCATTATGTATTTCTCACTACAGTTCTGAAAGCAAAATATTTTGTCAGAAAATGAAAGTTAGTTCTCTATCATCATATGAACTGGAGTTTTAAGCAGTAGGCAAAGGTCTATTAATTTACTTACTTATTAATTAACAGAACCGCAAAGAATTACCCTAACCGCCTAGTTAGAAAAAGTAGTTACGTTAGTTTTCTATTAGGTGTCTGAAGTTTCACAAGGCTTCTATTTCTAATATTCATTAATTGTACTACTAATATGATTGATTGCAAAAAATACCTCCACTTGATAATTTTAAGAACTTTCACAAAATTAACACTATTCTGAATTGTTTTACGAGGTACGATCCAGATGCTTTCGGACTGATGGTATAAAAATTCGAAAGTTAACTTTTATTCCTGGCGTTTGCTGTCACTTTTGAAGCAGCCCCTGGTGCAGCTATACAGCAGTCCCAGCGGTTTTTCCGTCGAAGAAATTCAGGAAGTCGTTTTCAGCGAACGAGTCGCAAGTAGTACTTTGCGATCCCTCTTAAATTTCTTCAAAGGTATCAAAACGTTGGCCTTTTAGCTACAGTGTCAGTTTCGGGAAGAGAGGAAAGTCTCAGAGAGACAGATCGGACAAATAGGGGTGGAGGATTTTTTGATGCTTTTGTTAAAAAGGTTTATGTGAAAAATAAATGAAAAGACGGCACATTGTCGTGAGGTAGCGACCAATTTATATCCCCACGGACCCGCCTCAAAACATTGCAATAGAACTCGCAATTGACCGTATGACCAACTGGAAAGTATTCTCTGTGCATTATGCCTTTCATGTAAACAAAAAGCAATAAGTATGCTCTTCACATTGCTTTTCACTTGTTAGCATTTCTTGGGCCTTGGAGAATTCAGACTCCTCCACCTAATTTCCACCGAGTTTCTGGATCACAATAATAAATCCACTCTCACTCCTGACAAGAAGTTTTCATCGTCCGCAGTTAAGTTGTTTAAACACAGTGCAAATGGCAATTTGTTCCTGCTTTTGATCTTAAGTCAGAAGTCTCGGAACAAATTTAGCGGCAATGCGGTGCTTCTTTAATCAATTCTTTAATCATAATTCCTTGAGATGTAACATATTCGATTCCAACTTTATCGGGGATGTCAAGAATAGTCCGACGACGGTTTTCATTAATGAGTCATAGAACTGTTGCGATGTTTTCGAGCGTGGTAGACGTTGAAGCTCTCCATGTTCGTTCGTCGTCATTAATGGACGTTCTACCGGTCTTAGAATACGTAAATCACTCAAAAGCTTATGCTTGGCTCATTAATTATTCACTGAATGTTTGCTGACCTATAGTAGCCGCTTTTCCGAGCTTAAAACAAAATATAATGCACGCGTGTTGCTCATATTTGCCCAAGCGCTTTGCCGTGTCGATTTTACTATTCATTTCCACGTCCTATCCCCTACAAATATTTAAATATGTCGGCTTGCTATATCTTGACACCTTCTATTACTATATTCGTTTAGTTCCCGTTTACTTAAACCTTTGTTCATTACAAATGAAACAGACATACAATATACACGCCTGTAACTGTACACATGGACAATACACCTCGTATTTTCCAGCATTTACTTCTGCTTAAGACACGTGTTTCTGCCATTTACTATTAGGCGTCATCAGTTAAGCTAGTGAAGTAAGTAAAGCTTAAATCGCCTCATAAGGTATAGCAAATTTTGTCCTATCAGGTGGCACCATATAATCTAGTGACATTTGACGGACGACAGAGACTATGCCGAAAGTGGCAACCCTTCCCTTGACCGACTATGCCGGTACAGAAGAGACGAAAATACGTATATAGGTGTAAGTCCATTAACACGATGCCAGATGGCAGAAAATATACACAAAAATTGAGTTATTTATAATCACCCGTTACTACTAATATCCACATCCTGTCATCTATTTCGACTTTCAAGCACTGAAATATGTAGACCTATTGTATCTTGATACAATTGCTTGATTCTTGCTGATCAATTCTCAAACTCTTCATTCTCTTTGTTCGTCATCATTCCGTGTGTCGTTTTATTTTGCAAAGGTTTATGTTGTAAAATTATGCATTGGGAAAATAAAACAGTTCTGTATTAACAAGGAAGAAATGCGTGTATACTTTTCAATAAGTTGCGTTCCAAAACAACAATAGATATTAACTTGTAACTAGATAATTACCGCTCTATTGAATAAGGAACTTCATAAAAATGTTGGGGTTAATAATAGAATTTCGGTAGTTACGATCCATTGGGAATATTCAACCAAATCTACCCTGATAGTAGACTAAGTTTCGATAACAATCGAACTAACAAATACACCAAAGTAATTATTATAGCCGTGTAAATGTTTAAAACTTGTGGATGATGTATTTGAGAAATTAAACTGTCTGACCTAAAATAATCAATTTATTAAAACTTTCGTACATTGGTAGAACGAAATGACATATTAACGAAAGTCGACTGCAAAATTGCAGAATAAATACCGGATTAGCCATATCAAGTGTCTGCAGTTGGCAATAGAATATTTAGATCAGTATTAATGTAATATTGTCTACACTTGTTTACCCTTGTTAATATTTGTCATTTCTGACGGACGGTCATAATGACTTGTACACTGCCTAACATATTATCAATGTAAGCCAGTCTTATATCAAATTTCACATGTCTTATTTGATTTGTCAAATATGACTTAAGGTATAGGCACTAACGATGTATGTATAACCTTATGAAGTCATACAAGTGACAGTATTAATACATTCGTCCAGTCTACGCAACTAAAAACTCTAATTTTATGCTCATAAATGTTGTACTGGTTTTATATGTCGCGTTCTATACAATCATACTAACGGGTGTTCAGAAACATTCGAAGTCAAGTGGGCTCTGAACAAAAAATCGTATATCTTTACTTAAGTATCTGATTATCTGATAATTATTAAATGTCAACTGTTGTCTGTCAAAAATCAATCTATTTCAGACATGACTTCATATTTTCAAGGACTACTTTGACTTCGAATGTTTCTGAACACCCGTTATTAAAAACATTTTTCAACATCTTTGCAGATATATTAGTTACGGCTTCCTCAATTGGAGCCTTGAATTCATATAAATTATATCATAAGCCGAATTCGGAATACAATATCTTTAAATGTTCGAACAAAAGAAATTTAAAGGTATTAAGTTTGGTGAATTAGCTGGTCATAAACCAGTACCTATAAGCTTGTCGACATAAAATTATTTCAAATAATTAATTGTAGTTTTGCAGCATATGTTAGGACTCCATCTTGTTAAAAAAAAACACTTTTTATTTCGTCATTACGAAATAAACGACAATTTATCGTATCACTAGAGAAAATAGGTCATGTAATCTATTTTCTGCTAATTGCAATCTAAACACTAATTTTGATCAGGTGAAGGTTTTTTCAAAAAAATTATGAAGAATATCCATTGACCAAGTGCGGTGAGTTGAGATAACTTGACAGGTGAAACCACGCTTTTTATAGAAAAAAGTTAGATCTAAATTTGCATTGTTAAGCCTATGACAATAACTTTGTCGTTGCTGCTCAGAGTGTTGTTCATGTAAGTGATGTAAAACAGATACTGCGTACGGATGCGTGTGCAAGCGCTTTTTTAATGCAGCGCAAACACGTCCATAAGAAACTAAAAAAATATTGCAAAACCATATTTTTATTTCTAATATCGTACTTGTTTCTCTTCGAGCAGATTATTTTCTAAGAGACTTATTTGGATTAATTTGTATGCTTTTCCGAATAATTTTCACAATATCATCTGTCGACACTGTCGGCGACTTTCTAGATTTTCGTTTCAAAATGTTACAGCTTTTTTCCAAAAACTATTGAGCCAGTCTATTCCGATGACTTTTGAATGAGCCGAGGGCTACATCCTGATCAGTATATTTTGTCGAAAACTAATGTAGGCACGATCGTAGGGAATAAGTCCATGTCCCTTCGTTTTGTAATCCATTTCGAAGCTGGACCATAATAGTGAATGTATGTTATTATATCGCAATACACATTATTCTGATGTCTTTATAAATACAGATTCTTAATAAGAACGCGAGGATAACTAGGATAACTAAATAATTTCTGTAAGAGCAACAGAAATTATTTCTTTATCTAGCGTATGTCTTATATGTATTGAAATCTACACAGAACAGAGTTAAATTTTAAAATCAAGGCCATTGATCCATTTCAGCACGGAGTCAGTGACTTTAAAGAAGTCATTTCACCTCCACATGCTGAAGGGGTACTCAGCTGTAATTTTGTGAATAACAACGAATGAGGGCAGGGAAAGAAGCACCATACATACATGAGGAATGATACCTATTTCCGAATATTAAAATTTTCTAATCTAGGGATTTTAATGCAGGCAACAGTTGATTTTGTTCACGATATATGTATGCTTATGAAGAGATATTACATAAGGTATTTTCTTTATACAGACGCTGTAAAATTAATTCGAATATTTTACTGACATACGTTTAATAAATACATTAAAAATATGAAGAGAAATTAAAACGAAACTTTTCATAATTGAATGCCATTTTATCAGTCTCCGCTATTACTAAACGGGATTATATCAAAGTGCTCTGATCTTTATGACATTGGCAGCACTGTAATTACGCTGCGTACGTCGCTTGCGATCTTTTTAAAATACCCTTCCAGCTTATTGAAAGACGAAATTACCGCGAAATAATCTGCGTAGAATATGTATGATACGAAATTTGATGATCGTAAAAAGATGGGAGGCTACACCAAAGATGAGTTTATGCAAATATGTAAATAGGTGCACTTCTGGTGGGTACTTCTCATAATTACATGTTTATTTCATTATTACTGTTCATTAAAATTGATTGCGATCAGCACAATTTAAATTAATAAGGAACTTTTTGTTATAAAAGGAAGATGAAACTAATATTTACGAGTATCTATAAAGTTTCCTGTGACTTTATGGAAGGAGAATATGTATCATTGAATCACATCAAGAATGTTCCCAAAATTTAATATAATTAACTCAAGATAATTTGTTACGAAACACGTTATTGAGAAATTAAGATAATGAGAAAAGACGTAATTATTAGTTATGTGTATGTACAATATATTTACAAATTTTGTTAAAATATGTATTAATGCGAAACCATTAAACAAGTAGAAGAATATAAAATAAGATAAAGAAGTAAAATCATGAAGTATTCTTTATATTTTCATGTTAATAAATGTTTCCATTGTTGTAAATATTATTGATAACTATTCTAACATTCGATAATGATTGTCACCTACGTGACCAGTTAATTTTCGTAATTTAGTGAATTTTACTTTCATAGCTTACCTTATTCATCGTATTTACTTCATATATATCAACTACTATCAGCTATCTTCATTAGCGTTGGGTCTAGGAATTGTTCTTGTTATATTTGACTTTATTTTTTGGAATAATAGTTCTTTTCAGGGCTCAATACAACGACTTTGTGTGTATGGCGTGAGTATAACATGAAAAACTATGTTAATTATTAAAATCCTGTATTTCTCAACAAACTAACTCTCGGTTTTTCCATGGTACGACTTGCTATTGTTTCCCATATTTCTTTTCCATCTATTTCTTTATTCAGCCCGTCAATTACGAGTTTATCTACACTTTCAACAAGCTGCTTGTTCTGTTCTCTTAATTTAGTTTAACTCTTTAACAGTTTAGCAAATTTAATAGTTGTCAACAAGTAAAATTTTAATTTTTTTTGTTTGTTAATGTCATTCTACTTCATAGTAATTGATATTAACACATAAATTTAATTCAGTAAAGCCTGTCGAGAGGAAACACTATTGCAGAAAATTTTAAAATGGGACAGAACAATAAAAATAGAACGGTTACTATTTGTCAAGAAACTGGGAAGAAAGAGATGTCTATTGCTGGGACATTTAAAATGGTAATCCCTATATCTTGCTATATGCCCCCACGAGCTTACGTACTTACCGCAATACCTACTTAGGATCTTATCAACTTACCCCGATAATATGATTGCCCCGGAGATCTTAGACTAAAGAAACCAACTCAGTTTTAGAGGCGAGCTGTAGGGAGAGTTCCTTTTTATGCAGGCGCCACCATGTTTATATTCGTTAGCCGTTACAGTGAACATAGACACTGCCGATGGTAAATTGAAGAAATCATAGGTATCTACGTATATCGTTATATTTATTCCAAATAAGCAACAAATTTAAAACAATACCAATAGAGGATTTATTAATAACTTATCAACA
This sequence comes from Melolontha melolontha, assembly GCA_935421215.2. NCBI lineage: Eukaryota > Metazoa > Arthropoda > Insecta > Coleoptera > Scarabaeidae > Melolontha > Melolontha melolontha. Next base: position 92,336,930 of record OW285242.1, on the reverse strand, counting down.
ACAAACAAAAAGAAATAAATTGTACACCAGAATGTCAAAATATTTGTTACGCCAACTTTGCTTATGCGCAACAATAAAATAATAAATGCAAAACAGCAAAATTTAATGAATGGAATAAAAAGACATATATAATATTGACCAATGAGATAATTACGTTAATATAGTGATATGAATTCTCAACAAAACAAGCAATGCCTGATCATGAGTAAAAGACTTGCCCAGTATAATAAATAAATTAAATGAACTAAGGTGTAGACAATAACTTGAATAATATGTGAAATTAAAATATACGAACATAAAATCAGGCGTTTTAGATAAATTCCAAAAGTTGGTCATTAGATTTATAATATAAAAAAATAATGTCAACGTATTGAAATAATTTGACCAATAATTATAAGCAATTAAAGTAAATCGGAAACTTAATTTAAAAATTGCATAAATAATTTATCTAAGATCTTGGATAAATCTCACACCGAGATTGGTACACACTGTATATGCAACAATTATTATATAAAACACAGTATTAAATGTTCAATAGCGAAAATTTCTCAATTATAAAAAATTGTACAAAATAAATCTATTCAGGTTTGTCTACACTGTATATGCAGAAAATATTAATTATATTACAAAATTGACAGCTCATTAATTTCAGTTATAATAAAAAATATATTACACAAATTAATTTAATAATTATTTTCCCACAGAGTATATGTAGAAATTATTATTGGGTATTCAGAAAAAAATTGAATAATGAATCCGATAAATGGTTTCCACAAAAAGAATGGGAAAAAGCAATTCTATAATTATTTTTACGACATTCTGAAATTTATATCCTCACATAAAATGCTTCTAAATGATATAAAAAAATGCAATAATTATATGCCAAATACCAAATTTAACAGGCGTTTAAGGTAATCATGAAGTGATCGAACCGCCTCTAACTATGACTTCAAAATTATGAACTTATACCAAAAAAAATTGTGCTTAACAATTAAGTATCTTAATACAGATCAAAAAAATTAATTAATCAATTATATCTATTTTATATACAAAATGGTAGACACGTTTCTTCCTTATCAGACGATAATTTTATCGTTGTCTTCAATATTATAAGCAAAGATAAGTACTACCTTTTTATCCAAGCATATGGGGTACAGAAAAAATGCTATCCCGGGTTGAAATTCTCTGTAAGACCTAGGAAAATTTGAGCGGATCGGTTTTTAAATCTGACAGGAGCTGATTACGTACTTTGATCAATTCTTTCTTAATAAAATCTTGCCCTTGCGAAACAGAACACCGTAATTAGGGAAACAAATGCCTTTACACAATATCCTCGTGTATACTTCGAACATTAAATACGATGTTACAAAATGGAGACTTCATCCATGTGGTCGAAAAATTATACCTATATAAATCCGTGACATCCACGACAAAAATAACTCCAGGAACAACTTCCCCGTTGTCTTACAATACCCAGTAGAATTAGAATTCGCAATTGCGAACATATACCATGTTTTAATTAAAATTTTACTAGGTTAATTCACAACCATGGAACGATGAAGTATTAACCTCTACTCTTGAACGAGAGAACTAAGACCGAAAATTCTACGTGTACACATTTTTGTAACATTTTACGACGTAATTCGTAAATTAAATTTGACTACAGAGGGAGACCTCATCGAAAAATATATATGAAAGAAGTTCTTAATTACCACATGATTAATTATAATCCCGAAATTGAATGGAAAGCCAATACAACCCTATTGCGAAATCACAAAGAAATCCAATTAGCGTTAATAAAAGACAAAATTCCAATTAACAAATCGTGCTCTAACCCAACTAAGTAATCAAAAGAGGTCGCTCTATTCGGACGCAATAACGAAAGGCCAAATAAATAATACATTACGACCTCAGAAAATTCTAGTAATTCAAATAAAAAAATAACATAATGAAACAGTATCCAGAAGATAGCCCTTTAATAAAAATAACACAATTACTAGAGAAATATGCCAATTCGCCATTTTGTTACGCATATAAACTCGTACACATACGTAGATTCCATGTCCATCTAAAATATCTAAGGCGCATGTACTACTGTCAAATGAATTTTAATTAGATTTTGTAAACAAACCCAACAACAAAGGAGAAATGATTTAATTAGCTATGAAACCCGTGCAGAATTCCGAACTAAAGCACTGGTAAATCAGAATACTATATGCAGCCTTTTTTTTAAATAAAACCTTTTGCAGATAACCCACGCTACATCAATTGATGGAAGAAAATACAAAACATAACCTCATTTTTATGCGGTAAATTACATTGGTAAAACGATGGTATTTAACAAAGAACTGAGACTTTAAAGGACAATAGGATATTTAAAATCATATTCGATAGCTACCAGATATAACTAACGGTCTGGCTCAAGTACGTAAATTAACAATTAACTAATAAGGCAACAATTAGATCGTTACAAGAAATACATGGTTCTAGATATTGCAAATCAAGAAAGGCGTTATTGAATGGTCCTAAAATAAGGGTGCAAAATATTCCTATTAATAGTAACAACTGTTAAAGTATGGAAAAAAAGATAGCGAACCTTTCAGAACGTACATAGTCCTTCAAAAATAAATGACAAGCATAATTAAAATTAAGGTAAGGTAAGATTAAGAATTTAACTAGCACAAGTGGTTTGCAATAATTATAGGCTATACTGAAAATATACAGAAGTCAAATCGACTTATAACAATCTCTTTCTCACTATAACCCCGCTCGACGTGGAAGTATGAGCAATAGAGAGTGGGCAACTAATTTACATATTTTTCATGGATTTGAGATCAGCTTTCAACCTTACAGACAGAAATAAAATATAGAAATGTTAATAGAATTGAAAGTGACACCAAAACAGGCAACAGAACAATTAAATGGCAAAAGATCGAAGGAATTTCACTTATTTTTTAATATCACTAGTATTAATTTCAAGATTTTTAATCACTAGATGGTAATTGATACAAAAGCATTAATATTTCTTAGAATCAATTAAAATATAAAAAAACGATCGCCACTTTACCATTTAGTTTAATAAAAATAATATAAGAGAATTATAAGCACAATTAGCTATTAATAAATCATTTGCTAAGTCAACCCATGAAATAAAGGTTTTTTTAATACAAAGGTATTTTTAATAATACAAAATATTATTAAAAATCTGGTGTGAGGAACACAAATACAGGTTCACTATTAATATTTTTTGTGAACGTGTCCGAACATATCCCTCCACAGAGACGCAGATACGTATTTCGCCTTTCTACAGGCTCATTGGTATGCCCCTGCTGGAGAAAGGATATCTTCAGACACATTTGCAACAAAGAACCACATCGCCATATCACAGAAATTATCTAGACCGAGCGTAGAAGTAAATTCAGCGCTGTCAGTTGTCATACAGCCGAAGTGCCTCGCCCTGTCCACATAACCCATGCGATCCAACGACGCCCTTCCAAAGATGGCAATTGTTCACGTTCACAAAAAATATTAATAGTGAACCTGTATTTGTGTTCTTCACACCAGATTTTTAATAATATTTTATATTATTAAAAATACCTTTGTATTATACAAAACTGGTGGGGTTTTTCCCACTCATGTATGTTTCAATTATTCTAAAAGATTTTTTTCTATTTGAATATCAGAAACTACAATTTAAAAATAATTAATTTTCAATTCCACTGTAGTTCTTTCATTGAGAGGATCTCAACGGCCTCACACAACCTCAATTAGCTTCATGCTTTTAAATCTTCTATTATTAAGTTTTTACAAAAGCAGTTGAAGGAGAAGACAGTGATTCTAGCTTTCTATTATTTATCATAAATATAAAAATTTAGAAATAATTATTTCTAAAACATTCTTGGAAATATATAGATTAGTTTGCCAAAAATACATTTATTAGGTGTGTAAATTTTTTTTTGGCTATGCTTAATCTATTGGTTACTTCGTGGCTTTGTATTTTCACTTTGTAAAATAGTTCTTCCGAGATTACTAACAACTTTTTACATATAATAATCTTTAATGTTATGTTTCATTATTATTAGGGAAACACAAATATGCAAGTAGAAAACCTAAAAATATGCGCATAAATATGCAAATCATTTAGTTAGTAATATGTACAAAAATGTTGAAAATATACAAATAAAAAAATACTTATAATACATAAATTTATTGATTCACTTAAAAATAAACAAACATTTTAATTTTTCTACATACTGAACTAAACCTAAATATGCATTTGTGTGTGGGGTTTACCTACTCATGTATGTTTTAATTATTCTGATATATGAGTAATACCTTCACCAAAGAAATGAAAATGATCTTTCTTTATTCGAGTCCGGACCTGTCGCAGCTAAATATACGGGTGGAAATAGCGGCTTCCACCTCTAATTCATCAGTAATTTTCTTTACCGACGAATTATATTCTATCGATATTTGGCAGTGCCACCACAAATTTAAATAAAAAAAATTACATATAAATATATATCCAAAAAATATTCAATTACGGCACAAACCCCAAAATTAAGAACACTGAAAATAAATTACGTGGCGGCTATGTATCGGAATGTATATTAGAAATACCTCCTTTCAATATACACATGCGCTGCAATGCTCATGTTTATAAAAACTGTAACAGATAACATTGTTTAGACGGTTGTCGACGTTCTAAAAACCCTTCAGTGGAGTAGATTTGTCTATAGCGTTGAGTTCAGAGTTCAACTTAAATACAATTAATTTTTTCTTTGCAAGTTTAGATCGCAACATCAATACGCTGAATTTATCCTGCTTTTGAATCATTTGTGGACGAAAACTTTTCAAAATCACCTTCCTTTTCTTGTGTATTGGGAATGTTTTATTTGTTACGAGAAGTAACAAAATAAAATATTAATATGGATATAAAGAAGACCGCTGTTTATCAAAATGCTAGAAAATAACATTGTGTATAAATTTTGTTATGATAAATATTATCAAAAATTTTCATATTTTTAGGGCCAAAATGTAGTTAAACTCGGTACATATCTTCGCTTATCCTATATTTATCAAAATACAGCTGCAATTCAAGTTCATTGACCTGCAAAAATATCTATGAAATTCGTAGACATTGGTTAGACGATACGTTTAACATAAACTCCTATTCACAAGAATAATGAATGTTGATATTTTCATATCAAAACACTTATGCCCACACATATGGTGCTTTTATAGCCATATTTTTTTGTGGATATCAATAATAACCTTTACGTTGAATATGTGAAAGAGCCTATGGCGCATTTTAATTAATGAAATTATAGTAAACTATTGAAGTTGAGGGTTAAACTTCTTTTAAAATAAAATTATTGTGTTTGTAGTAAAACAAAAATCGTGATAAAACAAAAAGTTTTATGTAGCGTGTCCATGGCGTGTCCAATGGGATAGATACTTGGTTTTTAATTATTTATATGGAATTATTTACATATAATTTTTTTTATTTAAATTTGTGGTGGCACTGCTAAATATCAATAGAATATAATTCGTCGGTAAAGAAAATTACTGATGAATTAGAGGTGGAAGCCGCTATTTCCACCCGTATATTTAACTGCAACAGGTCCGGACTCGAATAAAGAAAGATCATTATCATTTCTTGTGTGAAGGTATTACTCATATACATCTTTCACTCATTTTTCTTTGTCACTATACTCAACTAAGATTCTATTCTATATAATTACATCTTTTCATTTTTCATGTGTTGTCTTTTTATTTTAAGGACACCCGGTATAAATTGTGAGTAGAATACTATTAATTGCAAAGAAAACATTAATTGGTAACATTTTTCAAAGTAACCGGCAAGTATAAATACGAGAGTATCGTAAAGTTCCAATTATTACTAAAAAATAATCGAGACGGAAACTTAATCTTTACTTGTTATTCATGAGACTTCTCGAAATAGTCACCATCCAAAGTTATACATTTCTAGCAGTATTTATTTTGAAGGCCATCGTAGTAGAACTCAACAGATTGCCTTGAAACCCACCTCTTGAATAACGTCATTTGTGTTGTAAAATCTCTGACCCCGCAAAGGTTTTGAGTTCTGAGAATAAGAAAAAGTAGCTTGGAGGAAGATCATTTGTTCAGCAATGTGGAGCAATAGACACTACTGATGGTCTGACCCTTCTCCAGATAATCTATTAAGACTCCGCGACAGTCCCAAAAAGAGATCATAACTTTCTCTGCGGAAGAAAATCTTTTGAAGATTGCTTTTTGCGTATGCAAAAATACACTGACTGTGGAGGGGAATACTCAGAAAATATATAAATGAATGTGTTTTGTCAAAAATTTTGTATTAGTAGAACAGCCCTCGTATGTAGAACAGCGCTCGTATATTAAATAAATTTATCTAGTAAAAAAGAATTTCTCATAAAAGATAATTACAGATAGATTCGATAGCGTTTTCTTTTTTTTTTTTGTTATTAGCTAAACAGGAGTCCTTTCTTTCTAACATCGACAGGTGTTCCTTTCTGACGAACCATCCTTTTTCATGTAGATTACCTATGGGTACGTGAATCTACCTGGCGGAAATTCTCAATTCTTAGCCATGATTTAACGCCAGCATGCATTGGCGGAGATTAGGATTGATCGTGCTAGATTAACTGCCCCGATACTCACTTAGGAATTATTGTTATGGATTTTTTTAGGCCAAACGCACACATACACAAACCTTTGCCTCCCACAGTACAGCGCTAAAGTCGGTCGTACAAAAATGTGAAGGGGAAGCGTATAACATGCCGTAAACGTGTTCGTTTCATCGACAAAACAACAATTAAGACTGTAATCTACATTTTGTGATGGTCGTAATTCGGAAAAGTTTGCGGGAATTATAACGAATTATTTTTTACGACGTGGAAATTTTCAAATTTAGCTTACTTAATTGAGATATTAATAGTTAAAAAGATGCACGTTTTAGAATACAGAAAATACTGTAGGGTCATATTTTGTTATTAAGTTATATTTTGAACTGTTGGTATAACAAAGTATACTATTTTCCTATCATAGGATAAATAATATAATATATCGGCTTAGGATAATTATGTATTAAATGACTTCAAAATATACATGTAAATATGCACCAAAAACATTCAGAGCATGTACTTAAATATACAATAAAAATCAACTTTTAAAAAATAAATACTAACTGTTTATATTAAGACATTTTTATTTTTCCGTTAAAACACACAAACAATTTTTTTAGAGTCAAAATTATTGGAATTATAGAAACAAATTATAATTACATTTAACTACAACGTGTTGTAACAAATTTTCAAAAATGTATTTGCACATATTGTCGGCTAAAATATTCTTGTACTGTGAAAAAACTCTCTCGACATTACACGAAACTATTGGTGCAAATTCATATTTTACAGTGTCATGGGCATTTAAATGCTTTTTCATTCATTGTTGTTTTATTGCGGAAAACCTCACTGATATTCTTCAGTTGTTGATAGCTCCTATTTTTTGACAGCACTGCGTTTAATTTATTGATGAAACAATTTTTCTGGAGTTTTGCTAAACGTTTAACTACTATATATTTTTACTATCCCAATGCTGGCTTGTAAAGATAATCATTTCGTTTCTAGAGTAGAGATTGCAGATTGAAGATTTAATTTTTACTCGAGCTAATCTGGCGTGCATTTCGACGACAGATTAGCTCCAATAAAAATGAAATCTTCTCGAACATTTGTTTTTCTCAGAACACTATGTGCTTCTTCAATGTAGTGCGTTTCTTCAGAGTCGAATTTGTCAACAACAATTTTCTTTAGAATTGCAAAATGTTTAGCGTAATATACAGCAGCGTCGATCCAAGTTCCCCATCTTGTATTAATTGGCGCGGGTAGATGTGGAACGTCCTCTGCAAATTCCCGAAACCTTTGGACACGAGTTGGTGCTTTAAGAAAAATCTTATCAGCAAATTATCGCCTGGATAAAGAGTACGAATTCATCAAGCGAGTCGATATAAAGCATGCGCTACATAGGTCACATGTGTCATGTTCGGGTACAAAATCTGTAATCCCCGCATTGATATGCACATACCGTATTCGACAAATTTTAATTTCTGGTCCGAAAGTAGAAGGGGAAAAGAGCGCGACAGAGAAAAGTAATGAAAGACATATAGCGAGGTTGCCAATGAATGTTTGCATAAGTACGATAAGGTTAAGTTAGATTATAGTTAGTCAGTATGTCTATTGCTTCAGAGGGTTGTAGAACGCATCTTAGTAATACGTATAAAATTCGCCACGAATATTTACAGAAAAATATTTATTTCATGGTGTATTACTTATATGAGGATGTACAACAAAGCTTATATTTTCTGCGTATAAATAAAATGAAATGAAGTATTAATTCTAAATTATGTAAACAAAAATAAATGTAACTCTTATGAAAAGAAAATAAATTAACTCTTCTCCGATAATAATAAAAAATAAATATTCTAAATTAAAGGTTAAAATAATCCACTACATTGTTCTTGGTAGTATACCAACCTATAATAAAATTCTTGGCGGACATTACTGATATGTCCCTATAAAAAGAACCGGCAATTGAATTATTTAAAATACCAGCCCATATACTTAATTTTGGTGAATATCGGGTATGTACATGTACATTGAGGTATCTACCGGCATAATAACATTTTATGATTTGTGTCTTTTCTTCAGTTGCAAAAACATTCATGTTGAAATCGACTATTAATATACGCACGTAGATAAATAAGTGTTGTACACCCGATAAGTGTTTGTTAGGGAATAAGGCAAGTTAAATGTGTATGCGTGTCCACCACTCTGCTTCTCTCTCCACTGTTTGAAAGCTGGCATCGTTGGATATAACAAGCATAAACAGATATTCAAATTTTTCGACTACGGTATATGGTGCAGCATCTCTACAAACTAGTAGCACGTTTTCGTATAAAATCCCAGACGGTCACAATAATCTTAGAGAAAGAATCTTTGAGAAATGATTTTAAATATTTTTGTTAATTAACTCCTAATATACCAAGTAAGAAATTTGTTATGCATCTTTGTTATACGTCGGTTGTTTCATCCAACGATCCCCAAATAGAATGATCCTTTACTTTTTCTAATAATTTATTTAGCGCTGTTCTATATAACTCGGAAACGTAATTTTTTCTTAACGTCGATTCATCTGGAATATTTTTCTTTTGTATACTTTACCGTAAAGTTGCGAAAAACTTCATTCTTTAATTTAGCTAACGGAATGTTAGCGCGAATGAACGCGGTACAATGTTCTATAGCGAATACCCTGCGTTTAGATCCATGCTGGAATAAATTAAATATTAACATTTGCCCTCCGTTATTTCCCCTTTTACGACTTTTGAGTGACCGAACGATTTGAAACTTTTTTGTCGCTGTAACATGAACTTCGCAGTATTTACAAAATAACAGACGCCCATCTGTTGTAAAATCATTATAATCGTTCATGAATCGACTTAAAATTGCACTTACACATTTTTTCTCTTTTGGAATCTTGATGGATGTTAATACTACTATAACTAGTTCACAACTAATACAGATTGCTGGAATGTAAAAGGACCTGGTAAAATTAAGGAAATCCCCGCTATATTTATTTCTCCTTGTTCGATAACCCGGGTAATCCCCGGTAATCCTCTTAATATTTCCAAATATTGTGGTTTCAAGACACTAACTATTGTGTTGGCTGTTTATAGTAAATCCAGTTTTAGTTTGTTATTAGCCTCAGCTATCTATTCAATATTTTAGAAGATTATTTAATTGTCTGCTACAAAGTGTCTGTTTGCGTTTGGTATTAAATTAATCGGTGTCATTTTACAAGTTTGCGAAATATCTTGCTAAAAAGTGCTAAAAAGTTTTAAGAAATACTAACTGGTAGACATACAAACAACAGGAATCGCAAACTTGTAATTATACTAACAAGAACATTAAATATTTATGTGAAGTCATAGACTATTCTAAAATAATATTTTGCTGAAGAAAAGTCAAGTATGCAATTATAATGGAAAAGGTTCAAAATATAGATTTATTCATAATAACTAAAATATGCATTTACATATTCACTTATGCAAATGCATAATAATCCGAAGCCTAATGGTATGTTCTAATAACAAAATTACAACATTAGATAATTAACATAAAAAAATGATGAAAAGTATATGCAGATTTCTAATTTAGTGGATGTATTTATGCGAATAATTCAATATAAGAAAATTATGCGTGACTTACTTGATCTATTTACTTTATTTTATCTCATTTTATTTTAGGGAATAGAATATTACAATTCTAGTTACAGGATATTAACATAAGTATACACGTACATAAGAAAAGCGAGAAATTAACAAATAAAAATAAAATTATAAGTCATAGACATAACAAGCTAAAGTAAATAAGTATTGATGTAAATCTATTAATATATTATATCTAATATAAAATGGCATCTCAAAAAAGGTATAAAACCCCTTACCACACTTAATAATCGTATTCTAAATAGGTATTTCGACAACTAAGTTGTTATCATCAGTAGGTATGATCTGTTGATCAGCCAGTGTGAGAACATAATACCCTATTACTTTCAGAGAAGTACATAAGAAGAGGGTCGATTCTGCTTACAAGCTTTACAAGACAGTTATTAGTCCATCGATTTCATACTTCTCATGAGGAAGTTAGAAATCGTTAAGAACTGTACGGTTTTGATAGCTCACGATACTATCTGAAAGTTTCAATCGTGATTTTAATTTTCAAACTATTCTAAATTTTAATATGATAAGAATTTCTTCATTGAAGATGTGGTGTATTACGATTTTTTCAAGAAGGGCTTTTCACGTCATCATTTCTTATATTGAATTAACAAAAAAAAAAAAATGAAGAGGACAGAAGAAGAGTCTTTTCGGATGAACATGGAGCAAATGTTGATCTGAACAAACACAAAAAGGACGTCAAACGCGTAAAAGATGATCCCTGTTACTCTGTATTCTGACGGAAACTGCAGTTCGTAATAATTAGCTCGACGCCAAGATCATTGAAGGAAAAGTATCAATAAAGTTTTTAGAATATGTTTATAATTTGGTTGTGTGTGAAACAATAATAGATAAAATAGTTTGTTAGGTTAGTCAGCTATCAAGTTGACCGGGGCACTTAGTATAATCGCCATAACTATGCATATATGCAATTAATGTCTCCGTTTTTTTTCAATATTATGTTCACATTTTATTTTTAGTATTATTTCGTAATTTATTTTATTGATTTTTACTGCTATGTTGTTTATAATATTCTTTTTTAGAAATTTTCATATTTTCCATTCTACTATGTTACAGTTTGATTTAGATTTAATTTACTTGAGGTGGCTCTAGAGCCTATCTACTGCGATCTTTTTTGGTTTATGGCGGTTCTTACTTCTCGTTACAGTATATGCTCTAGCTTTATTTACATTAATTGGACTTAAACGCTTTGAGAGAACAGCCTCCATGACACTTAAGTCACTGTTCTGGAGTTTCGTGGCTTCTTTGCATATGACTGGCGAAGTCTGCCTCGACCATGGCTTTTTAAACCTGTATGTATGTGTGGCCCCTGCATTTTAGCCTAGGAAATTTCATATCTTAACTGATCGGATCTTCCCGTTGGACATCAAATCCACTTCCTCTATAATGTTGACCTTTACGACTTTATATATTTACTTAAATAGATGACTATGGTTCGTTCTTGCGTTTCTGGGTTGACTTACATGCCGGAATATCTACATTTTCTAGGCTTAATTAATCATTAATTGAACATAACATCTTTGAGAGAAAGGCCCATTTGGTATGTGGGTTCTTTTTCGGAAGTTGCATGCACTTTTTGTATATTGCTGGTGAATTTGATCCCGACTATAACCCTTAAAGCCTGTAAGTAGTCTTGGCCCTGTTCCGCCCCAATCCCTGCACTCTAGTCCTGTGGATTTCAGACAACTTAGAGGATCGGATCTGCTTGTTGGACATTTTGCTCTGCGATGCTGGGCCTCACATCCTTATCTATTTACTTAGGTAGATGGCCTTGGTTTATTCTTGCTTTCGTGGCTTAAATTATAGACCTGTTAACATTATTAGCAATCTTGCGAAGATTTTTAAAAGTTTATTGTATCAACTAAATATTTTCAAGTGAAGATCGGCGTTGGTTTACAACAACACGGCTTCCTTGCAGATAGATCCACTATTACGAATTTGGCTGAAATAATCCAAGGCATTAGTGAAGCTTTAAATGTTCGGGTACAGGTGGATGTCATCTATACAGGCCTTGCTAAAGCATTTTATTCTATTAGCCATTCCTTACTGTTAACCTAGTTGGATGCTTTTGGTTTCTCGTGTGGTCTACTTCAACTCATATCTTATTATTTGTGTAACCGATCTGGTTACGTCTACTAAAATAGTTTTTAATCCAGAGAGTATAGTCGATCGTCGGGCGTTCCCCAAGGATCTACTCTAGGACCCTTATTATTTAATATTTTTATCTCATTATGCTATTAGATTGTAAAGTGCTAGCTTACTCGTATGTCGATAATCTTAAAATATTTTCTAGAGCCTCGTCGTTGAACGATTGTGGAGAACTTTTACGTAATCTTTAGTTGGTTAATCAGTGGTGTAGACGTAATGAAGCTCTGAATACTGTGCAGTTATCTCTTATGTCCGCGTTGCGAGTTCAGTTTTGTTCTCATATGCTCTGGACCATAATCCCATTCCCAGAATCGATAGGGATTTGGGTATTTTATTTGATTCTGCATTACGATTCGATAATCATCGTCACGATATGTGTACTGCAGCTATTAAATCTTTTGGATACATTATAAGATCTTGTAGGCAGCTTCGTAATCTCCTAACATTAAAATCTCTGTATTTCGCCTATGTAAGTAGTAGATTGGAATATGGCTCGTCTATATGGTATCCTTATTATCTGCATTTGCGTCTGGCTGTGGAAATTGTTCAGAGACGATTTTTTAAGTATCTGTCTTTCAAGTGTGACGATTTATATCCGGAAAGTGGCACTGAATATACGTCTCTCCTGAAACGCCACTCTTTGAATTCCCTGAATGATAGAAGAGAACATCTTAGTTCCAAATATCTCGTTAATTTACTAAAAGGTGTGATTGATTGTCCGACCCTTTTGTTACAATTGAATTTTTTAGTTCCAGGACACTTAACTCGATCGTCGGACACTTTCGTCGTTCCCATCGCCAGATCCAATGTGTTGCTTGAAGCCGCTTTGTTGCATAGGGTACACAACCTTCACAAATACTACCCTGATCCCTTCCTTCTTGAATTGAAGTAATGTTACTACTCTATATATGTCTACGATTTGTCATTTGTTATTTGTTTCGTACTTGAATTGTATTTTTTATTTTTATTATTTACTATTATTTTTTAACAGTACATTATATGTAATTATATTATGGTACACTGTTAAGTACTGTTAATTAAGTTATGTTTTGTCCTGCAATTCTAATATTTCTGTTGGACAATAAAGAATATTATTATTATTATTATTAAAAACAATAACTTACCATTGGAAAACGAAACAACAAATAAAGTTGACAAAGTTAAATATTTAGGAGTAATTTTCAATAAGCAAGGAAACAGAAAAGATCAGATCCAGGAAAGAATTACAAGAGGTAGGAAAACTATTGGAGCACTCAATTCCATACTTTGGAAAAAAACTATTAGACGAGACATAAAACTTCTCATTTACAACTCAATTGCTAAGACTTTTTCGACGTAGGGTTCAAAGTATGGGATTTGAGTAAAATTAATAGAAGGAAGCTGCTGGCCACCGAAATTGATTTTTTGAGAAGAAGCTGTATCGAAACTTGACAGTATAACAAATATAGAAATAATAAAGAGGATAAAAATCGAGAGGGATATAATTGACGACATAGAGAAAAAATAATTGACTTGGTTAGGACACACAAAAAGAATGAATGAGACGAGATCGCCAAGAAAAGTGTTAGAGTGGATACCTCCAGAAAAGCGAAAGAGAGGAAGACCAAGGTGAAGTTGGAGATATGACGTTAACGAAGCTATGGATGCAAGAAATTTAGAGAGGAAGACATGTGTTACGACCGAAGGAAATGAAAACTGGGGACGGAGAGGCGGCGACAGCCGTAGATAATCCATATATATATACATTAATTTAACGGAAATATCCTGCTTTGAAGCTTTAGAAGTTCTTGCTTTATACTTTATTTATAATATTTCCATAAGTAGCAAGGGAAGTAACAGTCTGTCCGATCAGAGCCCGTCCTGCTTGATTGAAGGCTTCGTCTAGTGTCCGCAGAGGAACGTTACCAATGCAACTTTCGGTACGTTACCTTTTATCTTAGCTTGGATCTCTTAGCTCAGGTTCCTCGGAAGCACTATTTCCTGTACTCACATACTAGCTGTAAACCCCTGGGAAATATTTTACGCTTACCTATGACACTACAAACCAAAGAGCAGTTGTGAATGAAATGTTTATTTTCACTACATATTCATTTTGGCATATACTAGCATTCCAAATCTAAGCAAAAAGTTAAGAATTTTTTATTTATTAATGAGTCATTAGTAATTATTCAATTTTACTATACCGATAGATTTGAGAAGTAGGAAATTTAAAGCGCAGACGGGGCAAAATGGGTTATACACCCACCAATGATACAGTAGACGTTTAGCGTGACATTGACTGTCAGATTTGTCAGCTCTTGATTTCTTCTTTTGGGGATATATTAAAAGTCAAATTTATAACAATAATAGACCAACAGCTTTACCAAAACTGCAACAATAACTTATTTATTATTTCATATTTAATTTTATTAAAAAAATAATTTTATATTGTTTTAAAGATTGTATCTCTCATTTTTATTTTGACAATAAATAACTTTATTAAGAATATTACAAATTGTCTTTTGGTTTAGACATCACAACATATTACAAACAAATTAAAAAAAATATATCTGCGTACTTTGTTCGCATTCTCAAGCACAGCTGATATGCGACTGTCTGACATCCTGAAGCATTGGTGGGGGTACAACCCTCTTTGCCCCGTCATCGCTTTAAATTTCCTACTTCTCAATCTATCGGTATACAATTGTCTTTTATATAAAGACAACTTGAATTTGCTGGAGCTAATGAAAAGGAAAAGGAATTACATGAACTTTGACTATAGGAATATTTAAATGACGATGCCACTTCATTATATCACCTGAGTCTGTAGTACCTAAATAGGCAATCTTTCCTGAATTTCTTGTTCTTCAATGTTGAGAATGACGTAAATATAGGATCAATATTAAGTATCATTATAATAATCGTGTTGCAATAAAATTAGGGACAGTTTGCGGATAAATGATAATGTGTATGTGGCTTAATCGCAGTATGTAACTGATTGATTGGCAAATTGGCCAGTAAACGACGCTCACGGCTGATTAAATAGTAAGCAGTAACATTGCTGACTGAATGATTTGTCTACATCACGATTTAATGAATTAAGCGCGTAGTAACGTTGTCTATTTGCTGGAAAATGTTATTAACAGGAATTTTTGCGTTGCAGTTTTGTAATATTAATAGTAATAATAAAGAATCTTCACAAAATAAGAACTGGTGAATTAAATATATATATATATATATATATATATATATATATATATATATATATATATATATATATATATATATATATATGTAAGTAGATTAAATTAGTCGGCGATTTAAGGCCTGGTTTACTTTGATATGTATATATTTAAAGCAATCTTAAATGTTTCGACATATAGTGTCTTTTTCAAAGACATTAAAAATATATATGACAGTATATCAATATCAAACTTATATATATGTAGTTGTCATGGATAAAACAAAAATATTCGAAGATACATTACTAGACAGCAAAACATCAATTACGGGGGATTGGCATGCCAAGAGTTATTATTATGTCTGCGTCCGTGGAGCGACTTAAGACTTTAAGCTGTCGGCATTCGCATTGAACGAGAAGGAAAGCCACGAAAACCTACTCGGACAGCCCAGTCGGGGATCTAAACACGGACCTAAACACGGAACATGATAAGCCAGTGTACAGATATTTAAATAACATATGATAGATAATTATATAATAACAACATATATTCATAATGGTAAAGTGCAGATCGTTATATTATTAGGTTATAGTATATACTGCTTAGATTGTTTATATCACTTCTGTTGTTAATTTAATTTTTTTATTGTTTAATATTAATCTTTTATTTACTTTCCCTTTTCATTGTGTGTTGTTCTGTATCGATTATCTGTGTGTTTTAAAAATCGAAATGGTGCTCGCGTTGTAATTTGTATGTAAATAAAGCAGTTTTGTCTGTTTTGGAGTATTTGTGGGCTTGTAATCCTTTGCATAAGTATTGTTTTGTTTGGCCTATGTAGTAACTATCGCAATCGCGACATGGTATTTTATAGATGACATGTGTTTCTCGATTTTTTCTATTTTAGGCTTTAGTTCTGAAAATAGATGTTTATTAGTATTACTAAGTTTACATGTTGTAGCAATATCATATTGTTATAAGTATATTTAATTTTTGCTTATAAATGTGGAACATATGGTATAGTGATATATGTTGTTTCATTGCTTAAATTGTTATTGGTGTCTGCAATGTTGCATATTTGGTGGATTCGTTTTTTAATTGTCTGTTCTATAAGTTGTGGTGGATAGTTACTATCTGTTGAGATCGTTTTAATTTTCTTAATATTATCTTTTTTGTATTGACTGTGTCACAGTTTTACTGCTCTACCAGTCAGATTATTTATAATCATTTTAATGTATACTGTAGGTGCATTTGAACGGTAATTAATATATCGAAAAGAAGCTGTGGGTTTGTTGTACCAATTTGTATAAATAGTACCCTGTCTAATCATAGATTAAAGAAATATCAAGAAAATTAATACTGTTATTAGTTTCTTCTTCAATTGCGGATTTTAATTTGTTGTGAAAGTTTATATAAAAGGTAGTTTATTTCATTTATCGGTAGACATGTTATGATGTCGTCTACATTATCTTTTAAAGAAAATGGGGTTGAAGTCTAATATTGATAACGTTTTGTTCCACATGTTCCATTGCCAGATTAGCAATAGGGGCAGCTAAAGGAGAGCCCATGGCTTTTTTTGTATGGAAAGTATGTGTTGTCGAGACAGAAATGTATAGCTCTAAACAAATCCAGTTTTATTTAGTGATGTGTGTGGACTAACTTCATCCCATTTGGGTTTTATTATATTTGTTGCTAGATTTGTAGTAGATATTAATGTATAAAGATTCTACATCAAGCGTTATAATTTTATGATCAGTTGGTACTTTTTGTTCGTTGATGAAATTTTGAAATTGTCATGAGTCTTTGGTATGATATTCTGTTTTTCCTAAAATCTTAGATATGCTATCACCTAGGAATTTTGCTATATTATAAGTAGGGGCTTGTATGTTAATACTATTGTTCTCAAAGGTATATTATTTTGTGAATTTTTGGTAATCCATATATTGATGGAGGTTGGGAATTAAGAATGCGAAGATTGTTTTTTGTGTTCAAATCTATTAGGTTTTGTCTATGCCATTTATTTATTAAGTTATTATTTTATTTTTGAGTTTTCTGTGTTAGATTATTTCTTTCTTTTTTGTAGGGTGCTGTAGGTTTTGTAGGATGTTGGGTGCTGCGTTCACGTCATCTCTGTGCTGTCTGGCCTATATAATATTTTGGGCATTGATTGCATTTGACTGCATACGTTATATGATTTTGCTGAAGAAAAGGTATCGGGTCCTTTAATTTGGATAGAAATCTGCTTCCTCGAATAGCAGAAGTAAAAGCTATCTTGGACTGATGATTCCGGAAAAGGGTCTTTCTTAATTTTGTTAGTTAATTTGGGTATGTATAAAAGAAATTATAGATGCACTGACCCATGTTAGCATTATTGTTGGTGTTATTACGTATGGATGGTGGCATATTAGCGCCAGGTTTATATTGTTTATAAGTGGAGAACATTAATCTATTAATGATATATTTTGGGTAATCATTTTTAATTAAAATTGTGTGTAGATAACGAAGGTCCTCAATAGCAAACTGCTTGTGGATAAAATAAGCCACAAACAGTTCCTTAATAGGAATATCCTAGCTGAAAAGGTATCGGAGCTATGGCTGCTCTAATCTTATCTATATTTCTGCAATCTTTTCCCAAAGGGGAAATTAACACAGCCGCAGCTACTAAATGGGGAACGCTAGGACTAGGACTAGTAACTACTTCCACTCTAAGTCAGTACGCAAAATTTCATATCACTAGATACATCGAATAAAGAGCTATAATTTTTTGCGCGTCGCCCCTTTATACCGAGAAAGTCACCTCACCCACAAGCCGCCACCTGCGGCTATTGGTAAATTCTGATGCCAGATTCGGATCCTACGGGGTCGATTTCCTACGACTGTATTTTTTTTGTGACGATCGGGATATTTCTGAAAAGTTAACTTGCACCCTGTATATTGACAAAAAAACTATTTTAATAGAAAGTGGCATAAAAAAACTCCGATTATTTAAGCCCAAACAATATATTGTTATGAAATTTTAATTAAAAAAGGGAAATAAGTTTGATTTAATCTTGAATGAATTGACTTTGATGTTAAAAATAAGTAATATAGATATGTTAAATGTAAATGTCAAAAAGATGTAAAAAAAGATTGTCAAATGTGAAAGGTAGAATTATTAATGAGATTGATATTAAAATAAATAAGTAGTTGGGAGTTGAAAGAAAACAAAGAGGGATGATATTTTTATTGATTTTAGATAGCAACATGAGAATTTTGGATTGAAATGGATTCAATTTAGTTAGAGGATTATAAATTGATTATCTTTATGGTTTTAAAGTATTTAATGATAATAATAAAACCTATATTAAATAATAAATGCATTAGTCAATGTACTATCAAAGTAAAATTTATAAAAGAGTTTAGGTTTATAAGTGAAGGAAGAAAGAATTATTTAATTTTTGATGTACAAAATTAGTAGAGGAAAGTAACAGAAGTTAGTAGAAGTATGTCAATATAGCAATGTAAAATGCTTAATGAATAAATACTTTAATGAAATATATATAACTAGCTCAATTATGTAAACTTTGAATATGCTAATATTTAAAACAAGAGCGTTTTTAATCTCAGGTTATATGGTCGGTTCTAGATACCATACAGTTCAATAAGCATACATAAAACAAAAACAATTTCATAAAGTAATAAATAAATATATTCAAGACAATTATTGATTTCTGATACAAGGTACAAACATGCACTTAATATACTATCTCAAAACATCAAATAATATTTGGTTGCTCATTTAACCCCTTTTACTAATTATATATATATATATATATATATATATATATATATAATAACTTCGTGACCTTGGTATGATATGGTAAATCTAATCAGTAGGCGATTAAAGGTCTGTATATTACTTCAAAATATATGTATTTCAAAAACTCTACATGTTTCGGCTGTGTACGCCTTTATCAAGAGAATACAAAATATGAATGACAGGATATAAATGTCAAGTAATTCAGAATTACTTGACATTTATATCCTGTCATTCATATTTTGTATTCTCTTGATAAAGGCGTACACAGCCGAAACATGTAGAGTTTTTTGAATACATATATTTTGAAGTAATATACAGACCTTTAATCGCCTACTGATTAGGTTTACTATATATATATATATATATATATATATATATATATATAATAACTTCGTGACCTTGGTATGATATGGTAAACCTAATCAGTAGGCGATTAAAGGTCTGTATATTACTTCAAAATATATGTATTTAAAAAACTCTACATGTTTCGGCTATATACGCCTTTTTCAAGAGAATACAAAATATGAATGACAGGATATAAATAATAATAATAATATAATTTATATCCTGTCATTCATATTTTGTATTCTCTTGAAAAAGGCGTATATAGCCGAAACATGTAGAGTTTTTTAAATACATATATTTTGAAGTAATATACAGACCTTTAATCGCCTACTGATTAGGTTTACCATATATATATATATATATATATATATATATATATATATATATATATATATATATATATATAGTTGCCTATATCATGTTCATATGACTATCGAAAACTAGTCAAATAAAAACAAATAAAAAGAAAGTTATATTAGAAATGATTATACTAACAATGAAATTCTATGAATATTTATTGCTTAAAAATGGTATTTTGCCCAACATAACGTGAGTTTAATGATATACTAAATAATATGGTTTAACAAATAAAGTATCTTTCATATATAGTTCCACCTGGAAATACCTGTTGTTAACGGAGAGCATGAAGTTTTCAGGACTAATATATAGAAGGTTCATAGGTGTTCAGGAAATACCAGGCTGGCTCTGTAAAGGTTGGTCCTTTGTGGTACTCTTTACGTAGGGCAGTACGGTTTTCTTTACGAAGGGCCACTTTAGGAATAAGTTCTCTAGGTTTAATTAATTTAGCACTTATAAATGGTTCTTGGTTTTCTAAATATGGATTATTTCATTCTTTTAAGCAAATACTTCCAAAATTAACTGGCTTTGAAACATGAAAATTCTTGATATTTATTCTTGTTGAAAATACGTTGCTTTTTCTTTCGGAGACAGTCTTCAATTAAGGTAACTACATTTACTATATTTTTACAACGACATTTATTATTAAATTAGGCTTATATATTGTGTTTTATGAATTTTAAAAATGATGCGTCGAAAAAAACGTCCTTTCTATTACAAGTCGTGCAAAAATCTCCTTTCTACACAACTTTTGTTTTATTGTAATAACTACCACAGGCAACTAGTGACAATTAATTATATTTTTGTAAAATTTTGCTATAAATCCAAATAATATAAAGAAAGTAATTTTGTCCATCTTAATAAATTATTTTTCTTAATATTCCTGTGTGCTTTTTGTTCGTATGTCAATATTGGTTATTCCTATATGATGTTAAATTTATCAAAGTTGCATACTTTTTACAGGGGTTAACAAAAGTTAAATTATCAATGATGTTCAAAATTATTTGTACATAAATATTTTAAACATAATTAGCTTTAAAATTCTTGATTTCACGCGATATTAAGTTGAGATAAATTAATAAATGACCAAATAAAATAAATAAGTAAATAAATATATTCAATTAAGTTCGATATTATGATTAAAAAGCTAATTTTGATCTTACATCGTGTTTACAGATTATTTACTTAGTTATTAACGTTTTAATTACTATTATTTCATAGATATTACTTTCTTTGGACAATATAAATTAGTTAAATTGTTTATAAACCGTGAGTTGTACTATAATTATTTCGTGACCTTTGTATGTTATGGTAGACTCAATTAGTTGGCGATTAAGGTCTGGTTTTACTTCAAAATGTATATATTTTAAATTATATATACATTTTGGATTAAAACTAGAGCTTAAATCGCCAACTAATTGAATCTACTATAAATATATATATATATATATATACACACAAGGTGTCTCGTATCGTTATGTTTAAATTTTAGGGGTGTAAAGTAGACTTCATTTCAAGTAACGAAAACGCAAAACTTGTATATCCATTTTTATTTGTTTCAAAGTTACAGATCTATGAATGTGATTGTCAGATCATGAAAAAAATGTAATCCTGAAGTCATTAAAAACTGATTTTCTTTAAAAAAGTTCAATTAATAATATTTTCGAAATGTCCACCTCCTTGTTGAATGCAGGCTTGTGCCCATAAGCCAACAGAAGGAGTACTTATCCGAATTTCATACTTGTTTTGTCGGATTTGCTCGGCAGCCAGGTGAATACGATCCAACAACTCTTCTCTGGTGTTCGAAACTTGCGCGTAGACTAAATTTTTAATGTACCCTCATAAATAAAAGTCAAGGGTATTCAGATTGGGTGATCTGGGTGGCTAATGCAACAGGACAACCTCGACCAATCCATCTTGGATAATTGACGTTACTAATTGACAATTTCGGATAGTAATTCCGAAATGTGGAGCCCCATCCATGCGGAACCACATGTCTCGTCGAACATCCAGTGAGACATCTTCTAAAAGATCTGGCAGTTCGTCAATAAGAAATTGAAGATAATTGTCCGCATTTGACCTCCAAGGAAGAACGACAGGACCAATCAACAAATCATCGATTAGAGCCGGCCAAACGTTAATAGAAAATTTATGTTGAAATTTAGATGGGCGTATATCTTTGGGATTTTCTGATGACCACCTGTGCAGATTTCTCAGATTTGTAACACCACTTCTCGAGAACGTAGATTCATCTGTCCAGAGGACTATTCTGCAGAAATTAAAATGAAGCTGTGACTGTCTTAATATCAAGGTAGAATAAACTAGACGAGCATAGTGGTCTGCCTCAAGCAAATCGTGTCCCTTGCGATGGTGATATGGATATAAGCCCTCACGATTTAAAATTCGCAAAACTGTCGTTCATGGCACTCCTAGTTGTCTAGCGATTCGACGTACACTGAGAGTTGGATCCCTTGTAACAATAGCTACTTCTTGTTCCTCTAAATCTGTTGGTAAATTTACGCCTCGGTCGAAAAGATAATCACGCAGTCCGTATTCCCGATTGTCTGTGTACTTCCAGAAACGTTCTGTATTGAGGAATGCGCCTATCGGGAAACTGATGTCGGTATTCAATAACTGCTTGACGTGCACAGCCGTTACGGTAGCCATACCCAAAATGCATGTCCGCATACTCTTGAGAAGAAAATCGGTAAGGCGTTTTGAATAAAGAAAACGTGTCCACTCACTAATAAGCTGTTGTATGAACTGAAACGTAATGTAATCCTTTATTAAAAAATGCAACGTTAACAGTCACCTAAATATTTGTTTATTGTATGATATTCACGGTTCAGCACTTACGAAATAAGTAAGAACCTTCTTTATCATAAATCAATTTCCAGTACTCTTTTGTGCAGATCTCCAAGAAATTACTGTATGCACTACGACACGTCTTTATTTATTTTAGGATAACATTTTATTATGCGAGGTTAACAATTACAGGCCTGTTACTGAATCGTATAACTTTTTTTAAATAAAATCAGTTTGTATTGACTTTAGGATTACAATTTTTTTCATGATCTGACAATCACATTCATCGATCTGTATCTTTGAAACAAATAAAAATGGATATACAAGTTTTGCGTTTTTGTTACTTGAAATTAAGTCTACCTTACACTCCTACAATTTGAACATAACGATACGGGACACCTTGTATAGATAATTATTTCGTGACCTTTGTATATTATGGTAGATTTATTAGTTGGCGATTTAAGGTCCGGTTTTACTCAAAAATGCATATATTTAAAACAATCTTACATGTTTTGGCAAGTGATGAATTTTACTGTCAATATGCAAAAAATACAGACTCTTTATAATTTGTTAAAAGAACTATAACGCTTCTGTTAAGTTAAACAATCTAAAAGTTACTAACACCTATAATATTAACAACATGGGTCCTCTATTGAAGATATTTAGGTCTAGCCATGCTATGGGTTATATCCTAGAGCGTGGAGAGAAACTAGAGTAGTGTTTATTCCGAAGCCCGGAAAAGGAATATATACCCACCCTAAATCATTTAGACCAATTATTATTACCTCTTTTATGTTGAAGACTAATATTAAAATATTAAAGAAGGGTGTCTGGATAGATCTCCTCTATACCCACTGCAACGGGCATAGCAGATGGGAAAATCAGGTGAGGGTTTAGAGGGCTGGAAAGGAGTCTACACTACAAGGAAATCGCACTTGCAGTCTTCTTAGACATACAGGGAGCTTTTGATAACACCCCGGCGTCTACCATTATTCGATCTTTAAGAGATCGAAAAATAAAAAGCACCACATGCAACTGGGTTCATAACATGCTGCGTAGCAGAGTATTTCATGCCCAAATGCAAAACAAAACGATATACATGAGGACAACAAAAGGGTGTCCTCAAGGAGGAGTATTGTCACCGCTACTATGGAGTCTAGTAGTGGATAATCTCCTCAGGACATTAAATGACCAGGGAATATGAATGCAGTGGTTCGCCGATGACATTGTCATAGTTTCCCAGGGGAAATTCCCGGGGTCAGTGGCGAGCAACATGCGAAATGCTCTGCGAATTGTGGAAGGATGGTGCCTTGAGGAGAGATTAACTGTCAATCCTCGAAAAACCAAGTTGGTAGCCTTTACCAATATAAGATAACTAAATGATCTGGCCAGCGTAAGGCTGTTTGGACAACCAATGAAGTGAAGTATCTAGGCATAACACTTGATGTGAAACTGAATTGGAGCAGACACTTAGTCAAAGTGGCAGACAGGGCGGCGCAGCTCTTCTGGAGATGCAGAAGAGCTGTTGGCAAGACCTGATGACTAAAACCAAATGTGGTACACTGGTTGTACACAGCAGTAGTAAGACCAACGATTACCTATGGAGCAGTTTTCTGGGGGGGGGGGGGGGGGAGCGGACATCGTCGGTGGGGCTCCTCACGAGTCTTCAGCGACAGGCTTGGTTGGGAATTACAGGGGCCAGGAACAGCACGGGAACTGCCTCCATGGAGGCCATCGTGTGTCTCCCTCCGCTGGAACTATTTGTAAAGGTGGAGGCAATGGCTGCGATCCTGAGGCTGAAGGCTAATTACGTATGGTGTCCTAATAAGGTTGTAGAGGGCTATACAGTTATCACAGGAACTATACTGGAAGAGCCGATATTTCAAATGCCGGCGGACAGTATGGCGCCTGAGATTATGTTTACATCTAAGCTGAACATATTTATACCGACCAAGGAACAAGCAAAAAGTCACTCGAGCGATTGTGGTGTCGGCACCTGGTCACAATCTAGTCAGGGGGCAGGAGCAAGGATATGCGGAATGTGCCCTAGAAGGAAGATATCGATATGTCTGGGGAAACATACAACGGTTTTCCAGGCCGACTTGTTTGCAGTCGCAGCCTGCGCAGAGGATATTTGGGAAGCCGACTGCGCAAACAAAAAAATCAAGATAATGACTGATAGTCAGGCAGCTATTAAAGCCATTATGAATCCATGTACCAGGTCTAAGCTGGCGAAATATTGTAAACAGGTACTCAATAAACTGGCACAAGACAATACTGTGTCGCTGAATGGGTGCCAGGACATGAGGGGATTAAAGTCAATGAGACGAACTGGCCAAAGAAGGTACTTATAGTAACTTCATAGGACCAGAACCTGTATGTGGAATCGCTAAGGATTCCGCTAAAAGGGAGATCTGGTTATGGCTAGAAAATAAAATAAAAATAAATGGAGGTTAACGCAAGGTTAACTCCATACCAAAACACTACTAAGGGAGCTGGACGGAAAGTTTTCAGCCAACGTAATTCGTAGTAACAAAAAAGAAATTAAAATAATTACCCTGTTAATAAATAACCAGACATTGTCCTTTAAGGAAGCATCTGTACAGCATGGGCTTGATTAACGAGCCCTGGTGTAGGAGATGGGAAAAGGAGGAGGAAACCAGCCTTCATGTAATATGCACGTGTGAGGAACTGAAGAAACTCAGACAGAAGTATTTCGGGAGAGATCTATTGGATTCCTCGAGTGTACTAAAGCTTCCCCTGAGAAGGATAGTGGCTTTTATCGAGGATTGTAAGGCTTGTTAAACAAAGGATTTCTTAGGAAAATAATTTTTTGGGTATTTGTTTGATAACTTTGTTCCAAAGACTACCAAATTGCATCGGCTTTCCGAATTACTCAAACTGGACACACTGTCAGCCCAACGCTAGCTATTCGATTTTTTTTCAAAATGTATATTTCAATAATCGATTCGGAAATACAAAGGAGTTTTAATTCAATTACATCGTCAACAGTGTCTCTATTACGGTGAAACAGTACAGTACTTGGTGCGCTTTAAATAATTTACTACATTTATCTATAAAAAAATGTCTAAGACAATAAATGATATTATTATTTATTTAAAATTGAATTCTTCTACCCTATATGAGTTTTTATGATTTTTTTAAAAATTATTTCATGCGGTTATAATAGAAAAAATAATAATCTTACAACAGTTCGTTCGAATGCGTTTAGTTTCTTGAAAAGATAATGTTTTATTTGTATATATATATATACGCTTCTGTAGTACGAGTATATAACTATAAATACTATTACTAACACGAAGGTATTACTTTGAATGATCTATAATATAATAGTAATTAAAAGAATTAAATACCTATTGTTCTTGGTAGTAGCGTGTAACCCTGAAGAGATTGTTGGATTGGAATTATAATAAATTTTGCTGGTGATTGTTGGCGATTGTTGTATTCGAAAAATTCATTAAGTTAGGTATATGCATTTCTCAAAAAAATTGATAGTTGGTACGTATATTGATCTATATTTCATAGTACAAATTTTATAATATTGTTGAAAGCATTGTTCTATTTATAAAATTTCTGAAGACTTGATGGTTTTTTTCATATTTTCACACATAAAATTGTTTAGGAAAATAGATGGGAATGAAAATTTTATAAATAGAACGTTAATGGAAAACTTACAAAATTAGAAGGATATATTAATTTTATTTCTGTAGGCAGCATATTAATAATTTTAATAATAATATAACTAGGCGAAGGCAAAAATGTTTTTTGCAATCATATTAACATGGAAGATTATGCCCAGTAACTTTTAACTCTTTATTAATTTTTACAAAACTGTTTGATAATCATATTAGCAGTTATGTATAATATTAAATCGTGAATTCCTTGAGTATGCTAATAAGGTGTGAATCACAAAATTGTCAGCCATTAGAAAAATCAGCCATGTCTTACATTGATTCTGCTAGTTTCTCTGTCATTCCGCCATGTGGCACTATGTTAATGAAAAAATTCTTCCATTTTAGTATTTAAAATGTATATCGCGTGTTCTATTTATTTTATTGTTTAATTCTGGGTTAAGAAAGAAAATAAAACTAAAAAGTTAAAAAGAAGGTATAATATCCTTTATCACATTACCCATTCTAATTACCCATTTCGACAACTAAGTTGTCATTACTAATAGGAAAGACTAACAATGTTAAACATGAGGCACAGGAAAGCTAACACAAAGATCACGAAACATGTTACAAAACGTTCACGTATACAATGAATTTTAAGAAACTTAAATTTAGATCACTTTCTCGTCTTCAAAAAATTTCACACACGTTCTCTTACGCCCTATTCTTGTATCTATTCTAAGAAGTTATACAAGCAGATATATGAAATTGGACCTTCATTTGCCGTTATATTATGAGTGGTTTTTAACACATCACGGGTAACACTAGATTTATCCGGTCTATTGGATTTAATATGTGATATATGTTATTTATGATGGGTTCCCATTGAGCGTTTCTTTGACCAATATATTTCAATTTACAATTGCGGATTAATTTCATATACAGGATATCCTTTAAATAAACAGACAACGTATGAAAATGGAAAGATGTAGAAAGATATAGAATATAAATTCAAAAAAATTACGCAAAATTCCCTATCATAAGCGAGAAAAAAAAATTATATTTAAAAAAATTTTGTCACGCCACTGTGCGATTATAAAAAGTATCAGAGACGATATCTTAAAGTTGACCGACAATAACAAAAATAATAGTTTTGTTATTGTCCATCTCATCCAATTATTATGTATGTAAACATACGCTATAGCGTATGTGTGTGTGAGGTATTTATTATTTATACACATTCTGGATATTTCGAATTTATTTGCGCCACGTAATACAATTTTCTGGGTGTTTTTTAAATTCGGGGTGCGTGTCGTAATAGAGTCAGAATATTTTGGATTTATATATGTTGTCCCTTTATTTCAAGGACAGCCTGTATACAGGTTTTTTGATTCACGCCTACTTTATCCTTCGCGTTTCCAGAAGAAATTTAATTGATTTTCCGCACCGAAAAACAATTTGCAAACCACGTTTTTGTAACGTTATTTAAATTTTCCGTAATTTAATGAAATAATAAATACATTAACTTTTGCCACGATTTTGTTGAGGTAAAATAAACTAAATCAAACTAAACTAATTTTTTCCATGGCGCCATTATGATCAATAAATTGTTGACAAAATTTTTGTCTTAGCGTTATACTCGCAGGAAGTATATTATGAGTCGCTTATAAACGCTAAGGATGTGAGTATACTTAATTTTTAAGAATATGTCTAGAGGTGTGACACAGAAATATGTGGGTGTTCGTAAATAAATGCGCAAAACGAAGAATATATATACTGAAATGATCATATTTGGATGAGATAGCTTCATCCGCAATTTCCTCTAGAAAATCTTCACATGCGCTTCGTACAGAATAAACCCATTCACCCTTAATTTTCTCTCAATTCTTAAGTAAATTTATATTGGCTTTATTGTTCACAAAATAAGGAAGTCGTTATTTATTAACAAATTTTCACAAATTTTAAAAAAATATTGGGTTATGAGAACATTACGATCCATCACAGGCAATGCGAAATAATGAAATCAAAGAAACATGCACAGTAAAAGAGTTGTTCGGTGGTTTCGGCAAAGATGAAGTGAATGGAACCGACACGTAAACAGAATGAACGGAGAAAGAATAGCAAAAATCGCAAAAGTTGGACAACCACCAGGAAGATAACCAATAGGAAGGCCTCCAAAAAAGTGGAAGGATAGCTGACCATCGACGTCCCAAGAAAATGCACTGTAATAACAGTAATAACAGGCCATGGCCTAAAAGAAAGTTTATGATAGTGAAAAATGCTAGTCAATTTCTTTCTCAAAGATGGTGGCGTAGTTCTTATATAGCTTACGTATAATACGATAATAATAATAGTATTCTTCAACAACTTAGTGCCATGCCAATTACGCGGGTATTGGCAGGACACGAACAATATATTATTACGCCCGTGCTCGTGCAACGACTTACGATATTTTGATATTTTGCTGTCGGCATTCACCATCAATGAGAAGGAAAACCTTCTCAGACATCATGCTCCGGATTAGATCGTAGAACTCCCGGCACGATACTGCAGCGAGTTACTACTACGTTATAGGCCGTGCATAATATATTGCTTTCATTTCTGGTTAATTATTCTTTAAGACTTCAAGCCTATAGGTTTGTAACGTTTTAATAAAGGAAATTTTTTCTTTCACTGTACTTTTGAATTTTCGCTTTTGATGCTTCGCTTTATGATGTCTACAGTGCGCTGGTTACTATGTCCAGAACTTTAGTTCAGAACTATGCCAAAATTTCGATGTTTGGTTTTGAATTTGTACCCCACAGCTGTATGTCGTAAGTCAATATTGGTTAAGCACTTTTAAAGAAACACTTTGTTTTCTATAAGTAATTTTGAGTCTTGTTATCTAATCTGAACTCGTAATTATTTACTTTTTTGCAAATATTAGTTTTCCAGTTTAAGCAATATTCCAGATACGTTTTAAAGTACCGTGCAGATTCGGTTAATGTTATTCCTTTATCGTGGGTGATTATTCTGTTTAGAATAAAGGTGATCTGAATTAATTATCCTTCATTCACTTTAATGCGCCCCAGTTTGAATTAGTATTTGGTCTTAATTTCGCTATTTTAAAAGTAACATTATGCTATGTTAGTTTTGTCTCGTGATCATATCTGTATTGGTCCCAAAACACTACCTTGAGGAACATCAGAATAGATAAGTTGGAGCTCTGGGTAGACTGGGAATATTATATCATTAAACGAATGTAAATTATTATTGATACTATGTTAGAATTACTTGTGTTCGTCACAGAAAACGGCATATATTACGGAATATAAAGGGTATAAAAATATAGACAATACAAACGAGTACTTAAGATATGCATTTTATATATAATTGTTGTTGAAATTAATTTAGTAATACTAAACATAATGGAAATGAAACTGTATTCATAAAAGGTAGGCATCGGCCTGTACAAGGAATCTGTTGATTTCAAATTTAGAAATATTAAGCAAAATTAATAGATCATGTTGAGAGGTCAATGATCATCAAGCTTGCTAAACTTCATTTTCCTTTAAAAAAAAGTGTCGTGTAATGATCTTTCAAAACTCAGAAAAGCGTTATAATCAGAAGAAAGCATTCACCGTTTCAAATAAATTTCTCAAGTTCTTAATCCTTTATAAAGTATAATTGCAATATCTAATGCCAATTTATTATTAATTCGATTGAATATATATATATATATATATATATATATATATATATATATAGCAGCGGTTGAAAGCAATTGAATTCGTAACGAAGGAATGTGGAATGTCAGAAACCCCAAGATATTTTAATTTGCTTAATTGAAGGTACATGCCTTAATAAAAATGTAAATGTATATGTTATTAGTTAATTATAATATATATCGAGTATAAAGTTGTGTTCACCATTGCTAACTTTGTTGTTATTGGAGCTGCGAGTTCAGTTAAACTGGTAAAGTATTTTTTCAACCAATTCCAATAAATAAATCAATGTACGACGCTCCTTAGACCTACCGCCGTTGCGATAATTGTGTTTAAACGTACCGAATTTCTGGGTAACTGGGTATACCGAATACCATATACATATCAACGGATCCGCTAAATTAAATATTCTGCAGCATTAAGAATGGCACAATAAATACATACATAAGCTAATATTATTTATTTCAATTAGTGGCTCTGCTGCAAAGGCTTCAGGTCCTGTATTAGAACATATAGCCTAATACACTTTGATGAACAAAATATATTGTAATGCTGGTAATGTAGTATTAAAATTACTTGTTTTGTGTATTTGATCGCGTTTGTTCATTACAATCTATGGGTGGTTAATGACTATGTTAAAGTACATTTTTTTTTGGTTTTAAGCGGAAACAGTTTACTCGAAATTTCAAATTTAAATTTTTTGTCAATGTAATTACTCTTGTACCAATATTCTTTATTGTGTATATGTGTCTTATACATATTTTGAAAAATTATATACACTAAGCAGTACTTCTAATTAACAAGGAAGAAAATTAAAAAAAAAAAGATTTTATGGAGGGAAACTCTGTGTGTTTCGTGGAAACACTCTTTAGGAGCGCAATGAGTGAAAAACCCACATTTATTACCATAATGTACAGAACCAATATTGTTAAATTTCTTTCTACAAAATATTTTTGAATTAAATTTTTATGTGTTCTGTATCTTAATAAGTTTCTATAATGTAAAGTTTCATTATCATCTATAACTATTCTTTGTCACGTTTCCTGGTCGTAAAACCAATAAACAAATGTCAGTCTGAAAATCATCAAAATTTCACAACTGAATTGATTATTTCAAACAAGCAACCATATTGTACTAATTTGTCATATTTACTTTAATTTGAAAAATGCTAATGAGCAAATGTTAAAAGCGCACTAATCGATTAGCTATGTCAATGCAATTTTACACCATTCCACTTTCCAATTTCATTATAATGATTTTCCATTGACCGCGTATGACTTTACGAATGACTACACATTTTTTGAATTAGAATTGTTTACTCAAAATTAATCATAGAATCGCTCTGCCTGACGCTTATTTGCATTTTTCTGGCCGCCTAGTATACTTAATCACAAAAGTAAGAATACATCCATCGTTTTAATATATTATTTGAAGAATGAAGAAATTTTCGAAAAAATATTGCAGCGATTGTGCAACGATTAATCAATATTTTACGTAGTTATCTAAAAATACGGTAAATTATAACGTTAATGTGGGTCACAGTCTTGAAGACACTACACAGTTTTAGATCACAAAAATAGGTACAGACATATGGCATTTAGAAAGTTTATTACTAGAGACCGGACACGAGAGATTGATGACTCATCGTCCACGAGCGTACTATTGAACATTTGTATTTTTAAAGTTTTTAATTTTATTTATATAATTATACTTATAATAATAAAACGGGTATATATATATGGCTACAAAATACAGAATACATTTTTATTTGTTCATTTTGCAATTCAAGTTGAGTAAAGAAGTATTAATATTTACTAGCAATACTTCTCAAGGTTCTCTTCTGTAAAATTTGTTATCTTTGAATGAAATACATTCTTGTAAATAGAAAACGTCCTTTCTACATCGCAACTGGTTAAAGGTGCACACTGGAAATATTCTTTTATTTCCGCGTATTTTGCAGTTAGATGTTGTGGCATTGTCGTCATACATAATTGCCGCAATGTTATTAAATCTGGATTTCTAATAAACACTGCGTCTAACTTTTGCCGAAGGCTACATCCGAAATCACTTGGAATACTTTTCAAATTATTAATAGCTGATCTAAAGTCGTTAAACCATCATTTAATTTGAGATTTAGATTTGCACGATAAGTGATTAGTTTTGGCAAATTTCCAAAGTGTTCCTGAAGAAAGTACGACTGATTTTTTAAATGTGGAATTTGTGTTAGTTCTTTGCACTCAGAAATACTCCGAGCATCGTCATTTAAATATGCATCGAAATTTTGTAACTATCGAAATTCTCTGCAGAAAAACTAGTGGCTTCCAACCATGTCCCCATCTAGTTATTACTGGAGAGGGAGGCAGTGACACAGTGTCAAAGATGGCAGTTTTTCCCTGTAAAGAGCTGCTCTCAATGGTGCTTTTCTGAAAGCATTTTTAAAAGCGGATACAAGTCTATGAACTTCTGGAAAGGTGTCTCTGATATATTCACAGATTCTGTGGAGAGCATGTGCTACACAAGTAATATGCAGCATATTAGAATATGTTTCCTTTAATAGTCTGCCTGTTTTTAATATATATACAGCACTGCAACTGACAAATAAAAGTATTTTTTCTTTGTTCCTGTAGTCGGAATGAAGCATGTGGTGCATATTCTCATAAATGGTTTTAGCTACTGTTTCGGCATCAACTGTATTTATAACTTTTATTGCTATTACATATGCGTTATATGGAAAAGTTGGATGTAGTACACCAGCTACAACATTTACCACACAGCGTCCTAATATATCGACAGCTTTGTCGGCACTTATCCAGAGGTACTGATTTGAAAGATGGCTTATAATGCGTTCTACTGCTTTCGTGTAGTACTTAGAAACATAATGTTTGCGTAAGGTGGATTCATCAGGAACATTTCGACCAGTATGTTTTTTCAGAAATATTTTTATGGTGGGATTGTTAAATTTCTTTAATGGAATATTAGCCGCTATAAAAGTTTCACAGAGTTCTTAGTTAAAATTGTCAGCTTTTAACGGTTCCAATTTCTGTGCATGTGTTTGCGATGCTAACTGACGTTGTACGTGCGATTTGGTGGAATTTTTTAACGGTATTTTACAGATTTTGCAATAAATTTCGGAATCACTGACAATGGACATATAATCTGTATGACCGTCAATCAAACTCGCCATTGTTTTCGATGCCGTTCTTGACGTTCTTCCATATAATATCTGAAAAAGTAACTTAAACAATGCTCTAGATCTAAATAAATGAAAACTAAAAATGTATGCGTAAATTATTGAAAATGAACGAAATTCAATGCACAATTACGTCGAAATAATTGGGAGAAGTAGATTCAATCATACGATATTAAACAGGATCTATCACAAAAATTGCGATGTAATTAACAATTAAAGCTATGAAAACAAGAAACTAACTCATAGCACTTTAAACCCCGCTATCTACGCTCATGAAAACATAAATTTAATTGTAAATATCCAACGAAACGCGTCGCAATTGTCGATGTGCGCGCTAGCCAGATCAATAGTGCATTCAATAATTGCGTGATGTACTTACAGATGTTGTAGACTATTTGTATCGTCCGTCGTAATGAGGACGTCATTTCAACCCGATGTGTCCGGTCTCTAATTATTAGTTATTACATATTACTTTAATCTGGTTATCAATCCGGTTTGTTCCCGTTATTTTTTGCCTACTTTCTTTTACTAAAAATGAATTTCTCGAAGGAGGAACTCATAGACATGGTATTTGTTCTTGGAGCTTTAGACGGAAATCGCTATTATCATCAAGAATGTATGCAGCGGAATACCCTAACCGTAGAAGGCCGGACAGTAAGAGCTTTGGCAATTTATTGCTAAGATTTCTTCGGTCGGTCTCATTGAATTACCCCAAACGTGAAAGGATAAAAAGTATGTTTACAGAAGATAATGAAGTGACAAGTCATTTATTCCGTTATAGAAAATCTACACGTCACTACAAGGGCAATTTCGAAACCAATTACAACCATTAGCACGAGAAGAATTTAAAAAAGACATAAGTTTCATACAAAGGTATTTTTAATAATATAAAATATTATTAAAAATCTGGTGTGAAGAACACAAATGCAGGTTCACTATTAATATTTTCTGTATTATACAAAACTGGTGGGGTTTGCCTACTCATGTACTCATGTATGTTTCAATTATTCTGATACATAAGTTTCACCCTTATAAAACTAATATTCACCAAGGCTTATTACAAACAGATTTTGAGAATTGAATTTGAAGAGTATTACGAATAGCTGCTTTCACAATTGCGTCAAGATTAAAACTTTCTAGACTATGTATGTTTCACAGATGAAGCAACATTTTACATTTCTGAAATAACACTACTATCACACAAGTAACCCTCATTTTGTGTTAATAATCACCGGAAACACCATTGTAGGTCCATTCTTGTTTAACAATACTTAAATTGTGAAATTTATAGAAACTTCTTATAGAATAATTTACCAATACTACTTGAAGGCCTACCAAGTAACTTCATGGACAGATTGTTGCACTAACACGGTGGTGCACCCGCACATTACGGAGCTGCTGTAAGAGCGCATCTAGATAGGTTATTTACTAATAGGCGGATTATGACAGAATGTCTAACAAGTTAACCACTGCGATCACTAGATCTCATACCTGGCGATCTTTTTCTGTGACCTACTATAAAAAATATAGTTTTTATGACCCCCAACAACGAAGCAACGTATAGGGAATGCTTTGATTCACTTGCACGAGAACAATATGAATGAACATTAAAGGCAGTCTATGCAGAGAAGGTTGCGAATGTGCATACAGCAGAATAGAAACATATTCGAGCATCATATGAATTAAGATTAATTTATTATTAAGTAATCAAAAAGCGTACGTAATAATTTTGTGTTACGCATGTAGCTATGTTAGATGTACTGAATATTCAATAGCATTAAATATATTTCCCATAAAAGTGGAATATCGTTGAAAGTACTGTAAATAAGTATTACATTATTGGTGCCATTTTGAAGGTAATTTTACAGGGAATTTACTGATAATATCTAAGATTTAGTTTCCATTAAAAAAAATTCAAGAAAGAAGAGTTTTTTACATCATATAATCTTGAGACATATTAAGTGTTACACCCCAAATTGATATACAATGAATAATTTGATGCACGATACCCATCTTCAGCCTACGTCTTAAAACGTCAGACGCTGCAACTGTAAAATTTATGACAAAAATTCCAATATAACAAAAACTGTTTGTCGGAAGTACACATAATCGTATATCACTGCAAAAGCAATTTAGGTGGGTATCGAAATAATTTCTAAAAAATATAGCACTTTCCTATCTTTGCTAGTTTTTACACCAAACTCCGCCGACACACTAATGGCGCACCCGGTATATTGCTCCGAACCAGCTAAAGACAGCATCACAACGACCGGATATTAACGTAATTGAGCATCTGTGGGACCATCTCAACCAAAAGAAGAAACCACGAGATAAATATAAAAAAAATATTTAGAAGAAGGTCTCAGCTAGAGTAGTCATAA
This sequence comes from Melolontha melolontha, assembly GCA_935421215.2. Lineage (NCBI taxonomy): Eukaryota > Metazoa > Arthropoda > Insecta > Coleoptera > Scarabaeidae > Melolontha > Melolontha melolontha. Next base: position 92,301,096 of record OW285242.1, on the reverse strand, counting down.
AATAAAGCAAGACGTAGTGAATTCTATGCCATAATTCATGTAAAACTAAAGTATACACAACAACGCATTAGAAATATAAATTTAAAAGAAAAAACTCCACGTAGTATTATTATTATATTTACTTTTGTGATATGAATTATCTTGATCTGTTCTTCGAAATAAATAAGCATTATATTCCAAAGAAAATGACGAACTTTACGTGGTGTATACTAACTTTTATGACTGACTGTACACATGTATATAAATAGATATATATATAATTTTTCCTCAGCATGAACTTAATGTATGTATATATCAATTAACCAAGTCTATTTGGCGTAATTGTCAGACAAACTATATTTACATATATATTGAACATACTGGATATTAAATATTATGCAGCAATATATGCAATTAGGTATAAGTAATGTCCATATTATTACTTTGGTTAAATTACACTTTTTTAATTGCCACCATTTCGTATCCATGTTGATTAGCTGAGGCAATTTCAGCTCTTTAAGAACTATACGGCCGTTTTGCTACCTATAATTACGTCTATTATGTTCTTACTCATTTTCTCTCTTTAATTCGGATCATAACACCACTGTTGCTGTCATTCACAACACGTTTTGCTCAAATGGTAAGTTACCAATGAACTATCGCCTCGAAAAATTTATAATCTCTTGCTTGTTAAGTTAAGTATTAATAGAAATGCATGCTTATACCGGGTGTTCTTGAAATAAATAACAACGTGTGAAAAATTGAAAGATTAAATTATACAGATTATCTATCCAAAATATTTTCCCAAAATTCCCTTTCATAAGCGAGCAAAAACTGACAAGATATTCAAAAAATAATTCACACCAGAGTGCGATGTACTATACAAAGGTCGGCATAAGTCAGGCAACGCTCTCGAAAAATCGGCATAAGTTGGGTAATGCTGATAAGTTTGGCAATGGTGTGGAAAAAGATTAAAAGGAAGGATGTTTGTGTTTCAGATAGTTGTCTGGGTGTCATGATAACACGTGTTGGTGGAGTAGACGCGTTTTCAGAATGAATAACCGATACAAGTTCACGCTTCGAGAAAGAGTTCTTTTTGTTACGTCGTATCTTCGTACGAACGCGGATTACGAAACTATGTTTACCGAATTTCAACAACAATTTCCGAACTCGCCGTTACCAAATCGTTCAACAGTGTGGAAGATGTACCAGAAATTCTTAAAAACGGGCTCTGTTGCCGACGCGCCGCGTTCTGGACGACCGTATAAGCTGTATCAACTAACGAAAATATGAAAACAGTGGCGCTGGCGTTTGTCGAGCAGCCGAACCAATCTGCAGTGCGGCTATCGGGAGAACTTCAAATATCCGATCGTTCTTTACGACGAATGCTGAAACGTGCACTATCGAGTTTACCGTCCGCGTCTCCTCCACGCACTTCACGAGGATGATTTCGATCGCAGATTGGAATTTTGCGAGTGGTACCTCGGATGCAGTCAGGATGATCCGCAGTTCCAGCGTTCCATTTTGTGGTCGGATGAAGCAACCTTCAAGCTGAACGGTACGGTCAATCGGCATAACTGCGTGTACTGGAACGACCAGAATTCTCACGTCTTCATTGATGAAGAATTAAACCTGCCTGGGGTGTGTGTGTGGGCAGGTATCGATGCGGGAGGTCTCGTGGGTCCGTCCTTTTTTGAGGGTTTCGTGACGGGCCAAAGTTATCTGGAAATGCTCGAAGATTTACGTGGGCAAATGGACAACGATCCAACACTCGCGAACATCCGTCATTTCATGCAGAATGGAGCTTCGCCGCACTACGCGTTATGTGTGCGGGAGTACCTTAATGTTCATTTTGGAGAATGGATAGGCAGACGAGGAATCGTTGAGTGGCCCGCACGGTCATGTGACCTGACACCCTGTGATTTCTTCCTGTGGGGCCTTCTCAAGGACCGCGTTTTTGCAAGAGGACAACGTACCCTTCCCGACCTCCGAACTGCAATTGAAGAAGAATTAGAAAATCTTCGCGGACAGCTTGACGTGCTTCGCCGGACCTGCCTCACCGTTGAGAAACGTTGCAGTAAATGCATTGATCAAGATGGCCATCAATTTGAACACTTACAGTAACCCTTTTTCGAATACCTGTTGTAATTTCTTTGAATAAATTCATTTTGACGCTGCATTTTTTTCTTTTAATGCAAATTTGTTGCCTGACTTATGCCGACCCCTGTATTATAAAAGACCATATATTAAAGTTGACCCACAGTAACGAAAAGAACAGTTTTGTTATTGTCCGTATCGCTTTAAGTTTACTTCAGTTGTCGATTGTTACTTACTTTCGATACAATTTTTCGATTAAAGTTAGATTGTTATCAAATAGGACGTTATATGACCGCAGAGCACATATCTTCCATGTCCTTTTAATATATTATCTTTAAAAATCCATGCTGATTTTCGAACCAGGTTATCGAACCCTTACCATAACAAAACATAGACATAATGTTATTGTTTTTGTAAACATAAACATTGCCGCCTTTAAACATTTTATATTTTTTACTTGTAACAAAAAAGAACATTCACTAAAAATAATTTGTTGGACTTTTGGAACGGACATTATTTCATGTGAATGTATAAAAAGTTAACTTTCTACAAGGTTATTGACCTTAGCATACAATTTATATAACATCGACAGCTGTTACCTATGTATGTGTGGGTGTGTTTGTATGTGTGTGCATGTGTAACTTATTTTGAATTCATAGGCGGAGTCTGACACAATTTTCAGGGGGTTTTAATTTTGGGGTTCGCGTTGTAATTTACTAACAATATTTTGGATTTATATTCTATATAATTACATCTTTCCATTTTTCATAAATTGTCTTTTTATTTCCAGGATAGCCTGTATATTGTATATTGCTTATCATTGCAAAAGAAATAATGTAATAGTAAATGAATTGCGTCTTGATTTCTTAATATATTTATGTCCCTTTTCTTAGGTTAGGTGTTTTGAAAATACGATAATCTAAATATCCAATTTTTGCTGTACAATATAATTCTATATTTAAAGAAACAATTAATGTACGATCTAAGAAAAGAGATTATTAGTAGATGGAAAGAGTATTTCGACGAGCTCTTATACTTATATCAAAACAATATAGAAATAAAGAAGTTAGAGTGTCCGACTGTGAAAATAAAACATCAACAGAAATTAGAACAAATGCAGAATTGAAAGAAACATTAAAATTTGTAAAAAGAGGTAGGAAGGTATATAAAAATCACGAAGAAATGCAGAAATTACTAAATATGTATTGGGAGGTAAATTAAATACTGATTGAGTAGAAGATAGTCATAATCTCACCTACACATCAAAAATGTTTGTAGAAGTTACAGAGGCATTGCACTGTTAACCACGGTAAAAAAAATATAAAACCCTAAAAAGTAAATTAAAAAAATTGTTGAATCCCAGCGCAAAAGTAATATTTGGCCATTACATAGCATATACGAAGGTAGTCTGAAATGTTGTGAGCCTCAAAATGCAGATGGCGTTACTCATCAAAACTATTCTGGTACTGCAATAGATTTTGAAAGATGCTTTTACAAGCATCTGAGCGGCTTTCATAGGCAAATGATGAAATTTTAGACCAGGGTTGGCGAAATAGGTTTAGAGATGGGCCATATAAAATAATTAAAATATTTAGGTGGGCCAAATAAATTTATTTTTTAATTTATTATGTGGACGTACTAGGTCCGTGTGAGAAATGAAATTTCGACTGTTCTTTAATCATCTAGTTGAAATTTGGTTCCAAGTTACTAGAAGTAATTCGTAAAACGCACTCAAGATGTTCGTCGGTCGTCTTATTCCTCAATTTGCCTTTACGGAGCTTCATTGTTGAAAACACCTGATCACAGACGTATGAATATCCAAACATCGAGATAATTTTCTGAGCGTTTTTTTATCAAGTTGGGGAATTGAGACTTCGGTGAACATTTGCAGAACTCAAGCCTTGATGAATTGTCAAACATCTGCTTTAGCGTATCGTTGCACTGTACTTCAATTACATCAAGTTGGTAGTCGTCTTCAATTTCCTAGAAATTTACGGCGAATGGTGAAGAAAATACTTGTAAGTCATCTTTTTAAAATCTTCGAATCTCCTGTTGAACTCGTTTTCCAACTGAATTAATTAGCTAACATAAAAAATATAACTTTTACAGTGGTCAATTCAGCAACTGTCTGTAGCTTAGAAAAATTAGTAAGATTTCTTTGTGATATTTGTGTCGAAAACAAACAGCTCTAATTTGAACGCCCTTATTTGAGCCCATGTGCAATAAAGAAGTATATTTTTTCCTAGGATACTTTTATTTAACTGCATTAAGTATCCAAGCAAATAAGTCAAAAATGCGAAATTTGAAATCCATTGAGGATCTTCAATCATTTTCAAATAATTATTGTAATCCAACTTCGACTTTTGTCCCAAAAATTCTATTATTTCGTTTTTTAATTGCCACACTCATTCGAAACCTTGCCCAGCACTTAGACACCGGACCTTATGGTACTGAAGAATCTGATTCTATAGACGCGAGGAATTCTTGAAATTGTCTGTATATTAGTCCACGGGTTCGAATGGTATTGACGATTTTGACAACGATATCAAGCACATGTTTTATTTGAAGTGCAGCTTTACACAACACTTCTTGATGTATCACACGATGCAAGAATATCACTTTATTGTCTGGATATTTTTCGTTGAATGTACCGTGGAAGGAGTAAGACAGACAAATGTACTGAAACCCCAAAATGTCTCCCTTGAAATCACATTCGCAAAATAATATATTTCTAGTACGTATTTGGCAACTTGAAGTTAAACGTAGGATCCACATTCCTCTAACTTGCTTTCTTCTTGAAATCTTTCAAATTCTTAAGTTAAAGGTATCTCTTCCTCTAGGTGATAAAGCAATTTTGTTTAAGTCGTATCTTTTTTTTATAGTGTAAACTCATCATATTAACTGATTCCATCAGTATGTTTTCAACAGTTTCGAAGCAAATTTTCTGTGTTATTAGTAGGGATCGGTATTTCAGGAGGGGACTTAAACAAATTTGTAATTGTATAGTTTTATTAGTTACTTGAGCTCTATTGCGTAAATATAAGATGGACTATGTTTACATATCTACTTGCATTTAAGAGAATCAAAACAGCTAATGCAGAATTTACATCACGTAACGTAACTTCGTGTTTGAAATCGCTATGGGGTGAAATGCACGATGTAAGTAAAGAAAAACTGTTATTATTTATAACAGATGGAAGTGTATATATGAAGGGGGCTTGTCGGATCTTACAACAAACATACAGTAGTATGACATTTATCACATGTTTCGCATAACCTCTTCATCGAGTATCAGAGGAAGTCAAAAAACGCTACTCGAATGCAGATAAAATTGATATCTTCTGTCAAAAAAGTTTATGAGAAGGCCTGTACGCAAGAATTTATTTCGTGAAAAACTGCCATATGTACCACTACCACCAGAATCTACTACAACGCGCTGAGGCACATGGATAGAAGCAGCATCCTATTATCACGTGCATTTTGACGACTTTAAATGTATAATACAGCTACTGGATACGAATGATGCTGTTTCTATTTTACACGCTCAACAAGTATTTATGGACCCAAATATTCGGGTAGATTTAGCCAACATTCATAGAAATTATTTCAGAATACCTATAACAAGCCACTATCTAGAGGTTACTCCGACCAACCCACAATATTCTATAATTAATACCATGAATGTTGTATATAATGTTCCTCAATTCCTTTCCCAATTACCTGGAGCTGCTGCTGATAATGAAATAAGAAAATTTTAAGCAGTTCTAAAAAAAAACAATCCAGGATTTCGCACTGTACGCTGAATTGTTGACTTATTTGATGGCAAAGAAATAGATTTTTTAAATGTGCCGTCACTAAAAAACTTTTAGTACTTTAAATATGACCCTATTGAAAGCGTTCAATATGGTTTTATGTTGAACGGTCCTTTTCAATGTATAAATGGATTTACAGTGACAGCCAATAATTATTAATACATGAGCATATGGAACAATTATTGGTGATTATCATTTGAACTCTGGATATAAATAGGTAACACTCAGGATGTGATATGTTTTATAAACCCTGCGATATTCCTTCTGGAGAGGATGTATTTACTCTTACTTGGAAAGTACTGGTTTCTCTATATGTGTCTTGATTCGCGTGTGAAAAATGTTAAATCGGGGTTCATGATGTGCATTGACGATATGTATCCCTGATTACCGATCACTAGTTATTAGTATAAAACTATTGATATAAATAGTTTTTAGTTACTTTGGGTATATAACTTAGAAAGAATATAGAAATCATTAAATTCTTCAAAGACTTAATTTTACATGTAAATGCATAATATAATTAGCGACGTCTGATCTAGTTACAATTATTCTCCCATTAAAGTGTAGATTTCATGTATGTCAAGCCACATTTATGTTAGATATCATTTAAACCAAATAATTTAGTAGATATCTTTAGCGGTATCCCAGAAAAAAGGGTTGAGTTCGCTGATAGGATTACTAACTTGTGCTTACGAAACATTTATAATCCTTTGACCTTTAATTTAATTTATATGATTGTTTCGGCCTTTATTTGATGAAATTCCATTATAACTATTAAGATAAAATAAAACAAATTTTATGAATTTCACTTTTTAATTATCACTGTAACGAATCGTTTCGCACCAACCTGACGAAGCCCAGGTTGGTGCGAAACGATTCGTTACAGTGATAATTAAAAAGTGAAATTCATAAAATTTGTTTTATTTTATCTTAATAGTTTTAATTTAATTCCTGTAATCTTTTAAAATTTGTGTGTTAAGTATACGCACTTATATTGCACCTAAAATTTAATTTAACAATGTTGTATGTTTTATATTAAAACATATTACGAATGCTTAAAATTAAGTATTTGTGTTAAGCATGTATATAACCTAATCGAGCAGTTTATATACATTTACACCCCACAAACAGAATCGTAACAAATTTCCAATTTTCATTCGTGTTGGCAAATTTGATTATGTAGGAGAAAAGTCCCTAAGCTCCAATAAGAATGGACGAAATCCTCTTTAAGTAATAGCTACTTCGTATTGGCACAGGGCTTACAGCCGAATAACCTACCAAAAACAAACAGATTATAGTATCGAATCCAACAATTTAAAAACAATAGACTTTTCAGCTCGAGTTTTGCCTCCTGTGGGATACCCTTTTTTGTAAGCGCATACATTCAGAGTTTATATCTTTTCGCCTTCCTCGAGGGTGTTTGTACCGCAATCTGGCGGTTGGTCCGAGTATTGATCTCCAAGGAATCGGAAAATCTACGCTTTAACCCTCTTTTTTTAACCCTCACGGGGCGGCTAGGGTCAGAATTCGATAGACTAAGGACCTTATTGGCTGTCGATACCGGTTTCACTTCCACGCCACCTCTACAACGGTAAGAAACGTATGTTTCCCGACAGTATTCCTTTTAGATGGCCTAAAGCTGGAGATTTTGGAGTTCAAATGACCATGAATAAGGAAATGCGTAAAAGAGATTCCGTTTTCATTCGATTATATTCTTTTCAGCATTTTCTGTGCTGCTTAAATTGTTTAGAATTTTCTTAAATCAAGGTTATTTCTATTAGCGTATTTACATTTTGCTTGTATCATTTAGTGTAAATATTGATTTATTAAAATTACACTAGATGTAAAAGCTTTTTCTCAAAAATCTTAAAACATCATCTTTGGATTTGTACATGTGCCTAGGTTGTTAGTAAAAATATATTTTTAATGACAATCTCATATACTCGTATTTAGTTCTAATTTTATTAAACTCTGCGTTTTAACCGGTAAATAAATTTTTCATGCATAAATTTGAATAAGTTGCAATAAAAATGAGTTCATTTTTAAAATACTTTTACTAATCCTATTGGTTTACTACACGCAGAGAAACACATTTTCAGATTAAGAAAAATATTGTTTTAACTTTATTTTGTTGAACTTCTAATAATAATTTCTTAATGCCAAAGTTTCTCTTTATTCTGAAAATATGAACAGAATTAGACTAAGAATATAAATTTCGTATTGTAAATGTTTTAATTTAGGAAAGTTTTTATTTGGAACATTTATTGCATTATAGATGTGTGATAATTGTTGAAGGTGAGAGAAGCGACCAGAACGACCGATTTCGGTGTCCATGAAATTATCACATCGTCGAATTGGGCTGAAACATATAGCTGAGGCACTAAAGATTTCATATGAACGCGTCCATCATATAGTTCACGTCGATTTAGATATGAAAAAAATTTCTGCAAAATGGATTCCTAAATGCTTGAACGCCGAACACGAACTAACAAGAGTGAAAGTATAACGGTCAATCTGTGCCTGTTTTGAAGATTTTTGTGACTATAGATGAAACATTTAATTTTTACGACCCAAAAACAAAATAGCAATCGATGGAGTGGAAGCATCATGGTTCTCCAAGGCCTAAGAAGTTTCGAGTTCAAAAATTTGCTAGAAAATTGCTTGCTTCAGTTTTTTTGGGATGTTCGTGGAATAATTATGATCGGTTGACTAAAAAAGGGTCAAGCCACCACTGGAGATTCTTATTCTAAATTAGTTACCACCCTGAGAGAGAAAATTAAGAAAGCAAGACGTAGCATGTTTGGGAAAGGTGTGTTGTTTTGCAGGACAATGCCCATGCAAACAAATAGCGCATTACCATGAATACAATTCGGGATCTAGGGTTCGAATTTCCCATTCCCCAGACTTAGCCCCTTCAGACTATTATCTGTTCCCTCGATTGAAAAAAAGTTTAAAAGAACGTCAATTTTTGTGTTGGAAAGATCGGTGCACTAAGTGTATTAATTTAAGAGGAGTTTCAACTTTAAATTGTTTCAATAGTACGCAAATAATTTGGCACATAATCTGCATTTAGTGCAACACATTTCTCCAAACGCTGAATTCATTTCTTTGTTCCGTCCATGAAAAACTTTCTTGTTTATCGTTCACTGTCTTAATCGATTCGTTGCTGTAATGCCATCTGGCGTTGTTATGGTGCAATAAAAAATTTGTTCTTTACGGCCTTACTCTACGAACACAATTCTTTACTGATCGCAAAGTTTTGCAGTATCTTATTGAATTAATTGTTGATCCTCCTACCGCGGCAGATATTCGGTATGATTGAGCCCCTTTGCATACCAGAAAATGGTGAACATGATTTTCTATGCTGATGGAATTCTTTTGAATTTTTGTATACGCGGGAATCGGGAGTATGTATTCTATTGACTACCGCTTGTCTTCGGGAACATAATGATGAACCCAAGATTCATCCCCGGTAGTAATGTTCATGAAAAAAATCTCCTTCGCGTCAATACTGTTTCAGAAGTTCTTAACAAATGTTTTTCCTTGTTAATTTGTTGTTGATTGTCGCGGGACTCATCCGGTGCAAATTTTTATGTAGTTCGACGTCTGAACAATATACTGGATTCTATCTTGTCTAATGGCTAATAAAAGACAATTGAATGTGTTTGATTTTTCTCATGCTATACTGATACTGGTTGACCTGATCGCTTCGACAGAGTTTTCCAATGCGAAAAAAAGAGATTGTAAATCGATTTAAGTAAATTTAAAAATTTAAATGCGAGAATCAAATAAAATAATTAAATTCAGAAATCAAAACTTTAACGGAGAAAGGGAATTTCTAATTTCTTATTTAACCAATTCTACAGAAAATATTAAAATAATATTATCAATCTAATTACACAATCGGTAATTTGCCTTTCGTCGAATTTTGTGGCTTAGTAATGAACAGTTTCGATTATATATTTTTTGAATACCGCAAGTTTACAGATTGCACTCATTTGATATCGAAGAATGGCAGGTATTTTAGCAGGTCACGTGGCTTCTGCTTCGAGGTGCTCTCGTAATTCAGAATATCGAATGTTTCATCTACTCACATCAACGGAATCCCACAGTTTTGCACCCTGATTAATTAGAGGCAAACTTAGCACAAAAGCGGAAATCTTGTGATTTACAACTGGTGTTAATTTAGTCGACCAAAAAAAGATCCTTAATTTTAAAATTAGTATGTCGCCACAACCACTCTTAAAAGGTGCACAATTTTTTCCAAGAATATCGAAACAGTAACTGTAAATTCACAACCAAAAGACGTTGACTAGTTGAAAACAAAAACGACCAGCCAGCCAATTTGCAATCACCAAAGTGTCAAGAACACCGCAATCGCTTACGTCCCTACTATAAGATTCCGGCATGCATGGCCGATAAAGTGCTAGCAAAGACTCAATGAGTATACAGTGACCGACCAAAATATTGTAACAATAAGCTTTTACTCTCGTTTAAAGTTAACTATTTTTTGCTTTTAGTGTCAATGCGAAGAAAAAAGAATACCGTGTGTATCAAGCAAAAAATAACTAAACATTATTTTTTACTTGAAAGAATAATTAAAGAAGCGCAAGGAAAGTTACATAAATATTCATGAAACTACTTCTTCCTGTGAGATGATTTGTAAGTGGTACGCTGCTTTCAGGAGAAGGGAAGCGTTTACAATAAGTTCCTCAGAAATGAATAACAAAGTCTGTCAAAAGAACAGCTGCCAAATAAAAGTGTGTGAGATTGCTAATATAATTAATATCTCGATAGAACGTGTACACAATATTTTGTGTCAACATTTAATTATGAAATCTTTGCTAAGTATAAAGCAAAAGCGAAGTCGTGTTATAATTTCAAGCGACTGTAGGACTAAGTTCAGACGAAATCCGACAGAACTGTTTCGTCGGCATGTTAGCGTAGATGAAGCCTGGATACATCACTATTCTTCAGAGTCCTCCATTGTTTTGACCGCGTCAAAACAATGGACGACATCTTACGCATGTCCTTCCAAGAAGACAACCATTTATTCGGCCAATAAGATTAGGGACACTTTTTTGTGAGATTCCAAGAACGTTATGTGTATTGACTATTTAAAAAAAGCGAAGTACAGTAACTGGCCAATTTTCTGCTAATGTACTGACACGGCTCGTTGCTCAACTGAAGAAGCAGCGACCGTTTTTATTCAAGAAAGAGTTTTGTTCCATTAGGATAAAGGGTTCTCTCAGTCATTTGTCGTGTCAGCCGCTAAATTTGTAGAATTATAATACGAGTTGGAGCCTCTTCTACCAATATTATCAAATGTACTTCAATTGTTTTTTTACTAACGAGGAGGTGATAGCCGCAAGAAAAGCCAATTTTGCCGAGCTTCTGAAAGATTACTTTTTAGATGGCTTAGAAAGTGTATTGGATGAAAATTGTTTTGAAAAATAAAATATGTTTCTTACTCTCCTGTCAAATCCTCCTTGTATAACCAAAGTATGTATTAAGAAGTAATTCATCTATAAAAATTTTTTTTTTATATATATATCGTCGGAGTATATAAGAAATAATATAAGTATGTATAATGGAGTTTATTTTTCTGTACAGTCACATAAAATTGTTTCAAAAAAACGAAATTAATATTATTATGTATACGTTATAATATTTTAGATGAACCGATTTTAGTGTATAATCTATTTAGATGATTACATCGTTCTTGTGATTTAGTATGAATTCGTTCAGTAGCTAAGGCCGATTAGTTCTGACATTTACTACTAGTATGGTTCGCATTATTCTCTGCTTTGTTGAAGGCATGATACTAGTTAAATAATCCAATTTATCACATAATTTAGTCAATTTCAGCAACCTATAGTGCTTTCGCTTAATGTTTTGAAAAACTTATGGTTTATGCATAAATATTTTTAGGAAAATTAAGTATATTATACAAGACTACACAAAATTATTTTCGAATGACACAATATTATAAATCGAAAGGAAGGACATTTGACTCTACAGTTGCTTAAGTAGAAGGAACAGCTGTCGGTTTCGTTCGAGTTACTGACGATATTTGGCAATGTAATATATAAAAAAATATATTAGTTTTAAGCTAGTTGAGTTCAAGTTAGTTATCTCTGTGTTATGAATTTATGAATTCATAATCTTTGCATAATATGTGTGTACACATTAATCTACTCAATATTTTAGTTCCAAATTTTCATAATCTCTTTAACCTACTGGCCTCTCTGTAAATGTATACTGATTCATGAATAAATTTCGTCGTCTACTCTGGAACATCCACTAAAAGTTTTGCCTGTAAATGTGTAAGAGAATATAGCTTTCAAGAATATTTTGAAGACATTTCATAAGGAATGAAGAATATGTAATTAAATTGTACCTACTGCTAAAATTGAAGAAATCAAGAAAATTAAATAAGATTGGGAGCGTGAACCTGCTCTACAAAAATTTAGAACACAGTTAAGAATGTTAAATCAAAGAATTTCTTGAATTCAGGCTGAACATGTTTTTTGTTGGATTTTCAGATAAATCATGCAAAGAAGGAAATGTTTCTATTTAAAAAAGCTGTCTTATTATTATTCATTTCCTCCTAAATGATAATATTATATAATTACAGCCTGGAGTGTTATAAGCAATTTGTAAGGCGATATATTAATAAACATATTCTTATGTTACGAATATATTAAATAGGAAATCTCGGCAGTAACAATTATTCCTAACCATATATAAAACACTAAGCAGCGTTCTCAAAATACCAAGTATAATGACCTCCTCCTTATCAACGACGTTGTTACAAATTGAAATCGACCGAAAACCAGACGTGAAATTATGCATGCACAAAACACGGATGTAAGAACTAATGAATATTAGTCCCAGTTTTTCGGAATATTACCGACAGGCACGCCACCTAGCACCCCAACCGAGCACCAACTCTATAATTAACATGGTAATTTGGGGGCGTTATGTTGGCAGCGCGGCGGCGATATGTACGTATGTCTTGACGGTGTTGGCGTGTAGTGGCCAGCCTGATACGGCATATATCCGTTCGGTGCTGCTGATCGAGTAGTGTCGAACCTTATTCCGCTCGTCCCTAAGGGTCATTTTGGTGTAGAAAGTGTATATGTACAACTAGAGAGAGCGGTCGGCTACGAACAGTTTGTTATAATTGCATGATATACATATAAATTGATTGTATTAGGGTTGATGACTTCATATATTCCGATGATGCGATGTTATATTAGGGTGATGATTAGTTTGTTACCACTTACTAATTCATAGCTGGATCAGATCTTAAAACTCTTGACAGTTTAAAAATGATAATCGCGAAGGAGTTAAACTTTATGCTGATTAATTTTACTTTTTTTATTGTTTTTTCGCCATGGGCATTAGGCTGGGTCACATATGTATGGAGAAAAAAAAAATTAATTTTTTTTATGGGCACTGTGACAAAAAGATGCCAAATTATAAGTGTATAGGTTACGAAGTTTGGTAGCAATCGGAGTTAATCTTCTGCCTCCGGTTTAATGTTGAATCTTTCAAAAATGTACTTAAAAAAGAACTTAAAGCATGATATATAAAATTACTCTAATTAAGTTTATTATTTGGAAAAGTTAGAAATCAATTGTAATTATATTTATTTAGAGAAAAAAAGCATGACAAAAATTTTTTTACAAAAGTGCAAGAAAGGATAATCATAAAAATAATGAATATAATGAGTTTATTTTGTGACAAAATCCTTTTTGCTATCGAATTTCGGAATTAATTTTCTTGATTCTATCTGCGTTTTGAGGACACCTTCTCTTGTTGTTTTGTTGCACAAAGTTGATGATGCTTAACTCACAGCTTTGACTGCTCTTTCTACCGATTGGGTGTGACAGGGAAGGTGTAATAGCTCAATTCCTCCATTGTTTTCTTCTTCAATAAACAGTCGAAGATTTTATTCATTTACAGATTTTAATATAGGTGGTTCAGTGATAGTTTCTTCCCAATTCAAAAGGTCGAAATATGATGATGCATTAAAGTTTATCGTTGGTATCTGAAAAAACCGTAATTGCTTTGATGTTGCTGATCTACTTTTCAAAATTCGATGGACAGCTAATTCACGAATGTCTTGCTGGGGATCTGTCAACATTGCAAGTATTAAGTTTTCAGGGTGTGCAAAATAACTGTTTCTTTGAATTACTGGGTCAACAACGGCTTTCAAAGTTGTGAATGTAAGTGAATGTGTCTGAGAATATCCTTTCTCCAGCAGGGGCGTACCGACGAGCCTATAGAAAGGCGAAATACGTATCTACGTCTCTGGAGAGGGATGTGTTCGAACACGTTCACAAAAAATATTAATAGTGAACCTGTATTTGTGTTCTTCACACCAGATTTTTAATAATAAGTTGATAATAAATTATCTTTCAAATCACATAAAACACCAAACAAAGGACACCTCCAACTATTTCTGGTACGCTCCATTTCTCAAATGATAAAATAAACAAATAAATGACAGCACTTTACAACGCAACACTAATTATTTTAACGATCGCGGCACACTTGTCTCATCTAACTCCGTGTTGTCAGAAATAAAGATTGTACGGGGATTTCCCTATTTTGTTTTTGCCTTGAACAGTTTAGATAACATATACAAAAGCAGCATGTTTTTTAGTTTTTGTAATATATAAAAAAGAAGAATTTTATATTATTGTTCCTTTTAATGACTTATTTGTCCGTATTAAGGTTCAATTAGACGTGCCACAGCCGTAACCAAAGTTCAATTAATATCTACGGTTACGGCTATGGCGTTACGGCATGTTACCAAAATCGAAAACATTGTAGCACATACGATTGGTTTTATATGGTTACGGCTGTGGCACGTCTAATTGAACCTTTAGACTGAATCAGTGCTGTATATCGCTACCTTAATATAGAAATGCCCTAACTCATTTTTTTAAATCGAGGGTTTTGCATGTTTCGATAGATGATCTTCTAATATATCGAAATATCCAAAAGAAAAACTCGATTTGTAAAAAATTTAGTTAGGGAGTTTCTATATTAAGGTAGCGATATGTAAATGCGTGTTCTGGGAAAATTTAACAGTATGAATCCACATTGTAAAAGTACAGTTTTATATCGGGATTACCTCTATATACCGATACTTAGAATTATTTTGCATAAAATTTGTATAGATATGTAACTTAAAAAGTATTATTAAAGTGATGTCAAAAATCTACTTTTTCTGAAATTTCTATCGCTATCCGGAGGCAGTAAAACTTTAAATAATGCAATAAAATTTTATATGCAGATTAGCTATACCATTTAGCACCTTTTTATCACTGGGCCTCTCAAGAAATGAAGAAAAATTTTTTTTGACCCAGCCTAATGGGCATATTTTCACAAAGATGAATTGGTTTATTACTTTTCAGATGCTGTTCTGATGACTGTGTTTCCTTCTGATACACTTTACAATATTATGCAGAAATTTCACAAGCTTTGACGGTTGGTAAAGTTAATAATTCGAACTTCGTTCCGCGATAGCGGCACTGACCGACGTTTCGTTGCTCATGCTGCCAACTTATTGAATTAACGAATTCCGAAGAAATATAATTTGAAAGTATGCGCAGGCAACGTAGGTTATTACAACAACCACGAGGTGAAATTCGAAGGGTAGTTGTTACCCAGAAATCTGGACAACGTTGTTAATAAGCTTTTTCGATTAAAATATTGAATTTTACTTTAGGCAAGATATGCTTATAATTTGAAATTTATACACATTATCCAGAGGAGTCACGGCATTGCCCGTTATTGACGTTTACGGCAGCGTCAAACATAATTTTATGCCGTGCCTTTACATACTTTATCCCAGAAGTATTGTTCAAAGCACGGCTTGCATTAACTGTTTATTTCACAATTATGTTTTGGTTCATGCTTCTTAGAAAATGTACCTTGAAATATGTATTTATCATTTTGTTTACAGTTATTTATTGAGACCTTTTCAACATCTAAATTCTAAATGGACTAAACAAAATTTATGACGTTGCAATTTTATTAGATGTTTAACTTATACAAGTATAATATACTTTGTATTTACATATTATAGGCAATTGCAATAAATCATTGTCATAAATCTGCTTTTTTATTAGTAGTCGGTAGTAGAGATGGGCGAAATCATTCCTTTTGTGGCGTTGTTCCTTCTCGTTCCATTCTGCAGATGGAAGTCTTGAGCGCCCCTGATCTAGAACATAGTTACACACTATGGCAATTCATGAGAATATTAATACCATTCTGCCAGGCGAGTATGTATTGGTTTAAACATGTTACACTTCTGGTGTAGGATTAAATGAGGCAGCAACAAATAATTATAGTTTAAATTATAGTTTAAAAACGTACTTACAATCTAACTGCTAGCGCATCTCTAAAATATTGTTAGTAGATTACAACCAACGAAGGATGTATAGCGATAGAAATTTATTCTATATATGGCCATGCAATTTCAACGCCGAATTTGAAGTTTTTTTAAGAAGTTTGAAAGAAACTTCTTAAAAAAATCGCCACATATGTAAGCACTAAACTACAAGAGAATAATAAATATTAAGAAATGATTTCGACTAATGACTAAATTGGAATTGACAAACTTCTTTCTGAAAATTTCTTAAGAAACCATAAAAGATGTTGTCAGTTCTAAGAATATGCACAGAAATGGTGTATTATTTATTTGAAAGTTCATCGTGTTATTTTAGAGTCTTTGGGAGATCGGAGTCATCGCAACCCTTACGTTGTTACGAATTGCAAACGGTAACATACGGTACAGCGTCAGCGTCCGTCAGATTTTCCCCGTATTTCAGGATCCTACTCAATGTTAGTTAATATACCGTGAGTTTTGTATATCACTGAACATAACACATGAATACACCTATGTTCAGTTTTAAAATAAATTCTTCAACACATGGGAACGTTTTGCAACCAACAACGCGAGTGTCATCAGTTGTAGTAATAAGGCATTTTAGTTGTCAGTGTCAACAAAGTGCGAAAATAATTGATTTAACATATAAATTACACAAACAATATTAAAATTAATTTTATGGTAAATTGAAAAAAGTTTATTTTTATTTATAATTCTTTAACTTTTTCTTAAATATTGTAAATATCCACCTTCACATTCCATACAATATGCGAGACGATTATGAAATTCCTGCAAGAAGTGTGTTAAAAAATTCGGTTTGGTTCGTAATTCGTCGCAGGCTGTATTTATGCGTGCTTTTAAATCTTCAATGTTAGTGAAAATCACATTATCATAAATTTTAGATTTAAGATATCCCCAAAGAAAAGTCATTTGGCGATCAATCTGGCGAACGGGCCGGCCAAACTATCGGACCAAACCTCCCTATGCATCGATCAGGAAGACTTGAATTTAGAAAATTTGAAATTACTGCAGTTGAATGAATTGGGACTCAATCCATTTGAAACCAGGAACCTTCAATGGCTAAATTTTCAAATCGAGGAACAATACGTGTTCGAAGAAAAAGACGGTTCATCAGTGAAAAGTATTTTCTTCAACATATTATGATTTTCATTTAATCAATTTAATCAATAGTGTTTCGCAAAAATCAACACGTCTTATTCTATCTTCATGAAATAATAGTTGGTAATTAGAAAACTTGTAAGATTTGTATTTGTATTGTTTCAGAATTTTAAATACAGATGCCTTCGAAATATTAAATTGTTGTGCTATTTTACTTAATGGTGTTATGAGGCATTCTTCAATGTAACATAACACATTTAATTTTAGGTCTCCTGAAAGAATGTGGGGGGTTTTAATTTTCCTTCTGTGTGTATTTATTATGCAGTCATCAGAATCAAATTTTCTAGTAATCGCCTGAATTTTTCCGATAGATGGTATGGTTGTCAAGATATTTGATAGAAAACAGACCCCGCACTTTCCTTAAACTGTTTCCAGCTTTATACTAGTTCGCAATTTCTATTTTTGAATCTTATATATATATATACAATAATATACATATATATCAAAAATTTATTTAAATTCGGGTAAGCGGTCAATTAAAAAACTCCTTTATTAAATTACCCTATATTTCGCAACACTTTGTCGCTTCTTCTGGGGTAAAAAATGTACAGTTAAAAAATAATAAAATTGACGTACAAAATATAAAAATGATTAGATATAATTATATATTATATATTTTTATATTTTGTAAGTCAATTTTATTATTTTTTAACTCTACATTTTTTACCCCAGAAGAAGCGACAAAGTGTTGCGAAATATAGGGTAATTTAATAAAGGAGTTTTTTAATTGACCGCTTACCCGCATTTAAATAAATTTTTGATAATATATCACAGTCGATAATTTCTTTTCAATTATACATATATATATATATATATATATATATATATATATATATATATATATAGTGTTTAAAGAATTTTGTTTTTCTTTTTTATTTTATTATATATATATATAAATTTTAAATTAGGTGAATACAAATGTCAAATGCTAAAATATTTAAAATGTTTTTTCGTTTATGCGCATTACTGACATTCATTTTGACATTTGTCGAAACACGCAATCGAGCGATGTTGGTTACATAGCATTCCCATGTATTGAAGCGTTCTTTTTCAAAATGAACATAGGCTATGTAGTATGTATAGAGATAAGAAAAACTCACGGTATGCGTGCGAACGTTTTCAAAACACATCGGATTTTATAAAGAACACGTGTTCGTATGAAATTACAACTCTGCATTTTTGATAGTATATACAGTCCGATAAGTTTAAGTATTAACAAAGAAATTACTTATTGCGAAGAGCAGCTTATTTAGCACGTGGTTCGTGATTTTGATCGTAAATGTTATTAAATTTCTCTTGAATACGATTTAGCTTAATAATATAATTATTTAGGTAACTGCTTTTACATAAATATAATATGTTTTACCATATACGTAGCTTTAAGTGCTTCGTTCATTCATATTGATGAAAAAATTTTCAATTCGATAAGAGCTGCACTATTACGTATCTAAACAGTAAACGGATTATAGTCTAACATTCCAATACAGTTTGATAAACACGTTGTAAAGTCTATAAATTCTTCAATGAGTACGATCTATAATCAATATACAATTTAAAAATTCGTGAATGGAATTTAACATAAATATGCGTACACACCTATCCCTACCACTGTCGCCTTTCTTAGAATCAAAAGATCAATGTTGTCGTGTCTTGGATAGATAATTCTGCCGCCTAATTTCTGTTTTAAGATCGCGAATTCTTCTTCCTTATCATTTTACACGCTAGTTTGACCGTCGTCATTTCAGATAAGATGTAGTGTTTTATGTGTTATGTGACGTGCCCCACAGACATACATATTTTTTCCTCTTGAATGTCGCCAAAAGCCGAAAAACTAATTAATTTCGACTAATTAAAACACGATCTATCCATCAAAATAATATCACGCACTTGTACTTAAGTGTCTATAAATATGTTTTCTTGTTGCATTCGTTCATAAATTATTAATATGAATTATTATTAAAGTTATAATTGTTAATTAATTAGCGGCCAAGATCAGCGGTTATCGGGTCTCAGTTCCACTTCACGATAATAAAAAATGATTTGTCGGTTGTTGTTTTTGTTTGGTTGTTGGTGTTTTAAGAGCGATTTTATCAATGGGATATTGAAGCAATAAAAGCGAGATGTAATACGCGCATGGCTTTCGCATTTTGTTTTCCTTTTGTTGTAAATAACTCTTGTTTTTTATTTTTCATTTGCGCAAAAAGAGCTTTCAAGGAACTGTGCCGTAAGACGAAATAATTTTGTCGGATGTTTTTAATAGTCAGTTGTTTGGAAATAATAATTGCAATTAAAATTCATTAGTGCTTGTTGTGCTGATATATAGTAATAATTTTATCTAATTACGTTCAACATTGCTTTAAATACAAAACAACGCCGCATATCTACCAGTAAGTTTCGAAATAAAATATGCAAGCGATAGTAAGAAATACAGAAAACGCAGTAGAAAGGTAGTGTTGAAAACTTTTTACTAAAGTTCAAATGCTGTCCTACAATAGAACAAAAACATACAAACAGTTTACTATATCAATCTCCTTGTCTTTTTTAACCGATTGATGAATAACACTGGTCAACAAAGGTGCTGTTTCTTATATATGTGACCTTGAATCCGTATTCTGAAACTAGTTTGAAAATTTCTCCAGTATGTCAGGATTTTGAGATGTTTACTTAAATAGTTTTTTCTAAAACTAAGTCACATTTTAATATATTTAAAGTGTGTTTTAGCAATTTAAATGCGAAATATTACAAGAAATATTCTACTCCGGTTGTTCTACATCCAGTTAAATTAAAGAATTAATATTCAAATCAAATTAAATGAATTTGTGATAATCGAACATGTGTTTATGACGAAAATATCACATATGTGTGTAAATGATCCCAACAGCTTTAGTTATGTGTGCGGAGAATTCACTGCTCATAAGCATAAGTGAAACATTACACATATAGTAAATTAAGCATATTACCGCTATTCTCGTTAAAGAATTTTGAATACAGACAAGTCATTGGCTGTACATGATGCACTGTTAAGAACATTGCTATGCCATTTGCACGTACTGTGATTTGGAGAGAACAAGGCTGACACCCCCACGGACTTTTGCTGCAAAACAATCTTTGGGTCATCCAACAAAAGCAAGAATAAAATTACTTATTCTATACCAATAACTCATTCAGAAACATTGCATGTGCCAAGACCAACGTATAAGAAGACGAACAACATGCTATTACATAAAAATTATATATATATATATATATATATATATATATATATATATATATATAGATAATTATTTCGTGACCTTTGTATGTTATGGTAGACATTAATATATTGTCAGTTATATTTTAAATTCTTTGAGAAAGGCATCACTTGCCGAAACATGTAAGATTGTTTTAAATAAATGCATTTTTAAGTAAAACCAGATCTACTATATATATATATATATATATATATATATATATATATATATATATATATATATATTAGCACCATATTCGGTAAAAGTTGTAGCACAGCAATTATAGTACATTGCTTGTGTCATTAATATTTATTATTGTGTTCTTTTTTCTAAACATTTTGTCTGTTAGAATATTTGTTTACTATAACACTAATATATATGAAAGTGGGAATCTGGCTTGGTATGGACTAACCCGTATTGTTTCGCTTGTCGTACCCGCATAGCTGGTCACAAACGAATGGTCCCTTTTCCGGCAAAGTTTCTTTCGTCCGTTAGATGTCACTTATTAATAAGTGCCACCTTACAAGATGAAATTTGCTTTATCTAATAGGGATTGTGGCTTAATGTTATATACAGATACAGATCTATTTATAAAGATTTGTATCATTTGTATACATTGCTTCACTAGCTTAGCTGATGATGCCTATAGATGGCAGAAACATATGTCTTAAGCAGAAGTTAATGCCGAAAATACGAGGTGTATTGTCCATGTTTACAGATGTGTAAATTATTTACATGTCTGTTTCATAATGAAACAATCATACTGGTGTATTTGGCGTTGTCTAGGGAAACTGAGCGGGTGCTCATAAAAAGCATACACATCATAGATCCTCATAGATTACGTATTACAAGCGGCGACGGTGTTTTCCATATGTACGGAAAGAGCGATTATCCATAAATTCTATCATATCATAAAGTCCTGTACAGTCGTAGATGGAATAAGGATCATTAAAGAAAAATATCAAAATAGCCGGAATAGTATTTTATGAGTATTAAAAACCACAGTAGGTATAGCAGAGTCCCAGAACTATAGAGGATGATAAAAAAGTTGGAGCTTTATTTTTAACTTAAAATAGTACACACAAAATAATGACAAATGAAAAAAAATGTTATAAAAGTTGTAAAGTAACAGAGATATTCAAACTTACACTATAAGAGATTCAGCAGGAATTGTTAATGGTACTCTCATCTGGCCATTAATTTTACCACACCGTTTACATGTCAGAAATTGTTTACTATTTTTACGAAACAATTCATCAGAGCTTTTAGAAGAGGGACCGATAAACAGGTAGAGGTGGGCCTATTGCATGGCCACCTAGATCACTCGACTTGAGGACTCTTATGTATGGGGACATGAAAAATTTGGTGTATAAAATTGAAAACATTCAATTATTGACTATACGTCTTCAAGTTGCTGCAAACCCAATAAGCAGGCAAGAGCGTGGATACGGCGAGCGCAAGTTTGTATTCAAGCGGGAGGCGCTAACTTCAAGCATTTGCTTCAGGAGGTGTTTCTGTGTTGCTCGCATAAGTGTGAATACTTCTGTTACTCTACAACTTTTATCACATTTTTCTTTCATTTGTCATTATTTTGTGTGTACCAATTTCAGTTAAAAATGAAGCTCCAATTTTTTTATCACCCCGTATTAAATGTTATTTTAATCATAATTATAAAGACGGCAGACTATGTGCCCACACTGTTAAATTTAATAAATAATACACATAAGGTGTATTAGATAAAAATGTAGATTTTACAAAATTAGGGCAACTTTTTACCAATACTGAAGATCCATTGTACAGATACAAAGAGCGCTTTAACTATGCAAATATAACATCCTTTTTACCAATACTGAAGATCCATTGTACAGATACAAAGAGCGCTTTAACTATGCAAATATAACATTTCTCAACGTCGAACAATCCTTTTCAGTAGATAAACATATATATATATATATTAAATTTATTATGTTATATTAAATTTTACAGTGTGGGCACATAGTCTGCCGTCTTTAATAATTAAGCAAAGAAACTGTCTGCATGTCTACATATTAATTTTTTTATATAATGAAATAACATGTATTATTTATTAAAAATAAGGAACTTATATAAATCCACACATGCACCTAATTTATTTATCCATATGTGTAATGTTATCTCTTTGTGACAAGGAATATTTATTCAAACATGTACAAGGAAAAATTAGTGATTGATTAGTTCGTTAAAATAATTATGACCCAGAAATCAACAGAATTCAAAACAAGAACGTCCTATTCAAAAGTTATGACAAAGTAACCTCATTTTAATATGTTTGAAATCCACCGCCCGTTGACTTGCCACGTTCGCTATTATCAATAATTTAAGGTAAACAAAAAGTAGGTTTAATAAAACAAGCACTCATTTACTGTTTCTATATTAGATATTTGAACTTTTGTAGCACAAAAACTCGACTAACTGTTTAACAAATTATAACGATTATTTCCTCTTTCATATGCTGCTAATGATCTGTTGGTTACGTTGACAAGTTTTTGGCTCATAATTTTATTTATTTATTAAGTTTCTTAACGAATATCTGACAAAAGAATCTATATGGTGGGAAATAACAATTATTTATACAAAATTGCACAAATTTTATATTATAGTAGATAAAAAATAAATGTAAATTCGGTTCAATTGCCACATAAAATAAACGTAAAATTTTAAAATCAATGTAAACATTGCCCATCACAACAAACGTAATCGAGTGCAACATTATATTATATTATAGTATTGTTTCAGCCTTTACTTGATGAAATTCCATTATAACTATTATCGGGATAAAATCAAATAAATTTTAATGAATTTCACTTTTTACTTTACCCGTAACGATCATTTCGCTTCAACCTAAGCTTCATTAGACATATAACTAACTTATGGACAAATTTTTACACAAATGTACCGTAATAAACACATGTTTTGTTTTGAATGGTTGAAGGAATGGGTACTGTTTATTACAAAATGTCTATGCACAAAACTTTCACTACGGTTTTTACAATAACTGTTCTCTTAAGTGATAAAACTGAGGGTCACATTATGTTAAAGGGGGGTAAAAAAGTTCTATGGAAAAATACAATACTACAATACTGAATATCAAATAAATAAATTGAGTAAGGGTGAATTATTAGTTTCTAATTGATCATTGAGGATCTTGTCGGTTTTCTTTAATTTATTAATTTCAAGTGATTCTAATAAATTAAGTTTTTTGCCCTTATATTCTACGTGTAATATTTTAAATTCTTTGTTAAAATTGTGGTTTGTTAAATTAATATGAGACGCATATGAAGACTCACTTTTATTATTTCTAAATGAAGAAAAATGTTCTTTGATGCGTATTTCAAACGATCTGCCTGTCTGTCCGGTATACGTGATGGGGCAACTACCGCAAGTTAACCCATAGACTCCTGACTATTTATTGTTATTTGTTAAATCTTTATTGGTTTTTTATAAATTTAGATAAATTGTTGTTAGTTGTTGTATTAGACATTAATACAGCGTATAGAACCAACAACAATTTATCCAAATTTATAAAAATCAATAAAGATTTAACAAATAACAATAAAAAGTGAGGACAACAACAGGAAACAAATTAGCATATCGATACGACAACTTGTTTTTGGTATATTACGCCACCTGGCGATGAGTTAATGGACGAGTAATATGCGTATTTTTTCTTTTCCTGTAATAGCGTAGCTATTCGAGAAGAAACACTTTGAATCGGCGTAGTCGGTTTTGTCCATCAGATGTCAAGAGGTTTTCTGGTGTCATCTGATAGAACAAAATTCGCTACATGACCGCGAAGTGTACTTTGTCTTCGTAAATCCTCGATTGATGAAGTCGTTAGACAGAAACGCATGTGTCTGGTGGTTGAAGCAAATGCTGGTAAATACGTACTGTGTGTCCATGTATATACAGATACAAATTTGTTTTTATACAAATTATACAGATTTTGTATCAAAGCTTGATGTGAGTTTTCGCATCGATATGCTAATTTGTTTTTGGAAAAAGATAATGTTCAATACCATTAAAAATTAATTCAATGGAATAAAAATCCTATCATTTGTACACGACAAATTTGTCGTGTACAAATGATAGGATTTCTATTCCATTGAATTAATTTTTACGTTCATATTAAACTTCCTTGTTTATAGAGTTGTCAGATTTTGCTCACATTCCATTCTACTTAGTATAAGTTAATATATGTATATGTACGAACGTTTTTAAAACACATCGGGTTTTAATAAAGAACACGTGTTCGTATGAAATTAGAACTCAGCATTTTTGTTAATATATAAAGTGCGGTAAGATTTAAGTATTAACAAAGAAATTACTTATTGTAAGAGATGTTTACGTAAAGATTTTTTTACGAGATGCACCCAGTTACAAAAGAAAGATTGCGAATTTAAAGTTAGCAGGTTAATTGCATGCATTGTCGTGTGCCAGATGTTTATATTTTAGTTAAGCGTAGATCTTGACGCGAGGCGGTTGAACTTGTGATGATTAGAGACCCGACGCATCAGGCCGAAGTTACGATGGAAGATATAAATAACCTATAACATCGCTAAGTACAACACGCAGTAATTGAATAGCACTATTTATGGTTAACCGCACATCTGTCTTTTGTCGTTGAATTGTGACGCGCTTACTTCAATATTCCAATTAAATTCCTTCCTTCATGGGCGTAGATAGAAGGGTGAGGAGTTTTTATGATTTATTTTATTTATTAGTTTATATTTCATTGCTTTAACTGTTAATTACAAAGTTCGTAATTTTTGTAATACATCCTGCTTAATATCGCTTAATCGAATCTACTTCTTCCAATTATTTTGACGTAAGTGTCCAGTGAATTTCGTTAAGTTTCAATAACACACGCATTCATTTTGAGTTTTCATTTATTTAGATCTAGAACATTGTTTAAGTTACTTTTTCAGATATGATATGGAACAACGTCGAGAATGGCATCGTGAAACAATGGCGAGTTGGATTAAGGGTCATACTGATTGTATGTTCATTGCCAGTGAATCCGAAATTTATTACAAAGTCTGTAAAATATCATTAAAAAATTCCAAGAAATCGCATGTAAAAAGTCACTTATCATCACAAACACATACACAGATATTAGAACCGTTGGAATCAGACAATTTTAACGAAGAACTCTGTGAAACTTTAATGGTGGCAAATATTCCATTAAATAAACTTAACAATCCCACCTTCAAAATATTTTTCCATTTTTTCCATTGTTCCAATGTTCCTGATGAATCCAACTTACGCAAATATTATGTTTCTAAGTGTTACACAAAAGCAGTAGAACGTATTAGAAGCCATCTCACAGAAGCTCACTTATTTTGAAATTTAAAATCTCAAATTAAATGATGGATTAACCACATTACATGTGGCTATTAATAATTTGAAAAATATTCCAAGTGAGTGTGGCCTTCGGCAAAAGACGCAGTTTTTAATAGAAATCCAGATTTAATAATATTGCTGCAATTGTGTATGGGGACAATACCTCAAATTCTAACTGCTAAATACGCTGAAATATAGGAATATTTCCAGTATGCACCTATAACTAGTTGCGATGTGGAAAGGAGGTTTTCTATCTACAAGCATGTATTTCATTCAAAGAGAACAAATTTTACTGAAGAGAACCTTGAAAATGTATTGCTAGTTAATATTAATATTCATTTACTCAACTTGAACTATAGAATGAACAAATAAAAATATATTTCGTATTTTATGGATCACCGCGCGTTTGTTTTCCAATTATATATATAAAATTAAAAACTCTTTAAAAATACAAATTTTATAGTACGCCCGTGGATGATGAGTCATCGCCCTCTCGTGTCCGATCCCTAGTGATGATATAAACACATATATCAGTATGTCAAATAAAAGAAAACGTGAAAGAGAACCAACGTTTGAGACAGTGAAAAAGTTTATCGGAGAATTTCCCGATCTAATGGTGCAAGCTTTTTGCCGATTTCATTCATTTTAGTGTTTTTTTTTATCACTGGCTAAGTTATAATATTTTCTTTACAAAACGCCATGTATATTGAAAACATTTGTAACGTGTGTTCATTTGAAAAGTCAATCTAGGTTACTTTGAAATTTTGATAGAATAAGACGCAAATATATTAGTATGTGTTTGTTGTTCCGTAAACGTAAATCCAAATGACATTTGATAATGTCAATCACAAAAGAAGTTGCAGAATATCATCAGAAATTTTGAACGGAGGATTTTAAAGTGCATTGATCTTGAAGGACAACATTTGTTATAGTTTTCAATAAATACCTATTATTTGTTATTTATTTGTATGTATGAAACTGTCAAAATATACGACTTCGTAGGTTAAGTAGTAAATTTTAATTTACGACATACTGCAAAATGTTCTCAGTAAATCACATGCTACTAGATTGACTTTTCAAATAAACACTTGTTACATATTAACTTGTACTGAGTATGACGCTAGAATGTGCGGAAAAATAACTCCATTCATTAATTATTAAAATTTGTTGGATGGTATTTTTTATAAAATACATGATAAATTTATTTATAGACCGAAACAAAATGCGTGTCCATTCAAAGAACAATTTCCATAACAAACTTTTTAGTTGCCATAAAAAATTTTATAAATATTTTCCGGTTTACACAATTATGTTCGCTATGAAGGGATACCGTGAATGGCTTTGATTGTTTTAATGTTCGTATTATTATGTAGATAAAATGGAAGAAGCAACATAAAACTTGTTCTTGAAGAATTTCAGAATTTTATGACACGAAACTTTATTATATGCATAAAAACCGAAAAGAACACGAGATATTACACGGATAAATCTGTATTATAATACATAAGACATAAGTTATAATAACAACTGTATCTGATAAAAAAACAAGAAAATTTTTTTACAAGCGCTATCATTGCGGCAAACAATAACCTATTTTAGGTTAAGAATATATTTGTATGAGAATTGAAAAAATAAACCATAATAAATCATCCATGGTTCAATTACTCAACTGAAAACAGCACAGCCTTTACCCAGACCACATTTATGTAATTTAAAAAAATTAGGTAAATGTGATATAAATTACACTGATATATATAGATTCATTACAGAAACAATTTTCGCCGCCTATTCTTTTCTAATTTTGGAAACTGAATCCGAATATGCCCTTAAAATTTGTCCATCACTCACCATTTTTTGTAATTGTATGCTTTACACCCTAATTAGCATATCTTGCCTATTATATTTAATTCTTCGCATTTCTAATTTTTAAAGCCGCTTTAAAACCGTGTAAAGTTGGAGACCAGAATACAGTTTGAGCCTCATACTGCTACTTGACATGTATTTCTCAGTGAATGGAAAATCTCGTCACCTGTGGTATGCAGTTCCAGTGGTATGGAGAGAACCAAGCGACAATTATTGAAACTGTTGCTTTCGTACAATTAAAATCGCTTTGTATAAGTCAGTGAAGAACTAAACTACCTAATCATTATTTCAGCTGTAAGACCTGTGCTGCACAATGCTACTGACATTCCTATGCCATCGCCACCAGATTAATGGACTCCGAATTTTGAAAGTGACCCACTAGATTACTTTGAGGACCAAGAAAGTAGGGAAACGGGCCTTGATTTTGTCGACATGTCTAAAGAGCTGTATAAAATATACCAGCCAGATTAATCCGTGATCCGATTTTGTCAAAAAATCAAGCTGTTATCTTAGTTTCAAGGATCAAAAGATGGAATATATTGGACAAAGAGATCAGAATATGCACATTCCTTAGTAGGAGACAAGAACTGCAGCATTTATTTTCAAAACAAGATGATCTGATCCTATTACGAGGGTAGTCTTTTATATTTTGCATATAGAGCTGAAATAAAACAGTAGATAGCCTTCAAAGACTTTATTGTTTTTCGAAGTATTCTCCATGAAGATTTATGCGCTCGAACCAACTCTGGAAGCAGTTATTCCACTCGTTTGTCGGTACAGTCAAAATTGCATTTTTGAAGGCATCGACTGCTCCTTCTGACGACTGGAACCTTTGATCAAGCAGTTCGTTCTTGATTTTCGGAAAGGTAAAAAATCATTGGGACTTAGATCGGGATTGTAGGGAGGATAGTCTAACAATTCAATGTTTTGTTGTGTTCAAAATTCAATTGTCTTGCAAGCTGTGTCCGAACTTGCATTATCTTAGTGGAGGATGATTCCTCGTTGTGGGTTGGTTTCTCGGGCTGTGTGCGAGCTAGGGTTGGTTTCTCTAAGCTCGGCGATGATTTGCGGCAAACAAATGGTTGTATACCAATCGGCAGTAACAGTTCTTGGACCTTGTAGAGAAATTGTTGCTACATGACCTGCTTTAGAAACAAATGCCGCGACCAACTTTTTGAAGACACTTCCAGAACGGATGACTTTTGTCGGCTTTTCTTCACTTTGAAACTCCCAAACAATCGACTGGTGGTTATTTTCTGACTCGTATGAGTAAATCCATGATTTATCACCACTCACGATATTGTACACGTTTTTAGACTTTCCTGCGTTGAAGCGGTATATAGTTTTTTGACACCAATTCACCCTAGTTGTTTTCTGTCTTTCGGTCAACAGACGCGGTATCTAACTGGAAACTAATATTTTTATACATAATTCTCCACGCAAAATTTTTTGAAATCTCTAATGATGCGTCATTTTTACGATATATCACATGTCGATCTTCGCTGATGAACTTGCGCACAGTATCGGCATTTTCCTAAGTGACTGCCGTTTTTCGGTGCACCATCTCTTGGATTGTCGCTAAGACTAATCCGTCCACTTTGGAACTCTCCATACCAACGAGAAAGTTTTGACTGATGTGGTGCTTCATTACCGAAAACAGAAACCAACTCGCAGAGGCATTCCTGTTGAGATTGTCTTCGAAAATTATATTTTCACGGTTTAATTCCCTTTTTCAACTAACTTGTCAACTTTGACAGTTTGTTGTAGCTACAACACTACACGTATCGTACTGAAACTTTGGATTTAGGACAACTAAATATGGAGATTAAGTTTTAGTATTGGCATTAGATTAGTGGCGCACTCTATGTCCCAGTATGCAAAACATAAAGACATCCCTCGTATGTAGCAATGACAATGCTTTATTAGAAGCAATGGGCCTGCATCACAATCCAAATGAGTGAAGATTCTTTCTAGATTCTTCAGAAACGAGTCTTAAAGCTGTTCTCCTTCATAGTGGAAATAAAAATTCTTCTATTCTCATTGTTCGATATCAAGATGAAGGTGTCTTATGAAAGTTACTACTGGAAAAAAACAGAGTACCAGAGATTTTTGCTTGGATTTCGGAATGGAACCGGGCTACTACTATTTCTGTAGTGTTGCTGTACAGTTTCAGTGTAGTAACAGTAGTAGTAGCCCAGAAGATGTCTCTTGAAATAGTGGACGAAACGTCGGCCAAGGATGCGATTCCAGCCCGGAATCCAAGAAGCCATCATGGACAACGACTGCGGAAGCCTACACACCAGAGTACCAGAGATTTCATTTAAAAGTTTCAGCTCAAGGACTGGGTGTTGGGTACACGAAGTTTTGATGTTTTCTGTGTGAGTGGGATAGTACATATATAAAAAATGATTATATAAGGAACAATGGGCAAGAAGAAATAATCTTACTTCTGGTTTTAAGAATGCCATTAGGGACCCTCTCGTTAGTGGTCTTATTAAACTCTTCTTATTAGTCTGTTTTATTATTATGTTGTTCTTGATTTATGTTAAAGTAATTACATATATTGTAATTACACATATTGTGCAATTTCGATAAGTGTTAAATATATTTTTAATGCTCTGATAATCAGACGGAACTAGCAACCGAAACAAAACTAACAAATAAACAATAAAAATATACGCGAACAGTATATTGAAACGTTCATTAAAACCAACACAGGCGCATCACAAATTGCAAAAATAGCGCCGCATCCTGTATCTATCAGCGTATGTGCATGTTCTGTCGTTTTGTGATATCGATGTTATTGTTCCGATTCGAATAGACAGTTAAGCGTTTCGAATTTTTCCATAAAACTAACAGCGCCATTAGTAGAATGGGCACAAATATCGCCGACAGTTAAACTTGATTGGAAAAAATCATCCCTCGGACGTGTTCGGACAGGTTTACGTGCTATTTCGTGAATGGAAATGGATGCTAGATATTTAGGTTAAACGATGGACACTTTCGTAATGGAAATTATGACGCGCATCCAGTTGGTAAAAATGGTTCTGTGTTAATTTTCCTGTGTATTGTAGGTTATGTTTATAGGAGATAATTCTGTACTATTGCTTGATATAAATCTTATAATTTTTTAAATGTTTTGTCAATAAAAATGTGTTAAGTGTCAGAAAGAAAATAATTATGGGAAAATTATTTACGAAATTATTAGTAGACGTGTTGAATGCTCTGGAAATCACTACCTTAAAATATATTTTTTGGGATGTGAGTACTGTACCTAATCAAGAGAATAAATATAAATATGTATTTGCAAAATATTTATCCACATAAAAGAATTATAGATGTTAGTTCTAGTTTACCAGGAAAGCAAATAAATTCTGAATTTTCTCAGCTTTGCCTTGCATTCCTTGAGACGGCATCGATAAGGTACAGATAATTCAAAAAATAATCGAATTAGAGGTACCTATTTCATTATGTGATAAATATTGCACTGATAAAAATTAAGATTTGCATAATATAAAGGTATACCTTTACATATACCGTAAATAATATAGGAAGACATTTTTATGAAAAACTATTCAACAGCAAGAGTGTATACGAAGGTGACGTACAGTGTTTTCCGCCAAATACATAAAATGCAGGTCATATTATTAAATCTAGTTTATTTTCTAATGTTACAATCTGCTACCACGTGATTTCCTAATTGTCATTCAATTACGTACAGTCAACAAGTTCTCATTTAAGTTTAAAGTAAACAACTTTTTGTAGATTTGTTAAAATTTAAAAAAGTGAATGTCGAGTTGTAGTCAAATATTTTGATTGGAAAAGTATAATGCCAATTCCAAAAAAAAAATTAATAATTTTGGTATCAAGCGCGATGCCAACTAGCTCCCACTAGTTGGCATCGCGGAGACTTTAGACGAACAGGTAAAATATACTTTACATGAGCATTTATATACGCAAAAGCTTTCACTCAGCTGGGCATCGCAGTTGCTGATAATCGACTGGGACTGTAAAGACTCAATATTTCAAAGCGATGTTTGGAATTTTTCCAACGTAATCACTCTAAATTTTTCAACACTACACTCCCTAGATAAAACAACAGCCTATGTAATGTATAGATAAAAGTTGATGTTAAATAGATAGGTGAGACCAATTTAGAGAAACAACTGTCATGGTAGATGAATAGAAGGTGGAAAAAACTCAAGAAATTGATTCCACTGCAACACTACTTCTTATGTACTAAAACTAGCTTGTTTCCAGCATCTTTCTGATTGGGTATTTATGTATATGATTCATTTCACCGCCTACTACAAGTCCAACCAAAAAAAAGATAACGGCCTAGTATATATATATATATATATATATATATATATATATATATATATATATATAGTAAACCTAATCAGTAGACGATTAAAGGTCTGTATATTACTTCAAAATATATGTATTTAAAAAACTCTACATGTTTCGGCTGTATACGCCTTTATCAAGAGAATACAAAATATGAATGACAGGATATAAATGTCAATGTCAATGACTTGACATTTATATCCTGTCATTCATATTTTGTATTCTCTTGATAAAGGCGCATACAGCCGAAACATGTAGAGTTTTTTAAATACATATATTTTGAAGTAATATACAGACCTTTAATCGCCTACTGATTAGGTTTACCATATCATACCAAGGTCACGAAGTTATTATATATATATATATATATATATATATATATATATATATATATAAAATAAATTACGGTCGATAATTTCGTTTAAATTATATATATATTTTCTTTCAGGTTTCCGCGGGTAGTAGTATGTGTTGTAACTGGATTCCGGGTTTTCTTCCGCGTTTCCACTGTTTGGTCTGTAAAGAACGGTGCTGGTTTCTGGACGACGTTTTGACAAAATCACATTAGCCATCTTCAGGTCTGCGATAACTGTCTACTTCTGCTTCTAGTTACTCGTAAGCAGTTTACGTATGTTTTAACTGGATTCCGGGTTTTCTTCCGCGTTTCCACTGTTTGGTTTTCGTAAAGACCGGTGCTGGTTTCTGGACGACGTTTCGTCAAAATCACAATTGCCATCTTCAGGTCTGCGATAACTGTCTGTTTCTGCTTCTGGTTACTCGTAAACTGTAGCACCGGTCTTTACGAAGACCAAACAGTGGAAACGCGGAAGGAAACCCGGAATCAGTCATATATTGATATATATACGGTACCAATGCTCCGAACTTAGAACTAAATTAAAGTTTCTTTAGATGGCAAAATGCCGATATTCAGTCTGTCAGTAATATATTTAGCTGTTGTTCTTTTTCCATTGAAGTGCGCAAAACGTCATCGTAAAGACTATTAGGCCGTCCATAACGAGATTAATGATCGAGAATAAAATATCAACTTTCAAATCCGTTCAGTCACTTTCGAACTATTGAAGAGCACCACAGAAATAAACTAAACCTCGAGAACGTTTTCTGTTGTGGCTCCAACACTCAGTGCTTTTTAATCTTTTAATATACCAGTTTGAAAAAAAATTTTTTGCTCACAGTTCGACTAAACTCAACATCGTGTGATTCAAAAATGATTTATGATACTACTACCCGTTTATAGCATAAAACGTGAACATAAGACTGACAACAGCGTCGTCAGAATATGTTCCTTCTACTAGTTCTTAAAATTAAGCACGAACTTTTACAATCATCTAATACAATCCGCTACAGGCTACTAGTATACTGTAGTGGGTACTGTAAGCTATGGCTGATTGAATGTAAAATGTTTACAGACTGCGGTGTTAGAATGAAGACACTTGGTATAAAAAGAAATATGTATCTTATCATATTGTATCTTATGAGAAAATAAAAAAAAAATTTAAGAAATCATTAAACAATATTTGTTAAAAGACATAAAATAATGGAGCAGAATGGAAAACATAAAATTATTTGATATATAAGAGAATCAAATCCAAATAGAAGTGGTTTTAATTTAAAACGAAAGTTACTCTCTTAAATATAATCTAAATATTTCGTTTTTAAAGAATTCGAGCATTGCATACATATAACGGTCCTTCAAAAACTTTACTCATTAGAGACGGCTATGCTTTTTTTTAATGATTGGTGACAGTGTACGTATTCTATCACAAAGGTATAATTTTGATAGTTTGGTTATTTCATGTAAACGTGTGTAATAATTCAGTTTAGAAAAAAATTTACGACCCTTTGTAAAAAGACATTTTTCCTCACCGAATACTGCAGCGAATACTTAAATTTTCGTCACTAGTGAGAGAAAATCCCATAACGTTAACTTTCGTCCCTAATGACGAAAATGACCTATTAATTTTCACCTGCGCCCAGCTGACTGCTGTTGCTATATCGCGTCATTTTTAAATCACGTCAGTTTGTGCTGTTTATAACTTTATCATGATTTCTGATTCAGAAAGTGATTTAGATTTTCCAAATACACCACCAGAAATAGTAAATCAAGTTGAGAAATCCTATGCGGGCTTATTACGAGAAAAATCGAGAAAGAGGTATGAAGAACTCTATGCAAAATTCATTGAATAGAGGGCTGATAATAGCATAAATTTATATTCGGGAATTATGGTGCTTGCATATTTTGCAAAATTGTGGGAAAATTTGAAGCCTTCGACCTTATGGTCTACATATTCTATGTATCAATGTTTAAATTATAACTAATTTAAATATGATCTATAGTTTTGTCATTTTTAATTGAAAATAAAGTATTTGTTTACATAATTTTTTTTAAGTTTATTATAATGCCATAGGCGAGGTCGTAGAAAAAGTATAGTGTTTAACTCGTCAAAATATTTTTTTTAAGCTCGCGAACATTACCAAACTCGGCTTCGTCTCGGTTCGTAAACTGTTCTCTCGCTTAAAATATGTTACTTTCGGCACTCGTTACACAATATACTATTATTACAATAGTAATATTTAAAAGAAAATAATACTAAAGCAGATGGTGAAAATATTGACCATTATTTTGAAGACAAAGTTGAAATCTACGCTTAATGCTTTCAAAACCATTTATTAGGATTTCTTGGGTTATGTCAGTACAAGAATTCACAATAACATTACAAAGCTCTTCGCTTGTGTGATGTCTGGTTTTGAAAATGGTATTAATAATAATCTGAAATTATCAAATCAGAAGATCTTGGAGGAAAATTAATAACTTTTATATTTAAAAATTCTAGCAAGAAACTATCGTTACTCGAGATTTGTGCGCTGATGCATTACTTTGCTGGAAATATTCTTCCGCAAGTTCATCATCATGAAATTCATTAATAAACGGCTCTAATAATTCATTTCGATATCTTTCAGCAGGTATGATTTAATTAAGAAATATAGGCCCACTAATTCGTTTTCTTGGAATTCCTAGACAGACGCCTATTTTTTGTGGATGTAGAGTAGTTTTCACAAATTCATGAAGGTTTTCTATAGACCAAATTTTCATATTTTGCTTATTTAAATATCCTGAAAGATGGAACCAAACCACATCCGAAAAGAATGTCGAGAATGTCATTATTGTTTATGTTATTCTAAGACCATAGACAATACAGTTCACGTATCAAAGTCTACCTGTTTGAGTTCCGAAACTGCTTGAATTTTATATGGATACAATTTTAAGTCCATTTTTTTAAATAGTATGACATCTTCTCACTGGAATATGAACTTGTGATAGTTTTGTTATCGATTTTTTAGGTGAGTTGTTTATTCGACGTCGAACATCATCTACGTAATTTGCTGTTCGTTTTCTAGGTGGTTCACGAGTTATTGCTCCTGTTTCACCAAATTTAATAACACAAGCTTGAATACGTTTTTGCAGTTGCGCCAATAACTGGCAGATTAGGATACTGTTGCCGGAAATCCTGTAAGCACTGATTAGTGGAATAAACTCAATCTCCATTTTCTAATTCTTCACCAGTTCTATAGTAACTTTGAATAATCAATATTTTATGTTGTAACATTATAATAAAATAATTTAAAAAATATGAGCGCTTATAGTTTGAATTTATGTTTGAAAGCTGTCAGAATTTTAGTTTGCTAAAGCTTGGCATGTGCACCAAATTTTTATTATTTAATTACTTAAAAAACCGCCTATTATAATCAGGAAAGCTTTTGAAGGCACGTTATGTATTTATGTTCTAATTTATAGCATTTTTTGTAGTACCGGAAAATTTGGTATTTGTGGGAACGCTTGTAGATTAAACCGTGGTGTTGAATATTATTTGTTTGAGACAAAACTCTTTAGTGTCTGGAAGGGTTTCCTCTGCCTAATGAAATTTAAGAAATTAACTTGTTGATTGTGATTGTCATGGTTTTTGGAAGTGTACTAGAAAATCTTCCAAGGAAGCAGATTTCATACCAGATAAATACATATTGTTTTTGTAATCTTTAATATTTAAATCAACTTCCCTAAGATTAACCCATTAGCTTCCCTGATCCCCAAATGGGGATTCGGGAATTTTATTTTTTAACATATTTTAAAATATTATTATCTTTAGTGTAATGTATACTAACTGAACATGAATACTCTGTACTTTCTAGAAAAATTTTATATTTTAGTGTTCAGTCACCCTGTAAGCACGTTATGCGCGTTATTTTATAACCTATACACAAAAGTTGATGGTCGAATATTTACATTATTTCTAATAATATTTTTTGTAGTTATTTGATTAATTTTGTGCCAGTTTTGTGAATTCAAGTAATAATACATTCCTTTAGTTGATATTAGAATAACAGGTGAGCAAATATAATATTTATTATAAAAAATATAGTACAAAACACCTTGATCCCCATTTGGGGATCATGGAATTTACTATGTAAAAAAATTATATGGAGAGCGTTATGTTAGTTTTATTCACAGTTGCTGTATTTTTTTTGTTTCCATTTCAGTATGGGTTCTAGAAAATTCCTTACTATCGCGGAACTTGAAGAAATCTTGGAAGATGATGAACTTTTGCTGATCTGGAACAAGAAGTCATTGATATAGTCGAACTGCCGCCCATAACATCGATGTTATATCAGATTGCGAAGAATTTGACGATAATATTTTAGAAGACACTGTTAAACAAGACGTTCCTGGACAACTAGAAATCCATTCCAGCGCTCTGAATGTTGATCAAAATCAAGCATCTATAGTAAAATCAAAAGGTAAATTCTTGCCAAAAAGTGAGTGGAAAAAGCAGGACATAAATTTGACTAATACATCATTTGAAAGCAACAATGTATCTGAATTGAAATCACAGATTATTCAAAACTTGAAAGGTAAATCACCGGTTCAGATATTAGAAGAACATATAGCTATCCAAAGTGTAAATTACGTTAGACAAAACAACAGATATAACTTTGAACTTTCCACAAATTGTCTTAAAAAGTTTATTGGAATTTTTTTGCTATCAGGGTACCATTCGTTGCCCCAAGAGCAGTTATATTGGTCGGCGGATGAAGATATAAATCCTACATGCGCTAGAAACTGCATGCCTAAGCACAGGTTTTTGGAAATAAAAAAAAACCTGCATTTTAACGACAATAGTCTCATATCCACCAGCGATGAACAAGACAAACTATTTAAAATCCGTCCTTTGATAAACAAATTGAACACAAATTTAAAAAAGTTCGGTCTATTTGCACAAAAACTTTCAATAGATGAGCAAATAGTGCGTTACTATGGCCGCCATTACCTGAAACAGTTTATTAGGGGAAAACCAATAAGATTTGGATTCAAACAATGGGCTATGTGCTGCTCTAAATCCGGCTATTGTTTTCATATGGATATTTATGAAGTAAAGAGCCAAGAAGTACAACTTGTAAGTGGTGTTGGAGCTTCTGTGATAATGAAGATGACCTCTTTTTTGCAATATCCGTCAGAATATGAAATATTTTTCGATAACTTTTTCACCAACTTTGATTTATTGTTGAAGTTGAGAGAACTAAATATAAAGGCTGCTGGAACAGTACGCTATAATAGAATGAACAAGTCTCCTTTGAAATCTGATAATATCATAAAAAAAGAGGAACGCGGGGCATATGATTATCGTTATGATGAAAAAAATAAAATATTTGCGTTGATTTGGAATGACAATAGCTGTG
Organism: Melolontha melolontha; assembly: GCA_935421215.2. Lineage (NCBI taxonomy): Eukaryota > Metazoa > Arthropoda > Insecta > Coleoptera > Scarabaeidae > Melolontha > Melolontha melolontha. Next base: position 92,263,048 of record OW285242.1, on the reverse strand, counting down.
TTAAAATGCTATCGAATTACTTAGGATTGCAACCTATACAAAAAGTTAAAAGATATTGTAAGAAAGAAAAAAAGAATGCCATGTCGATAGACCAAACATTGTCGGACAATACAATAAACATATGGGAGGGGTCGACAAGTTAGACTGGAATGTGCAAAAGTATCGAATCAAATTTAGAGGTAAGAAATGGTATTTCCCTCTTTTCACAAATACGAATGACGTTGCGGTTGTTAACGCCCACGCTTTTTATACTGCAGTAAATGGAAGCCTCCCATTATTAGATTTTAGACGCATTATTGCCAGAACTTATCTGAAGAAAGTATCATTATCCGATCCTAAATTTGCCGGAAGACCAAGTTCTAGTAAGGTGAGGAAAAGCCGCGTGCCTGACGATGTTAGACTTGATCCCATTGGACATGTTTTGGAGCGAACGATTGATGCAAAACAAAGAAAATGTGCCATATGTGACACAAACGTTCGCAAACAGTGTAAAAAAATGCAATATTGGACTGCATATGGAATGTTTTCCTAATTGGCATAAATTATAAATATTTTTCTTTAGTTTGAAATGTTGGTTCAGTTTTTTTTTAATTTTTGTAACGGCAAGTGCCATGGGTCCCAAATGGGACTTAAATTTTTTTTTGGAAAAATGGCGTGTATTTATTTGCCGACGAATAAATTGACCTATTACCTTTAATATAATCCTATTTTTAATTTAAATTTCCAAAAAATGTCGATAATAAAAATTTGGAAGTTAATGGTTTCAAATGCTCTTGTAGTTGTTGTAATTTTGCTTTAATACGGTAATAATATTGTTCGTATGTACTGTTGGGTGGTCGGTGACAGGTTATTAAATCATTCTCAAGCAGAGTTTTATTTTTCTGGTCACCAAAACGATGGAATAATTCGTTTTTTACTTGAGCCAAGGTAGTACAGTTAGAAACAGTTACTACTCTGTCTCCCGACCGATTAGTTTTGAACAACAAATTTAAAGAAGCAATTTATTGAATGTTCTTGTCCAGCATTAGTATTTTTGTAGGTATTTATAAATTTAAGTACGACAAGTTTTTACTTCCTCCTTGGTATTGAGGAATAAAAAGTATTATTTATAATGAATATAAGATTTTAGAGAATGTATATTGTTTAAAATAGCTGAATTCTCTATATCTATTATTTGTAATCATGAAATTTTCGTTTGAATTATTATGTTAAATGATATTAAATCATTTATATTTTTGTTTAATACTAATAAAGAAATATAGACATTTTTTCGATAGATAAAAAGAAGAACTTACAGCAACTCTACTTTCTTTCAGATCCAGTCTCATGGCTAAAGCCTCCCTCATAAAGACATCAGGGTAATGACTGGCGAGGAAGGCCCTTTCAAGTTCTTCCAATTGCCAACTATTAAAATTAGTCCTACTCCGCCTTCTTTTAGAAGCCGCACTTTCTGAATCTGCTCCTTCACCACTACTTCCGGCTCCACCTATTTAGGAAAATAGTAAATTAAAATTTTGTTTATTGTTTATATAACATTTTCTACACTAATTACCTCTACAAAATATTCGTATTTTGAGAATATTTCTGTTAGAAAATGAATAATTTCTAACTCCAAAAGTTTCCTATTATTAAATAGTTTTTCAAATATTAATGGGTTATATTTTACGTGTTTCAATTCCAGAAAAATTCTATTTCAAAAATCTATTATTTCGAATTCAGTTACGAAATAGTATAAAAGCAGTTTTGCGAAATAAAAAAGCCCGCAAAAATTAAAAACACAATTGAATTACGTAATGTGAAAATGGCAAAAAGCGCAAATATTCGCGAACAAAAACAGAACCATTCAATTTGTTCAAGAGTTGTTAAAAACTGCGCGAAAAGTAAATGTTAGGTGGCAGACCTGTGATAGCGGACGTTGTGCAGCCAACAAGTTGCAAATTTAATTTTTTCCCATGAAACTTTCAAACACTTTTTCTATTTGCAAGCAGAATGAGGAGAATAGCAGTTTTGTTTATTTTCAATGACAATGTGAATCTTCGTGTTCTTTCTTTCTTTAAACGAAAAATGTTTATTTAGTTTTTTCGTGATTAAAACTTCTACGCTGAAGTTTACATGTTTACATAATAATTCACTTCACTTGCAAAAATAAAAGTATACTAATTGGAATGTAAATGAACACAAGCGTTGTAAAATTCGTCTTTGTTGTTCACCGTTTAAAGGGATAACACTATATTTAAATTTCCTTTTGTCTTTTGCGTCTAAAATTTATTGCGAGATATACATATAGTATCCCTATTAATACGATCCCATAAAATGGCAACAAATCGATACTAATAAAAACTAAGCATGTTTTAGAACAAAGGAGAACATTATTCTGATGAAACGGTGTTGTTTTACTGTAAGTATATGTATAGATTCAGCAACTAATTAAGTGATTTGCCTCCAAATGTTGACGAATATTGTATGAAAAAACAATTCTAATTGTTTGGTCATATTTATTTATATATTGTCCAACAGATTCACAAATGTAAATAATGGACCAAACAAGGCTGATCTTGATAATAATAATCATTAGGTATAAAAATATTATTAAAAATTGGGTGTTGAAAACACAATAAAAGTTCAAATTTGTGCCAAAGTATCTTTCATAAACTTATTTTCTTTTCACCCGATTTTTAATATTTTTATATTATTAAAAATGTTTTCGTTATATACAAAATTTGGTGAGGTTTTGCCTACTCAAGTATGTTCCAAATTACTTTGGAAACAGGTAGATTGTTACCAAATTATGAAGGTTGCGGACTTACACTATATCAATACTGTATATTTGTCACTTCTTGTAACAAAAAAAAAAAAAAATCGTAATACACATAAAATGAAGCTGATTTAGATCAGTTTTAAAAATACGCTATAGCATATGTGTGTTATCCATACACATTCTGAATTCATAGGCACCCCATAATACAATTTTTCATGGAGGGGAAAGGGGGTAATTTTGGGCTCGCATCGTAACTGATTCACAATTTTTTGGATTCTTAATTGCATCTTTCCATTTATCATACGTTGTCTTTTTCTTTCCAGAACAGCCTATATATATATATATATATATATATATACATATATATAAATAATTAATTAAAATAATAATATATTAAAATAATTACAAAAAAAGATGTTTTTGGAAATGGTACATATCAACGGAGACTCTAATAGCGTAAATTATAAGTCGGATACTAATGGACTAAGTATAATCTACTGCAATATACTCGGTGTTGGCGGTTAATTTTACCTGCCAAGTTTTATTAATCAGTCCTTGTATCATTTGAATGTAGTTGTTGTTGGTTTCAATTTTTTATGACATCAGTTTTTTGGTGTGTGTTTTGTAAGTTTAGTTTTATATTTTAACCTTTATTTATATTTGTTTTTAAGAGGTTGACGACAAACTAACAACATATTGATGTGATGTTTTAAAGTTGACGAATTTGAACGTGTTTAGTGCCGTTATTTGCTAAATTTTAACTCTGAATTGTAAGTATTTAGTTATTGTTATATTGTTTAATATATTGTGGTTTTGTTAAACATGTAGACACTCCTGATGAAGTAACCAATGCGTTATGAAGTATAGAGTGGATAAATGAGTTTTATTTTTAATTGACAGACCGCTCACCCGTTAATGAAATTTTTACTTATACAGTACGGTCGATAATACTTTATAGTCTATATATATATGGTAGATTTAATTAGTTGGCGATATACATTTTTAAGTAAAACCAGACCTTGGTTTTTCTTAAAAATGTATATATTTAAAACTATCTTACATGTTTAGGCAAATGATGCTTTTTTCAAAGAACTTAAAATATAAATGACAGTATATTAATATACTGTCATTCGAGTGGTTATTGCCGTGAATCATCAAGAATTAAAGCATTCAGATGTTCTTCATCAAATCTTGATGTTTGAGGTTTATATCAAAATTACCCTCTTTAAATCGAAGAAAATTTTTCTATACTGTACTCTTCCGAATACAAATGGTTCTAGTGACATCCGATGGGTTAACTCCTCTGTTGAATTCGAAGAAGAGTATACGTCGGAAATGCTCGTTTTTTTTTGCTTAACGTGCCATTTTCTTTTGTCAATCTCTATATATACAAACATTTAACCTGTGTATGTTTATGTTTTCAAAACTCGAAAAGTAGTTGGTCGATTGACATGAAATTTTGAAATAACGTTGCATTCAAATACGCGAGTGTTTTTATAGTAAAATGACATTTTTTTTAATCGGCGCGACAAAAATCTTCCCGCGCCGGGAAATTCGCTTCGACATAAGTAGCGTAAAAATTTCTCAAATACTTGATTCGGTAGTACTTTTTTATTACAAGTTAACGTTTGCTAATCATATACTCTATTTGCGCTAACATATTGTTAAAACGGAAAAAAAACTTTGATTTAATCTTGAATGAATTGTCTTATAAGGAAACTTAAAATAATGTGTATAGGTTAGATGTAAATGCCAGGAAGATGTTATTTTTTTAAAAATATATTAAAATTGTTAAATTTCAAAGGCGAAAATATTAATGATATTGATATTTCAAAAGCAATTAAACAAGTAGGTAGGTTTTTGAAGGAAAAAAATGGGAGAAATGATCATAGATTGTCGACGTACACGTTATGAGCAAAATCATTCCAAACAGATTCTCAGGTGAAATAGAAGTGACATACAATCCATTAACTCCATGATTAACCGAAGTGAATTTTCCAACGGATGTTCCCGGATTACCGTCACACATTTGGAATTTGAAAATTGGAGTGCCAATTATATTACTCCGAGACATCAATCTGCCAAATTTATACAACGATTAGTAGTTACAAAATTGATGAACAATCTAATTTAGGCAACAATTCTGACTGGACCTCATAAAGGCGAAGATATACTACTTGCATGAATACTACTCATTCCGACCAACACGATTTGATTTCAAACGATTTCAATTTCCAATACGCCTTGCGTTCGTTATGACTATCAATAAGGAGCCAAGGCAATCTACGTAATTGTGCGGTTTTTATTTAGAAAATGATTGTTTCTCTCATGGGCAATTATACGTCACACGCTGCAGATTCTGTAAACGGTCTGATCATTATGTTTTTCTCAGAAAACGGAAAAACAGAAAATGTATTCAATCCACTAGCTTTACAATAAAAAATAATTTTAGAAAATAACAATTTTTTCCTTTCTTTCCTTTCATTCCACACAGCCACAACAACGCAAGGCAAACTACAGAATTGAATGTTTTCTTGGTGAATCTATGTTCGCTACAATAATTTTATTTACTTTCCTATTCGTTTCATATCCGACTGATTGTGAGTCACAACGTAACGTTGCCGAGTTTACCTAGTAATTAATACAATCTTTACACAAAAGCTATTCTATTAAACAATAATATGATATCAAAATAACTTTGACATTTCCCTAACAATTTTTTTCAAGTCACTCACATTCTTCTTTGATTTAGTTGGTTGTAAAGCAAATAGGTGGCGTAGCACAATGAATGTGGCATATAACTTTAAATATACATATTAATATTTAACATATTTTTAGAAAAAGTTTTTCAACAAATATCTCAAAGTCCTTATGTGAACGAGAAATTTCACAACTAGTTTTAGAATTAGGATACAAAAGCGCATAAAATATACGTGTTAATTAATGGAAAAAAACACGTGTCGACCAACGTTATTTTTACAAACGCAATCAATTTTCTAATTGTTATATTATCAATTGCTTTTAAATGCATTGACACAGTTTAGCAGAAGAAATATAATACAAGGTTATTTTCGGAATTTCCAACCACTACTCAAATTAATAAAGGTTAAAATTAGGACGATATAAAGCAAAACAACTTTTATTATTTCCTTAATTGTATGAATGGCGCTTAATCACCCCCTTCCCCCAGGACACTCCGTGAAATTCGTAAATCAAGCTGCAAAATTGAAAACGATTCTAATTCCCGTCTTCTGCGAACCGGGCGACCGCCACGGGCGCCATCTATGTGGCGCGGTGACACTTTTAACTGTCGTTCTCTTTGTACCTGACGTTATTTATTATGTCGTCCGTGTGCCCGCATTGTCGATATTTAATTAAGGGGAGTAATTGGTTTTGCGAAAACTCTACCTAAACCGGTACGCGTGTAAAGGGCGAGGAATGACGTCATTTAAATTCTGTGTAAATTTTACAGTGCCAATTTCGTGGTATGTACAGGTGTAATAATTGATGAATTTCTTGTGGAAATAATCGAAATGTGACAACGAGGTTAGTTCGATTTTGGTATTGCTAATAGTCCGGCAGGATTGTTCGCAAGATCCTGAAATGCTGTAAGAATCCATTATTCATTATAAAACGATAGGAAATACAAAGTTTATCATTTTCCCACGTACCTCAATATTAGGCGGTTTCTCGTTAGCTAGCAAGAGATTATCAATTGTGAGATCGAGAGTTGAAACATTTTAAATTAGTCGGGAAACAATTGAAGGGCTTTTTTTTACAGAAACAGCCTTAGTCCAATTTTCATATTTAACAGTTTTTGCTGGAAATACCACTGGGCTATGGTCGTTTTTGCAGAAACCCCTTTAATTCACATTGCTGTATCTCCGTACTACTGCTGTTTTTAAGGATACCGAATCAACAGCTATTCTGGTCTACTTGGAGTTACACGAGAGTATGTAAATCTCAAAACTGTAATTTTGGGACTAAGACTGGTTTTGTAAGAAACCCTTCAATTAGACTAACTTTTACTGAAAAACTTCAGAAATTTGTGCCTAGAATCTTGACAGATGAACTGAAACAGTGTCACAGATAGATATTGATATAGACTGATGTTTCCTACGGACTGTGAAAATAATTTCAGGTGATGAAACTTAGTCCTTCCAATTCGGTCCAAAAATAAAACGTCAATACCAATCCTTGGATTTGTCTCTTCTTGAAATGTATATCACACTAACAGTTTGAGATAATGGAAGTTTCAGTCATAAGGTATGATTCGCGATGTGCCAAATAACATTAAGAGACATTCTGACTAAAAGAAAAGCGATACTCAATAGATTAACCTCTCATTTACTTGATTTAATTCCTTTAGCATTGGTTATATGCATGTTTATTCATATTCTATAAATTTCCTTGTGATCGGAAACAACACCGGCATGATCTTAAACACAAAGAAGAAATTCGTGCCTAGGATTTGGACAGATGAACTGAAGTAGTGTCACTTATATATCGAGATATTGAGAGAGATATATTTTGTGTTTCCAATTCGGCCCAAAAACAAAACGGCAATACAAATCCTAGGATTCATCCCTTCTTAAGAAAGCATGCATATTGCTAGCAGCTTAAGACCATTGTAGTGTATTTCTTCAGTCACAAGGCATAATCTACGATGCCCTATTCTATCAATTTCCTTGTAATCCAAGACATGTATCAGCATGATTATAAACTGTGAATGTGGAATGCATTTTGCAGACTGCTATGAATCCAGGGATTAGTATTGCATGTCCTAACGCAGCGATTCTGAACTTCTTAGGTCCGCGACTCTTCAAATAGTAAATGTAAATAAAATCAATATGAAAGCATGAAGCCATCAAAGTTAGTTCGACACTTGGAAACTAAAAATTGGAATGTCTCGAGAGAAAAGTACATACTTTGAGAAATCTACAAACTTCCATTTGTAAGTCAAGCCATACTAATAAAAGTGTACTTGAAGTATCTTAGCTCGTAGCATTAAGAGTAACTAAGATGCCCAAACCCCATACAATCACCTAAAACTTTATATGGTCTGCTGCAGTTGATATGGTCAATGTTTTAATAGGCGTCGAAGAAGAAAAAAAATTTAAAATAAATTCCACTTCCTAACGACACAATATCAAGGCGAATCGATGACATAGCCGCCGATGTTCGCGATCAGATAATTCAGTAAGTGAGTTCGACTTAATTTTTTAGTATTCAGCTTGATGAATAACAGATGTAGCAGTTCTTATGTTTTGAGAGTTATGAATGTGATAGGGACACATCCAGCGAAGAAAATATGTTGTTTTGCAAAACAGTACCGGGTCATGCAACAGGACAATGTTTTTCATGAAGATACTAGAAACTATACTAATGTAGGTTGGAAAGAACAATGGATTACCGAAAATATTAAAAGATCTGCCTTCACAGACATACTCTTGTCGCCAAAGAAACATGCCGGAAAATCTCAATCATATTCTTTTTGAAGCTGCAAAAATGGTTAATTTTAGTAAAAGCCGTTACCGAACAGTGTGTTTGCTAAACTATGTGATGAAATGGGCGAAAATGAAAATCTCTTCTTTTTCATACTGAAGTTAGATGGTTATTGTGAGGGAAAGTGCTAAACCGGGAATTGGAATTGTGAGATGAATTAATAATATTTTTCGAGGATAAACAAAACGCCATTCTCATTGCTTTTACAGAATAATGAGCTATGTTGTTGTTGGCTTAGTTAGTTCATGTATTTTCGCATTTAAATGACTAGAGTGTGAATTTACAAGGACGTGATAATAATACTTTATTAATGACAAAGTTCATGCTTTCATTAAGAAGGATGTCTTGATTATTCGCCTTCAAAGTAAAAATTTGGATATGTTCCCTCTCAGTTCGGAGTTTATTGAAAAATTTGAGTGAACACGACACTATTATTCACCACAGTTTGGATTGCATGAAGATGCATTTGCGTTAGTAAGAAACTCGACTTGACTGAGTATCTCCCGGAAGATCAAAATAATTTTAGATGGATATTGAATCCGTTTAGTGAAAACGTTGTTGCCGCTGCTAGGTTACCAATTGAGATTCACGACCAGCTCAACGAAATATCTGCCAACAAAAAGCTATAACTGCAATTTACATCTGAACATTTAAATACGTTTTAGCTTGCTCGTCGAAATTTAGTCATTGAAGTATTAAAAATATTAATGCCTTTCTGTCTTATCTCAGTAAAAAGGGTTTTTTGTCTATGCTTGCGTTAAAAACTAAATACAGGAATTGTCACTTATCACACGAAAACAATTTGCTAAACCTTCACATTAATTTCTTTTTTTTATATATGTACTTATTGTAAGTAAAATGTTTATAATAAATGATTTTTTTCTCATCAAATGATTTTACATTATTGGTTAGGCTATTTCGCGATCCCCCTTTAATATCCCCCCCCCCCTTCAGGTTGAGAAACGATGCTCTAGCGTTTTTTTTTGCTGCACCATACTGTAAGAACCACGCTTCATCACATAATTACCTTCGGAAATAGGTCAGAATTTGAAGAAAGGTCAGACGCAAAAATTAAGCTGACACTGCTTTTCTTGATCAGTAAAATCTGGATAACAGACTTCATTTTCATACTCAATTCTTCATTTAAAATCGGACGAATTATTTCTAGATTAATTCTTAATTCATAAACTATCAATCTCATACTTAATCGCTTGTCATTTTGCATTTAGCACTCTATTATTAATATCAATATGGCCATTTCTGGTTGTCCACTTCTATGAACATCTGTTATAAATAATAATAATAATAAAAATAAAAATAATGTAATAATTATTATTTCAATCCTTTATTTTTACGCCAAAGTGTACGGTCATGCGAGGTCCATTCGACGGTGCAGTGACACTTCCACAGAGGGTACTTGGATTATCAATAATGAGTTTTTGATCTTTGATAACCCTAACAAAGCTACGTAGAAAATTCCAACTATATCTACTTATGTGTCACTGTAACATATACTTATAGCTTTGTTTAGTCCTAGCAGAATGTAAAAATGTCACCTACTTTCATCAATACGAAATTGAACGTGGCAGATAATTGAGCCACGAGAAGCCGAATAATTCATTCGTAACAGCTATTCTGGTCTACTTGGAGTTACACGAGAGTATGTAAATCTCAAAACTGTAATTTTGGGACTAAGACTGGTTTTGTAAGAAACCCTTCAATTAGACTAACTTTTACTGAAAAACTTCAGAAATTTGTGCCTAGAATCTTGACAGATGAACTGAAACAGTGTCACAGATAGATATTGATATAGACTGATGTTTCCTACGGACTGTGAAAATAATTTCAGGTGATGAAACTTAGTCCTTCCAATTCGGTCCAAAAATAAAACGTCAATACCAATCCTTGGATTTGTCTCTTCTTGAAATGTATATCACACTAACAGTTTGAGATAATGGAAGTTTCAGTCATAAGGTATGATTCGCGATGTGCCAAATAACATTAAGAGACATTCTGACTAAAAGAAAAGCGATACTCAATAGATTAACCTCTCATTTACTTGATTTAATTCCTTTAGCATTGGTTATATGCATGTTTATTCATATTCTATAAATTTCCTTGTGATCGGAAACAACACCGGCATGATCTTAAACACAAAGAAGAAATTCGTGCCTAGGATTTGGACAGATGAACTGAAGTAGTGTCACTTATATATCGAGATATTGAGAGAGATATATTTTGTGTAAGAAACTCGACTTGACTGAGTATCTCCCGGAAGATCAAAATAATTTTAGATGGATATTGAATCCGTTTAGTGAAAACGTTGTTGCCGCTGCTAGGTTACCAATTGAGATTCACGACCAGCTCAACGAAATATCTGCCAACAAAAAGCTATAACTGCAATTTACATCTGAACATTTAAATACGTTTTAGCTTGCTCGTCGAAATTTAGTCATTGAAGTATTAAAAATATTAATGCCTTTCTGTCTTATCTCAGTAAAAAGGGTTTTTTGTCTATGCTTGCGTTAAAAACTAAATACAGGAATTGTCACTTATCACACGAAAACAATTTGCTAAACCTTCACATTAATTTCTTTTTTTTATATATGTACTTATTGTAAGTAAAATGTTTATAATAAATGATTTTTTTCTCATCAAATGATTTTACATTATTGGTTAGGCTATTTCGCGATCCCCCTTTAATATCCCCCCCCCCCTTCAGGTTGAGAAACGATGCTCTAGCGTTTTTTTTTGCTGCACCATACTGTAAGAACCACGCTTCATCACATAATTACCTTCGGAAATAGGTCAGAATTTGAAGAAAGGTCAGACGCAAAAATTAAGCTGACACTGCTTTTCTTGATCAGTAAAATCTGGATAACAGACTTCATTTTCATACTCAATTCTTCATTTAAAATCGGACGAATTATTTCTAGATTAATTCTTAATTCATAAACTATCAATCTCATACTTAATCGCTTGTCATTTTGCATTTAGCACTCTATTATTAATATCAATATGGCCATTTCTGGTTGTCCACTTCTATGAACATCTGTTATAAATAATAATAATAATAAAAATAAAAATAATGTAATAATTATTATTTCAATCCTTTATTTTTACGCCAAAGTGTACGGTCATGCGAGGTCCATTCGACGGTGCAGTGACACTTCCACAGAGGGTACTTGGATTATCAATAATGAGTTTTTGATCTTTGATAACCCTAACAAAGCTACGTAGAAAATTCCAACTATATCTACTTATGTGTCACTGTAACATATACTTATAGCTTTGTTTAGTCCTAGCAGAATGTAAAAATGTCACCTACTTTCATCAATACGAAATTGAACGTGGCAGATAATTGAGCCACGAGAAGCCGAATAATTCATTCGTAACGTTGCTGATTATGTAGGACGTACTGTCGCTACAATTGCTGTGTGTTGACGAAGATGGGCAGAAAATAATGAGGAACTAGAACGTTTATGGTCTGGACGTCCCAGACCTCTTAGGGACCGTTTCTTGTTAACAAGGGAAATTAGTCATAGATAGAAGGATTTAATTATTCAACAAATCTTCATGTGCCTTATGTATGGAAAAATTCGATCACAAAATTGCACGATTAGAGCGGTATAACGAAAATTTGCTCTTGAATAAGGAATGGTTTCGAATCGTCTTGAGTGACAACTTCGATTTAGTTTATAGGGTTATGATGATCGTAAATGGTCAGAAGACTTTCTGGAGACCGAAAAACACAGTTTTCTATACAGTGACATACGACATTTACTCAGGGTACCTTTTTGTTTAATATTTCTTAGTATTCATGATCTCCACGGTAATTGACTGGGAACTGGTTCAATAAACTCAAAATTTATGTCCGTATCAGTTCTAACATGTTGAAATACGAATATTCCTATAATTTCGTTACAATTAGTTCATACGACCAATTTATCGCGGCTTTGTATATGTACTTGAAGACATTATGTGTATCTGCATGTATTCATTATTTTCTCTCTGAGTTGAAGACACTGCATTTTTTCACAAACATAAGTATATATATTATATATATATATATATATATATATATATATATATATATATAAGTGATTAGATAATTTCTTAGCCGTTCATTCAGCACATCTAATTTCAAAATAGGTATCTGCTTTCGAATCTGACGTTTGCTTTCATAACTGACACCTGCTTTCAAAACAGACATCTGCTTTCAGTAACGGACATTTGCTTTCACTAACTGACATCTGCTATCAAGACTGACATGAGCTTTCAAAACTGACTTCTGCCTTCAACTTGACATCTACATTCAATAACTGACATCTGATTCATCAACACTGTTACTTTATAATGCATTTCTGAATAACTTGAACCTGGGTCTATTGTGGTCTAGTGGTAATGACGACAGCCCGGAAAGCTGTAGACTTGGGTTCGAGTCCCAACATAGACACTTTTTCAATTAAAAATTTCGTATGATTTGCTTTGTAATTTGTAGACAGCAATGTTTGCATACCCCCTTACTTTGCAATTACATACTAACTTGATATTTGTAAATATTTCATATAAAAGCCGAAAACCTCCAATAATTTATCAAATGTTATATATATATATATATATATATATATATATATATATATATATAGGGTGTGCTTGAAATAAAAATAAGACATATTATAAATAGAAAGATGTAATTCGAATATAAATTCAAAATTTTGTGTCAATTACGACGCGAGCCCCGAAATTAAAAACAGTCTGAAAGTTATATTATGTGACGTCTATGAATTCAAAATATTCAGAATGTGTATAAATAATAAATATCTCACACACACATTCGCTACAGCGTATGTTTACATACGTAACGACTGGATGAGATGGACAATAACAAAATTATTCTTTTTGTTATTGTCGGTCAACTTTAAGATATCGTACTCTGATACTTTTTATAAATTTTATAATTTTTTTAAGTAACATCCGATACGAAAAATTGTCAAAAACGAAGAAAAGATAAAAATATATAAACAACGAAGTGCAAAAACAAATAAATGGTAAACAAACGAGACGGAACTGTACTTAACTATTAAACGTGAAAGTTGAAAGTGTGCTGGCGGATAGGGTAAAGGGCTGGATGAATTAGTTCTCATATTTTCCGAGGCTCAAATCTATTTGGTCGCACTAAAGAATAGTCTCTAAATAATATTTTATTTTCTAAACACTATAAGTTAATTAAGAACCCCTTAAATCACATTTATATACCTTGAACTAAAAAAGTTAAGATTTTCGCCTCTAGGTTTTCACTCAGATTTATCTGTAAGGTCGTTGTAATAATGGATGTTTCAGCCAGCAAATTATCAACTTCATCATGGTTGGTTTTCTTCTGTTTTCTTTAAGAGTTCTATCAATGCACATATTTTCGAACTTTAAAGGCAGCTACTAAATAACTAGTTTATATTCTATACATATCGAGTTTTTATAATTTAAATAAGATATTCGTCATACAAATTACCATTCTACGCTAGTCTAAGCTCTAAAAGAAGAGATTCGGTACGATCGTGACAACAAGAAACGAGCACAATAAATTCGAAAGTCCGAACACAAATGGTGAAATATTATCGGCTTAATGCTCAAGACTTGTCAACACTTGCACAACTGTCATAGAGATAAACGGCTTTAATAAGTCTCTTTTGCCCCAGTGCGATGCCGAAGACAGACTTCTATTGTGCTGCATGCGTTGTTGCAAAACCTTTTCATATAGTAATAAAAAATAATAAAATAAATTCATGGTCGCGTTTACTTTAGCGTTGTTATATGCTTGTGCTTAAGGTTAAGTTTAGTTGTTTGATTTGCAGAGCCTCATAAAGTGCTATGATTTATTTGAACATATGAAATTTATATGCTATATCCGCCTGTTCGAGAGGATCAGACTGTAATGAAGAATTTCTACGAAATATCCTTAATTATAAATAAAAGGTTTTCGAAATACTTGTATTATATATCAGTAAACAAATTCTTTGTTGAAAATGTCTGCGAAATACGTTGGGCGTAGTGTATTAATTCATAAATCAAACAAAATTTGAAATAAAGGTGAAAATATACCAAGATACACAAAAATAATGATAACAAGAAGCATTAAGAAAAATAAAAAATAAATTTAAAGAAGTTTCAAATTTAAGTACTTGAATTCCAGCAAAGTTAAGGACAAAATAGGTAGCAGCAAATCAAGTACTTTATATTATCAACAAGATATTAAAGTGTGAAATGATTAAAACAAAACTCAAACTAAAACCCTATATCCTCTTATATTGCTTCTAATGTAAGAGGATATAACATAAAAATGTGACTCAGTAATGATATGCCTACTTTCATTTCTATTTCCGTAACTGATTGTGATTTACAGTATTTAATCAAAGAATTTCATTTGCATTCAATCCTTTATCAATATCATTTTATTACAAAGGTTGTCAAGTTAGCAATGATTACAAATATTTAACAGAAATTTAATATATGGATATGTCGCTTGATATAGGGGGAAGCCTATGACAATACTTCGACGTCTTCCATCATTCGATCTTTAAAGATCGAATCGATCTTTACGTGTGCAAAATAAAAATTACCATATGTAATTTTGTCCATAATATGCTACAGAGTAGAATGGTTTATACTCAAATGTAAAACAAGGCGATATCCATAAGCACAACAAAGAGGAGTACTAACAGAGGTTAAATGACCAGGGAATATGGTTTACTAATGACATTGTTATTGTGTCCAATTGGGCGTGCTCTAACGACAGTGGCTAACATCATGCGAAGAACTGCGGGAATTGTGTAAAGACGGTGCTTAAATGAGAGACTAACTGATAATCCACAAAAAGTTGTCAGCTTTTACCAATATGAGAAACTAACGGTCTGTGTAATATAAGATTGTTCGGACAAGAACTACTACTAACCGAGGAAATGAAGTATTTGGGCATAACATTTGATACGAAACTGAATTTGAGCAAAAATCTAGTCAAAGTAACGAACAGAGCGACTCAGCATTTCTGGCGATATGGAAGAGTTGTTCGGAAGCCCTGGGGATTAAAACCCGGAGTGGTAGATTAGCTGTACACTGTGATAGTAAGACCAACGATTACATACGGGGCAACTGTCTAGTGGAAGTGGACGGGGTTGATATAGGGGGTGAGGCTCTTCAGGAATTACCTAGATGGAGGCCATTGTGGACTTCCCGCCGCTGCAACTACTTCTGAAAGCGGAGGCTATGACTGCGATACTGAGGCTGAAGGCTAATGGTTTATGGTGTCCCAATAACGTAGCTAGGGGCCAAAACCTGTATGTGAAATCGCTGTGGATTCCGCTATAAGGAAGGCCTGGTTATGACTAGAAAGAGCACATTTAAAGAAATGGAAGCAAATGGCAGGTCATTTCTATACTTAGACAGTAAAGGGAGCTGGCAACAAAAGCAACGCGTGAACAGGCCATTGTTCTTTGGAGAAGCATCTATACAGCATGGACTTGGTTAGCGAGCTCTGGTGCAGGAGATGCGAAAAAAGAAAGAAACTAGCCCACATGTAACACGTACTTGCGAGAAACTGACGAGACTTAGACATAAACATTTGGGTAAAAATTTATGGCATCCTACGAAGATATTAAAATTTCTCCTGTAGAGGGTAGTAAACTTTATCGAGGGGGGGACTAACATATTTTAATTAAGAAATCTATTAGGAGTGGTACACTGAGCATTGTGTTCAATTGCCTGGTTTATCAGTGGCCAACTCGAAGACTAAGAAGAAGAAGAAGATGTTATCTAACGTTTCCTATATGGATATTTCTTGGAAGACAACCAGGATTAAGTGTTTAAATATCGAAAATTATATTTATAAAAGTACATATTTCACTCACGCAGTAGCTTTGTCAAATATATAATACTAACTGAACTAAGAAGCTAATTAAACTTACAAACTTTCGTATTATGCATGAAATTAGTGGGAATGGGCATGAATAAATTTAAAAGTGGGAAGTTAGATACACCTAATTGGTTATTTAATAATAATTCGGTGTTTTTTATTTATTAATTTCTTCTTCTGTCAAAGTCTTCTAGATTGTTAAAAGGACATTTTTAATATTAAGAAATAAGTAATTAAACTTCTAGTTTCAAAAATTATTTTATTGTAAATACACTACAATATTGTTTCGCTATACAATGGCTTCATTAGGTGGATGAAATACTGAATATGTACAATACAAGTTTGAATATTTATGTAAAAATTATTGAGGAAAATGGTGGTGGAAAAATTTTACTATCTTAAATTTAGTAGAGGGGAGTTGTTTAAATCTAGTTGGTCATTTAAAGCTAATCCTAAACTATTGTATCTATTAATTTATAAGTTTTCTAACAAGTTAAGGTTTTTACTTTTTTCTTGAATGGGTAAAAGTTTGAAATCCATATTAAATCTATGATTGATATCTATACAATGACTTGCGAAAGTTGAATCTGTTTTCTTTTCTTTATGACTTCTCTCGTGTTCTATCATCCTAATTTGGAATGTCCTCCTCGTTTGTCCTATGTATACATTATTATAATCTTCGTATGTTAACTTATATACACCAGAGTTTGATTCTTTGTCTATTTTATCTTTGTTGTTTTTAATAATGTTCTGTATAGTATTGTCTGTTTTAAATGATGTATGTTCTTTATTAAGTTTTTTAATGAAAGTACCAATTTCTTCCCAAATTTTTCCTAAGTAAGTGATTGAATTGTAGGAATTAAATATCTTGTATTTTAATTTTGGGTAAACTAAGGGAAGGGTTTTAGATTTTTGTTGGCTGTTCAGGATGTTATTGATAATATTTATAGAGTAACCATTGTTTAATGCTATTGTGTATATTCTATTCAGTTCGTGGTCGAAATTACTTTTACTTATAGGTACATGAATTAATCTATACACCATTGATTGGTATGCTGATAATTTGTGTGTTATAGGATGAAAAAAATTAGCGTGTATTGTGGTGTCTGTATGTGTTGGCTTATGGTATATAGCGAACTACATTTTTATTTTGTATATGTAAGATTCTGAAATTGAAGTCGAAATCGTGTTTAAATTCTTACAAATGTTTAGCATAATGTTAATCTATTCCATCTAATGTGTTCTTTCATTCTTGTGTTAAAAGAAAGGCCTGCTTGGCCTGCATAGAATTTCTGGCTACTCACATAGTTTACCTAATAGACTACCTTTTCATATTCTTCCCTTATTATTTTTAATAATCTTACCTATATTGTTGATAAATGAAATGTTTACGTTTAATCTTCTTTAATTAACCACCTCGAACTAGGACTTAGATAAGTCTTGAATTTGTATATTTTCTGTTCTGTATTTTGTGTAGTTTTCAGAATATATTAATTGTTTCCTCCTCGCCACATTGCTACTATCATAGTATTAAATTGTTATTAATTGCTACTTGTTTTAGCAAATTTAATTCAGTTTTAATTCAGTCATTTATTATAGAATCCGCGTATGTGAGTTTATAGTAAAACGAAAAACCATGTTTGTTGTTAAGTCTAGTTATAGTCAGATCTAGAAAACTAGAGAGAATTATTTAGTTCGATCTTCATAGTTAATTTATTATTAGGATGAATTTTATTTAAATGAAACAAGTAACGACCAACTCCATGACGATAACCAGGATTGTATTCTAACTCTCAGATACAGTAGAAAATATCAAAAGCCTAGAGAATTCTCTGATTGTGATCTGTCTGTGGTATGAGAAATATTTGTAATATCTCTGGGTTGAATCACTCCAAAGCAAGCCCATAATTGCAAAATACTAATAAGAGAATCGAACAGTTACATATGAAGCGTATATTATAAATTAATAAAAATACGGTTGAGTTGATAAACTATGTTACGTAATCATTAGTAATGTCATATTATTCGCTTTAATAAGATAATAACGCATGCAGCAGATGCCATGACGATTAAGGAAAGGAGATTAAATTTAAAAAATATCAGGAAAAAGTAGATATTGGAACGAGAAAGAATTCCAGGAAATAAGTATAAAGTTCCAAGGAAGGGAGGAGAGGGAGGGCAAGAAACTGAGGAAGACATAATAAAAAACTAAAATAGAGGATGAAATAATTAGTAAATAGGCTAAGGGCCGACTTTCAAGAGAAAATAAATTTAATAATAAATAAAGCAATGGGTACTCGAAGGAAGGAGTAGAGAGGATAGATTAAAAATAAAATAACTGAATTAGTTTACAAAAACTATGAAATATTGTAACTCAGAATGAGGAACGGAATTCTAAAACTAAAAACTATGCGAGATAAGTAAAAAGGTTAAATAAATTTTGTGGATGGACTAATCCAACACAAAAATGCTGGTTCAGAAAGCTTCGAAGCAGCGCAATATCGTTTTTATTGTGATAAGCTAACATACACATACTACATTATATTATAGAAAGGAAGAAATTTAAATGACCATAGTATAAACACGAAAAAGATCATGCCATAGGGCGGAAGACAATATAAAAGCTAGTTAAATTAATTAGAACTCACTCAATAGACACATAAACTCTTCAATAGAATGAATGCAGTGTTCAAACAACATGGATCTAGTGCTCTCTGATCCCAAATAAACTGGAAGCAAATAGAGAAAATCAAATTCCTATTGAATGACATGCCTTTTACTACATTATTACTACATTATTCTAGAGCGCATCTCACAGAAATATAAGGGACTTAAGTACCAGCGTTTTGTTTGATATTCGCAACGAAAAATGTTAAGGACTGGAACCATCTATAAATCCCTGGTTCAAAACTTGAAATTATTTAATGAAAGATCTATGCTTGGATCCGTTTAGTTTTTCTTGCTTATCGATAATACCATTTTGTTATATATAAATGACGAACTATCCATTTAGTCTTTTAACAGGATTGGTGCAGTTTCCTCCCAATGAGTCCAATTAATAGCTAATCATAATGAGATACATTATATATTATTTCATATATCTTAATTGAAACTAGATTAAAATCCAAATTTCGTTTAGTTGTAACAATTTGAAACATTAGCAACCAGAAAGGTTTCTGAGGATATTCTTTGATCAAAATTTTGTAACAGAAAAAAAACCGGTAATATAGTGTGCTGTTTAGAGATGATTTCGATGTTATGTTTGATAATGATTTTGCTGATACGGTAGGTGATGCCTTGTGTATAAGGTAAGTGGGCTTTAGAAATTCTAGAAATGAGCGGAATAGCGGAACTGGATGGTTTTGGGTTATGGTATTAGTTTATGTTACTTTTGATATCGTGCTTAGAATAGTTGTTGTTGATTAAGATACTGGTAATATGGTTGATTTCTTTGGATAAGGAATTAGGTTCAGATATACACAAGGTTCACTGAAGTAAAGAGTCTATGATATGATATTTTTGTGCAGGATGTTAGTGGGAAAGGGAGCTTAGTTATCTGTCGGTAAGTGTAGGTTTGTGATTTAACAGAATGTCCAAACAAACCACTGGAATGGTGATTCACTAAGAAATTCAGGAAAGGAAGAAAACTTTCTGACTCAACTTCCATACTGAATTTAATCAAAACTCTGTTGAAAATTAAGGAATTTAAGTAATTTGTTTAAGGAATCACGCTATATGGCCAGATAACGGAGGCCTCATCAGTATTTAAACCAGCACTTCCGTCTTTCGGTAAAGCAACAAAGAATGTGTTCTTCGAACGCCTCCATAAAGATGTTGCCGATGACAGGAGAAAGTAGGAATCCCATGGCTGCATTAGACACTTGTTCATAGTTACAGTCACGGAATTTGAAATAGGAAGAAGTTAGAGAAGTTTCTACTGGCTGGACTACTTCGTCAAGCTGGTTATTAGAGAATAGGATTTCTCGAGAGAATAGGATTTGTATAGTATTGGGTACGAAAACTTTAGTGAACAGGGATTCGATGTCAAAACTTTTTTCCGGTCTTTGTACAAAGTGTTTGGAGTATTTGGAATAGTTTGTAAATGGGACTATTCAATTGTCATTCTGATGGTTCGTTAAGATATTCCTAACGAATAGTATAATGGTATTGGGTTAAATACCTAATTGCCCTTTGCCACCAACATCCTGCGTAAAAACGTGGTGTCATAAATTCCTTGGTCCAAAGAGCCTTCTCTATATCTAAACCTAATTCCTTATTCCAAGAAGTCAACCCATGTTACCAATACCTTAATCAACAATGACTATTCCAAGAATACCAATCGCTTAACCCAAGATCGTCCAAGGCCGCTTCTCAACTCATTTCTGCCATTTCTAAAGACCATGATGCCTTAATCAAACATAATATCAAAATCATCTATAAACACCACACCAGATTCGCATACATTGGTGAGACAAAGCGTTCGCCAAGGAAATTTATTTTGATTCCACCTAGATTCTATCGATCACGAAATCTCTATTACTTTTACCGTAGAAAACGTGAATTCGTGATGACGGATATTCTCTACACATTTTAATATCTTCCAAGGAACTGCTTTATAAGAAGAAGATACACCTAATACATC
Source organism: Melolontha melolontha (assembly GCA_935421215.2). Lineage (NCBI taxonomy): Eukaryota > Metazoa > Arthropoda > Insecta > Coleoptera > Scarabaeidae > Melolontha > Melolontha melolontha. The sequence continues at coordinate 92,242,237 of OW285242.1, read as the reverse complement.
CACATTAGTCAGTAAAATTAAAAGTAGATAATATAGAAAGTCAGAATTTACTGAAACAAGTTAAGTCAGAGTTGATACACTTCGAGGAAAAAATATTAATGGATTATGTAATTGTGAAGAATGCCGAGTTAAAAATATTATAAGAACTGTATCTTGTTTCTGTGAAAAGGTAACCAATGTATTCAGTCATTAATCTTAATGTTTCTGTTATATAATAAAGTTTTCTCTTTTCATTTTATTAAACATATACTATATATTTCGAAACAATAATAATATTTTAAGAAATAACAATAGCTGATTAGATCACTTGTAACAAAGCTATAAAATGTAGGAAATACTACGTAATCATGACCGACCCTACGTTAAAAATAAGTTGCTATATTCTATTGTATATCCTGCAATGAGACTTTATAACAGCAAGTTAAAAGTAAATATTCGTTGATAATGATATTATTAATAAAACTTTATATTACATTTTTCATCTTTCAGTCGAGGATCTAGAAATATTAAATTATTTTAAGACAGTATACAAGAACATTACAATTAATAATTTAGAGTATAATATACATGGTTTGGAATTTATTTAAATTTCTTTCTTACCATATCTGATAATCTTTACTATAGAAAGAGTCTGTTCTAATACAAATTTGTTTTACATTCATTTTTCTTTTAGTACATTCAAAAAACTAATACAATAAACTACAACCAAAACTTCTTGTATTGCGGAAAGTGTGAAATATATATTCACCAGAATTGAGGCATTTTTATTAAAGAACAGGTATAAGAGGGGAATTGTTATATAAGGTCTCCAACAACGCCATTGGGTGAGTAGTGGGGATAGGAACAAGTTCTAAATTATAAAGTGCAATTTCGAATATCTCGTCTTAGCCATGCAGAGTTATATTTTCCTGTGAAACGCCGTTGACACAATGTCAGTCGAATTCTTAGATGCGTACCAGACATTACTATCGGGGAACACTTGCAGTGATGAAGACAGTGACGAGCGCCTGAAATTCGCATCCTCCGTGCAGTCCTGATTTGGCACTTTTAGATATCTGGTTGTTCCAAAAGTTGAAGAAAGTATTGAAAGGTTAACATTTTCTATGAGACTCTGAAGTTCGCGCTGCTGTTCGCAATTGCGTCAAAAGTAAACATGAAATATTTTTCATGGACGGAATGAACAAGTAGATTCAGCGTTTGGAGAAACGTGTTACATTAAATGGTGATTATGTAAGAAATAATTATGTACATTGTTGGTGGTAAAATAAATTTATTTCATTTTTAGACTGGTTTCATTATTTTGTTTTTGTTGTTATTTTATAGAGTCGGAGTCCGCTCTCGTAAAAGAGAAAATAAGCAGATATGAATGAGACAGGTACAGATACACAAACTAAGAATTAACATTAAAAATGGATATATTTTTCATGCTAGAGACCCTACATTCCAAACCGTTCTCGTAAAAGGGAAAATAAATAGATATATATGAAACTGGTATAAAGATAGGTACATATACACAAATTCATGTTAATACTTAATTTGTGTATATATTAATATCAGATTTTGACTCTTTGCTTGTTTGTAAATTAATACACTATGATCCTTCGCTGTTCTCCAAGCTTGAAGTGTTGGTAGTGTCATCATAAAGTACAGAGTTAATTGTAGAAAAAAGATAGGATACTTGCTTGAATGTTTTGATTGTGAAGAAAATTCAGATTTTGGAATCATGTAAAAGTAATAGTTAATGAAATGTCTTTTGATTTTCTCCAAACCGCTGGTATTGAAACAAAATTCATTACTATACGCCCACAGCGAGCACAACATACATATGGAGTTCATGTGTTACCATAATTTCCTTTTGATGCCAAAATATAGCTTCTATATAGATTTAGCATACAAAGATAGAATGTATTTAAATCATCTACACACTAACATTGCTTTAAAATAATAAATATTGACTAGTTGATATTAAAAGTAGAAAAAAGGAATTAATGAAGTAGAATAAGGGAATAAGAGACTTAGAACGTACATCTACAAAATTATTATCAACATGAAGGAAATGGTTACAAACAGGAAACAGTATAGTCTTGGACGTATTCCATTCTGAAGGCGTAAAAATTTAAGAGGGAGAAGAGTCTGGTTGTACAAGTAATTTTTTAGTGCTTGTAGGAAGAGACACAATCGAAACACACCATATTTAGAATACGAAACTCTTGTAATAATCGCGTTAACCATTCATAATTTTGGATTAATTAAAACAATGGCCATATATGCAGGTGGTCGCCGAGGTATCCGAGATACTTCGTTTATAAATTCAATGACTAATTTTAAGCCAAAACGATTCTATTTACTTTTTTAGAATTCCTAAGGTTTCTTGAAGTATCGCTCGGAGAAAAACGTGGTTTACTTTAAGAAATGCGTAATGACGAGCAATTATTAAAGCAGTTCGATGTGATCACCGCCTTGAGCAATGCGGCAACCCTCAGTTAGAGCTCTCGTTTCCAGTTCTCCATCTCATAAAACGTTAGATGAGTTGATCAATATTATTAGGCTTTCTCGTTAAATAGGTAAGTGTCTTCACATGTCCCACACCCATTTAGTGGGCTGAGATCCGGAGATCGCGGTGACCTAGCAATGGGATCACCATGACCTATTCATCGATTTGGATACTGTTGATTGAAGAAATTAGTGACACGTCTTACATAATGGACCGGAGAATAATCACGTAAAAACAACATCGTCCTTCTGATTTGAAGAGGAATGTTCTTAAATAGAAGAGGTAGAGGTAGATCGACTTCAAAAAAGCCAGGCAAATTTCCGGCGAAGATACGAGGTCCGATAACTTCATTATTAATTATACCAGCCCAAACATTTACAGAGAATCTTCTCTGGAAGCAGGTTTCTCGAACACCATGCAGGTTGATTTTCGATCGCCCACACATGTTTGTTGTGGAGATTGTTGATTCCATCCCTTATAAATGTAGCTTCGTCACCGAAAAGGGTTCTTGAAAGAGTATTCAGATGATTTGTCCATTGTTCACAAAGACGAGCTCTTTGGGGAAGATCTATGGGATCTTGTACAGGTTGGTAATGATAGGGATGGAGTCCGTTTTCTTGCAAAGTGACTTGCAAAACTGTCCTAGTTTGTCCAGTAAGTACAGAAACTCTTCTCGTACTAACACCAGGATTATTTTCAACTACCTCAAGTACTACTGCAGTATTGTTTCTACGCATAAGTTATCTTTCACAAGTCGGTTTAGACACTTGTTAATGGAAGAGTCTTTAAGGTTATATTGAACCTTTGCATGTCTGGAAGACGGCGGTTTGGGTATCGTCGTTGATATTCCCTAACTGAGATGGCAATATTCATACACGAAAATCATGTCCGCGTATTCTTCATTTGAATAAATTACAGGCATGATTTTAACACAAATGACACAATTAGTAAATACAACTGTCAATAATGCCAATTAACGAACTAACAATCAACATTTTTTTTGCGACCCGCCAACTTCAAAATCAGATATTTTAAGAACCGTTAGGAATTTGGGAAAAGTGAATAGAATAATTTTTGCTTAAAATTAGTCATTGAATTCATATACGAAATATCTCGGATACCTCAGCACCCACCCAGTATACAGGGCGCTTGGAAAAAGTTAATCACTTTTTTTCTAGATTTTAGGTAAAAATAAAGGGAATATTATAGCACAAATGGATACTCCAGGGAACCAACCATTGTTCCTATCATCGTTGCCTCCCTAATAATAGTAATAGTGTGGAATGAAATGCGTGTAAAAAGAACATGTGTAATTTTATTAAACATAATGCATAAATAATAATATTGAAGTATGTGAAGAAAAAACTAAGGATAATATACTACTATAACAAAATAGTAGGTTATGAAGTATTTATAAGCAAGCTTTTAGAAACATCTAGTTTTATGTATAACGAACATATAAATTATGCATAAGTGAAGGTTGTCTAAAGAAAATACCAGAGAACTTGATAGTTCTATGTGTGAAAGTAATCTGCAAATACTTTATTGAAGCAATGACATCCTGGACTATATTAACACATCCTGGACTATATTAACGGAAAATAATGTGCAGTATATCTAAACGATATTTAACAAAAGAAATATAAAATGATCTATAGCCATTGCAGTAATAATATTTTTTGTCTCAGCATTCCCGAACAGCTTAACGCTAATTACAGGGGGCATTGACAGGCCCCGAGTTAATATTACGCCCTCGCCCATGGTGCAACTAAGATAAAAGAACGACTGTTGTGAACACAGTATTAAAAATTGAATGCTTTGTTCTAATGCAGGGGCCTTATTTTTTTAATTGCACTATGTCAGAAGAAAGTTAAATAATCAATTCGTGCTTATTGTTACTACTATTTTACAAAGGTATTTTTAATAATATAAAATATTATAATTGAATTGATTCGGCATTTACTTGATGAAGATCCATAATTTAAAATAGAAATAAAACTACTGTTCTAATCTTCACTTTTAATCTTTAATCGTAACACGACAATTGTTTCGCCAGCACAGTGGCTTCCTCAGGTGCTTACATCTAAAGAGTACGTTACAAACTATATAAAATACATATATACAGTGTGGTCATAAAGTTTGGAACCAAGCTTATAACCGCATTATTTTACATTTTTTGGAAAAACGCTCGGACAGGTAAATTTTCTTCTTTAAAACGCCATCTTTTGACATACAATTTTTTTCTATGACGTCATTGGTTTTCGAGTGATGACGTTATCAACACTTTATTTAAATGGCAACCATATTATTTTTTTCTCGTTTTTGGTAGATCTTTATATCCACCAAATAGTGATATAAAACAATTGGTATGTTGCATCACAATTTTTTTGAAAAAATGATATAAATTTAGAAAAAAATACGAAAATTTTATTTTTGTACAAAATTAAAATTAAATTTAAAAAAATACATCTGAACTTAAATTTATTGTAACAGTTAACGTAAATTTTCAAAATGGACCCCACCAACCAACTGACACTGTCCCAGCCGAGTGTAAACACTTCGTATACTCGCCTCAATTATGTCTGGGGATATTTGTGTAAGTTCTACGCGAATTCGTTCTTTTAAATCTTCTAAATTGTTCGGTTTGTTAAAATACACTTTCGATTTCAAATAACCCCACAAAAAATAGTCTAACAGAGTCAGGTCAGGAGAACGAGGTGGCCATTCTACGGCGCCTCTCCGTCCAATCCATTTATTGGGAAATATTTCGTCAAGATAGTGGCGAACCTCTACACCATAATGGGGAGGCGCCCCATCTTGTTGAAACCAAATATTTGGATGGGGTACATCACCATCCTCGTGATTTGGGAAAATAACAGCGAGCGCTGGAACCAGTTCAAATCTTAAAAATTCTAAATATTGCACAGCAGTGAAATTTCCTTCAAAAAAATATGGTCCTAAAATGCGTCGTCCAATCATTCCAACCCATACGTTAACTTTTCCTCTGCGCTGAGTATGACACGCTTGAGTCCAATGCGGATTGTTCTGCGACCAATATCTGCAATTATGGCGGTGAACAGATCCATTTAGGCAGAACGTAGCTTCATCTGAGAAGACGATGTTTTCCAAGAAATTTGGATTTTGGTCACAACGTAACATTACGTCTTCACAGAACTGCAGTCGACGATCTTCGTCATCCTCATGTAATTCCTGTACAAGTTGAACTTTGTAAGGACGATAGTGTTCTTTTTTAAATAAGTTGACGACAAGTGAGTGAGCCACCTGATTGGCTAACGCAAGTTGTCTGGTGGAAACATGATGCCTTTCTTCTGCTTCTAGAAGCACATTTAATTTCACATCTTCTCCTACTTGAGGTCTACCTTGCCGTGGTCGATATTTTACGGATCCAGTTTCGGTAAACTTTCCAACTAGTTTTGTCACCGTAGACCTGGTAATTGGAGGTCTATCAGGGTGTTCATGGTTAAACAAATCGTATGCTTCTGCATGCGTACTTTGTCTGTCCCCATACCCAACCATAATTAAAATTTCGATTCTTTCTTGCTCAGATAAATGTGCCATTTTTTATATTAGCGAAAATGAACAATTTTTACGCAATATCTTAAGAATTTAACGTCAAAAATAGAAGTAAATAATTCAACAATGTTGTCGCCATAGAAACAATTTCAAACAAAAATTTTTGTACATAAATTGTATAAAAAGAAGCAAAAATGTCATAAAGAAATATCTTGCAAAAAAGTGCGTTTTTGTTTTTCTAAATTTTTTGCATAGTAACATGAGTACATGTGCTTTTGACGATCCGGTTTGTTCAAGAAGAATATTTAAGTCCTCACACAAGACAGAAGTGTGAAAAAAACTTACATATTTCAGTAAATTTTGTAAGCTTAATTAGTTTTTGAAATCTTCAATTTTTGGGCGATAATTTTAATTAAGAAATGGTTTGCCACATCATGTCAATTTTTTAAATAAATTAAACTTCTTTGGCCCTTTTTTGTGAAACTATTTAATGTTAAATAAGATTTTTTAATAAGTAATTGGCCGATTGGGAAGACCAATTTCTTTGACCTGGAGCGAATAACGCAGATTACTATTGATCGCAAATCATTTACACTCGGCTGGGACAGTGTCAGTTGGTTGGTGGGGTCCATTTTGAAAATTTACGTTAACTGTTACAATAAATTTAAGTTCAGATGCATTTTTTTTAATTTAATTTTAATTTTGTACAAAAATAAAATTTTCGTATTTTTTTCTAAATTTATATAATTTCTTCCAAAAAATTGTGATGCAACATACCAATTGTTTTATATCACTATTTGGTGGATATAAAGATCTACCAAAAACGAGAAAAAAATAATATGGTTGCCATTTAAAGAAATTGTTGATAACGTCATCACTCGAAAACCAATGACGTCATAGAAAAAAATTGTATGTCAAAAGATGGCGTTTTAAAAAAGAAAATTTACCTGTCCGAGCGTTTTTCCAAAAAATGTAAAATAATGCGGTTATAAGCTTGGTTCCAAACTTTATGACCACACTGTATATATAAAATCAAGAAGGATGGTATTATTTTACAATGTTTTTAAAGAAATCTATGAATTTACACAAGTATTGTCGGTAGTGAGAAAGAAAAAGCTGAAATTTTAGACTTGTTAAATATAGTTCTGAAACAAAATTACTTCCAATTTAATAATTCAATATACACTTGTAAGGAAGGACTAGTTATGGGTAACCCCTTAAGTCCATTACTTTCAGAAATTTTCAAGAACCACTTAGAATCCATCATTTTTAATAATCCCCTAAGACAGCATATTTTCTTTTGGCATAGATATGTAGACAATATTGTACTTTGTTTCACTGGACCACAAAGACAATTAAACTTGCTACTAGAATTCGTCAATTCTATTCATAAAAATATGGAATTTACCATGGAACAAGAAGTAAACAATGGTATTAATTTTTTGGATCTAACTATTAAAAAAATCAACAATAAATTAGAGTTTGATATTTACCATAAATAATCTCATATTGACATAACTATACATAATTCATCAACACATCCCATACAACACAAATAGCGAGTTTCCATAGTTCTTTACACAGATTAATTAATTATCCACTATCTAAAGAAAATTATGAAAAAGAATTAAATTTAGTCAAACAAATAGCTATCAATAACGGCTACACAAATACTTTAATTGAAAATATGCTGACAAAAAACTTTTCAAAAAAGCAATCTCTCTGGTATATCCTGCAATAAAGGATAAGGAAAATTCAAAATTTAGATTACTTACGTACATTGGGACACCTAATAAGCATATTTCAAGTTATTTAAAAAAACTTAATATTAACACGGTTTTCAAAACTAATAATAATTTATCCAAACACATTAAAAACAATAAAGATAAAACAGACAAAAATAAGAAATCTGGAGTCTATAAGTTAATGTGTGGATGCGGTAAGATATATGTCGGTCAAACAGGAAGATCGTTTGAAAAACGCATTACCGAGCATTGTTCTTCGTTTAAAAATAAAAAACAAGATTCCACTTTTGCGAATCATCTATTAGAAGAAAACCACACTTTCGATAAAGATTTTAAAATTCTGCATTTAGAAAATAAAGGCAACAAATTAAATTTACTGGAAAGTTTAGAAATCAATAAATTAAAACAGTCACAAATTTTATTAAATGACCAATTAGATTTAAATAACTCGCCTTTATTAAATTTATTTACTTAAAATCTCTTTAGACGATAACACAAATGTGTATGTAGTTTATTAAACAAATTTTATGCGTAAACATGTTTAGTACCCTATAATATACAGTTAGGGCCGACCAGATGTGCCACATTTTCTCACTACCGACAATACTTGTGTAAATTCATAGATTTCTTTAAAAACATTGTAAAATAATACCATCCTTCTTGATTATATATATATATATATATATATATATATATATATATATATATATATATATATATATACATAACAATAAATGTAAATATTTCATATAAAAGCCGAAAAACTCCAATAATTTATCATTTGTTATATTTAATAAACGGCTAAGAAATTATCTAAACACTAATTTTATATAATTTTTTAACACACATCTTCATTTTAATCTTATTTAGCCCATTACTGTATATATCATGTACATATATAACTGAAATAGAATAATTCTTCTATCAACAGACTTCATCATTTTTCTATATTGCGTTCTCCAACGCAAAGCAGATAACAGAAACGTCCTCCTTCTTTATTATGAAATATAACCTTATCTAGACAATATATCTCCGACATCGGACGAACTTATTCTTGGCAATAGGAAAAATTGAATAAATCTCGGAATTCTCGGACCGTAATGTTAGTTGGCACAAGGCTCATGTTGGCACAGAACACACGCCAAATACATTTTTCTCCGTACGTATACTTCTTATCTGCGAAATTCTATTCGCTCCGAAACGAATTGATTCAATACATCATCTCCGGACGTACGAAATTGTTTGGCAATTGCGCTGGATGTACGTCTCTGCGTCTGGAGTTATCTTTCATCTTTTATGAGAAAGAGTTTGTCTTTTCTGAGGGTCTCGGCAGAATTTTTCATTTAGAATTGTTTCCATAATTCGGTGGCTTGATATAATTGAATGGAAGTATTGATTGTCGTTCATCAAAGGGATTTTAGATTGTATCTAGATGTTTTTGATATTTTTTCCAAAGTAATTTAATATGGAATACCTCAAAAGAGGAAAAGTATATTTTAATAAACCACTTTTATAACTTTTTTTTATTTATTTATTGTGAGTCATATTGTTAATCAAATCTTATAACAAGGGCGTATAATAAATTATCGACTGACTAAATTTTGAAATTAAAGACCTTTTTTATCTAAATAAAGGAAAATATAGATATGAGAGCAATTCTCTTACCGCTGTCTTTCTAGCAGGTGATGGATGATATTCTATTCAAATTTTGTTTGGTATTTCAATCTAGTTATTCACAAACTTAATGACACCGATACTTGTTTAATATACTTAAGTGGCTTGTAGGCTTTCGCGGTCGTCGTCCAAGGAAGATGACTTATAACTTATGACTTATTTTTCAATTTCAGGTTGGAACTGTTTCCTTCCTAGCCTAAGTTTCATCCACTGTTGCGAGGGACATCTTTAGGAGTGCTACTGCAGTTGCTGCACTAAAACTGGAAAATTAGTTTCATGTTTTTTGCAACAGTGAACGGAACATTGGCCAGGAAGGAAGCAGTGCCAAGAACGAGATTACAGTCCGGAATCCAAGAATATAGTTAGTATTTAGTATTTTTAGTTTGCAATGGTTTAATTAAAGTAATCGTTTGCAAAAAAAAACTATGGAATTGTATAAGGAACGTTGCCGTGCTGTGATCTTTTTTTAATTTCAAACGTCGCTTAAGCCGCAAGGAATGTTTTGAGAAAACCAAAATTAAGTATTTGGTAATAAGTCATCTTCCTTAGTTACCCTAAAATGGTGATACATTCAAAATTCCGGTATATTACTGTACGGAATATTTAAGCAATCTTAAAAATTGGTGTGAAGGCAATTAGGATAAGTAAGCTTTGTTACCGTTAAGATTCGCCGCAATTGGATTCAAGTTCAAAAAGAAGATCGTGTGAGATGGAACCGGTCTACACTAAATCGCTTTGCTAATAGCTCCTCTCATCTAATGTACAAGATTAGCACAGGCGAGTATATTGTTATGATTCCTAAACAGGAACAATCAGCAGTTTGAATCTTCGAAAATGTCGAAATAAAAAATGGTTCCTATTTTTTTCTTTTGATAAATTGAGAGTTTAATGTCAGTAGCGTTTGAAGACTGTTAACTGTTACTGTTAACGAGGAATGGTACGGCATAGTACAGTTTCTTTACCTCGTGTTTTCCAAAGCGTCCGCGAAAATTGTCCAAGAGGAATGATCAACCTACATTACAATAACACTAGGGCCCTCAGTTCTGCTTGTACAATCGAGTATTTGAATCTCCAAAACATTAAAACAATGATCATTCGCTGTATATATTCGCTGTTCATACCCGGCATTGCTTGTTTGGTTTACGTGTAAAGTATAAGCTTTTTAAATTGGTTTTATGAGCTGAAGAAGCGGTTGACGCATTTAAAAATGAAATAAATAACCTAACACGGAAAGATTGAAGAAAGTATGTTTAAGATTGTTTTTTAAGGATGCAAAAATGAATTTATTGTATAGTGGAATAATTGAAAAAATTGTAAATAGGTGTGCTTTTCCTTTCAAATTGTCCCCCATGCTCTACTTTGTAGCAGCCAGGTTTTCTTTCCTATGTCTAATTCACCCCCATTTCCTGCGACTTAATGGACCTGAAGAAGTGATAGTATGCTACCAACTCTTTATTGACTATATACTACTAATCTACCAGTTAGCCAAGTATTGCAATCTTGGTGGTTGATGCCACTATCTTGTCGAGACATGTGACCCCTCAAATTGTTTTAGAAATTTACAAGTGAGCTTAGAGAAGAAGCAGTAATAGCTATTCAAATGGAGGTTCGAAGCTAGTGTAAATAAATGAATTCAATAGATTACTATTTGCGTTACGAAAAATCACTTGTCCGTCTGTGAACTTTGAACAACTTGTAGCCAATGTAGGTAAACGAACCATGTTATCTGAGCATTTTTCCAGACAAACAACTAAATTGGCAAAAATGTATTTTTGCAAAGAAGAAGCTATTTCATTTTAATCCGAAACCATACGCTAGTTAATTGGTAGGAATTCCCAAACAAAACCTGATCATTGGTCCTATTTGGACCTGCTGAATCCAGTTGCTAGTATAAAAACTAATTGAAATCCTGAAATTTTGCAACCATTTCAAAACAAAGCTCTGAGATTGATACTCGGTGACCTCTGATATGTGCCCAAATGTGCTATCAAGAAAGATCATCAAGCGCAAAAGATTAATAATAAAAGCGATACGTAAAACTAAAGAAGTATTGACCCAAATGTGTTGTCAAGAAATTTAGCGGAAGAGGGCGATAATGTACGTCACTTTAAACAATGTAAACCAAATGACCTTTTATATACATATCCTGAGAGAAGAAAGTTTTTGGTAGATGTAATTAATAAGTGGAATAAGAACTCCTTATTTTGTTTAATCTAGACTGATTGTAAATACAAATGAAACACACATGCAATATACACGTCTGTAACTGTACAAATGGACATACACCTCGTACTATTTAACATTTACTTCTGCCTAAGACACGTCTTTCTGCCATCTACTATCAGGCGTCATCAGTTAGGCTATTGAAATAAAGCTTAAAGAAATCGCCTCAGAAGGTATAGTAAATTTTGTCCTATCAGATGGCACCATTTAATCTAGTGACATCTGACGGACAAAAGAGACTATGCCGAAAGTTGCAATTTTCCCTTGACCGGCAATGCCGTTATAGAAGAGAAAAAATACGTATATAAGTGTAGTCCATTAACACGATGCATGATGGCAGCAAATATACAATGCATCAATACGTTAAGAACGTATTACGCATTTGTTACAAATGAAACAGACATGCAATATACACGTGTGTAACTGTACACATGGACATACACCTCGTATTTTTCAACATTTACTTCTGCCATCTGGTATCATGTTAGTGGACTTACACCTATATACGTATCTATTCTCTTAAGTATCGGCATAGCCGGTCAAGGTAAAATTTACACTTTCGGCATAGTCTTTTTTGTCCGTCAGATGTCACTAGATTATATGGTGTCACCTCATAGGAAAAAATTTGCTATACCTTAGGCAGAGGTAAATGTTGAAAAATACGAGGTGTATGTCCATGTGTACAGTTACAGACGTGGTAATGTCTTAATGTGTTAAGGTGTTAATGTCTGTTTCATTTGTAACAAATGCGTAATAAGTGCTTAACGTATTAATATACTTAAACTTTTTTGGTTTGATTGTAAATAGTCAAACAAAATGCTTATTGGATTAATACGACAAATTGCATGTTATTAGGAAAATTTAAATTCCTTAATCCTGCATGCAACAATGAGGTTTTTATTATTATCGCTGGTATTTTTTGACGTCTTTCACCAACTTATCTAGTGTTTTTTGATACAGTAGGACATCTATCAAGCGGTAAGGTAACAATATAATTTAAGAATAACTTTTGATTACGCACTGAATTTTTTATTTGATAGCCTTTTCTCTTACTTTTTGCTGCATATTATGTTGTATTAGATATGTTAAAAAGCAGATTGCACTCATTTTAAACTAATTTTAACTTTATTTTAATTCATTTGATGATTATCTTAAACTGTAAAATTATTTCTATTGGTAAGAAGCTTTTCCTGTTTATTTCACTTTTTGTGCATACTTTCATTTTAGCAATTTTGTGTTTACAAAGCCCTTTTAATGTGTTGTGACCTATTGTGAATACATATTTTCTTGCCACGTGGTATTTTATAAAATTGTGGATAATCGCTTATAGTTGATTTAAATTTTCACTCAATGGGAATTCAGTTTCAATACCAGATCTGAAATAAGTATTAATATTTTAGAAAGTAATAACAGTAATAACACAAGGTTTAGACAAGTATTAAAAAAAGTTGTTAATTGTGCTATGTCCGAAGCTAATACAGTTTCCAAACTGATGTGTCCTTAAAACAAAAGGACTATGTATGAAAAATGAAAATATTAAATTATATAGAATATATACTCAACATATTTTCTCAAAATTCCCTGTTGTAGACGAGAAAAAAAATATAATGAAACGGATATGCACAATACATATCCGTAACTGTAAACAAGGACAAACACCTCGTAGTTTTAGCATTTTCTGTTCAATACATATGTTTCAGCCATCTAGGCCTCATCGGTTGAACTAGTGAAGCGATGTATATACAAATTAATACAGATCTGTTAAACAACGGATCTGTATCTGTATCTACATTTACGCTAAAATCGTCTCCAAGCCATAACCAGTTTCGTTCTATCAGGCGACACCAATTTAATCAGTGACATCTGACGGAAGAAAGCGACTAGGCCAGAAAAGGCGACCTTCCGCTCGAATAGCAAGGCTATTACAAAAAAGCGGAAAAATACGTATATTGGTGCTGTCCATTAACACGCGCCAGATGGCGATAAATATACAAAAAAAGGATATTTATCAATACGTTTTGCACGTATTACGCCGTTGTTATACAATGAAACGGATATGCAAAATACATATCCGTAACTGTAAACAAGGACAAACACCTCGTAGTTTTAGCATTTACTTCTGTTCAATACATATGTTTCAGCTATCTACATGAACAGAAGAAAATGCTAAAACTACGAGGTGTTTGTCCTTGTTTACAGTTACGGAAATGTATTTTGCATATCCGTTTCATTATATAACAACGGCGTAATACCTGCAAAACGTATTGATAAATATCCCTTTTTTGTATATTTACCGCCATCTGGCGCGTGTTAATGGACAGCACCAATATACGTATTTTTCCGCTTTTTTGTAATAGCCTTGCTATTCGAGCGGAAGGTCGCCTTTTCTGGCCTAGTCGCTTTCTTCCGTCAGATGTCACTGATTAAATTGGTGTCGCCTGATAGAACGAAACTGGTTATGGCTTGGAGACGATTTTAGCGTAAATGTAGATACAGATACAGATCCGTTGTTTAACAGATCTGTATTAATTTGTATATACATTGCTTCACTAGTTCAACCGATGAGGCCTAGATGGCTGAAACATATGTATTGAACAGAAGTAAATGCTAAAACTACGAGGTGTTTGTCCTTGTTTACAGTTACGGATACGTATTTTGCATATCCGTTTCATTATATAACAACGGCGTAATACGTGCAAAACGTATTGATAAATATCCCTTTTTTGGAGAAAAAAAATGATAAATACATAAAAAAATTGTGTTACGCTACTGCGCGACTGAATATGTCAATACTATCAGAGACCAAATCTTAAAAGTGAGCCACAATAGCAAAAAGAATAGTCTTGTTATTATTCATCCTCTTTAAGTTTCATTCGGTTGTCGATTGTTATGTACATTCGATACAATTTTTCGATGAAAGATAAACTGACCTTCAATGCCCGTAAAGCATACATCTTACATGTTATTTTAATAGCTTTAAACTTGATTTTCATACCAGGTAATTGAACTCTTTCCATAACAAAACAGATACAATGTTATCGTATTTATAAACATAAAATACAAACATTGCCGCCTTTAAATTCAATAGCGGTGTTCTATTTCTTATTTCTCCTAACAAAAGGGAAACATTCTCGTAATACACATGAAATGATGTCAGTTCTAAAAGTCCACAAATTATTATTGGTACGATTATTAAAGTGGATTTGTAATTAATGTAACACACATCTTAATTTTCAATAATTCAATTCACAATTAAATAACATCGACAGATGTTACGTATGTAAATATGTAAACGGGTGTGTGTGTGTAACTTCAATAGAGGTACATATTTATTATTTATGAATTCAGAATATTTTGAATTTATAGGCGGAATATTCACAGGGGAACAGGGGTTTTGAGGTTTGCATCGTAATTGACTCATAATATCATGGATTCACATTTTATTAAATTACATCTTTTCATTTTTCATACATTGTCTTTTATTTCAAGGACAACTTGTATATGTTTGTGAATGCAGAATTTCTTTTATTGTGGCTTATATTCTGCATTTACTTTGTAGCATTTTTGCAGCTGCATCTTTGTACGCATACTTGTTTCTGATTATACGATTTCAAACTATTTATAATAGTGGCAAGTCTGGTTAAAAATCGTTTAATCTCGATTATGCTTGGAATAATGAAGCGTGTCAAAATTGTGCACCTCTGCTAAAATACATAAAAATCCTCGACAACTATTATTAGCCCAACAAGATAGTTTGTATTCAATTTGGAGATGAATACAACACAACGGCTTAATAATACACAAGGAGGAATGAAAAAATCCAGGCGTATATGAGTTTAATCACCCTCCCGGGGATGTATAACAGCATTATTATTGTTATTATTGGCGGCAGCAAGTGTACCTTCATGTATACACATTGTATGCAGGTATTCTTCGGCTTTAGTGTTTTGCGCTCGACTCGTCGAAGAAAAGCAGTCGATTATTACACATCGACCGAAGTAGTATATTTGTGATTATAATGGTAATGCTATAAGGCCGACAGCCTCTTTTAAAAAATAACCCATTTCACGATTACGGGCGCATAATGGTCGGATATTGTTAACCACTATGGTCAGTTAACTATGATAAATATTGTTTTTTAAAATTGCTTCATTAAGCGTTGCGAAAATAAATTGCGTTATTTTTCAATGAATGCTAATTTTTCTTGTGATGTAAAACGACAATTTAGTAATAGGTCAGTGATTAGACTTGAACTCATTCTTAAACTTTTGTTACAATGTAAATTTTATAGACATTAAATTATGCTATCTTATTTTTTATGATTGATTTTTGAAATTAAAGTCATGAAATTTTACATAATCAACAGATTCTTAGATTTTTTTAAAGAAAATCCGATCTTCATCACACCAATTTCACGAATTGTATACCTCTATACATAAGAACGTTTCTAATGGAAATTCGTTGCTTAAATATATTTATTGTTTTCAGTATTATACATAAACTGTGGTCTACAGTGGGAATATATATATATATATATATATTGTAGAAGAGAATTGTAGAATAAAATGCAACAAATTATAGCTACAATCGCATGTAAAATGAGATTTAATAATTATTAATTCTCATACACATGAAGTACATTACAGTTCGTATATATACACGTAGTATAGAAGTGAATATCATGTCTGTCTTCGGTAAGGTGCACTGATGATCTGTAAAAAACAGTGAAATATCGATATATGCACATTCCGCGCAGATAAGTTTTTCACAAAAAAAAAAAAAAAAAAAAAATTTTTCATTTGTACTGACAACTTGTACAGTTGATGTCGCGGCTTGTTGCGTCTACAATCTAGGGCAAAAGTGATTTGCCGAATTGTAGAATAAAATGCAACAAATTATAGCGACAATCGCATGTAAAATGAGATTTAATAATTATTAATTCTCATACACATGAAGTTCATTACAGTTCGTATATATACACGTAGTATAGAAGTGAATATCATGTCTGTCTTCGGTAAGGTGCACTGATGATCTGTAAAAAACAGTGAAATATCGATATATGAACATTCCGCGCAGATAAGTTTTTCACAAAAAAATTTTTCATATATATATATATATATATAGTAAACCTAATCAGTAGAGCTGAGGATGTTTGCGGTATAACCATGGTTATATCATGTGACCATAGTAAATTACTATGGTTACATGATATAACCATGGTTATACCGCAAACATCCTCAGCTCTACTAATCAGTAGGCGATTAAAGGTCTGTATATTACTTCAAAATATATGTATTTAAAAAACTTGGAGTTTTTTAAATACATATATTTTGAAGTAATATACAGACCTTTAATCGCCTACTGATTAGGTTTACCATATCATACCAAGGTCACGAAGTTATTATATATATATATATATATATATATGTATATATAATATTTTCGTGACCTTGGTATGATATGGTAAACTCAATCAGTCGGCGATTAAAGGTCTGGTTTATTACTTCAAAGTATTTATATTTAAAATAACCCTACATGTTTCGGCAATTATGCTTTTATCAAGGATACAAAAAATATAAATGTCAAGTGACTTGACATTTATATTCTGTCATTTATATTTTTTGTATCCTTGATAAAGGCATAATTGCCGAAGCATGTAGGGTTATTTTAAATAAATATACTTTGAAGTAATAAACCAGACCTTTAATCGCCGACTGATTGAGATATATATATATATATATATATATATATATATATATATATTAAATTCAATCAGTTGACGATTAAAGGTCTGGCTTTAGTTTAAAGTATATATATATTTAAAACAACCCTACACGTTTCGGCAATGATGCCTTTATCAAGGAGATAAAATATAAATGACAGTATACAAATGTCATATAATTGACATTTGTATACTGTCATTTATATTTTATATCCTTGATAAAGGCATCATTGCCGAAACATGTAGGGTTGTTTTAAATATATATACTTTAAAGTAAGTTGAATTTACCATATCATACCAAGGTCACGAAAATATTATATATATATATATATATATATATATATATATATATATATATATATTGTCAATACTAATTTATATTTTATTTCACAACGAGTTTGTTGCTTCTTCAAGAGATACTACAAGATTAATGAATAAGACATTAAAATAAATGAGTATATAAAGCAGTAGCAAAATACTCACTGAATGAAGAAGAGTTAAAAAATGAAAGTAACCTACAGTCGCAGAGGAATTAATATTTACCAAAATTTTCAAATCATCAGCCCAGACTTCTACAGTCCAGCAATGTAAAATCTGAACCTTGGGAGACACCTTTTGACTGAGTAAAATACTGAGAGCAGTACCCTAAATCAAACTTGAGTGAGAATCCGTGTAAGTGTTCCTACTTAATCGAGCAAAACGAACAATTGAAAGCGATCAGTGTAGCTAACAAAATAGAGCAATTAATGGAATTAAAGGCCTTACGAGTATAATCATGCGAGCTTCCAGTACCTCACTACAAAATTACGTGATTCCAGCCAAATCTATCATCAAAGATCTGCCAATAATAAACCCATGCTGTTGTATTGCCCATAAAAGTTTGCGATTTGCGCAGATCTGTTGATAAACTAGATATTTAAAAATTTCGGCGAAATAAATAAAATGTTGACTGGTCTATAGTTTGACTTCCCTCCATTCTTATATATAGATGTGATTCTGCTAATTTTTCAAATATCGCGCAATATACATATTGATATAATTGTGTGGGATATTGTCGTCAATAGATTACCTAAAGCAGAAGCAAAATTTCTGATGAAAAAAGCTGAAAGGCAATGGTGTTCAGTGGTAAAATCCATATTAAGTCTTTTAAGAAATGGTTACATTTTAATAATTATTTGAAAAACATAGATATATTAGTAAGTAATAAAGATAAAAGTTTCAAAGAAAAAAAACGAACGACTTCTGCTTCTTATTAATAATATGTTGACGCTCCTCCATTTACCCTACCCATTTACTCGTCGCGGTATGAGTCAGAGAGTTTTCAAGGTCTATGGTGGGCCTGCCAAATTGTTTAACCTTTTACCGATACTGTCTTATACGTGTTGTATGTTCTATTAGGAAAATATCATGTTATTTTGAAGGTCATGGCAGAAGATTGGCATAAACTTCTTTAAAAGCAAGGAATCAAGCTTCGACACATAAGGACGCGTATTGTCTTGTTGAAAAATAGAATATTTTATATTATATATTAGGTGCAAAAAGTATACCGGGTGATCAGACTATATCTGACGCACATCAGAGGGA
Organism: Melolontha melolontha; assembly: GCA_935421215.2. Classification (NCBI taxonomy): domain Eukaryota; kingdom Metazoa; phylum Arthropoda; class Insecta; order Coleoptera; family Scarabaeidae; genus Melolontha; species Melolontha melolontha. Next base: position 92,223,261 of record OW285242.1, on the reverse strand, counting down.
ACCTACATTCATATTTCTCTATTATTCAATAACTTGAGAAGTTCCTTGAACTGATATTTCAGCATAAAATGAAAAGGGCTTCTTTTCCAAACATGTATAACTATTTAATCTATATAAAATACTAAAGTATAAATTTACGAATTTGTGATTGATTAATGAAGTCTATTAAATAGAACACGTTTGTAGGCGGATGTAGAATTTAAAGTATGTCCTGATGTTTATGAAGTCGGTCATGACTTTTGCACTTCAACGAAAACACAACTACAATTGAAAATTATTTTTGCATTATTGCAATGCAAGAAAAGTTAATGGAATTTGGGCATATTAGCTAGTAGATTGTTTAGAAGAACTTCGTTTCTTAGTATTCCGACAGATTACTGAAACTCTGCAAAGATATGTACCAAACATTCTATAGGGAGATAGTGTTACCAAAGAGACTACGGCACGATCAAGTGAGACACTTGATTGGAGTAGTAATAAAAATAACAGAAAATAAACAACAAACATTTATTCAGTGCTTATTGCAGCAAATAGACTTTGTATATCATACTATTGTACATATCCTGTGATTTAACACCCTGTGCTTTATTGCTAATGGCCATTACATGTTTTAAATATACAATATTAGAGACCGGACACGAGAGGTTGATGATTCATCGCCCACGAGTGTACTATTGAACATTTGTATTTTTAAAGTTTTTAATTTTATTTATATAATTATACTTATAATTATACTTATAATAATAATACGGCTACAAAATACGAAATACATTTTTATTTGTTCATTTTGTAGTTCAAGTTGAGTGATGGAGTATTAATATTTACTAGCAATACTTTCTCAAGGTTCTCCTCTGTAAAATTTGTTCTCTTTGAATGAAATACATCCTTGCCAATAGAAAACGGTCTTTCTACATCGCAACCGATTATAGGTGCATACTGGCAATATTCTTTTATTTCCACGTATTTTGCAGTTAGATATTATGGCATTGTCCCCATACACAATTGCCGCAATGTTATTAAATCTGTATTTCTACTAAACAATGCGTCTAATTTTTGCCGAAGGCCATATTAATATTATTATTATAATAATATTATTATTGGCTATTAATAATTTGAAAAGTATTCCAAGTGACTTCGCTTGGAATACTTTTCAAATTATTAATAGCCACATCTAATGTCGTTAAACCATCATTTAATTTGAGATTTCGATTTTCAAAATAAGTGATTAGTTTTGGCAAATTTCCAAAGTTTTCCTGAAGAAAGTACAACTGATTTTTTAAATTTAGAATTTGTATTAGTTCCTTGCACTCAGAAATACTTCGAGCATCGCCAATTAAACATGAATCGAAATTCTCTGCATAAAAACTAGTAGCTTCCAACCATGTCCCCCATCTAGTTATTACTGGAGAGGGAGGAAGTGACAAAGATGGAATTTTTTCACTGTGAAGAGCTACTCTCAATGGTGCTTTTCTGAAAACTTTTTTAAAAGCGGATACAAGTCTATCAACTTCTGGAAACGTGTCTCTGATATATTCACATATTCTATGAAGAGCATGTGCTACACAAGTAATATGCAGCATATTAGGATATGTTTCCTTTAATAGTCTGCTTTTTTGAATATTCTCGTTAATGGTTTAAGCAATTGCTTCCGCTTCAATATATGGAATAGTTGGATGTAGTACACCAGTTACAGCATTTATTAGACAGCGTCCTAATATATCGACAATTTCGTCATCACTTATCGAGAGGTACTGACTTGAAAGATGGCTTCTAATGCGTTCTACTGCTTTCGTGTAACACACAAACATAGGATTTGCGTAAGGTGGATTCATCAGGAACATTTTGACCAGTCAATTTTTGAAGAAATATTTTTAAAGTGGGATTGTTAAGTTTATTTAATGGAATATTAGCCGCCATAAAAGTTTCACAGACTTCTTAGTTAAAATTGTCAGCTTCTAACGGTTCCAATTTCTGTGCATGTGTTTGCGATGCTAACTGAAGTTGTACGTGCGATTTCGTGGAATTTTTTAACGGTATTTTACAGATTTTGCAATAAATTTCGGAATCACTGACAATGCACATATAATAAGTATGACCGTCAATCCAACTCGCCATTGTTTTACGATGCCGTTCTCGACGTTCTTCCATATCATGTTTGAAAAAGTAAGTTAAACACTGTTCTAGATCTAAATAAATAGAAATTAAAAATGTATGGGAAAGTTATTGAAACTGAACGAAATTCAATGCACACTTACGTCGAAATAATTTGGAGAATTAGATTCAATCAAACGATATTAAACAAAAATTACGATGTAATTAACAGTTAAAACTATGAAAACAAGAAACTAACTCACAGCACTTTCTTTATCTTACAAAATATAATCTAAATTATTAAAACTTCACACGCTTCTATCTATGTCCATGAAAACAGAAATTTAACTATAAATATCCAACAAAAAACTTCGCAATTCTCGATGAAAACAGATGTGCGCGCTAGCCAGATCAATAGTGCATTCAATAACTGCGTGATGTACGAGTTACATATGTTGTAGACTATTTATATCGTCCGTCGAAATGACGACGTCATTTCAACCCGATGTATCCGGTCTCTGTACATTGTTGACTTTGATGAACTAAGATGCTGAATTATTCAGAAGTTCAAGGAAAATAACATGGTCCAATCTTTACACAACATATAAATAAATATCTTGATTGTTCGATTGAAAATATTTTGCAATATCGTTTGTTTTTGTTAAGTTTTTAACTAGTTTTAAAAGGCTCTAGTATATTGGCCATTTTCGTGTATTTTTGGCAATTGCAAAGTGTACAATTATGTATAATTGAAGATTACTTCAATATAAATAATATGCCATTTAATAGTATACAAGCGTTTGGCCAGTAGGTGAATAAACTACAACTCACCCGTGTTCTCTACTCAGCATTATAATACTTTGGCCCACAAATATATCAGTTATAGAACGAAATAATAATATATAGTAGTAGTACTTGAAATATACAAATCAAAAGTTATATACAGGTGGCCCAAAATGACCGAAGGGGTTTGAGTTCATTATAACTTCTTATTTAAGACATAATTATTAAATTTTTTTAATTTTAAATACAGTATATTGATGGAGAATATTTTTAATTTAATTATGAAAAATTATATCTCGCAATGACCGAAGGGGTTTGAGTTCATTATAACTTCTTATTTAAGACATAGTTATTAATTTTTTTTATTTTAAATACAGTATATTTATGGAGAATATTTTTAAAAAAATTATATCTCGCAATGGATAGTTGATTTGAGAAATAAAGGTCAACGATTTTGGCACGTTGTTCAATTGTGTACTGTTCCATTTTGAATTCCCCAAGTCTTCTTTACAAAATACTGAAAACAAAAAGAAATTATAATAAAAAAGTTATAAGGAATTAAAACCCCTTCGGTCATTTTGGGCCAGCCTGTATTATAATTTAAATAAAATTTATTTAAATATATAAATTTATAAATATATTTAAAATTTATTACTAAAATCAGATACGCAAATATTATTTATACATGTATAATAGATAAACCTCGGTCATTACATGAAACGGATCCGGGCATAAAACATTACCGTTACGACGACACATATGGGTAATTGGAGACATTCGTTCTTGCTCTGGGATTCTGAAACGTATACGAGGAAGGAATGCCCACCTATTTGAACCGAAAAGATATGGTACAGGAGAAGACGTGAAGAACCAATTTTCTATAGCTTCATTAAAAATCTTCCACTATCTGTATGTTTTCTTTTACTAAAAAAAGACTCAAACCGATGGAGCCTAAGTGTGTATAATCAACACCACGCACAAGGTACGCTCCGCGAATCTTAAAGGACAGATATATGACATATCATTTATGCAACCCTATTTATTGAAAGGTGCTGATAGGGTACCACTATAGAATGCATAAAAGAGTAATCAAGTTTCTATTGAAGAAAATTAGCTACAAGATCGAATTATGAAATTTAAAGAACGTGAATTTTAATTGATATGTAATTTACGAGTTTTTTTAGAATAAATTACTACGCTACATTTGTAGTACTGTAACTAGTAGCTACATGTTCAGTTGCATATTTTTATTCTTTCGCCAGTTGTTTATTACGTCAACATTTTCTTGCAACTCATGACAATGAGAAGAAGGGATATATTGGAGAATATTCTCAAATCATTAGCATAAGCTAATACTTTGCAACTGAAGAGAGGAAAAAGATCATTGATGAATAATAATGCTGTTAAACTAGGGCACTGTAACACTACTAAAGAGGTTGTAAAGGTATTTCAAGAATAACCATTATGTAGATGTAGTATTCGAAGCAGGTTCTATTATAAAGATAAGATTCGAACAATTTCATTGCACTAAGTGAATATAACTTAGATATAAAAAAAGCATGGTCTACTGTATCGAAAGATTTTATAAAATCTGTGTAGATGACGACCACTTTATATCTTTAATTTTAGCGTTCACCAATGAAATGCGTCAAGTTAAGGTAGCTATAGTTGATATACTTGCCATTCAATTATACTGGTTTAGGTACTTTATTATAAATAGCATGCATTAAACTAATACAGGCCAAACATCTATTACTTTACATAACACGGCTGTGACATCCATATGATTTCAATATGATTATAATAAAAAATATTGGAAAGGAATAATTAAATTGTTACAGTTATGGCGTATGGCGTAAAATGGCGTAAAAGCAAAAATTGGGCAATTGCAATACACTTTTACTGCTTGTAGAGTAACATAAAATCGTGAATATGAAAAGTGCAATTCCATTCTCTCATATTTGTATAGCAAAAGATTTCTTCTTCATATATTTGTATGGGACAAGATTAAAACAAACAAGTTTTGTTAACGACCTGAAATTATATATTTTTCAGTTTAGTAATCAATTGAATTTCAAAATATGTCGTTCTAAGCTATCAAGAAGGGAATTGTTCGATGTTGTTGAAATATTTGCTACAATTAACGATTTACACATACGTTTCAAGAGTGTTTTTATATTTTGGGTAAAATCAAATCTGTATAATTAATTTAATTAATTTATTGGGAACGCATTTCTAACAATTTCTTGCATTTTCTAGAACTTTGTTTTTTATATATTAAAGAAAGTTTCTTATCTCTGATTGCTGTTTTCATATATCCTTGGAAAAGTGCCACCAATACTGAAAAAGAAGAGAATTAAATTTAATGTTGCGTCGTTTAAATTGTTGGTTATCAAAAGTTTCCGCTAGTATTAGAGGCACATGAATGTATCTAACACGAATATGACACTTATAAAATCATTAGTAACTTTATTACATTGATATAAAGCCATATTATCAAAATATTCGACTCCTCCTTACATTAGTTATAATTATTTCATTGTAAACTAAGTGTATATATGTCTTTCTAGTTTTGTGTTGGGGATTATCCACACTTTTAGCGATCACGGCGAGTAAACCGAACTCAATAGACCGAAAGCTGTTGACCGAACTCAATTGACCGAATAGCAATAGACCGAAACGTCACTTGACCGAAGCAGCAATAGACCGAAAATCACTTGGTCGAAAATATGTTACGGTTACATTTATTAACAATAGCATCAACTTCCTTTCACACTTTATTCAGGCTTAAGACTGGTGGCTTAAACTGCTGGCGTATTTAAAAGTTTTTTTTTTGTTTTTGATTCTATTTTAAGTTTATTCTAGTAAAACATACAATACTTAACAAATATATTCTACCTAATTACATATCTATTAATATTAAAAATTAAAATTATGCGCAATACCACGTAAATAATCAACTTTGTTTCCTTGAATATCAAAGCGCTTTATTCTGTCAGCACAATCCCGGTACTTTTTCTGCCTTCTGGGTGGTTCTTCGCCACTTACATATTGCTCTATTTTGAGTTCGTTAAGACTCTGCTCTCTCTGCAGTGTTTCAATGAATTTCCAAATATTTGGATGGTTTGAAGAAACTTGCTGGTCAAAGCCTCGATGCCATCCTTCCACGAAATTGTTGGTTTTAGGTTAAATCTTAATTCGCACCATAAGAACAATTCCACATAACATGAAAAAAACGCGGCGGGCGACGGTGACGTAGTTGAGGGCGTCCTATCCACGTATACTTAAAGTAGTCTAGCACACCCTGAGCTTCTTGTGGAATAACATTATCTTCGCACAACTGTTCAAAGATATCTACTACATTTGCTGCAGACACGAATGCCAGAGCAGGCAACAATCGCATTGTTAGGGCAAATTCAGGTTCTGCTTCATATCGACGCTGAAGTCCTTCTGACTGGATGTGACGGAAACAACACTGAGAAAAATGGAAAAAGCATCTCCGTTGCTTGGTTTGCGGAAATGCTGCAGACACTGCATTCATCATTGCTAATTCAAAGTCCATAAGTATGCTTATTGGTGAAACTGTTGGTTTAATGTCTTTCAAACTTGTAAGCTATCGGGTGTACGTTTCTTTGGTTTTATCTGGCAGTAGTGCATATACTAATGGTATAGCATTGTTATATTGGAACACATGGATTGTATATAATTGGCAAAATAGATGTGGCACAGTTTTAAACGTGCCATCTACGTACCAACGCATGGACTGAGCTGATAGCCACAAGTTCCTTCTTGTGAAAATAATATTCTATCGTCAGCGGCTCCTGAATCAAGTAATCTGTTCCATTTTTAGTAATTTTGTAATTACCTGGGATCACAAGTTCTCTTCGATTTACAGGTATAGCCGGAGCAGCATCATGCTTAGTTCGAATGTTTCGTATAGTTCTTTTCATGTTGTCCACTTTTGGCAGTTTTGCTGACGCTGCCTGTGATAATCCTGAAGATGCTTGCGATACTATGAAGTGTGGAGCGTCCTGGGGACGTCTTGCATCTTGTCTAACATTTTGCATTACTTGAGTTGCCTCTATTTCTGCAGCATCAGCTGCATGATTATGTTGGCCACTTTCTTGTGTAATATCGTTGTCCACTGATATAACAGGAACACTAAACTTGGATTTTTTAAAACGTTCACACCTCCAGTATATCTTCGTATCAATTTTTTTGTCTTTGATGTCCAAATGACAATCTAATAATAATTTACGATGGCCCTTTACACTCTCTATGTACTGCAACACAATTTTCAATATGAAATTTCTTCAACACTCCTTAACAAGCTGTAGACTTGGAATAAATCGAAAAATAAGAAAAATTGCATTTATAAGATGGAAGATCATTAGCGCAAGAAGGCAATTAATTATTAGTGCGCTTTTATTCTTATCTATCTTTGTAACGATTTTTTAACAATAGAATTTAGCCAACTTTAACATTCCTATATAATTACTCCAAGTATTTAGGCACAAACTGGAGAAAGTTGCTAACGGGTTTATCCTGCTATTGAAGTATTTATCTTCGTTTCCGGAAATCGGTCGTGAGTAAATATTTCTAATAATAACGCCTTAGTAATTAACAAAACGGTTCTAACTAACAATGACTTCATAAGTAATTATATTAGAACTAACTTAAAATAAAATCAAAAATAAAACACGCCAGCTGCCAGTTCTAAGCCTGAATAAAGTGTGAAGGGAAGTTGATGCTATGATTAATAAATATAAATTTTCCAGATATTTAATGTGCACATTTACCGAATGTGTACTTTAACCGTAACATATGTTCGACCAAGTGATTTTCGGTCTATTGCTGCTTCGGTCTAGTGACGTTTCGGTTTATTGCAATATGCTCTTCTTAATTTTCAGTAGTATTTTACCTCTTCAAAATTCTCCGCTTTTGAAACATTTGAAGTATATAACGACAAATCAACATTTTGAAAGCTTTTAACTTCTTCGCCTCTGACATGTATAACTAATGTAATATATTTCCATGCCGTAAACATTGGCAGGTCGATCAACAAAATGCAAAAAATACGTCTTTTGCATATAATTGCATGCAATAAAACAGATGATAAAACAGATGATTAAGGAAATATACCTATCTACATTAACACACATTATGTAATTATTTTTCTTGCAGCGGTTGCAGATAATTTTAATTGTTTTGTTAATATTATGTGACCACATTGGGTACTTTTTTTACTGTATCTCAATCAACAAATTGGGGGTAATAAATTTTCCAAGACAATTCGAACCACCACTTCAAAATAATATAGACTTATATATCCATCTAGGGTTATAAATATAATTAATAAACTCTTTCAAAGCGACAACATCGATCTAATAAAAACGCTATTAATCTGCTTTTAGTTGTAATATTAGAATTATTTAGAAGTTGCTTGTCAAAGACTGTTTGCACTGCGTATCAGAGTATTAGAGTTTAATATTACACAATTATATCATAAATAACAGGACTGTGAAAAGAATTCTAATTATGATATTTTAATGCTTTCGATGATGGACGCCCTGCAGTAGTTGGTTGTGTTGAAAACAGTATTGCCACAGAAAATCTAATTAAGAGACATCGGAATATCACTCACTAATAGATTGAAGAATAATTGGCCATTGTATCATCGCCGATAGACATAATTTTCAACAAGCATCTGCATGTAACGAAGCTGGCGAGTCTGGGGATTTCACATTTGTTAATGGAAGAACAAAAACAAGTACGGGTAACCTGGTAGTTTTATATTAGAAAAGTTTGGAAGATGGAGGATCTTCAAAAAAGGTAATAACATTACGGACGATGAATCCTGGATATACAACTATAATTGCGAGACGAAGCAGCAACAAACTGCTAGGTGTTTGAAAATGAGGAAGAACCAACAAAATTTATTTGCTGGTGAAAGAGTATATAAAAAAATATTGTTTTCTATTTTTTCTTTTTGTTTTCTTCATATACTGTGGTTAAATAGCAGTAATTCTTCTTCAGAATCGAAATATTGTAAATATCGATTCGTATACAGAAGTTTACTTTTCTTAAATCTGAAAAATTGTGTAATGATCGCCCAAGACTTGGTTTGGGTGAAATTTAGTTACATCATATAAATGCAACAGCTCATACGAATCCAAAAAGAGTCATGCTTTACGGGAATCCGGGGACCAACCACTAATTAACCATAGAGTCTAGATTTTGTCCGCAATGACTTTAATATGTTACAATTGATAGAATGTTTGATACGTAATAAAATATTTCCCGAGGTCAGTGCGGTGGTTGCTGAATTTTAGCGACGTTTTGACAATTTGTCAAAACAGGCTGTGGTTCCCCAGAATGAGCAAGCGTATTTTAGCTAAAAACATTGAAAAACATTAAAATTATTTAATTTAAAAATCCAGTAGTATTTTGTAATTGTAATATTTCAGAATAGAACTCGTACCTTCCATTATGTATTTACAGAAGGAAATTTAAATAAATAGTCCATTTCGAATAATAAAAAAAAATACAAAGTAATCAATATTGTAGAAAATTCATTTATTAAGTACTTTTTAGCGCATATTTGGTCATTATGAAATAAATACTGAGAAATGTGAAAATCATATTTATCGGTGAAAACCGAAAAGAATAATTTCGTAAGCAAAATATTAGGCCATAAAAAATATTGCATTCACGAATTCCGAACGAAAATGTACTATCATCTAAAGTGAAGGCGATGTCGTTCGAAATTGTCACGGGCTATTAGTTCCAGTTAGTGCTAATGTATTGAATACAAATTGAGCAACTACGAACTACATATTGAAGGATTGGTCACTGCGGTTTGAAAATTAATTACTTAAATGTGTCTGATTGATTGTTGTCTTAGTTATGAATCATATTTTTTACGCTGCTGATTGATGACTTTATCCAGATAAAAATAGGATTTATTTATATATAAGTTAACATCTACTACGTTTGTAGCTTGCACTAAGGTGAAACTAATAGATTTTGTTCAAATATTTAAATACATGAATTAGCTTAGTGAAAATATCTTTTGAGGTAGTGGTTTGTTTATGTTTAGTGACTACATGTACAAAATTAAATGCATAATAATAATAATAATAATAATAATAATATGAAAAATGAATAATAGATAACTATTATGCCATCCATCTTGTTCGAATGAACCGATGGGGTAAGATAATGGCAACCAGGAACGAATGGTTCTTGTGAGTGGAAGAGAGAATAATAATAATAATAATATTAAACATAATAATAATAATTTAATTACGATAATATAATAGTCTGAATCGCAAAGCAAGCGAAAATATTAAAGTAAATTTTTATATAATAATTATTGAAAAAGTATTATATCAATTAAACGTATTGTGTATAATAATTATCAGTCCTAATTTAGGTATTTAAATATGAGTAATTAATATAAGCAATATATATCCAAATACTGTCAAAATTATGCAATTTAACAATATAATATTTATTTCCTCCATAAAAAAAGATCATTAAAATAATAATTAATATTGATTTTAATGTAAGTATATAATGAACAATTAATGATTATTGATAATAATTAATACATTTTGAATAAGGATATTAGGGGTGATAGTAAACAAAATTGAGAAAAGAAAAGGTAAGATCAATTATAATAAATCTTCAAATAGCTTAATTAATTGTATTTAAAGTAAAAGTCAGATCTCAAGAAGTACATTTTGAATAAATTATTCTTTTGTGTCTCCCAGAATATAGGCAACTCTAAGTATGGAGTATTTATTAAACGTAGACATTTACTTGATTTTACTCAAATCAAGAATGAGAAATCATCTGTTAGAAAAAACATTTTATTCGATGAAATAATATTTCAAACCGAAATTTTGAAGTTGTTGGTAATCGCAATATTTTAATTTTAATTTTTTTTTTAACTCTGAGTTTTAGTACCTCATTGTAGTGGCTTATTTTGTTGGCTTACGTTGTTTGTTTTATATAGAATTTTAGTTTCATTTATAAATCAACGTCTTCTCACCACACTGTATAATAATTTATGCATTATTGTGTAGTTATTTGTGGCTACAAAAGAACCAGGGAACTATCAGGAATATAAAGAAAAGAGAAAACTAGTAAAAAAACGAGTGGAACAGCAAGAGAAGAAAATTCGATCAGAATATGAAAGATAACTAAAAGCAAGACTACAGCCTGCTTTTTGGAACCCTAAAATAGTTGAGAAGGAAAAAAGAGTACATTATGAAGAATATAAAGCACAAAAACGGTAAAGTGATAGTAGCAGAAGAAATAATGGAAAGATGCAAGCACGCCTTAAAGAAATAACACGCCTTAAACGTAATGAAGAAAATGAAGAAAAAGTAAACATGAGAGTAGTGGAGCACGACCTCTAAATAGAAGAAATCACAAGTGAAGAATAAGAGGCCGTCATAATAAGGTTAAAACTAGGAAAAGCCGCGGTAATAAAGACATAACACTAGAAGCGATTAAATATCTGGAGGAGTTAGCTAAAGAAGCATTACCATAACCTTATTAAATGCAACAATAAGGGTAAAGAAAATACCTGCAGATAGAATACGGGAATTGTTATAACGGGCGGACCTAAACTCGTCCCCGAGCAGGTACTATCTAATGTCTGCTACATTAATTCGCCCCCATGCTAATTACGGTATTTTAATCCCATACGTTAATTTGTCCCCGGACAAGAGATTAAGAAATTTATAATTTCTTCGAAATATAAATACAAAGTTGTCATGCCTATTAAATGCAAATTAAATTTAAATTTATCTAAATTAAAAATTTACCCAAATCTATCATATATACTACATACTTATAATTCGTCAGTCTGAAATAACATTCCTAGCTAAGGAGTGCATTTTATTTGTGAGAAACCATGAAAAGCTTCGTCAGTTTGATTGAACGTAGAAATCAAGTGCTAATTGTAGACTCTGTAAAATTTACCAAACACAAATCCTTAAAAAGTTGTGAAATATGTTGGCGATGTTCGAATCGCTCTTGTAAGGCAAACATTTATACTGTGGGTGCAGAATATTTAATTGTGCGCAATGAAAGAGATCATAATTATGAAAAGAATCTGAAGAAACTAAACAGACAGATAGTAAGTGTTAATACATTCAGCTCTAAAAGAAAATACTAGTCATTTCAGTACAATCACCGCTCAAGACACCAAGCACTACAAGCACCGCTCAAGACATTCATTACATCCGCAACAATCTATATAATAACAGAAGAAAATCTCTACCGCCCTTACCGAAAAATAGGGCAGAAGTAATTAAATTTGTTACAGCATTGAATATTACGACACTGAAAAAAGATAATTTTGTCTTTATCGTCGACGAAGTTGAAGAAATTGTCGTATTCACGCGCCTAACAAATGTGTGTATATGTCGACGGTACATTCAGTTACTGTCCCGATCATTTTCTGCAGATATTCACACTGCATATATTACAAAATGGGTAGTATATCCCACTAGCATTTTTCTTACTGCCCAATAAAAAGGAGTATTCTTACAAAACACTTTTTAACCTGTTGCGAAAAAAGTGTCATAGTTTGGGTTTAAATCTGATCCCAAAAGCCATCCTAGCGGATTTTGAAATTGCAATCCACAATGCCATAAAAGCGGAGTTTCCAGATTCCAAAGTTATAGGCTGCAGATTCCATTTAGCACAATCATGGTTCCGCAAAATCTTCAAAATCTGGGCTTTGTTCCTTATTATAAGAACGAAACCAGTGAAATTTGAAATCCTATAGGTAAATTCCCCACCGTCCGTAAGGATTCACGTTAATACCATAGATATTCTCACCACTAGTTTTAATACGTAATTTTTCATTAAATTTTCTAATGAAGGAAAAATGAATTTATAACTGAGTGCCTTTTCAGAATCTATTATAAAAGTTTAACAAATTATAATTTTGCAAACATTCAACACTAATAAATGAAATTTGAGATTTTATTGAGGATAATAATAAAAAGAAGTAGTGATATATATATATATATATATATATATATATATATATATATATATATATATATATATATATATATATATATATATATATATATATGAAGCGTTGTTCTTCGGGATATTTCGCCGCGTTTGGATGATTTCGTCCTGAGAAGGACAACTTTCTTCCTCGAAATCTTACACCGCAAGGTAGAAAGTCATCGGAATAGAATAGGATAGGATATCGGTGGTGTGATATTTTATCAAATAGGTATATATTATTGAACATATGAGTTTCCAAGTAAATAAAGGTTTTAGTTTTGTTAATTAATACTATAAATTTAAATTATTGCGAAGAGAAGTCAAAGAACTATTTTGTGAAATTTCATGGCAAAAATCATGAAGTATTATTTCATGTGGATTAAGTAATTACAAAAAAGTTAACCTTCAAGATGTAATTTAATGTAATAGTATTAATATAATTAAATAGGTTGCAAGGAATTCTTCAATGTATGTATATATATATCGCTCACGTCACATGTGCTAGATGCCCAAAATGATCTAAATAAGAAAAAATCTGGCACACAGTGTAAGGAGCATTGGTGATCCAATATTGAAAGGAAGCATGTGGGCTGTAATAAGCACGTGTATCCGGCAAATAGAATACAAATTAGTCAAAGTTGCCTTGAATTGGGACGATAAGAGATATCCCAAAAGCATAAAAGATTGTCCCCGAATTGCGGACATTCAGTCAGTGCTAATATTCTTTTTGATTGTTTAGTGTGAAGACTTTGTCTGGTATGTAAGACTTTCTATTATTTTCTTCGGTATATTCACCTGTAAAAATTGTGTTTGTTATATTGGTGTATCAATTTTATTACTAACAATTGAACGTTGAACCAATATGTAAAATCCTGACGCAGAAATTTCTGGTCCAAGGAACTGTTCTTTCAAATCAACCAATTTCATAATAAATTATATACAGTTTAACAACAAAGAATAAGCAAAGTAATATAACAAATGAAACTAACTTACTCAATTAAGAACAACTACGAAAGGTGAAGGGATTATCTAAAACAAATCGTAAATATTAAAAAAAAACATTATCGTCTGCTTTCCACCCAATTACTAGTTAAACCAAATGCTTCATTTTAATTATTTGTTCTTGAACCCGTTATGACTAAACGGGATCTGATATGTATTTTATATGTATGTATGTATTACACAAGGGATGTATTTTTGGGATAAAAATGTATTTTCTACATGAGTGCATTATATTGCGTTGAAATTAGAACCGCATTATGCGTATTTTATAGTTTCAGTAGTCCTTAATATTAGTGGTGGAAACTTAAATTCCAAGAATGAAAACAAGAGTTGTAGATAATATTATGCAATATTACTAGCAGAAGTATTTTTGACCGAGAGTGAATATAGCATACCAATTATAATATCGTCATGAATCAACAATTTGCAGTAATTAATTCATATTATATACTGTGGAGAGTCAGTACTGAAGAATTAATTTTTGGTGTTTGTTCAATTTATAATTTATAAACACGTTTTGAAAGTCAGTTGGCTTTAGTTCGTTCTAAGTTTTTATTAAAAACTAAGAAAATGCTATTATATCATTATATTATATTACGAAAAATATTTATTCAACATTATAGAAAAACTACAATATAGATCCAATATCCTGCTACTGGATTAAATTTTCTTTCCTTGAATGTTGGAGTATTTAGTGATTGCCATTAGATATTTGTCTTTGGACTTGTCAGATAAATCAATTGTGTAAAAATTGTCTGTAAGTATTTTTGCCAAGAGAAAATAAATCTACTCTACGAGTGCTAAATCTGCATAAATAGCATTCTCTTCACTATTTAACTCAAATATTTCATATGCAATAATGTCGTGGGGAAATTCAACACAAGCAGAAATGGATTTTAAATTCCAAATAAAGTGACTGGTACCAAAGGCATTTTTTTACAATGAACACAGTCTTGGAATTTTTTAACGATATTTTACAGATTTTTCGATAAATTTCAGAATCACTGGCATACAATCAGTATGATCCTTAATTCCAACTAGCCTCTGTTTCACGATGCCATTCTCTACCTTGGTGCATATCATATCTGAAAAAGTAACTTAAACAATGTTCTAGATCTAAATAAATGCAAATTAAAAATGTATGCGTAACTTATTGAAACTTAACGAAATTCACTCCAGCAGTTAAAATAATGAAAAAAATAAACTAATTCAACGTACTTCACCGTATTAATCTATCATATCTTTCATAAACTAATAAATAAAATTTAAATTAAAAATTAAATTTAAATTATGAAACCTCCTCACGCTTCTATCTACGCCCATGAAAAAAGGAATTTTACTGTAAAATTGGAGTAATTGCGTCACAATTCAACGACAAAAGACAGATGTGCGGTTAACCGAAAGAATAGTGCTATTCAATCACTGTCTGTTGTACTTAGGGATTTTAAAGACTATTTATATGGTCCATCGTAATTTCGGTCTGATGGGTCCGGTCTCTAGTTATTACATATTTAAAGTCAACAGTTCTATTTAACATTTATTTTTAACAAATCATAAAATGATATTGATGTCGTTCATAAACGTTTCTTAAAATAAAAGAAAAGTCAAATTAGATAGATCTTATGGTTAATTTTTGCTAAGATAGATTAAACTTATAAATGTGATCTGAGAATATAGGTGTATTAAGATGTAAGTTATTGCCATATAATAAAAATTTAAAGTTGTTATTTTTGGGTATATTAATTTTAGCGCTTGACTTTCTTCATATAAAAATTAAGAAATAATTTCATAATAATATTTAAAAGAAAAAGAAACTATTATTATGTTTTTAGTGTTTTAATAAAAAAAGGAATTGAAGAAAAATCTTTCTTGCACGTTTGGTGAACGTTTGTTCAAATAAATATTCTAATACCACTCGGAACATTTATTTAAGCCGTCGCTTTAATTCATGAAGCTTTTATAATTGAGTTTCCGATGGTTAATGTTGTACAAAATCAACGACACCTTAGAGAATAAGATGGGTATTTCATTATCAGGGGACCTATAGGTAAAACAGCACAGATGTTACTGCGTTGTCGCAACGTATTGTAATGCCTTGATAAATATTTATATTAATGGTATAACGTTTTTAAATAACTTGTACATGCTCGTATATGGGTAAGATTTTCGTTACTGTAGTTGAAAAATATTTACTAATTTAATTTATTGAGATATAATAAAAGAATATTTATTTATAATTAATTAATGAATTATAATATCTTTCTTGCTTTTTTATTACGTTGTTTCAATAACTATAATAATAATTAGAGACCGGACACAAGATGTTGATGACTCATTGCCTACGAGCGTACTATTGAACATTTGTATTTTTAAAGATTTTAATTTTATTTATATAATTATACTTATAATAATAAAACAGGTATATATATATGGCTACAAAATACGAAATACATTTTTATTTGTTCATTTTGTAGTTCAAGTTGGGTAAAGGAGAATTAATATTTACTAGCAATACTTTCTCAAGGTTCTCTTCTGTAAAATTTGTTCTCTTAAATGAAATACATCCTTGTAACTAGAAAACGTCCTTTCTACATCGCAGCTGGTTATAGGTGTATGCTGGAAATATTCTTTTATTTCCGTGTATTTTGTAGTTAGATGTTGTGTGATTGTCCCCATACACAATTGCCGCAATGTTATTAAATCTGGATTTCTATTAAACACTGCGTCTAACTTTTGCCGAAGGCTACATTCGAAGTCACTTGGCATACTTTTCAAATTATTAATAGCCATATCTAATGTCGTTAAACCATCATTTAATTTGAGATTTCGATTTTCAAAATAAGTTATTAGTTTAGGTAAATTTACAATGTGTTCTTGAAAAAGTACAACTGATTTTTTAAATGTGGGATTTGTGTTAGTTCCTTGCACTCAGAAATACTCCGAGCATCGTCATCGAAACTTTGTATACTATCGAAATTCTCTGCATAAAAACTAGTAGCTTCCAACCATGTCCCCATCTAGTTATTACTACAGAGGGAGGCAGTGACAGCAGTTTTTCCCTGTAAAGAGCTACTCTCAATGGTGATATTACGAAAACTTTTTTAAAAGCGGATATAAGGCTATCAACTTCTGGAAATATGCAGCATATTAGGATATGTTTCCTTTAATAGTCTGCCTGTTTTTAATATATATTCAGCACTGTAACTTACAAATAAAAGTACTTTTTCTTTGTACGAGTACCTGTCATTCGAATGAAGTATTTTTTTAATATTCTCGTTAATGGTTCTAGCAACTGTTTCCGAATCAACTGTATTTATTACTTTTGTTGCTATTACATATGCGTTATATGGAATAGTTGGATGTAGTACACCAGCTACAACATTTCCCACACAGCGTCCTTATTTATCGACAGTTCCGTCGGCACTATCCAGAGGTACTGATTTGAAAGATGGCTTCTAATGCGTTCTGCTGCTTTCGTGTAACACTTAGAAACATAATATTTGCATAAGGTGGATTCATCAGAAACATTTCGGCTAGTATATTTTTGGAGAAATATTTTTAAAGTGGGATTGTTAAGTTTATTTAATGGAATATTAGCCGCCATAGAAGTTTCACAGAGTTCTTCGTTAAAATTTTCAGATTCCAAAGGTTCCAATTTCTGTGCAAGTGTTTGCGATGCTAAGTGACGTACGTGCCATTTCATGGAATTTTTTAACGATATTTTACAGATTTTGCAATAAATTTCGGGGAATCACTGACAATGGACATACAATCAGTATGCCCGTCAATCCAACTCGCCATTGTTTTACGATGCCGTTCTCGACGTTCTTCCATATCATATCTGAAAAAGTAACTTAAACAATGTTCTAGATCTAAATAAATGAAAACTAAAAATGTATGCGTAAGCTATTGAAACTGAACGAAATCCAATGCACACTTACGTCGAAATAATTGGGAGAAGCAGATTCAATCAAACGATATTATACAGGATCTATCACAAAAATTACGATGTAATTAACAGTTAAAACTATGGAAACAAGAAACTCACGGCACTTTATTTATCTTACGAAATATAATCTAAATAGACTAAATTATTAAAACTCCACACGCTTCTATCTACGCCCATGAAAACAGAAATTTAACTGTAAATATCGAAAAAACGTCGCAATTCTCGATGAAAACAAATGTGCGCGCTATCCAGATCAATAGTGCATTCAATAACTGCGTGATGTACTTACAGATGTTGTAGACTATTTATATCGTCCGTCGTAATGACGACGTCATTTCAACCCGATGTGTCCGGTTTCTAATAATAATATTAATAATATAGGAAGGTGTGTGTATTGAATGGAAGACTGTTCAGCCAGTGATACTTGTAATATTCAACACATAATGCACAGTCAGTTCGATATTTAAAAAAAGTCATGTGTAATGTCGTGTTAATCATTCCTAACGATTTAGATTTTTAAATTTAGGTTTATTAATAGTTATGTAATTTTAGATTTTGTAGAGATCCGCTCAATATAAATGAATCAATAATAGAATCAGATTTCATATTACTACAAATAACTCTTTGTGTCCTATTACGCAGGTATAATTTGACCCTGTTAGTTATAATTTGTATATTATAAGTTTATTTAGGAAATTTAGGCACAACAGAGGTTGTATCTGTAGAACGCTTCGACTAAAAACAAACTGACAGAATATGAAATTGATATAAGCAGTTAATTAATTTTTTAAACCCATAATTTAGAGAAAAACAAAACTAAATTCATCGACGGATAAGTTTCATCATTAGTATATAAACATAATACAATAAGATATGATAGCAGTATAATGTGTAAATTTTAATTGATATACATTCGAAATTAAACATGATAGTTTAGAAATTAAGTTAATACATGAAATATTTTCAAATATACCGAAATTTTTGGTTGTTTGTCGCCCCCTTCCAAATGAGGCAGTACTGTCTGTTCCTATTCATAAATTTTATAGTTACGTTATTCATTTATTATTTAGTATCAGTTTTGATTAGCGATAGTCATTTATTTCGAAAATATGCTTATACAGTAGTGTGCACATTCAGTTCTTAGCAATTAAATTTTTGCCAACATGCAAGAGACCAAACATGCTAAATTTAAAAAAGTCTAACCAATTTTGATTGCAATATTCGATGAAATTGTCAGAAAAGTGACTGTTTCCGCTTTATTAAGATACTCGCATTACAGTTGTATTAATTATGTATTGTATTTATTGTCAACATAAGCTAATTATCTTTAGATTACTGGGTATACCAGCATAATTAATTTTTTTTATAAATTACGATAGAAGCCATTACCCTCGATAAATAAACTCAAAATTAAATGCGATTACTTACGGACGTTTGCCCATAATGTTTGTCATCCATCGAAGGCCTTTCAAAATCATTAACGTTTCAATTCTCTCATTATTATTATTCAATACATAGAGCAACAATACGCTTCAATCACATTTCGCGGTAAAGAGAACATAATAATTATAATATCGGACATTTCAATTATGATTTCGTTCCAGCATTAAGCAATTCCATTGTAGGATGTATTGTAAGTACTCGCCCATCGAATGCAATGGTAATTTCCCAAAGGTATCCTGTATTTAAATACAATGAAATACCAGCCTCCTTCTATTTTTTTCCTTATCATTATAGTTTGTGTTCTAAATATATACAGATATACAGTCTGTTAAAAAAAGAATATGCATTTGATGCTAATAGTGACCCGTTGTATATAATTTTCATATTAGCTTAGTTTTTTTAATACTTGCATGCATGCGTAAAACCATAGTATACCGTAGTAACTGATATACTTGAACTGCAGATAAATTTGGAAACAAATTTACAAGCAAAAATGAGAAGAAAGTTCAAATAAAAGTACACATAAAATACAGCAAATTTAAATGTCTACACATTCCCGGAATGTGAAAAAAAACATAATAAATTCTTTTTACAAAATATTCACTACCTTCCCCTTCAAAGTACTCTCCTTCCGCGTGAATATACCAATCCGAGCGATTTGTTTATCACTGGAAGCAGCGCTGGATGCCTTCGCGTGTTAACATGTTCAACACTTATTACAAATGAAACAGTCATGCATTACACACATCTGTATCTGTACACATGGTCATACACTCCGTAGTTTTCAACAGTTACTTCAGACAAAGACACGTGTTTCTGTCTCGATTAAAGGTATCGCTTTCAAAGCATCGATACCTATCGATACTTTGCCGATTCCAGTACTCAGAATCGATACCGTGCACAGACCCGATATATTTCCAAGTATCGATACCTCGATTGGTATCGATGCCTGATACTGAAAACGTCGATATCGCCCAGCCCAGATATTCGCTAAAATAAACTCTATTACAAAATATTTTTACTTAAGTTTTTCCAAAAAGGTATTTCTTTAAAGACTGCGGTTATGTAAAACTAATTTACAAAATACAATCCGCGATTCTACATGTTTGTTACCTCAACAAAATCGGGAGAAAAGTACATGTGTTTACTATACCATCAAATTACGAAAAATTTAAATAGTGGTGTTAACAAATGACATCTCCAAGTTGCTTGTCGGCCGGAAAACTCAGTAAAATCTCTTTTGGGCAGCGTAAACCATAATTTATATATGAATATATATAAACAACGGTGTAACAAACCGCTAAATAATTATAAAGAATATACCGGGTGCGGCAATAGTGCGTCGGCGGAGCTTAGCATGAAAACTAATAAAGTTGTAACAATGAAATTTTACGCACACATGTAGTATGCTACAGAGCATTTTCTAATTTTATTTATATATTTACAGGGTGTTCCAAATTTCCGCAACCACTTTCAATTTTTTTTTTTAAATAGATTGCTATACTTTCTTGTTATTATGATGATAGCTACCCAAATTATTTTTGGAATGATATATGACAATGTGCACTTCCAACTGTTAGTTTTGGTTTTATTGCAAATTTTGTTAAAATCTTGACAGTTGCAGCGTCTAACATTTTAAGTCTTAGCCTGAAAATGGGTGCAGTGCCTCGCGTAACTTTTTTGTTACCAATTTATGGACTAACACGTTATATGTTTTGAGGGTGAACAACGTGACAACATATACAGAGTGCTAAATATGTCGTGCCAAAGTTATCGAAATTTAAAGGCTATTTTCTCTTTTTTTTTAAATTGAACCTATAATTTTTTATTAGTCAGCAAATTCCTTGTAAAATTGCCGTTAAAATGGTACCAATAGCACAGTAGTACTTATTTCTAGTATTTTCGAAGTTATAACCCTTTAATGGGATATACCTATGTCCTATGTTTATAATATTCAATATGCGGTGCTGCATCTAATAGTTGGGTGGTTGGCCATGAAATGATATTAAGCAAAAATTGCTGTGTAACCAAACGTCAAATATCTACTTAAAATTTCCATATAAAGTGTTTTTCAATAGTTTCTCTTTACTGTAATCGCGTTTAATTGTTATAATTTAAGTTCGGCTAGTTAATTATCAATTTCCGTTTGTTCGTTATTAGTTGTTATCTTGTTGTCAGTTATATCGTTTTGTTGTCATTATTTTTTATTTCCATGCCGTAATAGTTTATAGTTGTGTTTCTTTAATGAATTTTTCGAAGGAGGAGCTAATAGACATGGTATTTGTTCTTGGCGCTAGCAATAGAAATCCACTTTTAGCATCAAGAACATATGCTATGGAGTATCCTCACCGAAGAGCACCAGATATTAAGACGTTTGAAAATTTGTTGACAAGGTTTCTTCGGACGGGTTCAGTGAATTATGTCAAACATGAAAGAACTAAGTCTATGGTTACAGAAGATAATGAAGTGGCAGTCGTCCAGTCCGTTGTGGAAAATCCGCTCGTATCTACAAGGATAATTTCGAAAGAACACGGGATAGAAGTCACTGCTGTAAGAAGGATTTTAAAAAAACATAAATTTCACCCTTACAAAATTCAAAATCATCAAGGCTTATTACAAACGGATTTTGAAAGGAGACTTGTTTACTGTGAATGGCTACTTTTCCAATTACGACAAGATCTAACTTTTCTAGATCATGTGCTTTTCACAGATGAAGCAACATTTGCTAATTGTGGAATAACAAACAGAAAAAATTCTCATTATTATGACACTAGAAACCCTCATTTTGTGCAACCCATTTTATACCAACAAAAATGGAGTGTTAACACCTGGGGAGGCATCATAGGAAACACTATTGTAGGTCCATTCTTTTTTAATAATACTTTAAATTGTGAAATCTACACAAATTTCCTACAAAATAATTTACCATTGCTGTTAGAAGACCTACCAGATAGCGTCATAAGGAGATTGTGGTACCAACATGATGGTGCACCTGCACATTACGGTGCTGCTGCAAGAACACATTTAGATAGGGTATTCACCAATAGGTGGATTGGGAGAGGAAGCTTTATAAGCTGGCCACCGCGGTCACCAGATCTAACCCCTTGTGATTTTTTTCTGTGGCCTACTGTAAAAAATATAGTTTACGAAACACCTCCTACAACGGCAGAGAACATACAGCAACGAATCAGAAACGCTTTTCTTCAAGTAAGTGAAAACAACATAGCTCAAAATGTAAGTCTGTCGATGCAGAGGCGATTAAGAGCATGTGTAGAGCAGAATGGAAATATATTTGAACACATTTCAAATTAATTTTGTTTTATTATTGAAAAATTACAAAATGTAATTCTAAAAATAATAAAGAATTAAGAAACAGGTGTTTGTAAAAGTTACTTTGTTCGATATCATTTCATGGCCAACCAACTATTAGATGCACCGCATATTGAATATTATAAACATAGGTATATCCCATTGAAGGGTTATAACTTCGAAAATACTAGAAATAAGTACTATGTTATTGGTACCATTTTAACGGCAATTTTACTAGGAATTTGCTGACTAATAAAAAAATTATAGGTTCAATTTAAAAAAAAAGAGAAAATAGCCTTTAAACTTCGATAAGTTTGGCACGACATATTTAACACTCTGTATATGTTGTCACGTTGTTCACCCTCAAAACATATAACGTGTTAGTCCATAAATTGGTAACAAAAAAGTTACGTGAGGCACTGCACCCATTTTCAGGCTAAGACTTAAAATGTTAGACGCTGCAACTGTCAAGATTTTAACAAAATTTGCAATAAAACCAAAACTAACAGTTGTAAGTGCACATTGTCATATATCATTGCAAAGATAAGTTGGGTGGCTATCATCATCATAACAAGAAAGTATAGCAATCTACTTAAAAAAAAAATTTAATGTGTTGCGGAAATTTGGAACACCCTGTAAATATATAAACAAAATTAGAAAATGCACTGTAGCATACTACATGTGTACGTAAAATTTCATTGTTACAACTTTATTAGTTTTCATACTAAGCTCCGCCGACACACTATTGCCGCACCCGGTATATGTTGCCCGTCATGCATTATAAGCGGATCATAATATCACGGTAGATTGTTTAAAACTTATTAAAAATATAAGTAATCCGAGGGAGCTGACATATACGAAAATATTCACATTATTAAAAACAAAAATACATACTACGTGGCCAAAGGTCCAATGCTAGGTATCTCTTCTCGAATTCTTAGAAAAGAGGGAGATAAAACGACTTTGTGAGAAGAAACATGTGTTTTTTCCAATTCCGCAAGAGGCGTAAGTAATCTAATTTTAATTACTTAAAACTTAATGTATTCGTGGATTGGCTTGTAAAGTGTTTAGCGATTCTTCGAGTTAGCTTCACAGTGTCCCGTGATCAATACTGTGATTATTAATTTTACCTACTGAGAATGACACTTTAGCTGTCGAAATACTTATTTAGGAGACGAGTATTAATTGTGGTAAGGGATTTTATGCCTTTTTTAAGTTCTTTCCCAATTCAATTTCTTTAATTTAAAAGTAACTTATTTTAGAGACTAAAAATTCTTAATTGTTTTATAAATGTCGTTGTCGATTTTATAATGTATAAGTAATAATAGTCTTTTTATATTAAATAATTTTGCGGTTATAAATTGTTTATTACAGTTTATGGAATCTATACTAACATAATCCTCGTTAGTAAGTAACATGTTAAAGATAAATAAGTTGGCGTTATTCCCTTTAGCCCAATTATATACGCAATTCGTTAACAACGACGTCAGAAACAATGTTATCAATAAATTTAAAACGTATGTACTTTGTTTAAAAACAATTTAATGCATAATTAAACTAATTAATATAATCGATACATTATAATTCGAGGTCTTGAATTTAGAAATTGGAGCTTAATTAATCACTATGAAAAGAAAATTAATTAAACGGCGGAATTACGTTCTTGTGATTTCGCAAGTGCGTCACGTCAAAAGATAAAAATGCAGTAGGGAAGGTGAGGAGTGATGGTATTACAAAAGGCGTTTCCGCAGAACTTGATTCAAATATGTTAACAGTTGTTATAAAGCATTAGACCTAATGTCAATATTTTTGTATATATGGTGGAGGCGCCGGATATTTGTCTTTGTATTTGCCATTTAATAGTAAAAAATAAAATTTGTTCAATCTATAAATGTATTTAATAAAATGTAAAAACTATGAAATAGGATACGCAATTTTACTATGGAAAATTATTATTATACCACTCCTGAAAATATAGCAATCATTTTGTAATACTGTTTTCGTTGTATATATTTTTCTTGTAGTTGTTCAGCTTGTTCTGGTGGCTTCACTGATGAATTAACGATGGCTTTGAATTTGCAAATATGTATAATCTAGAATATAATTATCAATGGAATATTTGAATACCTCTTTCAAAAAAACACTGAATTTTAAAGTTATCATCTCCATCATACCTAGTTTCTGTTCAGAGAATTTTGCGTGTTTCATTTTAAAATGGGTTGTAGGGCTAACCTTTAAATGTGATATTCGATATGATATTTTCCTAAAGTGGATGCTTATTTTTTTATTTCATTTCTGCTTCGATTTCCTTTTCCTACTTTGTTGAAGCGTCTCATCTGTACAGTTAAATTGCAAAATTATTATATTGTAAAATATCATCATTTATTTTAAAAATTTTTATATAAAAGTATGTGCCTATCGATTGTGGAAGTGTTTATAGTTTTACTCCTTGTTCCTCTAAGGTATTTGTTCGGAAAGTTGACAATCTATTATAAATGTGGTTTTTAGGCGATTTTACCATGTAATCCTATATTTCTCAAAAGAAGCCTTCGCTTACGTATTATTTTTCTTTATTAGGATTTATGTGTTATTTTGTAAAAAAATAAATAAATAAAATTATAGCAGTAAAGAGCGACAATATTCATAAAGCCAATGTTTGATTTAATATTTATCTGTAGATCTATTATTACTTTTGGTTTGACTTTGTCATTGGTACTAAATGCATGCTAAAATATTACATACTTTGAACTTCACATAATCTCCTTTCTTTTAAGTACATAAATCTAGATGGAAACGAATTTTTTTCATAGTTTCGAATTTATCTATAGAAATTGTCTCAACTTTTTCGCATATTTCATAGACAGAATTAATTTTCAAGTACTAAGTTCAAATCACGTTAATAAAATTTGATTTTATTGATTAGCTGATAGCTACAATGTCATGCCTCACTTACTATACAGTGTGTAAAAGCCAAATGGAATAAATTCATTATTTCGGTTACTGTACATATTTATAAAAAATCCCGAAACATGTCATATTTAATTTATAAATTAACATTCTTCAACGTGAAAATGCGATCCCTACCTTCAATCCCCTTCGAACGACAGGTACAACCTCCATTTTTTTAAATGGGAAGTATAGGCTTGTGATATATCGTTGTAAAGGTCTCTTTATTCTCTATTCAAAAATGTTATAATTTTCATGTTTGTTGCAACAATTAAGATAGAATAAAATAAAATCATGTTGTTATCGAAATTCGCTACAATATACTCAAAAAATAAAATTAAATGCAAAATGTAAAGAAAAATTTAAAACGCCAGCAAAAATATGAATGACAATGAAGTAGATACTCATTTGCGTTTATAAAGATTTAATACATACATCAAAGGCATCATTGCATTACTTACTTCCCGTTTAGGTCTTCATAATAATAAAGTGAGTAAAAACCATACCAATGTGCTTTTTAGATGGTATCCATTAAAAATACTTTAAAAAGTTTCCGTGGCAACATTAGTTTGTTTAAAACGCCTTAGTAAATTGTTTTGTATTTAAAAGTTGTCATTTAAATTGAAAGTTTGATAATTTTAGTTTGAATTTCGTAAAATACAATTCTGGAAAATGGTTAGATTAACGGAAATGCATAAAATAACAAATGATTGGTTACGGAGATAGAACCCGAACACAACAAGAAGTAACTCGCCTATTTCAGGAGAAATATCCTGATTTACCGCCTATAGCTCAAGGAACAATTAGTAAGATAGAGAAGCAGTTTCGAGAGTTTGGTCATGTAAGGCAGATAAAAAAACCAGCTGCCAATGCACTGGGTGATGAAATCAAAGTAGATGTGATGCTTGAGTTTATGGAAAACCCACATCCATCGAGTAGACATGCATCCACTACATTAAATGTTAGCCATACATCGATAGTAAACATATTAAAAGAAAATAAAATGCATCCCTATAAAATGATATCTACTCAGGAGCTTATGGAAGACGATTTTGATAGAAGAACTTATTTTTGTGAGCGAATGATGGACATGCTGGATAACAATATTATCAATTTAGAAGACGTTATGTTTTCTGATGAGTGCACTTTTTCTCTTAGCGGTCATGCTAATCGGCAAAATTGCCGCTACTGGTCTATGGAAAATCCTCACTGGATGAGGGAAGAACACACACAATACCCAGTAAAAGTTAATGTTTGGACAGGTATTGTTGGAAACCATATCATTGGTCCCTTTTTCATTGAGGGCAATTTGAATGGCCATCGTTATTTCGCACTACTTCAAAATGATGTCATTCCAACTTTGGCAAATTTATATCCTGATCCAGGAAACCCTCAAGTTCCAATGAATACGATATGGTTTCAGCAGGATGGAGTACCACCACATTACCAACGCAATGTCCGGTAGTACCCCGATGCAATATTTCCCAATCGGTGGATAGGAAGGCGAGGATCGATAAAATGGCCAGCGCGATCACCTGATCTGACCTTACTTGATTTTTTTTTTATGGGGATATTTGAAGAGCATTGTGTACAAAACTAAACCTTTGGATTTAAATGACTTAAGAGAACGAATAACGCTTGCGATTAGGTCGATCACGCCTGATATGTTAAATAATGTTAGAAGACAGTTTTATTTAAGATTAGGATGTTGCCAAGACGTTCATGGTGAACATTTTGAACATCTACTTCATTGACATTCATATTTTTTTCTGGCGTTTTAAATTTTTCTTTACATTTTGCATTAAATTTTATTTTTTGAGTATATTGTAGCGAATTTCGATAACAACATGGTTTTATTTTATTCTATCTTAATTGTTGCAACAAACATGAAAATTATAACATTTTTGAATAGATAATAAAGAGACCTTTACAACGATATATCACAAGCCTATACTTCCCATTTAAAAAAATGGGGGTTGTACCTGTCATTCGAAGGGGGTTGAAGGTAGGGATCGCATTTTCACGTTGAAGAATGTTAATTTATAAATTAAATATGACATGTTTCGGGATTTTTTATAAATACGTACAGTAACCGAAATAATGAATTTATTCCATTTGGCCTATACACACTGTATATTATTTACTTAGCGTATGGCTTACATGGATTGAAATTTTCACAGAGCAGAGTTAAATTTTAAAATCAATGTCATTGGTTCAGTCCAACACGGAGTCAATGGCTTCAAAGAAGTCGCTCATCTCACTTCCACATGCTGCAAGAGGGCAATCAGCTGTAATATGGTGAATACTCTGGCGAGATTCTCCGCATTCGCAAGTCGGTGCCTTAGTCACTTC
Organism: Melolontha melolontha; assembly: GCA_935421215.2. NCBI lineage: Eukaryota > Metazoa > Arthropoda > Insecta > Coleoptera > Scarabaeidae > Melolontha > Melolontha melolontha. Next base: position 92,195,345 of record OW285242.1, on the reverse strand, counting down.
CTATTTATAGAATAACTACAATAAAGTCACCACAGATGCCGTTGGATGCTCTTATTCTATTGACTGTCTTCCTATCGTGGCGAGGCATCTTTTTAGGGGCATAATTTCTCATTCAAAAAGAGTACTTTATCTGAAAAGAAAATAGTTTTTGCTTCTGTGTAAGGGCTGAATTATTTCTCAAAAGCTCAAAATATTTTTCAAATTCTCTGCAAATCAGTCTTAATTCCAAAATCTTAAAATGAAATTCAAAAATTTTAATCCGTCGCACCTCTTGTAATACCAATCCTGGAACACACTGTATAACAGTATAAATTTCTCAATATTGCAATATAAGAAGTTTAGTTTAATTCCAAGAAATTATGTTTAATACGTTTAAATGTATAACTATTAATCAATAATATTATTACTCAGCTTTTTAGACCTTACTCGCTTAATCTATTAATTTTTCGAATAGAATCGAATTGAAATTGGAATTGGAATTCTGTATGCGTCGTGAACAAAAAAAAACGTGAATAAACTGAAGCAAATACATTTCGTAATAATTTATTATCATCATTATTATTAAGAGATTTCCCATTAGATTAAATCGGTTTGTAGATACATGAACATTCCACACTTATTAAGTCGTTAGTTTTAATAAAGCGAGCAACCGTTGGTCGTTGCTGGTCAATCCAACAGCGCGTACCTAATCGAGCCGGCTGAGCAGGCAAACCGCTCGGCCAATAATAATCGCTGAGTGTACTTTTTCTTCTGATTCAATTTCAATAATCTAATTTATTGCTGTATTTTCATAAATAAGTAATATCTAGGCATCTCTTTTTTCTCGTTTCGGGCGTTTACTCACTGTAACCAGGACCGTAATAGTTTCATGTTTTGATCTGACGCATTAAAAAAAATTACAATATTCGTATTTGAAATGTTTTCGATTGTATTTTATATTGATTTGGAATTAATGAGTAATGACACTAATGACTGACAAATATCTCCCATGTGTATTAAATTGTGGAATTATAAACACGGACTTTGGAAATTATAAGTAGAGTGCGTCGAATTCAACAGGTTTTGTGAGATGTCTTTCCAATTTTTTGAAAGTACATGAATCAGACAATAAAAACCAAATACGAAGAGGATTTTTATATGATCCACCTATCTAAATTATTACCTAGCTATGACAAAATAAAATGACAATACACAGCTTTTGCTGTCAAATAACTGTCACATTTACATTTATACTGATCAAGTTTAGTCCATATCCAAAGGGTTTCGCTGTTTTTGCTATTTAACCAAAAATGGGCGAAATTCAGTTAGAATATAGAAGCCTGATAAAATTCTTAACAAAAGCAGGAAATGGACCCAAAAATATTCATCAGAGGATGACTACCCTAACTAACTAAGGGAGATGCGCCGTCATATTTTATGTTAAAATAAGCAATTTCGATGGGATAAGGAATTAATTCAAGACTATCCAAGATGCGGAAAGTCTATCGAAGCAAGAACTGAGGAAAACATAAAAAAATTCGAGGAACAGCGTTTATGCAGATCGAAGGAAAAAGGTATCAATTATTGCTGTTGAAGTGGCGGTATTAGAGATCACAGTATTAGTTAGTTAACGATAAAAACCTTTTTTCAAAAATTATAACAAGTAACAAAACATGCGTATGTCACTGATCTACCGACAAAACAAGACTCCACCCCGTGGGTCTACAAGGGATCCCCATCACAAAAAAGGCAAGGACACAAAATTTAACTGGAAAACTAATGGCAATTGAGTTTTGGATAGATACAGAAGGAATCTTGTGAGTTAAATACATGAATAAAGACTTTACAATTACAGGAGAAGTATCTAAAGAAGAAAATCGGAAATTTGACAACTGCCTTACAGCAAACAAAAGGCCCCAAGAGTTTGGTCAAAAGAATGCTACTCCATGACACTTGCAGATTTCACAAGGTTCGTCAAGTTCGAAAAATAATTAATGTGTTTTATGGAAATGGAACATTCACCTTCCAGCCCAGACTTGGCCCCCAATTATTATTATCTCTTCTCTTAACTTAAAAATTATCTGCGTTGACGGTGATTTGACGTTTTTCTTCATATGTTTGCCTGAAGAAGGTGGAAGAGTTTTTTAAAGACTTACTAAAATATTGTTTTGGAAGATGTCACGTTATCAGAAAACTCTGGAATAAGTGCGTAACCGTTAGTGAAATATAAAATATAACCATACTTATACCGCCTTTAATATCTTTATAGATAATATGAAAATTCCGCAACATACTATAAATACTTTCTATTATGTCTTCAAAAGTTTGCATTCAACTTCCAAATAAAAATCATAAAACATAAATACAAGTCTATGATATAATCTTGTAATTTTAAATATGATCTAAATGTGTTTGCGTTTTTTATTTCTTATGAAGTGATTTGCCACTATTGAGCTTGCTAATGTCAAAATATTTTTGTTCTGTGATCTATAATCACGAACGTATTTTTAGAGCTATACTAGATACATTGATATCCTATATCTATACTTACATGACATTTTTTTATTTTAATCATAAACCGCTTTACCGTAAATTGTAAGGTTTGTGTTTATTTATAATATGGTATTTTAACTATTCTCCATTTGATACTATCCTTCTTCTTTGCTGCTTTTTACTACCTTTCCACGCTATTTCTCTGATACTAACTTCGCCTCTTATTTTATGATTGCATAATTTGCTTGGCCTTCGTGTTTCGCTTTCTCCTGTGCTTTCGTTTCTCTAAATATTTTCCTGTATTTATACTCTTTCATGCAACATACATGGCCTAAAGGTCTTAGTACTCCTTCGAGTATTTTATCCTATAAATGTTCGATATTTAGCTGTTGTCTAATTTTATCTCTTATTGTTTTGTTTTTCCATAAATCTCATTTCCCTTGCGATTATCCTTGACTTGCACTTATTTATCCAATTTATCTGCTATATGAACGATGATGTCTTTACTGTTATTATTTCTGCGCTTTTGAATTCTTTAGTTTACCTTCTTATCCAATTTTCTTCAATGATCATTTCTTGTTTATGGCTACCTATTTGTTCAATTTTCACATAATAGGTTGAATATAAAGTTTTTTCCTTTTGCTATTGTTATAATTTTACATTTATATACCTAGTACTATCATAAATATTGTTACAAAACTTTTGACATAAATCACAAGTGCTGTGACAAATAAAATACACAAAAGACGGATATTTACTGTCAGTTGACATTCCTGCTATTCAAGCGTGTGCAAATTTTAAAGACAAAATACAGTTTGATAATTAAATGGGGAGACAGAGAGAACCGCGTTGCTGTAACTGCTTTGCGTAAGTGTGGCATGAAGAAATCTTTAATTTTCAAAACGTTGCAGCCACTGGGAATCAGTTGTATGTTCGTATATCGTGCCATAAAATCATATGACACTGGAAATGTTAGAGATCGTCAAGGAATAGGAAGACCTCGTACTGTTAGAACTCTATAAACGATTAAAGCAGTAAAAGTACGAATTAAGCGTAATCTATTAAGTAAACAAAAAGTGATCAGCCATGAAATGAAAATATCGACCTAATAAATGTCGCGCATCATAAATAAAGACCTTGGAATAAGAACATATAAAAGATTCACGGAATATTTTCTTACCGATGATATAAAAAGGGAACGGAAACAAAACTCGCAATAAGATCTTCACTGTTGAAGAATATTTTAATAAAGAAAATGACTGGATTTATGCTAGATCATCGAAAGAAGCAAAACAGTTGGTACCAAGGGTACAAAGAGGTCATCCGTAATGGTTTGGTGGGGAGTCTGTTACGAAGGAGTGACAAACATTCATTTTTGTGAAAGAGGGGTCGCCCAATGCGTCGCGCTAATTCTACAATTCGTCAAACTAAGTTTGCACAGCACTGAACGTAACACGTCGCGACTTCAACCTACCAGGTTGTTAGGATAATTAAAAATTCGCGTAAGACACATCATGTAAATTTAGATTTTAATAATTGTTAAATTCTCATTTGCAGTATATTCAAAATCTTAACTATATATACAAGTAGTGAAGGAAATATATATAAGTTCCAATAAGAACAAAATGCATTTGCACGTTCCGGGATGAATGTGGCTTACACGAATTTTGAATTATCCTAACAACCAGGAAGGTTGACGTCGTTATGTGTTGCATTCTGTATACTGGTGCAAACTAGTTTGACGAATTGTAGAATTAGCGCGACATATTAGGCAACATTTACATGTAAATTGAGATTTTAATAATTGTTAAATTCTCATTTGCAGTATATTCAATATCTTGGCTATATATACAAGTAGTGAAGTATATGTAAGACATGTCTGCCTCCAGGATACCGTGCATTGACAATTACAGGCGGCATTGGCAGGCCATGAGTTATTATCATGCCTGCGTTTCTCGATCGACTTAAGACATTTGACATTCACCAATCAACTTAAACTAGAATAAAAACCACGGAATCCTTCTCAGACAGCAAGGTCCGGGTTCAATCCTGAGACCTTCGGCACAATAGATAAGCGATTTATTACTGCGTTCTCCCACGGCTAAATTTTTTTAAAGTATTGTTTTTCTAGAGAATTATCATAATACAATATATAGATTACGCAGGCCTACAAAAAAATTTTTTTTTGGTGCATCTCTGTTTGTTTGAATTGTCGATAAAGTAGGTAATGTACAGTATATTGACATACGTCATTTTAACTCATCAGCTCTAGTTTACCCACTGCCCTCATCGTGAATTGTTGTCGGTCTTGTTATGGTCTTGTTCGTAACTAGTCATTATTACAATATCATCGATAAAGTTTGTGTTACTATTTCATTATGGCTAGTACATCCAGACGTTGTGTTAACGATCCTGATATATTTTGTTACGTTTGTGGTGAATACATACTGAAAAATCAGCGTAAATCGATTACAAACACAGTGCGTCGTTTGTATTTTGCTTATTTCGGTATTGAAATTCTACACCAAGATAAAGTGTGGGTGCCTCATAGTGTTTCCAAAATATGCGTTGAACATTTGCGACAATGGGAGAGAAGGAAACGTAAGTCTTTGAAGTTTGGAGTGCCTATGATATGGCGAGAACAAAAAAATCATTATGACGACTGTTACTTTTGTATGATTAATATAGTGGGCATCAACAAAAACAATCGCCATAAATGGAAATACCCCAATATTTCTTCAGTACAAAGACCTGTTCCTCATTCAGAAAATGTTCCAATACCAACTTTTCACCAGGTAGTGCAGCAATCTCAGGAGGATGAAACTGAAATACCTATTTCTTCCCAAGTAGATGATGACTTTCAATACTGCGGAATAACATCAGATCCTAAGCCATTTTTGCAGAATGAGCTTAGTGACCTCATCAGAGACTTAGATCTTTCGAAGGAACGTTCTGAGTTACTAGCGTCAAGATTAAAAGAAAAAAATTGTCATTCCTCAGATGTTCGAGTGTCTACATATCGCACGAGAGAGGGAAAGTTATTGAAGTTTTTTTCATCTGATGAAAATTTTGTGTATTGCTGTAATGTGAGTGGTTTGCTGGCTTTCATGGGTTCAACGATCTATCAGCCCAATGAATGGCGTCTCTTTATTGACTGTAGTAAACGAAGTCTAAAAGCAGTTCTTCTACATAATGGAAATAAATATGCTCCCGTTCCAATTGCTCACTCAACATGTGTAAAAGAAGAATATGAGGTAATTTCAAATCTCTTACAAAAAATAAAATATATTGAACATAACTGCGTGATCTGCGTCGACTTGAAGATGGTTAATTTTTTATTGGGTCAACAGAGTGGTTATACTAAATACCCATGTTTTATTTGTCTCTGGGACAGTCGAGCTAAATCGCGTCATTGGACTGCAAAAAATTGGCCTGTGAAGATGCTCTTGTTGTTGGGGAAAGAAATCTTATAAATGAACCCTCAGTTTCAAGAGAAAAAATAATTCTTCCGCCATTGCATATAAAATTAGGGCTAATGAAGCAATTTGTTAAGGCTCTCAATAGAAATGGTCAATGTTTCCAGTTTATTTCTCACAAATTTCCTGGTTTAAGTACTGAAAAACTAAAAGCAAGTATCTTTGATGGACCTTAAATACGTAAATTGATGAAAGACACAACTAATTTTGAGACTTGTATGAATGATGTGGAGAGGCTTGCCTGGCAATCTTTTGTAGCAGTTGCACAAAATTTCCTCGGAAATCATAAGGCTGACAACTATGTAGAACTAGTAGAGGAAATGCTGTTGCGATTCAAAGATTTAGGCTGTAATATGAGTATAAAATTACGCTATCTCAATAGTCATCTAGATCATTTCCAACACAATTTAGGAGATCTAAGCGAAGAACAAGGGGAACGTTTCCACCAAGACCTAAAAACAATGGAGAATAGATACCAAGGAAGGTGGGACTGTCATATGATGGCTGACTATTGCTGGGGAATCATGCGAGATTGCCCGAGTCAGTTTCATTCTAGAAAATCACTCAAAAGACAATTTCTTGATGTTTAATGTCAATAAAATATATATTTTTTCGTGAATTGTGTTTTTTTTATTCTCGGGAACTAGAGCTGACAGAAGAAAACAGGTAACATTTTTGATATCGCCATGTAAGACATACTTAAAATCGGGTCTAAAATCTCCAGCACCAAAATGGTTGTAGGCCAGTGTTATCTTTCTTGAATGCAATTAATCATTAAAGTACTTGAATTTATGAAAGCGGCAGCATAATATTTTCAATAGATTTAGCATTCGTTCATTTCTTAAAAAAATTAAGAAAACTTAAGAGCAAACGTTATATAACACTTGATTGTACTTGCTTGTCACTAGTCATTGACTATTAACTTTGATATGTAATAGGCGTTATATACTCAAGAAGCCAAGTTAAGGTAAAAAGAGAGGCATATCTATATTGTGATAAATTTATATTTCCTTCTTGATAAAGCAGCCATAAAAGGCTATTTTCTGCAAAGATCGTAACAAAATGTATCACGGGGTCAATAAATCTATATTCGAATCTATCCAAAATAAATTTATAATTGAAATTAATAAAAGAGATGTAATTAATATGTTGGAACTTTAACCCAGGTTCAAATACTAATTTTAAACTCTTTTACAATTATTTTCTTATTCACTTTGATCTCGTGGTTAAGATTGATTAAATTATTAAATTAATGCATTTAATGTAAAACACAGCGCAGTTCGTGACTACATTGCGTGATATATTTTAAAAGTAATTGCAAAATAAGAAGTAAAACTATAAAATTATTCAAGTTAAAAGGTAGCTACTTAAGATATTGTTAAAACAGTCTTCTTTAGACTAGTACGGCTCTGTCCTTTCTTAACACCTTGAATTTTCCATTTAATTCTTCCAGCACTGGAGATTATACACAATTTTAATAACTTAATACTTCGGTTAAGGTTTAATTCGAGTTACTCATATTTGTGCTTGTAATACATTATGTGTGTTACCCGAGGCTTTCTTAATTTTTGTATTTTTCGCTTCGATATATTTATGATTGCATCGGCAAGACGGAGTAATTCAAAATTATATTATCGCCGATATGACGTAAAATTTAATGATACCGTCTCGTCGTAAAAAGCGCGTTCAAAAAAAGCAACTTGAGCACTGAAAGCCGGCACATCTGAATTTATTGTTATTAGTTCAAGGGGAGGCTGATCGGTTCACTGTTTTAAGTGCCATCATATAGATGGCGCTGGGATTAAATTTAACGGTGGATCATAAATTAACTGGTCGTTAATATCGAGAAACCGCGTGGCTAATCGAGTCGGATTAAATGGAGTAGAGTTAGGATCTAATTAAAATTTATTTTTGTTATGATTGAAACTGTTGGCAGTATGAAAATCGATCGCTAATTAATTGTTTGGTTCGATATTTTTTTTGTTCCGTCTCATAATTAGCGTTTAAATAAACCGATATTATATTGTGGAGTAATTGATTTTGTAATTGGAAAGTTATGTGATCTGATAAAATGAACTTGGTCGAAAGGATATTGTTAAATGAAATTGTATTTTAGATAAGGAAAATTATGTTGCGGTTTGATTTTAATTACAGAATTACTTTGCTGATAATTTTTAGAAAAGTTTCCAATCAACATTGTTTCATTTAAGCATAATTATAATAATCGTACGACGCAAAAAATATCGTTTTATTACGTAAATTTAATTTTAAACTCGCAAATTAGCGGATATTGCATATAAGATTATGACCTGGATTAAAAATAACTATACGGACCTTTTAACAAATATGAAATATTTTTTACTTTTACTAAAAAGCAAAGTTAGTTTATTTAATAAAACATGTGTCACAAGAAAATTAAGGACTGCTGGCTAATATAACCAAAAGTAAAACACCAGATTATTTTCTGCATATAAAGACAACATGATCTAAAAGAATTCCACTTGAAGAAATTTAGAAAAACTTGTAACTGCACACAACAATTTTACAGTTTTGTAAATGGGAAGTTTTTTTAATTTTATTCCTTCACATTTATATTTACTATAAGAGAGCTTTTGAGGCAAGAACATGCGTAAGAAAATTTTAATAGCAAAAATTATATAAGAAGTCTGGAGTGATTGTACTAAACAAACTATTTCTTTTATGGGCAGAAGATTGCGCATATAGAAGGGATATTGTTAATTTGACAATTTTCGCAGTGTTACTTTCTGGGGCATCCATCCAACGTGTTATCAGTCGAATTTAACAGAAAAGTATTAATCTAATTTGATTGTATGTCGCAAGGGTATTTTTGTAGTGAAATTTTTCTTTAGTACCATCATGCACTGAAGAGTCTATAGCAAGACGATATACGTGTCGGCATGTCTGGATAGAAATTTTACACAAGTATTAACTTGCAAGTTTTACCCACTCAAGTAAGTTTAAAATTAGTTTTGTTATTAATCTAATGCCCTTCTCTGATTTACTCAAGCATTTTATTCATTTTACAGTATTTAACTTTAAATGAATGATTTTAAAGTGTTGAAACTAAATCAAATATTTAATGATTTGCTTCAGAGCTTTATAAGTGGGACTAGTCTTGATTCGAAATAGTATAAATTTTCGTTTCAATAACTTACACCGAAATACACCACGTAAAAGATAGCATACCGATGTTAAACTAACAACAAGTATAAAATACGGTAATACGAAAATATTAAAATTGTTATGTATAACCATGTGTATATATATATATATATATACGACACATATATTTATCTTGAAATATTTACCAATGGGATTCTAGGGCTAATGAAGGGAACTCAGTTAACTAACCCCTGAGTTTAGATCTGTAAGCATTTTAAGGAAGTATACGCTAGTGAAGAAAAGCAAAACGAAATTAAAAGATTATTTTAAAAATATACCCAAGACAAAGCACACAGTGATATGTAGAAGTTGAGGTAATAAAATATTAATTTTTATACCGGGTGTATTATGAAAAACCTTTGGGGCTGTACCTTCCTTATATTTTATCTGATTTTAATGAATGATATGTCAAACTAAATCGTTTTTAAAGCACAGTAACCTGTTTAAAAAAAAAAAACTTTTATGACATTTCGTTTTTGACAGACAGTAGTAAATTTTTTTTTTAAATTGTACTACATATTTTTTTTTACTTATTCTAATAAACATTTATTTCCTGAAGACACCTCCATTAAATTGAGTGACAAATTTTTTATTATTAAAAAAAAACTAGGAAATTTACAGTAAGGAAGCTATCATATATTTTAATGAATCAAATGTTCGAAATTGGCCCCATTTTGGTCCAGACACATTTGACACCTTCTATTAACTCCAACTGCTGCGTTTAATATAAGATTTGGTGGTATTTCATGACATATTTGTACTATCCTTCTTACTAAATCATCTCTGGTAACAGGAGTCAAATAGACATGATCTTGAATGTAAGACCACAGAAAGAAATCCAGTGGATTCAGATCTGGCGATCTAGCAGGCCATCGAATAGGTCCGTAAGTGCTCATCCATCTGACGCCAAAATAATTATTTAGAAAATCAGTATTCATTCGTGCATTATGGGGTGTGGCACCGTCCTGTTGGAACACCACCCTGTTTAACTCAGCAAGTGGCAACTCATCTAAATAATCGCCTAATTCGTTGCGTAACAAATTATTATACCTTTCTTGGTTTAGATTACGCTCCACAAAAAAAGGCCCTACTACTCTATCGCCTAAAATGCCACACCATACATTTACACTGAACCGAAGGGATCTTCCCTTAGTTTATTCATGAAAACCGTGCAGGATTGAACCCTTCGTTGAGGGTCGTTTTCACCGAGAGCATGCACCTTCCGTGGTTTATAAGAAAAGATCTTTTGCTTCTTCAGAATGTATTGAACTGTAGAATGTGATACCTGCATGTAGTGAGCAATTTCTCGCGTAGACGTATTAGGGTTTTCTTCCACATAGAGCAAGACACTTAATTCTAAATTTTGATCTTGAATTACACGTGCGTTTATTTTCGGTTTTTTGAATGATCCAAAATTTCGTAACTTTCGCACGAGCCTTCCAAACTTATCGGCACATGGACGCAGTCCGTCAGGAAAACGATTTCCATAAAGTCGCAAAGCAGCTGCAGAATTTGTTCCGCATTCAAAATATGCTTGAATCGCATCCATACATTCGCCATTATCCATTTCAATTACAAAATTTAGAAATAAATCGTTGAAAATGTTATAATGAATGTGTGACTGACAGATGTCACAGCTCTCTTCGAAAATTTGGAATGCACTTTTATCGTTCAATATGACTGCTTGATTTTTAAATTTTTAAAATAAACACTGTAAATGTTGTTGTTGACCCACCGCTCATTGATAACATTGGTTTGTAATCCTTTATGGGCTATATAGTATTGAATGTAAGTGATTTTAAAAGGTACACACATTTGCTGTTATTAAAATGAAATAGAGTATTTAAAATGCATTTAAGAAATCTCTCTGTTCGGAAAAACCAGAATAAATCGAACTAAAAGAAACCTTCAATTTCTCGATTTTTTTTCATACAAGGATATTGTTGTTTACAGTTTCACATTCAGAAAAAGCAATATATTTGAATAAGGAAAAAAAAAGTATAGTGCAATTTAAAGAAACACAGTTTGCAGCTGTCTGTCAAAAACAAAGTGTAAAAAAAATTCAAAGCGGATCACGTTACAGTGTTTTTAAAACGATTTAGTTCGACGTATAATTTATTACATTCGGATAAAAAATAAAAAAGTTACAGCACGAAAGGTTTTTCATAATACACCCGGTATATTTTAATGAATTGACCTAATTGGTAATATATTCGTACGTGAATTTAGTATTCTTGAAATGATGGTTTCAAATAATATTCTTTTTCATTCAGTAATAAATGTTTGATAAAAACTGACTGTTTGCTGTACAACGATGGTGCATTGCTTATAATAAGATAGTTTTATGTATCAAATTATTCTATATTATCAACTCTTAAATTATCAGTATTTTTCTACCAGTGTACGCCTAAAATATATAATAAACCAAGAACAATTTAAAAAGAGCCTTCTTTATATTTCTATTTAATTACCTGTATTAAAAACTTAACTCACGTCACCAAAACCTGAAACTCCTGCACCATTAACCAACACCTATACCCGTTCAGTTCCGCTTCTTAAATCATTTTTACATATTATTTCGAGGATCGTCCTATACAAACTATCACCTGCATTAGTAAAATCCCTCTTGGGCAAAACATGAAATGAAATTTAAATTCCACTCCACATTGGGGAACCCTTTTCTGTTAAAGAAACTCTTTGTGTTTACAGGATTCCATGCTCGTGTGGCGATATGCACATTGACGAAATATCGTATTCTGTTGAACGCGCGTCGTTGATCACCACGCGTAATCGCTTCTCCATTTTCTAAAAATAGGTTGCAAGCCGAATTCGATTTGATTCTACCCGAATTCTACCCCGCTATTACTATAATCCATAAAATTCGAGAATTATTAAAAAAATTATAAAATATCTCAGGAATCTCGACCATGACAGCTGAACAGTGTCAAGCAGATCCTGCTGTTGAAACAACTTCACAATAGGCATAACACTCCAATAATTTAGAATAGCTTCTAAATAATCTGTACTGAAATTGAGTTTCAAACTACCAATATCAACAGCAGTAGTAGATTTGAAGAATGTTCCTTTTATGTGTGAAGTAAATGTGAAAAGGAAGAAACGCAACCTAGAACGAGGGTCGAGCTCTGAAACCGAAAGAAAGAAATTATGGTCAACAAACGCGGAAGTCTACAGGTCAGATCACCTTTTGAAATGTTTAAACACTGCCGCACGATTTGTGCGAAAAGCAAAGACCTTTTACTTGTAACAACAATAAACGTTACAATTTGCATAGAGCTGACTACGTAAAATATTATAATGTCATCTATTCTGCAAATTGAAATGAATTTTGTAGCTATGAGGATGTGCATTTGTGTGTTAATGCATTCTGTACTAAAGGTTTATGATATATATGCTGTAACGCTAAGAAATAAGTAATTAAACTTCTAGTTTCAAAAATTCTTTTATTGTAAATACCACTACAATATTGTAGTGGTATTTACAATAAAAGAATTTTTGAAATTTTTGAAAGTTTAATTACTTATTTCTTAGCGTTATAATGAAGTTTCAACAAGTATATCCTTCGTCAATTAACTATATATTCTATATTTAACACGTGAATGTCTTTTCATAATTACAACAAGGAAACCTTTACATCTTGATTTACGGCAGAAATTATACTTAACTTCAAAATGAAGCAGTTTGATTATTAAAGGTGGAAGTGTATTAAGCGTATTTTCTTGTATAATGGGTTTTGTTCTCTCAGTAGAAGTTAAAAAAGAAAATATCTTTATATTTTATAAAGCTCACATAACAGATGCAGAATCTAAACTTCAAAAGGAGCCAAAACTCTTTCAGAATTTCATAAATCATGAAAAACTGAATTCTAGAATTCCTGCAATAATGCACGATGACCTTCCATTATAACAATGCTAATAATATTGTTAATATGATATGCATATCTGTGTGATATATGTGTGATGACTGTAAAGACGGCAGACTATGTGCCCCAGCAGTGGCGTTGCGTGGAGAGTTTAGCAGAATAACAGTGCGCTTACTTAAAAACAAATATATCGAATCCCTATACAAAACGTTAAGAAAAAACATAAATAACTTACCCAACATGTTTACATTGTTGCAAAAAAATGCGGATGTGCGCGATGAAAAAACTACACCATAATATATGTTTCTGTATTAGTCTCGGAAAGGTTCGTACGTAGCGACGTATATATATGTTTATATACAGAGAAGGATTGTTCGACGTTGAGAGATGTTATATTTGCATACTTAAAGCGCTCTTTGTATCTGTACAACGGATCTTCAGTATTGGTAAAAAGTTGCCCTAATTTTGTAAAATCTACATTTTTATCTAATACACTGTTAAATGTTTCACGGACACAACCACTTTTTTCATCTTCAAGGATATGCAGCACTAGTTTTACGTGGTCAGTAATTGCTAATGAGTCCGATAAGGACAGCGCAGTGTTCTGTAAATTTTTTATTGCGTCCAGTATTGGAACGTAACTGTCGTAAATAATTTTTAAATTTGCTGCAACTTGAGGATTGTTAAAGTGAACCTGGCTGAGCCGTATTGCAGCTGCTTCTTTGGCATCTAGTTGTAAAATCACTGATTTAATTTTTTCAAAATATTTGTAATAATAAAATGCTGCTTCTAACCAAGTACCCCATCGTATAAGAATTGGTTGCGGCGGCTCGGGTATATCAGGACACAGCGAATGAAATAGCCGAATCCGTTTCGGAGATTTAAGAAAAACCGCTTTCGTTTGTCCTATCAGTTGATCCACATCAGGATAAGTTGTACGTATAGTGTTTGTTACAAAGGTGTAAAGCGTGAAGCAAACATGTGACATGCAGCAGGTTTGGTTGAATCGTTTTGAGTAAGTTTGCCGTGGAACACATAACCTTGGCAGCATCGGTAACTAACATTAACACTTGCTTCGGTAAAATCTCAAATTTGTGTAGTGTTTCTATTAATAAATCATATATCGCTCTGACCCTTGCATTCGTTTACAGGTTAGTAAATAAGGAGGAGAACGTCCTTGCGGAGTCATCGTCCGTACTAGAATGGCTAGGATGGACTGTTTTTTAATATCTGTAGTTTCGTCTATTGTTAACCACATGAATTTTTTTTTACCGTATTTTTCGTACAATTTACAATTCTCTCACGCACTGACGGTACGTAATTCCGTAGCGTACTTCTTGCTGGTAATTTCCACGTAGGATTGTATTTCTTCCAAAACTGACGAAACATTGGGTGTTCCACTTTCTGCATTTGTATATTGGTCGCAATTAACATCATTGTTAAATCACACACAAATTTATTATATGATCTGCGTCCACTATTATTCGATTTATGTTTGTCACTATTTATATGTCTTTGGCACTGACTTGCTTTCCAAGTTAATAAAGTTGTTTCACAAACTAAACATTTCACTACGGTACCGTCATATATTAAATCGGGAAACCGATGTAAAAATTGCTTTACTACGTTAGCATGCAACCGAGTCGATGCATTGTTTCTACGCACTCCCGACATTTTCAACACGATTGTGTTAACAATGTATCGCTTACAACGTCTCAACGGCAACTGAATTGATCGTCGTACGCCTCTACTCGATCCCTCCACATTACGCTACTGTTCGGGCACATAGTCTGCCGTCTTTAGTGATGAGTGATGTTGTTAAAATTATGCAACACTGGCACATCAGATATCTTCATTTGTAATAAAGCATTGTAGAATTATGTTAGTAGCATTTTCTCTTCAAATTATATTTAATTTGTAGATTCGAAAGAATATCTTTCCATCATAATGAAAAGGAATAAGAGTTACTCCAGTATTGTACAAAGAAGATATTACTAAAATATATGATAAATTGTTAATGATGATATGCATCTTCATTGACAATTTAAGTTAAGTAGATGTCATTTATATATATATATATATATATATATATATATATATATATATATATATATCAAAAGGCTTTGACACTGTAGACAATGACATCGACGAAAATTGAATGAAATTGATTTCAGTAACATCTTCATATCGTTTATTAACTCATATCTTTCGGATAGAATTAATTACGTACACTATAATGGTGTCGATCGTACGAAGTTGTGGCAACACTGGGAATACTTCACGGATCCAACATTGGTCCTCTGTTATTCTTAATTTTTATTAATGCCATATTTGAATATTTTCATGATCTGCACTAGGATACGCCTATGATGTCAAAGTGTACCAACCTATTAATTCTTTAGAAGATGTAATGAACCTACCACACAACCCGAAATTGTGATTAAATAATTAATAATTAAATAATGCACGGACAGCAAATTGTCTCTTAATATAGTAAAATGCTGTGTTAGTAGCTACTTGTGGTGAAAGCATGTGATGATGAAGCCTATGGTTACAATACAAGCAATCACGAATTGGGGTCTAAGCAATCCATGTAAGACTTAGGAGTATTATTTGATAGTTGTCTTAGCTTTACTGAACACGTTTCTGGTACATCCCAATCGGCTTCATAAACTCTTGGATTTGTTTCGCGTAACTCCAAATGTTTAACCAATCTGCAAATTATAA
This sequence comes from Melolontha melolontha, assembly GCA_935421215.2. Lineage (NCBI taxonomy): Eukaryota > Metazoa > Arthropoda > Insecta > Coleoptera > Scarabaeidae > Melolontha > Melolontha melolontha. Next base: position 92,179,607 of record OW285242.1, on the reverse strand, counting down.
AATGTAATTATTCTTCACTAATGTGCAGTAAATTGAAATATACTTTGTTAATATGGCATCAGCCTAACGTCTCTCCAAATTCAATTAGTGTTCAGAGGCGATTTCTAAAATACCTATCGGTATATTTATATACGGTTCGTATCCAGAGAAAAATACCTGTCATACTGCGCTGTTACAAGAGCAGAGTTAGTTTCTCTACAAACATATGGAGAGACCTCTTTTGCTACATTTATTTTCAAACTCTTTCACAACCGGGTAGACTACATGCAGCTTTTATCGAATATTGATTTCTGTGTTCCGAGGATTGCCGCGAGAGCTTTAGACATATTTAACACAAATCATTATCGCTCAGGAATTATGCTGAAGAGTTCAGCCCCCATATTTCAAATTGTGTAGATATGAAAATATTTTATGGGTATTAAGTGAGGATGGTAACAGATAGTATTAATTGTTAAATTTTTGTTTTATTTATTTATACTTTTTTAAGTCAATTGCCGATTTTTGGTTTATATTAATGAGTTAATATTAAATTAAAAGTAATAATCCTTAATTTTAATTTTATAATACCCATGCGTGATATGGTTTTTACTATTGGATACACAAATAAATAATATGAGAGAATGGGTATATTCAATTATATATTGTTTTTTTCATTGTATACACATCGATATGCACTGGCAAGAATTATCTATGATCTATTCGTATTAAAATTAAGTTTGTCATTTATTTACTATTTTATTTGTTAGAATATATTGCAGAAGTATTTCAAAGAACTTAGAAAACGCAGCATCAAAGCCCTAACAATGAATATTCGTATCATATATGCGTATTTCGACAACTAAGTTGTCATCCTCAGTAGGTAAAATTAATAATCACGGTGTTGAACATGGTGTACAGTAAAGCTAGCAAAAGGGATCACAAAACACTTTGTAAGGCTTCCACGTATGCACCGTATACACTGTATACTGTATACTGTGCCCAATGTACAATACTGTGATTATTAATTTTAGTTAGTGGGGATGACAACATAGTTGTCGAAATACATATTTATGATACGAGTATTAATTGTGACTAAGTTGTTTTATACCTTTTTAAGTTTTTACTTAATCACAGTCTCCAAAGAAAGACTTTATTTCAAAGGAGTGTTAATGCAATAGTCAAAAGCTATAATGCAATTTTTAAGTATATAAATATCATTTTCTGGCTTATAAAAATACTGTTTAATACACTTCTACATAAGTAAATAAGGTCAAAAGCTGTTCCGAACATTACCACAACAACCACCGATACTACCAAACAAATGCCATTAAATTAAAAGAGAAAATAAAAAAATACAAAGGGCGAAATAAGAGAAAGAGGGTGTTAAGTAAGAGCGACCCTCTTCAAAATCGAAGTTACCTAATCCCCAGTCAGTAACATTTTTATTTACCGATGATTTATATTGGTATTAGGCCACTCTGCGCGCGTAGGCCTAACCTTCTGATTTGTTCCATACAATAATAATAGAGTCTGGCTGGTAGAAATGGGACCCGCGGGGGTGATAACTCACACAGATTCAAGAAGGACAAGGAGGGTAGCTCACCCTCACTCAATTTACCGCTACATTATAGCGGTCGAGACGCATACACTGTTAAACAACCCCCACGAACTCCCGTATAAAGTCCATTGGCGTGAAAAAGATAGATATGCTGATGCAGGAAAGAGAACGAGGATTGGGGAATTTTTGACTTCGAAGTTGGTGCGAATATTAGGTTAGGATTACCGGTTAAGACTATATTCTGTGAGTAAAGCTTAGCTGTTTGTCTTTTTTTAACTTTCGAGAGCGAATATGATATTCTGCCTTTGTAAAAGCCGTTATATTAACTGTATCTTCTTCTAGACAAGAACGTGTCTGAAAAGGAAAAGAGGCCTTAATAAAATGGGAATTTCCTTCTGCGGTTTAGTTTGAATTAGCTCGGAGTTGAAAAGAGCTGGCTTATCTGCAACGGTTGGAAGTTATTGTCGGTTACGCAGGGGTAGTAAATGCGATGTTACCGAGGATGAACACGGGAATTTTGTGTGTTTTCGTGGGGTGTCGCTAAATACCCTATTTGTTACGCGTGTCGCTGAGTAATTTTATTTATTTGGTGCTGGGTACTGTCTAAAAGAATGAAGATAAATTATGTTTGTGTTATAAATAACGATGTTAAAGATATTACACGAATTACAGCGTTAAATGTAATTATCTTTATGACATACCTAAAATTGACCAATTTATTATAAAAATAATGAAAAGTTTATTTAAATACTTGTATCAAGCAGTAAAGCATATACTTCAACTTATTAAACCATTTCAACAAGTTAAGCTAACAATGAAGATCAATAGGAACTGAATTTCTTGAATAATATAATTTCGTATGTCTAACAGTGTTTACAACTGTTCAATATGACCTCCATTTTGATGGTATAAAAGCACCAGCTTTGCTCCAACTTATACACCGTATTGTGTAGTATTACAGGTTTAGTTGCAGCAATTCTCTTCCTAATACAGTCTTTCAATTCTTCCAGAATGGTCATACGCCGAACACTAAATTTATTAAATAACCTCCAAGCAAAATATCCGCTGGATTCAATCAGGCGATCTTAGTGGCGATAAATTTTCAAAATGTCTACTTATGACGCAATCTTGAAATACAGAAGTTAACAAGTCTTTAACTGTTGGATAGATAAACGTAGATTCGTAGAAATTATGTTTTCAATTGTAATTGTGGAATTGCATAATCTCTTAACACTTGCAGATAGCGTTCACCAATAACAGTTACAGTTACGACATCGTCATTCCTAGAAAATCTTTCTTAAAAAAATACTTCATGTACATCATACCAATGATGAAATTAGCTGTGAAATCGTGACTTTGTTGTCATGAAGACGTTCCTGAATGATTGCATGTAGATTTTCTGTTGACCATATTTGACAGTTTTGATTATTGATTCCACTAATAAGAGAAAAATGGCCCTAATATGTCGAGATAACCATTTGGGTTCAATTTCGATCCGAGCCATTATTCACAATGATAAATCATACTTGATTACCAAATCGAGCTTCTCCAAATCAAATACTCGTTACAGTATCTAAGGATATATTTTTAGGAATTTGCGTAAAATATTTCAATAATTAACACTACTAATTTCTAGCGAATTAGTATACTCTATGTTTTGATTTTCCTAAAGAACTTCTGCAACGTGGACATCATTTATCCTTGGTCTTTCTACTCGGGAGGCCAATTACAGTACCTGGTTCTTTCAAATTTGCTAATCAAATGACGCGGGACGTCTTTATATTACGGGAGCTGCCAATCTCATTCTTCACGAAATCTTTGTGATACAACAGTGAAATTTCAATCATAATCGTAATAACGTTGTACTATACTTATTTTTGTTTGCAGATCCATTTTTTTAAGTTGAACTTGTTTGAATGTACGTTGAGATCAGTTTCATTTTGAGTATAAATAATAAATATAAATAAAATATATAAATAATAAATTTCAATCGTTTTGTTTTGATATTTGTGACAGTAGTTGTCATTACGAAACTTTTATTTTAGATAGACACACTTAAATACTATTATTATAGCAAATAGGACCCAATTCCAATGAGCGATTATTTTAATTTTCCAAAATTGTCCAAGAACTATGCATAAGTAGAGTATAGCAATTAAGCCTCGTGCCAATTAAGTTGGCGCGGGGAGGGGTTGCGCAGAAGCAGTTTTAAAAACGTCCACCCCCACTACTCAAGTAATTGTCAGAATACATTTGTCATTGACGTTTGACGGAACATAATGTCTTTGCTAGGGGATCATAAAATGATACACGCTGAGAGGTTAGAATTATCTGACATTTGATGTAAAAGCAAATACAAATCTCCCCACTACTTCTAATCCTGCGCGAACTTACCCCTCCTCGCCCCAACTTAATTGGCGTTTGCTATACATTCCTTACTTCGTGACATCTCAAGGTACAGGTCGTTATAAAATTCGAAGGCACGGACTATGAAATGACATTAACCATCAAAAACTGAAACGAATGCTCCTTTATCATTTTTTAATGTTTTTTATATTACACAATTAAAAACGTATAACTCAAAATACTTTATAACATTTGTTCGAATTATCTTCCGGCAATGAATGAACATGAGCAAAGAAGGCTTTGCAATTAATCCATAAAATAAATGACGTCTGTAAATAACTAGTTATTTCTATAATTGTCATTAAAAAAATACGCTGCTTGTATTTTGAATTTTAGCGTATAAAATCATGGCTCGAAACTACTCAAATCGTGAGTATTACGATATGTTGATGGCTCTTCGTAAAATAATAACACAATGCGATTTCTTTTCTAGTTTTTAGAAGACTAGAAGATTATTTTCATCGGGCACATTACAATACAACCATGTAGAGATGCCGACTGTCCTCGTGTACGTGATGAAGTAATAGGTGCTTTGCTAGGGAACTTAGAACAAATCAAGTTCGTATATTGCGTGCGCTAAGACGCGACCAATAGCATCCATATCATTTCACAAGAGTCCAGCATTTGGAAGATACTGACTGTCCACTTCGGCAAGCGTTCTTTGAATGGTATTTAAATATGGATCTGCACAATCAATTCTGTGGACAGATAAATGTTTATTTACCCAAAATGGTGTTTTCAATATTCATAATCAACATCACTGGGATGATGAGACTCCACATTGAATTATACCTAGAAACTGTCAACGTGGCTTTAGTTTAAATATTTGGGATGATTTATTTGGTGAGCTACTGGTAAGGCTACATCAAAACTAATTTTTTGTGTTTATATATTTTTTTCGTTATTTTTATGTTATTCATATTTTGCCATATCACATAAATTGAGAATATGATTTAGATTTTCTACAACAGCCTCCAGAATTTTTTGATGACGTACCTCTAAATCTCCGACAAAATATGATTTATATGCATGACGGAACAGGTCCCCACTTTGCACGAATTGTACGAGATTACCTGCACAATACTTTCCATGATCGGTGGATTGGCAGGGGTGATTAAATATCTTGGCCACTTCGATCGTCAGATTTGACATTTCTTTTGTAAGGTATTTTGAAATCGTTAGTTTACCAAACACCTACGGCCGATGTTAATGAACAGCTACACCGCAAATGTTACGTAACGCCGTAAAACATGTATAGCTGCTGTCGGAAGACAATTTGAACAAATTTGTAGAAAATTTGAAACGTTTATATGTTTTTAATTGTGTAATATTGAAAAACTGTAATGTTTAATTTTTAAATTTGCTAAAATTCAGAAAATATCATTCAGATTAAAAAATGCTAAAAAACATTCGTTTCAGTTTTTAATGATTAACGTCATCCCCACAGTCCGCGTCTGCGAATTTTGTAACACCCTTTATATAGGTATATAGTTGCTGTATTTTTAAATCCAGTTATTAATCTATTTATTTTAACAGGAACGCAGAAATATTTTTATTTGCATATTAATATACAACAAAGAATAAAACATAAAAGTCAGTAGACTACAAAAAAGACTTCTTGCTTCCGTTATAAAATTTGATTAGTAAAAAAGCACTTTTCTTGTCCTAGTTTATTATTCTTTTACCTTACTTTCTATCTTCTTTATACATCATCTCGTTTATTTAACACCATTATTCACTTCTTGGACTTGCAATCATGTGTGATTTACTTATTTCCTTTGTCGTTATTCTGGTAAATCGCTAATCGTTATATTTGCCGTCACACAAAGAGCTATCTATCTTAAGGCTACTTTGCAGGTTGCAATTTTGATTGCATGCAATTTTTCTTGCACCCAATTTTTTTGTACGCTAAGCCACAGCTTTACACACTGCAATTCTTACGTGCAAGTTCATGAAATTATTTTTGTCAATCAGGCTGACCAACACAAATATTTATCACAAACAAAATAACATACATAATCTGTAAATACAAAGTTAAACTATAAAAGCAGGAAACAGCAGTTATGGACAAAAATCAACCTAAAATTTGAAATAAAGTTGCTGGCTTACTACAAATTATTGCGCCTTCTGCATTATTAGAAGAAAACGCAAACATTCGGAAGCGAAGATGGTGGTTAAATGGAAAAAAAGGAAATATAAATTAAACGGGAGGATCATATCAACGATCTAGAATTTGTCAAAAAAATGAGAATTTTTAATCAGCTGACAGAAAAATGGTTGGATTGCGCATGTCTGCAATAAAAATTGCGTGCAATGAAAATTTTCAAACTGTAAAGCGGCCTTTACACATTCTTGGAACGTTTGTTTTCATCTCTGTGTTATTACCAAACAGTTTTCGTTGCATTTTATATCATATGCAAGACAAGGTTAAGCATCCTCCTGTAATTGAAGTATTCAGTATTTTAGATGTGATTGAGTAAAGGCCCATGACAAAAAATTGACTCTAAAGCTAAAGTTTGGCTTATAACTGGCGGTACATCACTAGAGAGCACTGTTTGCTATCCCATAAGGTTTTCATGTTTGTCATTTAAGATTAAGGTAAATGCCAAATTTGCGATATCAAGAAGGATCTTCTATAATAAGTTATGGACTACCTATAGGCCCTCTAATTAGCATAAGGCTGTTGGAAAACACTACCGCATGAATTATTATGTTACTATAATCTAGTGACGCTGAAATTAACATGCTGGAGATCTGTCTGTAAGGGTAACAGTGGTCGAAAATTTGTAGAAAGGTCATTATATAATATATGCTCATTGCATTGACGTTTATGTAACGTAAAAATGGTCTATTAGATTTTATAGTTTATAACATGCGCACCAAAGAAACTGATGTAAGAAATTGAACAGATGGGCAATGAGAACGTTTTACGGATGTTTCTTGAAATTATATAAAAGCCTATTAAAGAAATAAAATATGTAGTAATAAATGGAAACTTACATTACTGTGAGGATTCTCTGTTATAAGGCCAACTAAGAAAATATATGAATATCTAAGATATCCATATATCACCAAAAGAGTCACTATTACAAGCGTGTGGAATACTTATTCGCTTGTCAAGTTATTTAAAGAAAAAATTTTATGAGAAAATGAGTAAATGACTATTCTATTTCATCTCACGATTTCTGAATCGGGTATTTTTCAGATTAATTCTCCAGCAATTACTTATCCAGAAATTTTCAGCTCGCTAGGGATGCTATGTTTATCATCCTTCCCAGCAAACGTGGATTTCGTTAACTTCTCAACTTATTTTTTCTTGAAAAATGGACGATCTTAGAGACAGGTATTTTTGTCTTCAAAAAGAGATCCAATTTCGTAGGCATTTTGGTAACAATGCGTGTATAATAATTCCAGTTGAACAAGAATTCAGGTGCACGGATTTTGTAATTTTTAATACAACTTTTTCATTTGTTGAATGGATCGTGAACAATATATTAAATCATCGCATCGCACCTTAGAAAAATATTTGCCATTCCCCGATATTTTAACTTCGAATTCTTATTATTAAGCACGTTTTCTTGAGTTCAATTTTTACCATGATTTGCAAAATAATTAAAAATTAGCCTAACTCATAGAATTTAACGTGAATAATATGCATAATAATATGCAGCATCACTTTAGCTCAATGTCTAGCATTCCGCAAGAATTAATTATTGGACTTTGGCTTTTATAAATTTTGTTGAAAACATGAGGTTTTTTTAATATTATAGATTTTGTACCTTCTTCTTCTAGCCGCAACTACAGACAAGTCCCTTTTTTGTCTTTTGCTTCATACGGTGAGCGAAGAAAGCCTGTTTGAATCCGTATATGGCCTAGACTTATTTATCTAACGTTTCCACATGTTTCTGGCTTGCCTGCTTTGTTTCTACCCAGGTTTCGGTGGCATATGTTAGTATGAGTCTTAATATTGCTTAATAGACTCTAATCTTTTCCTGCGACCTCATATATTTGTTTCTCCAAACCATGCCTCTTGGGCAACCGACTATAGTACTTTGTACCTGTGTGAATCTTTATCAAAACTATCTACAATATTCTTACACGCGTTTTTAACAAGAAGTCATATACAAGTCTTTTCCTATAATAGAAAGCCCATGTAGTTTCAAATCTTTGTTATTATTAGAAACTTGATGATTACAATCTTTGGATCAGAAAGAATTAAGTTGTTAGTATGATTTATTGATTGTTACTAATTAAAAAAAAGAAAAGAATCAGAAGAAACTATTTAATTTTATCGTACTTTTTCTACAAATATAATGTTTAACCAATTGAATAAATATTATCTATTATTGTTGCTAATAAATACTTATTGGTATACCTATTTGCTCTTTATATTTTAAAGAGAGGCGTTATTTTATTTCTAAAATGGATATCACGGTTTACAAATTCATTCAATACAATCAATCTGATAAAATATGTCATTCGACAGAATTAAATTAACGTCATCCAATTTAGCTAAAAATATGCTAAGCCCGTTATACAAAGTGCTATTTTGACCAATAAATTACCTAACGGTATTCAAATTTACAAGTATAATGTATTTTATTCCCACAAAATCGTTATCCTGCGGCAGGTGTTTCTTTAAAAAGACAATCAACATACCCGTTGTATTACATGCATTACGTGCATCTCGTTTAATCATTCAACTGTGAACGAAACCGAATAAATTTAATAACTGATGCAAGTAATTTAAGCAAATAACTTGTTGCTTTCTATAAAACAAAACTGGCTTTTTATAAATACAGCTTAAAGCGATACTCATTCGTTACTAATCTGGCGATGAAGAAGTGCGAATACTCTAGACAGTATATTTGTAGCTTTGCGATATTTTATTTAGCATGTCTGACAGGTTATAAGAATATATTAAAAAGAGACTACCTGTATTTATAAATTCATTCATGTAATCTACAATAAAAGTTTTCGTGATTAGACTTTCAATTACATTGTTGCAGACCTAGAACAACGTAATGAACATTAAAATGACAACAAGGTAAGCGAGAAAGTAAATGGAGATTATGGGGTAATATTTGGAGGAAGTAACAATTTATGGATACTTTATTATTACATTACAATAAATATTCCCAGGTCTATTATGTACATATTGCTATGGATTTTTTCCTAAAATAATATTATAAAAATTAATTTAAAATGAATGTACAATTTTTGTGGGATAAACTGTATGTATTTTGAAAATGTTATTTCATGTGTGAGATCAAACTTGATTTTTGGAGGTCGACTTGATGTGAAAGCGATAGAGAGATATATTGAGGTGGAGACCAACATCTGAAATAACACGAGAACGTTGTGTTTATTGAAATATATATAATTTAATTAGTTCGGGTTGTTTTTTTGTGTGTGACCATAGTTGATGGTAGTTCATATTTAATTCCCGATAATTCTACGACATTGTTATTCTCGTAATTTTGATATAGTATTTGATTAAACAACGTTTTGTCGTAAACGTGTCTCCAATAATTTTTTTATGTAAGTAGAATTATATTCATAAGACGTCTTAATTAGAAAAGCTTTTAAAAGTGTATTTCAATTGTATTAAAATAATTAGTTAAGAGTCGTAATTAGAAAGATAAATAATAAAGATTATTATTAACATTTCTATGTTAAAAAAATATAACCGTGAAAATTTGTTCGACGGGATTCAAGGCTGTTTTTTGTACATGTTAGTTTTGTGAATGTGTAAAAATTTTGATCGTGTATTTGATTATACAGTGTGGTTCTCTGGGGAGGAATTAAAAATAAACTTTATTATTTTAGATAACTTTGTTCGGAATTAAGAGGAAGTTTTTTAATCCACTTAGCCGTCAAATATACAGTGGATATTTTTACCTCGTTGTATTATTGTAAATTCACAATCTTTATACTTTATAAAGACAGATTTTTTTTTTTTTTGTATTAAACATTCAGTTTAAATTTTATCCTGTGTTTTTATTCTTGCTATAACTTTACTACTAATGAATTAATTAAATGTAAGTAACTTATATAATATTGTAACGTTTGTCTTTACGGGTTCTTAAATAAAACTAACAATAACTTTAGACACACACACTATATTAATATTTAAAACGTATAACAATATAAAACTAACTATTAACAACAATAAGTACATTTATGTATTCTATATTTATGTAACTATATTTATGTGTACTTCGCGAGACTGTAGGATTCAATGAATGTTCATCCCTTCTTCGACGCGGCTTTTATATCGGTGAATACTCCTTCTAGAGCCTTCACGTAGGCCTCGCGAAAACATCCAGAGGGATGACGCATCTCCCGTCAGCGGATGAGTCATTGCATTGCCCCCTTCTTAAAAAATGAAGTTTCGTCCCGAAACATGTCATGCTTTGGTCTCCTCAAACGATGACGAAATCGACAGGTAGGGCCTTTGTTACATTTCGACGTCATATCGAAATAACAGTCCACGGTCTTATCTTGCCTGGATGGACAGGAATATTCAAGCTGGTAACTGCATACCAGAATTTCCATACCAGTATGTCGGAAGATTACTTCCAACATGCTCCTTACAATTCTCCAGTCCAGGCGGTCCAATCCACAACCCAATTTTGGAACTGCTAATTTCAGAATGTCTTGCTGTAACATTTGTTCGCGTAAGTGGGTCAGGGCCTCCCATAAGGCTCGATAGGTTGGCTTTAGGCTCGACAGTTCTTTCGTGACCAAATAAAATATGGGCTGTCCTTCATTTATTATTTGGAGACTCTTCCCAATTGCTGGTCCCTGCTGCCTTAGCCTTTCGATTCTGCCAAATCTCTCTTTAAATTCCCAGGCAATTCCTTTGGCCATTCGTAGATCTCGGGCTACGCAATGAGCAAGAGCGTAGTCTGGCGGCACCGTGAACAAATCCTGCTGTTTCTCGATGGTTACCCCAAATCGAGCTTTTCTCGAACCAGAATACTCTTGCATAAAGTCTTCGAAGGTTAGTTCATGGTATTGGCTATCCAATCGGCGCAAGTCAACGGTTTCGTCATTGTCTCCAGAGTATGGGGCTAATCGATTAAAATGTACGACTCTTGGCTTAGTGTGAGGTGTTCGCCTGATGCGGTATATTACATCGTTGATCCGCTTCAACACCTCGTATGGCCCCTCCCAATTCTTTTGAAGTTTTGGAGATAGGCCCCGTCGACGTTGTGGATTATACAACCAAACCCGATCGCCTTCATGGTAACCACTCTTCTCGGCGTTGATGTCATAGCTCTCTTTCATTCTGTCACTAGCATCTTGGATATTATGTCTGACTTGTTCATGGATATTATCTAGTCGTCGTCTGAGCGTGCTGACATAATCTTCTCCGGCAAGATCATCACCAGGCTTGCTCCCAAACTTTAAATCACAGGGCAATCGGAGTTCCCTCCCGAATAGCACGTTGGCTGGTGATTGGCCTGTTGTCTCTTGAACGGAGGCCCGATACGCCATTAGAAATAATGGTAAATGTTCGTCCCAATCTCTCTGGTGTTCGGAGACCACTTTGGATAAGTGTCTGATCATGGTCTTGTTCATTCGCTCTACCATCCCATCTGATTGTGGATGCAAGGGAGTTGTTCTCGTCTTCCGTATGCCCAAAAGTCCACACATCTTTTCGAATAGACTGGACTCAAAATTTCGCCCTTGATCGGAATGAAGTTCCAAGGGTATACCAAAACGGCTGACGAACTCCTTCACAATCACGTCTGCTACAGTTCCAGCTTCTTGATTTGGTAGAGCATATGCTTCAACCCATTTGGTAAAGTAATCCATGACCACTATTATGTATTTATTTCCTTTGCTGCTTTCTGGAAAAGGACCGGCGGCGTCTATGGCGATCCTTTCAAATGGGCTTCCTACATTGTATTGGCGCATGGGTGCACGTCGACGCCTCTGGGGACCATTGCTTCCGGCGCAATTAGCACACTTTCGGCACCATTCTTTCACATCTCGTGAACAATTCACCCAATAAAATCTCTGGCGCACCTTCTCCAGTGTTTTATGGACTCCAAAATGTCCCCCAGAAGCACCATTATGGAGTTCTCGCAATACCTCTGGTATTCTTTTCGTGGGAACCACCATTTGCATCTTCCGCTCGCTTCCATCGTGATTTTCGATCTCACGTCTCAGGAGATCGTCTTCTATGGTTAAAGAATCCCATTGTGCCCAGTATGACTTCAATTCTCGTGAATGGGGAGCAATTTCTTGCCAGGTCGGTCTTTGCCCATTTCTTTTCCAAGCCCTGAGGACTGCAAGATCCGGATCAGCTTCTTGATCCGCGCGCAAATTGTCAGGTTGCCATTGGTCATCAACAACGGTGGTTCGAAGAGCGTTGGCCGATTTGTCTTCGATTCTGTTGCAATGTCGACAGTCTTCTGGACAGGGCCTTCTGGAAAGGGCATCTGCATTTTGATGTTTGAGGCCTGCTCTGTGTTCAATGACAAAGTCGTACTCCTGTAGCCTCTCAATCCATCTAGCTACTTGACCTTCTGGATTCTTAAATTGCAAGAGCCACTTTAAGGCGGCATGATCAGTGCGGATCAGGAACTTCTGCCCATACAGGTACTTGTAAAAGTGCTCAATGGTCTTAACTACTGCCAATAGTTCTCTCCTGGTTACGCAGTAGTTCCTCTCTGGTTTGGACAGGGTCTTGCTGAAGTATCCAATGACCTTTTCTTGTCCATCTTGGATTTGAGAGAGCACGCCACCAATCCCGACGTTACTGGCATCCGTATCCAAAACAAACCTCCCAGATGGCAGCGGATAGTTCAAAACGGGTGCACTGATCAACGTACCTTTTAACAACTCAAAAGCCGCTTGGCATTCGTTGTTCCAAATGAATGCTCGATTTTCTGTTAGGCGAGTAAGTGGTTTTGCAATGTTGGAGAATCCAGGAACGTAGCGTCGATAATATGTGCATAATCCCAAAAAGCTTCTTAGCTGATGTTTGTCTTTGGGTACCAGCCATTTTCCACAGCTTTTACTTTTTCTGGATCCACAGCAATTCCTTTTCCGGAAACCACATGTCCAAGGTAATTTACCTCCTTGCGGAAAAGGTGACACTTCTTTGGACTTAATCTCAGGTTGGCATCTCGCAACCTCTGGAATACTACTTCCAAATTTTTCATGTGATTTTCAATGGTCTTCCCTACCACAATCACATCATCGAGATATACCAGGCAGGTATTCCAAGACAATCCCCTCAGTACAGTGTCCATGAGTCGCTCAAAAGTAGCTGGGGCGTTACACAGTCCAACTGGCATGACTGTAAATTGCCAGAGTCCTGTACCTAAACTGAAGGCAGTCTTCTCTTTGTCATTGGGATCCATTCCCACTTGCCAATAACCGCTCTTTAAGTCGAGAGTGGAGAACCATTTTGCTCCTGCCAAGGTGTCTAGCGTATCGTCTATTCTTGGGAGAGGATAGCTGTCCTTTTTGGTCACACTATTCAAACGACGATAGTCCACACAGAATCTGGTAGATCCATCCTTCTTCCTGACAAGGACCACCGGTGAAGCCCATGGACTATTCGATGGTTCAATTACTCCTTGGCCTTCCATATCTTGTATAATTTGCTTGGCTTCCTCACGTTTTGCCAGTGGTAACCTTCTTGGTCCTTGTCGAATTGGACTTGCATCGCCGGTATTTATTTTGTGCATTACAATATTGGTTTTACCTTTCGTACCAGTCTCAGTTTCGAAGACGTCTTCATAATGTTTGATTAGGTCCTTAACTTGATTTTGTTCCTTCTTGCTCAATCCTTGACAGGCGGAGTTGATTAACTTGGACAATTTCTCAGGAACCTGCACGAATCCATTCTTCTTCGCCTCTATATGATGAACGACGGCCGACACTGGTGAACACCACCCCAAAATAGTACCCTTCTTCAATGAAACAGGGTAATGGTTCACATTCATTACCCTTATCGGTACAGTCTTCTGAGTCTTAACCAGCATTTTGGCAACTACTATTCCTCGACCCACCTCGTCATCATCAGCCTTTGGTTCCAACATTGCAACATTTCCGTCCAAATAATCCCCTTCCGTACACGCCGTCAAAAATGTCTCACTTCTTGCATCCAGAACAACATTCTCTGCTGTAATTACTTGTACACTCCCACAATTTTTTCCATGAAGAAACAATTCCTCATTATTTATTTTTAAAGTGCCTTCTTTCATGTTTAACTGGAAGCCGTAGGTGTTCATGATGTCTAATCCCAAGATTATCTGTTCTTCTATGTCGGCTACGAGAACACGATGTCGGATTGATGTTGGTCCTATGACAAAATTGACATCTACTTCACCTTCCACAGAAGCTGCTTCTCCAGTAGCTGTCCTTAGTCTCCATTTGCTAGAAAGTAATTCTTTATTCCAGGATATTAAATCAGGTCGTACAATGGTTTTCGTCGATCCAGTATCTAGCAAGCAAGCATAGGTTCTTCTTTCCATAATAGCATCCACATACAGGCCATTGGTTTGATTTTGCAAGGATGCGATTTGGGCAGTCCTTGGGACTTTCGGATTCTCAGCGGATTCTTTCTTGGTCCTTTTATCACATTTGTTCTGGATATGACCGTTTCTTCTACAATTCCCGCATGGCCGCGCACTTTTATTTGATTTGATCTGATTTAGGACTTGACTAACCACCTGCTCCATGAACTCCTCATTTTCCTGTTCGTCGACAGAACAGCCACGAGCATTGTTCCGAGAGGCTTGTTTAGCAGTCTCAAACCCAAGCGCGTGCGCCAAAGCATCGATCAAGGTTTTCGGTCTTGCCAACCTTAATGCTTGCTGCGTATCAATATCCCGGAGACCATCTATGAACGTCAGGACCGCTAGGTGTTCCATGAAATTATCTGGCGCCATCGGATATGCAAGTCGAACTAGACGAGCAATATCTGCCTCAAATTCCTGAAGATTCTCGCCTTTCTTCTGTGATCGATTCTTCAGTTGGGTATGGTATACTTGCTCCAAATGCGCGTGGCCATATCTCATCTCCAAGCGTTTAATGAGTTGAGAATAGTCTTTACGTTCCTCAGGAGGCAATGTCTGCAAAATATCACTAGCATCACCCCTCAATGCTATGACTAAAGCAGTCGCCTTCTCGGCAGAAGACCATGCGTTTGCTTCTGCGGCCGCTTCGAATTGCGTCAGGTAAGTTGCCCATGACGTCTTTCCATCAAAGGTTGGTGGCTTGATTCTGGTCCTTGAAATAGCCACAAGTTCTTCTTTTATTTCGATGGGCCGCGGTATGACTTCTTCGTTGACCTGCCTGGGATCAGAATGACTCATGGTAGCGGGTAATTTCATCTCAATCATTATTGCCTCTAAAAGTCTAGAATGTTCTCCAATTTTCTCTTCTACAGCTGTGAAAACCTCTTCTTTTAACGCTTCTGATTTTTCCGCTAGTCGCTGTTCTAGAACTTTTTCGAAGTTTCTAGAATTTTCTAGAAATTTCTTTTCCAGATTTTTCTCGAGGATTCTAGCGGTTTCTAGGTTTCTTTGTTCCATTTGTTCTAGAGTTTTCGCTAAGTTTCCAGAAGTTTCCAGGTTCTTCTGCTCCATTTGTTGCATTTGAGTTTGTGACTCTATTAGACGCTGTTCCAAGGTTTGCGAATTATCTATTAGTCTTTGTTCCATATTTTTAGCACTATCCAGATTCTTCTGTTCCATTTGTTCTAGAGTTTTCGCTAAGTTTCCAGAAGTTTCCAGGTTCTTCTGCTCCATTTGTTGCATTTGGGTTTGTGAATCTATTATTCGTTGTTCCATATTTTTCGCACTATCCAGATTCTTCTGTTCCATTTGTTCTAGAGTTTTTGCTAAATTTCCAGAAGATTCCAGGTTTTTCTGCTCCATTTGTTTCATTTGAATTAACAGCAAATTCACGTCAGCATCTCCGCCTGGAACTTGAAAGATATAATTCTCTGGATCCTCGCCTTCTTGGATCAACACATTGCGAAGCCGTTGCTGAAGGATCGACTTTTTGCCAGTTGTATCCTCATCCCTCTCTTCTAATTCTCGTTTTAACTCGGATACTTTTAATTCCGACAGTTTCATTCTATTAGCCATCACGATATTTAAAATAACGTCTTTCCGCACTGTATATTTATTTAATCGAATACTTAATTAACACTTAATTGTCTACTTAGTTTCTTATTTATTAATTAGTCCACACCTGAATACCACTGTAACGTTTGTCTTTACGGGTTCTTAAATAAAACTAACAATAACTTTAGACACACACACTATATTAATATTTAAAACGTATAACAATATAAAACTAACTATTAACAACAATAAGTACATTTATGTATTCTATATTTATGTAACTATATTTATGTGTACTTCGCGAGACTGTAGGATTCAATGAATGTTCATCCCTTCTTCGACGCGGCTTTTATATCGGTGAATACTCCTTCTAGAGCCTTCACGTAGGCCTCGCGAAAACATCCAGAGGGATGACGCATCTCGCGTCAGCGGATGAGTCATTGCAATATTAAGAAAGAACTTGTGTGAATATTTTCTGGCGTCCAAATAATATTGCAGTTCCACGTTTTTCCGATTGGAACCCGAGAAGTAAGAGGTCTCATTTTTGGAAATCAATCGGCTGAGTAACCTATTTGGGTAAACTAGTTGTGGATGGTGGCGCTATAATTCAACAAACCACTATTCATAGCAATATGTAAAATCAGAACCACGCCAAGCCTATAACACCTATTTGCCAAAAACGTAAAACCAGATCATTACAGACACTAGAGAAGAAATTGTTCAAGCCATTGACAAAACATTTTCGGATGCCTACTAATTACGATTCCTTTCCATTTCATCAGATAATAAATAGAGCTGCAACAATTTCTTTATCGAAGCCCTTTACCGTGAACGAGGTTCTGACAGCTATGAATTATCTTCAATCGGATTTTACGTCGGGTCATGATGGAATTTCTTGGTTATGGACTATACCACTATTCTATGTACTACACTAAATTCAATTTTTAACCGTATCCTACGCACATCTAGTTTTCCGGAAGGATAGAGAATAACCTAAGTCAATCCTATCTTTAAGAAGGGGAGCAAGCATGACATCATAAACTGCAGACCAATTTGAATCTTATCTAGTTCAAAGATTTTTAACATCTACTATATGATAAACTGGTAAAACTGTATACAGCGCTACATCTCAGGGGCAGCCCAACTATAACGAATCTGGTGTAGATTATTCAACTTATAAGTTCCTCTATAAATTCAGATGACCAAGTTGATGTTTTACACACCGACTTTACATAAACTTTTCATACTACTTGTTTACTGCTACTCTAGTTAAGTTTGTCCGGCTTCAATTCATTTTCGGTCAACTTAAGAGCATCTTACCTCGTCACAGTTATGGATGTTTAATGGGGTTTATTCCAATATATTTACTGTATCTGCAAGCGTTCCACAGGGTTCGCGTCTAGGTTCATTACTGTTTAAGGTATACATTAAGGATTTCTTCTATCTTATCAGTTGCGGCGTCCTTACATTCGCTAACAATTTAGAAATATTTGCGAAAATTTAGTCGGTATTTAACTGCCAAGCACTCTAGAGGGATTTAATTTAAATGTATCGGTGTCGGTTATCCTACTTGCAACCATATGTTAATATTTTCACGTACACTGGATCATATCCTAATTCCGCGACAAATACAAATGAAAGACCTTGCAATTTTGTTTAATCAAAGTTTGCAGTTTTCTGAGCACATCTATTACATCCCACTTCACGCAACACTTAACTTCGTTATAAAATCTGGTCGTGAGTTTTTGAATATGGGGACTCTTTCATACATTAATGCGTACCAAATTTGAAAATATATCGGTAATTTTGAACCCTCCTAATTTTTATAATTTTATAATAAAATTAAAATATTTAGAGCTGTCTGAAATTTACTAGCTATCTGATATTCACTGGAAACAAGTGCCGACTATGGGGAATCAGACTGTAAATATCATAATCCCTAAATATGGTACTCGATCGAATGATGTTTTCTTCGTCATCAAAACTAGAACAAACGTCTTTGCCAGGACACCCCTCAACTATGCAGCAAGAAACAATAATAAATTATGAATCGATCCTTTTTAGTTACCTTCGATATGTTACCAATTATCCCACTAACTATTTACCCTTCTTGAGAGATTTGAGCACAGAGAATAATTGAAGCAGACAATGAAAAGAGAGGATTATAGGGAATAACCACAAATGTACCGATGCCTTAGTAGGAAATAGGCAAACATAAACGCACTGATTTAAAGATTTATTTATAATAAAGTTAAATGTGAGTTTTAAGAAAATTACAATGGTTATAATTAATTTAATTTAATTTAATTTAATCATAAATAGTGCCCAAAATTATAAAAGAAGTCTTAAATTAATTATTTTAGTTAAGAATCAAAATAAATAAAATTTTACAATTTGTTTCATAAATAACAATTTGCGAAATATTGCTAATGTTTTAATAATCATGTGCTTTCTTGTGTAAAGGCTGCGCTAGTTCTCCGACTGTAGTATCTTTCTACCGCTGATGATGACAATTTTGTCGCCGAATCATGTATGTAGGATTAAGGATACATTGTGGCAAGTTCTATTTACAATTAACTTCTACATAAGAAGTCATTCAAAAAAAGTATAGAACCTCTTACTACAATTAATAATCGTAACCTAAATACGTATTTCGACAAATAAGTTGTTATCATCAGTAGGTAAAACCTCTAATCAAAGTGTCTAACATACACAGTAAAGCATTTAAGATACGATTGTTAATTGTGGTAAAGAGTTCTTTACCTTTTTTGAGTTTTTACTTAACCACAGTCTCCAAAGGAAGACTTTTCGTAAGAAGTCATAGTCCCGATTTCGTCAGAAGTTAACTGTTTAATGGCTAGAACTAAGAAAGGGTTTCAGTCCACGATGCAGTCGTTTATGCAAGCAGCAAACAAAATAGGCTTTTAGGTAAATAGAGCAAATTGCAAATATATGTAAATTAGAGGCGGTCGGAAGAATGTGTTAAAAGAGACATTCAAAGTACAGAACAATGGTGGAGAGGTCTTGATCTTTGAACAGGTAGAAAATTATACGTACTTAAGAGTTTTGGTCGGCAACTAGTGTAGCGAGGTCACAGAGATATGCTTAAGACTGGCAAAAAGTAATAGGGTAATAGAGTAATAGGGTGAAAGAGGGTTAAATAAAATTTTTAAATCAAAAGAGATTTCAAAAAGAACAACTAAAATAGAATTATATAAAACCATATTAAGACCAACTCTGGTATATGGCTGCGAATTATGGATAATGACTATAAGAAAGTACAGGAGGATGGAAGGTATCCGATGGAAGAAGAAGGAGAGGTAGACCGAGGAGAAATGTAGAAGATGTGAAAAGGAAGGGATTCAGGAATTGGATATTGTTGGCAAGGGATAGGAAGACATGACATAACATTACGATGGGCCAGAAAGGTCTGTAAATGCTTTATATATATATATATATTGAAGATACGCTGATGAATGCCCAAAAATACGCCACCACGTTCGAGCGCCAATTGAAGATACGCTGATGATGCTGAGATTTAATAATAATAAGTAATAATGTATAATCGTTTTAATTGTATGTTTAATGTTAATTGAATAGTATAGGAATTATACTAATGGTTGAGCGCCTTGTTTTGTTTACAACTATTACACTAGATCACCAGCTCTTCTCATATAATTTCTTTGCTTGCGGTTAGATGTCGGAGAGCAAGTAATATATTTTGCAAAGTTAACTCTCACTGGATCCTCGTCGGTCTATTTATCCCTATGTGTATGGTAGAAAGTTGTTTAATAAAATAACTAAGTTATCTCCAACTAAGCACCGATAAATAAAACAGTTTGTTTAAAGAAATATGTGGAAAAGTTTATTAAAATAAGATTTCTGTAAACAATAACAAATAAACGTGCCTAACGACAAATGATGAAATTAATATTAAGTGCACGTGTGAATTGGAAAGGTTATGTTATGAAGGTAATATTATTTTCATGTAAATTATAATATAAATTAATCGACAAACAAATTCAGGTGAGTACTGCAATACTTAATAATAAAAGTTCTTTCACAAATTCTGTGTAAGTTGAAAATGTTATTTTTAAAGTTAAATTAAGAGTTTTTGATTTAGTAAAATTTTGTTTAGTCGTAAAATATTTTAATAAGACTTTTTAGCTTAATTAAACTTGTTTCTCGAAGAATAAGGGCAGGTATCTTGAATGATGTCGGCGTTGGTCAGGAAATTCGAAGTTTGGGTCAAGTACGGTGTTTTCGATACTGCGATGCCGGTTTTGGCGTTCTTCGACGGCATTGGTTTTTCACGGGCCGGTGTTCCAATCGAAAAGGTGCTTTGAACGATTACTGGCCGATCTTCGGGATTATCGTCTTCAAAAATGGTTTTAAAGTAGCTCCAAATTTAATTGTTTCTTTTCCGGATACTTTTAAAATTCTAACACAGGTATTATAGATTTTATATAATGAAACAGATATGCAAAATACATATCCGTAACTGTAAACATGGACAAACACCTCGTATTTTTAGCATTTACTTCTGTTCAATACATATGTTTCAGCCATCTAGGCCTCATCGGTTGAACTAGTGAAGCAATGTATATACAAATTAATACAGATCTGTTAAACAACGGATCTGTATCTGTATCTACATTTACGCTAAAATCGTCTCCAAGCCATAACCAGTTTCGTTCTATCAGGCGACACCAATATAATCAGTGACATCTGACGGAAGAAAGCGACCGGGCCAGAACATATATAACAACGGCGTAATACGTGCAAAACGTATTGATAAATATCCCTTTTTTGTATATTTACCGCCATCTGGCGCGTGTTAATGGACAGCACCAATATACGTATTTTTCCGCTTTTTCGTAATAGCCTTGCTATTCGAGCGGAAGGTCGCCTTTTCTAGCCCGGTCGCTTTCTTCCGTCAGATGTCACTGATTATATTGGTGTCGCCTGATAGAACGAAACTGGTTATGGCTTGGAGACGATTTTAGCGTAAATGTAGATACAGATACAGATCCGTTGTTTAACAGATCTGTATTAATTTGTATATACATTGCTTCACTAGTTCAACCGATGAGGCCTAGATGGCTGAAACATATGTATTGAACAGAAGTAAATGCTAAAAATACGAGGTGTTTGTCCATGTTTACAGTTACGGATATGTATTTTGCATATCTGTTTCTTTATATAACAACGGCGTAATACGTGCAAAACGTATTGAAAAATATCCCTTTTTTGTATATTATAGATTTTATTAAATTTAAAACTTCGGAGTAGCACTTTTTCCTGGCACTCGTTATAAAAATTTCTACTAACGCCTTGATGGCGATTATTTCTTCCAAAGCCTAGTATACAATTATGAAATAGCCTCGAATTTTACTTTAAATTACATGTAATAATAGTTTGAATATAATTGGAATATGTATTGATTTAAACACGAAAACAAAATTAAAATAATATTTTACAAATAGTTGTTATGGGTATTTGAATGTGGGGTTATGTTTTATGCGTAGAAAGAAAATAACCTATTCGCGGGTTTGTATACATTTAAAAAGCCGTGCCATTTAAAAGGCGTGTCTAATTAGTATCGATACAAAATTTTAATGTAGATAAATTAGCTATCTGTTTATTTCGCGCTAATGATTTTAATTATCAAGATGACAATTAAAAAAAATATAAAAAGTAAATTTTGAAATAAATATAAATTAATTTGAAATATACAAAGTTATCGTAATATTAATTTATTTACATTTCGATACTAATTTTACAAATTATGTCCGCCAATTAAACCATTCTATAGTATGTTATTTTTATGTTAATTTCTGTCTTTCCCTTTGCAATTAGCTGGAATGATGGTGCAATTTTGCCCCATAACAATATATATATATATATATATAAAAAGCGTTCAAATAAGCTTTGCCTCTAGTAGGCCATTCCTTTAAAAACGTATGATTATTAATAATTTAAATTTGCATTAGTTGTCAATTAGACAGATGCATAGTTGACAAAAATTGCTTTGTAATTTAAAATTGATTTAACATGGTTTTTACTATACAACACAAATCATTCATGCTAGAATCTTATTTTCGAAACGGACGTAAGATTGACGGACAATGGCAGTATTCTCTTCAAGATTGTTTAGAAGAATTTAGAATTTAGTCGAAGGAGAATTATTGGCCCTATTTTTTTTAACGGAACCTTAACAGGAGAAAGGTATCGACAAGAAATTATTATGCCATCTATCGAACAGCTTGACGACGAAGAAATAACACAGGGTTACTTTCAACAAGACGGAGCTAGAGCACACACAGCAGGTGAAACAATTAATATTCTGCAGCAATTTTTTCAAAATCGGTTGATAAGTTTAAACACTGAACATGAATTTCCACCAAGATCTTGTGACATTACCCCATGTGATTTCTTTTTATGGCCATTCTTAAAGAACTCAATTTATCAAGTACAGATACCTGATCTTGCAGGCCTTCAAATCAGAATTGCTGAAAGAATTAATGGAATTGACAATGCGATACTACAAAACACTTTTTTCTCCATTAGAAGAAGATGTGAGAAATGTTTCGAATAAGGTGGTGGACACTTTAAACAATTTTTATAAAATTTTGCTTGTTTGTTGGAAATAAACATATTTCATTCACTTAAAAATGTTCGTTTTATTATTTTGACATTTGTCATTTCAATCAAATATCTCATCTCATAAGTTCTCATAACCAACAAAATTCCTATTAAAATTAGTAACAAGCTAAGACATAATCATAATTTCCAAGGGCTACTTTGAGGTAAAATTTATTTGAATTCTTTGTATATATATATATATATAATAACTTCGTGACCTTGGTATGATATGGTAAACCTAATCAGTAGGCGATTAAAGGTCTGTATATTACTTCAAAATATATGTATTTAAAAAACTCTACATGTTTCGGCTGTATACGCCTTTTTCAAGAGAATACAAAATATGAATATGATTCATATTTTGTATTCTCTTGAAAAAGGCGTATACAGCCGAAACATGTAGAGTTTTTTAAATACATATATTTTGAAGTAATATACAGACCTTTAATCGCCTACTGATTAGGTTTACCATATATATATATATATATATACATATATATATATACATATATTTATATATAAAGCGTGTCCTTGAAATAAAGAGACAGCGTATGATAAATGGAAAGATGTAACTGTATATAACATAAATCTAAAATAATGTGAGTCAATTACTACTTAAACCTTGAAATTAGAAACACCCTGAAAATTGTAATATGTGACGCCTATGAATTCAAAACATTGAGAATGTGTATAAGTAATAAATAACTCATACACACATACGCTACAGCATATTTTTACAAACGTAACAGCTGGAAGAGATGGACAATAACAAAACTATTCTTTTTGTTATTAGCGGTCAACTCATATCGATAACGTTTTTTATAATATAATCAATCGCACAGTGGTGTAATAAAATTTTTTTAAATGTTTTTGTAATTTTTCTTTCTGGCTTATGAAAGGGAATTTTGGGAAATACTTTGGAATTATGTTCTATATTCTACATCTTTCCATTTTTCATACGTTATCTTTTTATTTCAAGAACACCTGGTACGTATATAAACTGCATGATAATATTAAATTATAGTATACGAGATAGCCCAATGGCGTATTCCCTTCAATTATGTACACTACTATTTTATAACATGAAACTTCAGCACTTATTAATTAATAATTATATTTTCTGTTTCTGTTCAGTATTTACAAGGACACATATCTCTTCAGTCTTTTCACACTGAAATTATTAAGCAGACCTTTAGTTAATCCGTGATTCTGAAGGCCAATTCTATATTTATCACTAGTGTTTTTGTTTATATTTGTATAGTAGAAACTATGATGGCAACCAAATAATAGACTTAAAACGTGTCCGTAGAAGCAGCAGAAATTATTCTAAAAGAAAGGCTCAACTTAAGCAAGCTTTTGTTATGAACTTTTAAGTAGATTTGACGTAGTGTCTGAAGCTTATAAGATAAGATTGACATCGAGAAAATTCTTCTAATCAGTAAAAGACATTTTCCATCAGCATCGCTCTTATTCACTTTACAACATTAAAGTATCGCGACTGGTTTATTTAAACCGCGTAGATTATTTTAATCTTACTCAATATTTTTTTTCCCTAGGTTTGTTGCATTTTGTTATTGACATACAAAATTTCATTTTATTATTCCTCTTAGTGAGTAAATAAACGATTGTTTTTCTGTGACAAAAAACATATCCTCTACGATTTTCATAATGTCTGAATGTGTTGAGGAAAGAATTAGCATAAAATTTTATTTGCGGATGGAAATTTGTACCACGAATATATTGAAAATGTTTCGGTGTATGTCAACAAAAATAGTGTTTGAGTGGTGCAAAATGTTTAAAGAAAGCAGATAACGCATTGAAGACGAAGGGAGATCTAAACGATCTTTAAAATCAAATGACGAAAACCAGGTCATATAAATAAAAGATCCCGTGCTCAAACATAATTGATTGACTTTATTTCCAAAATTGCTCACTTTTTTCGAAAAAGAACGATGTGTTAACGTCTGTGCAGTGATCGTTTCTGGCTACTAATAGAAACATGCAATTAGGGAGAATAAAACGTGGATGTATGCTTATGATCTCCAAACAAAGTGAATATTGTGCCAAAGCTAAGAGAAGGTCGAAAAAAAACACGTTAAAATCGTTTACAATAATCTTGTTAACAGTTTCCTTTTATAACCGAGGCGTAGTTCTCTATGAATTTCCTTTAACCGGCAAAACATTAACAAGGAATATTATTTCAGTGTTATGGGTCTTTTATGCAAAAGCATAGTTTTAAAACGCTATGAATTATGGAAAGTTAACTCGTAGTTCTTACAATATTATAATACACCATGTCACACTTCGTCGGTGGTTCGAGATTATTTGGCGAAGCACTCGCTACCGTATTCACCTAATTTAGCTCGTGACTTTCTCCAGCTCTCCACGGGTTAAAAGAGCGCTCCATAAATACTTCAGTAATTATAAGAAAGTAATATTAGCTTGAGTTCCGGGGCACGAAAGCTACAGGTCTAATGAGAAGTCGGGCGAATTGTCTCGACAGGCCTCGTCTATACCCTTCGTAGAACCGGAGCATTGTTTTGACACTGCAAAAACAATTATTAAAACAACCATGAAAAATTGGTCTGAAAGTAGATCTAGGGAAGAAGGTGGAAGAACTTCAAAGGACAGGCAAAGTGGCACCGAATAGAGACAGAAGGTCTGTTAAGATGATAGTAGGCTTACAACGGAGCATTGTAAGCTCAACAAACATGAATAATAAGGGCTTGACAGTTGAAACGGTATGTAGATTCTGCCAAGACGGAGAGGAAACCGCGATTCATACACTATGCGAACACGAAGGTTTAACAGGAATAATATTTAAAAGAACCGTACTCGAAGCTGCTAAGTTTAATTAAAAGAGCAGGGCTACAGGAAGTACTTTATCGAGACGTGAGGACGACAATGGATTTGGAAAGGTCGCTGTGGAAGAGGTTAACGGTTAACAAAATTCAAAACCCGCTTTTAATTCTATACCAGGAAAGGAACTACATTGAAGGAAATGAAATCAATTCTTCGCGTTTAATTTTACAGTCCCAATACTTTTTCACCACGTAATATATTGAGAAGATATTTAAGTCAGCTCGAGATCTTTTTGTTCACATTTTCCAGGAATTCTTTGAACTTATCTACATATGTAAGAACAGTCTACATTTATGTTAATTTCTATGAAATAAAAGGCAGAAATACGTTGAATTACGGTAATAGTGTTTTGCATTAGATTCTCTTTAAATCTTGCCTCAATTTTTCGAAGATCGCAGTGCCCGTATCGTATATATTTCTGAGCCATATTCAAAAGTTTTATCTCTCTTCAAAAAGTCTATAATACAATTCTACAATCTATAATTTGAATCTAGAAATTATTATTGCATTATGCTCTTAAGTTAATTTATCGTTTCATAGATTCGGATCGTACATCATCCGTGTGAGGTTGAATTAAAAAAAATACAGAAACAGTTTCAATGATACCGGCTTCATTTCATAACATAAATCAAAGACATAATTACCACTGCCGTCATTTAAAATGACATCTTTCGTGTAATAAAAAAAAAAGGGAATAAAACGTAAGACGTGAAAGAAAGAAATCCTTTCTAAACATATAGCAGACATACGAACATCCTCTCTGAAAAGCACGTTCTTACGATGTATCTTGTTTCGTGCCCTTGCGGAATCGCCGTTTAATTATACACACGATCTACACGGGCACATGGAACATTGCAACTGTCATACCTACTGCAGAACGGTTTATATATTGCTTGGTTTGTAATTCTCGACTCCATTGGTACTAATTAGCAATGATCTGGCAATGAATTTGTAATTAATTTGGCGTTCAGTGGTGCGAGCAATTGAACAGATATAATGCAATACATACATGTTATACACATATGTAATGGTTTTGGTGATTTAGATTTGGTCACGTGGTTTGTAATAGGGATAATTTAAACGTGTCATATCGGCCGGTCAGATAATTTAATACACAGCATAAATGATGGGCATTTCCAGTTACATTTATGAAAATTATGCACCAAATATTGTATCTAATATAAGAGAAAATATGTATATGTTTATGTGACTGGGATGGGAACAGTTAAAATTAAAATGTCTCGGATTCTTTATTGCTAACAGCATCAAAATAAAAAAATCCTTGTTCTCTACATTCCTCTCTCGCTATCAGTGATTGATTATGTTTCTTGCTGTGAAGATTAGAATACGTTTAGAAAACCAAAATTTAGCAAGTGCTACCACATTAGGCGAAAAGTGAAGAGAATCTAGAATACCGATTCATGAGAACATATTACGAAATATTTTACCCAATATTATCATAGTTTATTATATTATGAAGTCAGGTCCATGTGAGAAACGGAATGGAACGAATGTTACTTAGTCGGAAACGCTAACCAAGATATTTATGTATGCGTATATGCATCGCAGAACGTCATAATGTTTTGAAACAGTCAGGAAGGCTGACAGCTCATTCTATTTATTTTTATAAATTGCTGACATGCATGTACAAGGGTCATTTCACGGGAGAGTGATTCTTCACTCTTCGGTGGCAAACAAATATTTTATTTTTCAACATAATTCCCATCCAATTCACTTCGCCCAGCGACTTTCGAATTTTTTAAGTCATCCAGAGAGTAACCTCCTCCATCGGCATTCCCTGCGGTCATTACCTTCTTATTTATCCTGAATTTCTTTCGAAAAAGTAATTTTTGCAAATTTGGAAACAAGTAGTAGAAGAGGCAGGCGTATTAAAATTTTAAAAATTTTCACAGTTGTCATAACGGATGAATGAGGGTGTGCGTTGTTTATTTGCTTCGTACAGGAAGCAATAAAAATAGATTATTCACAAATATCTAAATTTTTTAAACAATCCAACGCTGCAGGAATGACCTTGATCAGATCGTCGATGCTACCAGGTAAACATCTTCTGGGGCCGTCGTTTACTATGTGAGTCATAGTTTGTTTTACAGCATTGAGTTGCACCTTCTGTGTTCCGCGCGGAACCTATTTAATTGAGACCATTGCCTACGTGGAGGGTTAAACCTGACAAAGGCTTTGAAGAATTAGAAATTAAATCTACAGGTATTTCTCAAATTTCCAAAATAATAGTACATAGATAAATAAATAAATTTTTAATATTTATTGGGGAAAAAACCATAGCAATATGTACATTTTAAAGCAGATTTTAAATCATATAATTTTAAAGTTACCAAAGTTTCCTCAAGCTTGTGGTTTCATATCTTTTAATTATATTACTTTTCTGCACTGATATAATTAATGTGACAAGAAAATAAGTCAATGAGATGAGTTAAATTTTGTTGTCACATTTACTTGAATAGAACATACAAAGAAATTATTTTAATTCTATAAATATCTTCATTCTATTTTATATTATGCTGTGTTATTTCGATACGAAGAGCTATATTTTATTTTTCGACATATAATCCACTAACAGTTACACACTTATTCTAGAATTCTTCTAATAAGGCTATATCTTCCAAAATAAATATTTTAGTAGGTTTTCAAAAGCTTCTCCAATTGCCATGGTCCAGCATAAACTTTTGAGCAAAGTTTTATTACTCTTTTTGCTGTTTGGTAGTTTTTAAATTTCGGATTGTTTCCTTATATATCTCTCCTGTAATTGTAACGTCTCTCTTCATATATTCAATTGGCAGGATTCCTTCGGTTCCCAAAATACAGTCGCCATCAGTTTTCCAGATGAATTTTGCGTCTTTGCTTTTTGGTGGTGGGGATCCCTTCTGAATGCAATGCATGGATTCCTGTTTTGTCAGTGGGCCTTAGTGATATACCCAGGTCTCATCAATTTTCGAAAAAATGTTTTCATCGTTGGCTAAAACCCTCACTAGTTTCCATCACTAATTTGTTGCCCATATCATTTTTGTTCGGGAGTAAACAAACTGGGAATCCATGGTGGTGACACTTTGTTAATTTCTAAATCTTCATGTAAAATTTTTAATACCGTGGCTTCTGATATCTTCACTTCAACAGCAATAATAGACACCTTTTTTCCTTGATCTACTAAGGCCTGTTCCTCGACTTTCTCGATGTTTTCCTTAGTTCTTGCTTCGACAGGCCTTCCGTATCTCGCATTGCTTTAAATTGATTCCCTACCTAACTGAAATTGTTAAGTCCAAAATTTTACTATAAAATATGACGGTGCGTCTCCCTTATACACATCAGTCATCCTCTAATAAATATTTTTGGGTAAACTTCCTTCTGTCGCCAAGAATTTTATCACGCTTCTATGTTATAACTGAATTTCACTAGTTTATGGTTAAATAAAGCTCTACAAAAGCAGGAAAACCCTGTGGATTTGAACTAAACTTGATCAGTATATATCCAAATGTGACAGCTATTTGTCAGTAAATTTATCACTTAATTTTTTCATGACTAGGCAGATAATATTAAAATCGTATCTCATAAGGTAACGGGAAGATTCCATACAAAGTTTCTTTAAACTAAAACAAATATTCAGAGCAACTACATTTTGAAATATATATTACTTTTGGTATCAGTAATACCAACGACGTTTTCATAAAATAACTGTTATAGGTAACTGTTGATAACTTCTTTCAAACACAAGCCTATCTAATATTTATTATATTGGTTTTACTAATCCAGTTCTCTTAAGATAATTTCTGTTCTTTTTGTTTTCCTTATAGTAGCGCCTTTTTTTAGGAGTAAGGCTATAACATAAGGCCTTTAACCTAAGGCTTATGACATCAATATCATAAAAGATATTTCTTTTAAGGGCCAGGTAATGAAATATACCGTAATTAAATCTTGACGTTTAACGGAACAAAAAAAGCAAAGTGAATTACTTCTTTAATTTTGTTAGCATACTCTGCTTTATTCTTATTTCAGAAACTAATAAAATCTAAGATTACGACCTCATCTCACGGCAGTAATGATTTTTCTTCATTAGCAAAATAACACTTCTGTTGAAGAAATTATTGCTTATAACTTTACACCTTCAAGTTTAGTAACCTAGCAATTACTTCTTCGGATGTATGGGTTAATAAGTAAAATGCCGGAATACTTCTTGAGGTCTTGTTTACTTTACTCGTATGTGCAAAAGTAATTTAAGAAAACGAGACATAATTTCCGTAAAAAATTAATGCGATCCAGTTATTGAAGCAAAGCGATTGTTATAAATGCTTGCTTCCTGTTAAAATGCTACAAATGCAAATTTATAAACACGCATCTAATGAATAATAATTTGACTTTTGAAATACCTAAATTGTCACAACTGTCTGCGTTTGTAAATTATTGCTAGGTGTGAAAAATCTTAATATCTTAATTCTATTAGGTTGAGGAAAATTAATGCAAATTATTTCAGTTAGTGTAATAAATCTTGTCATAAGAGGAACACGTGAAGAAAAAATTTAAAAGAATTATATCTTTAGAAATTGATGGATATTTTATTCAAGAATATTTGTCGAAAATATGATCTGAAATAAATCTGATATAATTAACAGTTGAAATATTTTGCAATAAATATTTTCATACTTAATCCCATTTGCTTAAGAAATGCGTAATGTTCTTTGCCTTTTGATGCGTGTAATCTTCACCAGACCAACTGTGAAGAACGTTAAAAAAAGTTGTTGATGATGAAAATGTGCATAATTAGTGTATGCTTATATTTTGTGTGACGAGTAACTGCCTCAATATTTTACTGATTTTCTTAACATATATGAGTTATACTAGACTTTTGTGATAAGAACATATCCGTAAAATTTTATACAAAATTTCAAAGTAAAACAAAATGTTAGAGCAAGTGCACTTTAAAATTATTGTCTCCCAACATTAAATTGAGGAAGATTAATAAACCAATAACAAAAATTGAATCGATTCTGCCTTTAACCAATAACACTAAAAGTTATAATATCTTTATATTACACAGGTCTGCAACCAAAAAAACTGCAAAGGATGTTTATACTGTTTCTTATAGATAGAAAAATACACGAAAAATTCCATCCGTCAGGCTTTCTTAAAAAACTCGTGTTTATAGTTTCAGTTAGAGTGAAATGCCCGTTTAACCCGAAATCTGGTATCCTATTCTTGATTCTAAAAATCCTACGCAATGTGATTTCCTACTTTCATTTAATATGAGACTTAAGAAGAAATACAAAGAGAAAATGAGCGAAGTTGGAGGAGGGAGTTTTTACTGACCTCGACATACGGAAACTGTTATCCGATCCTCCCTCTTTTCAGAAACAATGGGAGAGATAGGGAGATATGCGTGGAACTCTTTTTCCAAGACGTAGTGAACAAGTTTTTGGATAATACTAAAGATCCTCACTACAAAGTTTGCTACGTATGAAGCTCAAGGATGCAAGATGCAATTTATTTCATTTCCATGGCGACAATTTTCCCGAAAACTTGGAATCCTTCAGTGAAGAGCAGGGTAAAAGATTTCACCAGGATGTTGGTGATATCAAGAGACGCTAACAAGGCAGTTCGGGCGTCAATGTGCCAGTTGACTACTATTGGATGTTCAAGCGAGAAACGGAAAATGGAAGGAGGAAGGTTGGGAGAGGTATAAAAGAGAAGAAGAAAAGTTTTCTAGGCAAAAAGAATGAACACGGAATGTTAAGTACATTTCATGAAGAAATTCTTTGTTTAATTATAAGAAATATCGCTCATTTTATTGTAATAAAACGGTGGATTCTTCGTCAGTGTTATGTTTTTTTTTATGCAAACACCTTGTATTTTGAAAAAAAAAAACTCATTTTTGAATTCAGCAGACAAGAAAAACATTATACACTCGTGGAAAAAAAATTCAGCACATGAAGCATTATCTAAAAAGTAAGAATTAGAAATTAAAAAAAAGGTACTTAACACTTTATTCAATAAGAAAGAGTCATGAACCAGTAAATTTTGCAAAATTAACAAATTCATTGATTTTATCGGCTAGGTTTTACATCTACGTTTTCGCAATCCACTGACTTCTCTAATAACTTCTGCCATACGACATGGTGAACTTTAAATGAAGTTGACGACCTCTTCTTGTGTAATGTTTTCACATACCTCAGGAAGAGCCATTCGAAGATCCCGAATGGTTACAGGTATGGATTGTCGGTGCCGAACACCTCGCTCTAATGAATCTCAGAGAATTTCGATAGGATTAAGGTTCGGGCTTCGAGCTGGCCATTGCGAACGGCGAAAACAAACCGCATCCAAATATTGCTCAACTATCCGTGCGGTGTGAGGTTGCGCTTTATCATGCTTTAGAGTAAAGTTCTCATATACGTCATGGTACCATTTTCAACAAGAAGAAGCTCAATTTTCGCGTACAGTGAAATGCCAGCCCAAATCATTATATCGCCTCCCCCAAATGTCATTCTTGGAGATATACAGCACGCCGAAAATCGTTAACCAGACCTTTCCCACACACGTTCTCGTCCATCTGGTGAACGCAGACAAAAATAAGACTCATCCCTGAACAGTACGGAGCTTCATTGATCGATTGCCCAATGTCTATGTTCACGGGCAAATCGTAGTCGCTGAACACGATGAACTGGAGGCAAAAGTGGACAAGCAGCAGGTTTCCTTGACATCAGTCCGTATTCTTTCAATATTCGGCGAACGGTTTGTGCAGAAACCGCAGTGTCGTAAACGTCTTAGACTCGGCGAGACACAATTGTTGATGGTAAACCACGATCTCGCAGTATAGATAATACCATAAAACGGTCTTCTCACTGGTTTATGGTGCGAGGTCTGCCCGATCTTGACCTTCTTGTGTATTCCCCAGTTTAATAATGTCGCTATATTACGTCTTGGACTGTACTTATGGGAATATTCAAGACAGCAGCGATATATCGAATACTTCGTCCATCTTCTACAGTTCAGGCTACATTTTCTGCTCGCATTTTGTCAGTCAATAAGTGTCAGTACTGACAGTTCAAATGACATTTCAAGACAATAGATAAAAGTTGAATAAAGATCACACCAAGATTTTTTGGGTTCGTCGTTATTTTTGTTTTTCTTTTGATTGTTTTGATAAATTAAATGTTTTGTATCTTATTTAATTTTAAATTCTTATTTCATAGATAATATTTCATGCCTTGTGAAAGAAAGAAACAACAACAAAAAAATTTAATTATAACAGACATTTGTTATTTAGTGTGTATTTACCATAAACATTCCTACCCAAACAATCTTGGTGTGGTCTTTATTCAACTTTTATCTGTTGTATTGAAAGGTAATTTGAACTGTCAGTACTGACACTTATTGGTTGACAAAATTCGAGCAGAAAATATAGCCCGAGCAGTAGCAGAAGATCAAAGTACTCGTCCGAAAAAAAGTTATTAGATCTTTATTTTATATTTAGATTTGCTGAATATTTGGGATATATAACAAAGAAATCTGTATTTAGTCAACATTATATTTTATAGTAGTTAAAAAAATACTTTATGGTATTGTTACCAAGAAAATTCTGCATTTACGTTTTTAACAGTATCAGAATAATTGAAACATATATGAGTAGGCAAACCCCACCAGTTTTGTATAATACAAAGGTTTGTTTTTAACAGTAGTGATAAAAATATTATATTTTATATTTAGTTTTTAAAGTAGAAAATTTTATAGAAAAATGTATGTAGAAAATCGGCACCTCTTATCAAGATAAACATACAATTCAAATTATGAAATCCAATTGAGGATCGATTAGCATACGGAGTTGCTTTTCGTGGCATGGAGTTGAAAATTTGATATAAGTTCATGATCCTTTATAGAAATAACCAATGAAAATTTAGAAGAGTCTGTGATCAGAAAATGGATTTAGAAGATAGGTTTTGGTTTCAAAAGGTCAATGACACGTACACATAAGTACACTTCAGGTATTTGCTGGTTTAAAAACACAATAATAATAGCATTTTAATAATAATATCTACATCCTTAACAGTAGTGTTTCGTGTAAGTAGTACATCATCAATGATGTAATTGAACAATATAGAATTAAGTCTTCTTCTACAGCTGACAGCCCTATGTTTATCAAAAGTCAATCTCGTTAGATGATTTATGAGGCAAATAGAAGAGAGAATACTTAAGGAAAATTACTTTCTCAATGAATGGTTCAGGGATATTGTATATTACCATTTTAAAAATAATTTATTAAAACGAAATCAGTAAAATAATGATTTTACAAATATTTAAATATAAATAAAATAGGGTAAAAATTCTGTATTTTCCGCGCACTTGTTTCAATTTGGTCCCTTCATCTCTTATTAATTATGCCCGTTGGTTTACTATTCTAATGCGATTTTTAGTGGTATTGCTTTATCTGAATATATAACCATACTATCTTATTCTTTGAACCCTCAAACTTCTTATATTTTCTTCTTTCTTTATACCGGGTGACCTTGAAATAAAAAGATAACTTATGAAAAATGGAGAGATGTAATTATATAGAATATAAATTCAAAATATTTTCCCAAAGTTCACTCTCATAAGTGAGAAATAGAATTTTTCGGCATAGTCTCTTTCGTCCGTCAGATGTCACTTATTAAATAGTGCCACCTTATAGGACGAAATTTGCTATATCTTGTAGGCGATTTCAACGTAAATGTATATACAGATACAAATCTGTTCTTAAAAAGATTTGTATCATTTGTATACATTGCTTCACTAGCTTGACTGACGACGCCTATAGATGGCAGAAACAAGTGTCTTAAGCAGAAGTAAATGCTGAAAATACGAGGTGTATTGTCCATGTGTACAGTTACAGATACGTATATTGCATATCTGTTTCATTTGTAACAAATGCGTAATACGTGCATAACGTATTGATATATTATACCTTTTTGTATATTTACCGCCATCTGGCTCGTGTTAATGAATGACAAAAATATTTAAAAAATTTTTGTCACACTACTGTGCGATCGACTATATCGGTCTTACTAAAAAGTTGACCGACATTAACAAAAAGAATAGTTTTGTTATTGTTCATCTGATCCAGCTGTTGCGTATGTAAACATACGCTGTAGCGTATGTGTGTATGAGGTATTTATTATTTATACACATGTTGAATATTTTGAATTCATAGGCGTCACGTAATACAATTTTCATGGTGTTTTTAATTTCGGGGTTCTCGTCATAATCGACTCACAATATTTTAGATTTATGTTCTATATAATTACATCTTTCCATCTTTCATACGTTCAATAAAGAAACGTTTCATACGTCTCCTTCTTTGAAGAACAGCCTGTATAGTTTGAGTTATAAGCTATTTTTTTTTAAATATTTTCCTTAAACGCGCCTTGATGTCAACAATATATTTTAATGTCATCTAATTTAATTTCAATCTATATTAAAATTAAGCCGCAAAATTAAATAACATAGTTGGTTTGGAACTAGTTCACTCACTGGAGTAGTTTCGTACTCACATCACTTATTTTATAACCATCCAATCGCGTGCGTGTTATCTTTGTAGACAGGTTACTAATTAAACGAAGATTTAAAATTAAATTTTCTAACTTTGTAATTGCTAAAAAGGTAAAAAAGTTTACTTGTCTAAAACTAAAACAGGAAATGATGTTTAATGCTGTCGTTACAATAAAAAAATAATAATTTTCATCGATATTAAAAAAAGTTTGGTATTATACTGCAGAAGCAATGAAAAAGATTGTCATAAAAAATGAAATAATCTATTTATATGTCGCCTTTTTCCAATGAAGTTAAAAACTTATTCCGTGACGTTAGTAAATTGCTAAAAAAATTATCGCGTGCGTTGATTGTTTTTTTTGGTTTTTAGTACTATTTATGATTATTATACTGATAGACCTGCTAGTGAGCATTCTTATAGTCGACGTGGCTGCGCCCTATACCAGGTGGGTCTTGCCGTATGGGTAAATGGATATTCTCTTCAGCATCCATACGGTAAATAGGTAACATGAGCGAGAATGTCCAGTTCACCGAGCAGCCCACTGCCCGTTCGGTTGGGGGTTCGTCCTAAGATTGATCTGCTTTTACCAGATCTCCGAGACGGTTTTGTCGCTTCTGACATACTCTATATCAGGTATTGAGAGGTACCTGGATTAATAAACTGTCTGGTACCATTGGCATGAGGTAGAGCTTCGGTTTGATAGCTTACATTGATCAAAGTAATAAATTCCACACTTCGGCTAGGCTATTTAAACTCTTAATCTTACACTATACCGGTAGGATTAGTACTATTGGGTTAAGAAATAGAATGCATGAGACCTCGAATTGTAAAGAACTTTAAATCAGCGGTATAAACTAACGCGTCGATACCCTAGAAGTGCAGTCTAATGCTGCCCATCACATCCATTAAATCGGCTTTACAGTATATCTGTTACAATTAAAAACAATTAGTAATTATTATTTTTTAATGAAATTAATGTGCTTAATATAAAAAATTTAACTAGACCTATATGGTCATCAATATTGGCAGTCAGGGGTATATGACGTCGGTGTCAGGGACGGAGCAAAGATATCATTAATCCTATTTTAACATTTTTCACGCGAATCAAATAAGTAAATATATTTTCTCTAGAAGAAATATTGCAGGGTTTGTAAAATATATCGCACATCCTGACTATCCACCGTTTATATTCAGAGTTTAAATTATAGTAAATTACTAATAATTGTTCCATATGCTCATGTGTTAATAATTGTATGTCACCGTAAATCCATTTATTCATTGAAAACGACGGTTCAGGATCTATCGATAAAATAGCGGCATATACCTAAAGTCCTTTAGTGACGGCACGAATATCCTCGGTTCTGAAAACTCTACTTCTTTGGCATCAAACAAGTCAACAATTCAGCGTACAGTACGAAATCCTGGATTGTTATTTAGAACTGCTTAAATATTTTTTTTACATTATCAGCAGCAGCTGCAGGTAATTGAGAAAGGAATTGACGATCACATACAATATTCATGGTGTTAGTTATAGAATATCGTGGGTTAGTCGGAGTAACCTCTAAATGGCCGATGGCTACAGGTATTCTGGAATAACTTCCGTCAATATTGGTTGAATCTACCTTAATAGTTGGGTCCATAAATACTTGTTGAACGTGTAAAATAGAAACATCATTCGGATCCAGTAGCTGTATTATGCTTTTAACGTCGTCAAAATGCATGTGATTCTAGAATGGTGCTTCCATCCATGTATCCCAACGTGCTATAACAGGTTTTGGTGATGTGGCAGTTTTTCAAGAAATAAATTCTTGCGTGCAGGTGCCTTCACAAAGCTTTCTTGATAGAAGAGGTCAACATATCTGCATTTGAGTAGCATTTTCTGACATCCTCTGATACTCGATGATGAGCATGTGCGAAACATGTAATATGGGCCATAGTGTTTCTTGTAAGAATCGACCACTGCTTTCATATATGCAGCTTCATCTGTTAGCAATAATTACACTTTTTCTTTATTTATATCGTGATTTTCAGCTCATAGGATTTCGAACACGAAGTTACGTTACGTGATATAAATTACGCATTAGTTCTTTAGATTCTCTTGGATGCAAGTAGATGTGTAGACATTGGCCTGACGCTGTCCATTCCACAGCCAAAACATTTGCAATATTGTATCCCTTAACGTCAATAGCTTCATCTACTGGCCAAAATGTGTATATCGCTCATGCCATTGACAATTGAAGTCATAATTTCATCGAACATCGTACATATAACGTTTTCTCAAGGTGGATTTCGCGGGCACATGTAAGTCACTATACTTCTCGTTAATACAATTTTGTAAAAAGTGTAAACTCAGGATGATTCGCTGAATTCCATGCAATATTACGCGCTTATAGCATTTTAGCTATATTCGAATTAAATTCTTTCTGCCGTTCATAAGCAGTTGCAGTGCCAGAAACACGCACTTGGGTATCCGACGACACATATTTTACTACGCGGGTTTACACTCTCCACAACAGTATTACAGTTGAATACCGTCGAATTCTAGGGTATTCTAGGGTTCCTACAGTATCTCGCGACGGGTTTGGATGACGCATATTTACGCAATATAACTGACGTAACAAATCAAATTAAACAATAGATTGGCCCGCTACAAACTACCCTTACTAAAATACTTTCGACGCAAAATCTCGCCCTTCAACGTCACCTACATGCGCCGCGATAGATGCAACTACTTTTATACACACAATTTGTAACTCGTAAACATCGGTATTGACGGCGAAGAAGGGGAAGCCAGCTGCGTCGCGTTGACGAACCCGAGTTAAACAAATTCGTACAATATGTACATTACAATATTACATAGATAATGTACAGCTTGTTACGTATTCTTTTATTACTATGTCCAATTTCGAATGACATTATTAATTCAAGTTCCTACTATAATGTTCTCCTGACTGCCGATCCCTATATTCTTGTACAAATTTCCATTATTTGGCACCTTTCGACGACCAAAAATTGAATAACAGTACGTAGATTATTATTTAACGGATGTTTTCTAACTTAATCACAACGCGTAGATATAAGTGAACAGCAAATATTTTTGACAGACATGTAGATAATTAACATAAACACAACTGAATTTACATGCGGCGATTAAGTCGTAGCTGCACAGTCTAAACCTATTCGAACTGAACAATCCTAATAAATACCTCCGAGGTTGCCATAAAAGAAGAACACAATAAAAATATCACTTAATAAGATTAATTAAATTAGTTAAAGAGCGCCTGTAAACCATCTTAACATAGAAATTACTAATTAAAACGGCCTGTATAAAACGAATGAATAAATTAATACATACATCGTAAAAGAAAGCTTCTAAATGATTCTAATAAATCAAGTTCAAACACCTAATTGCAATAAAAATTTAATTATTTGGAAGAATCACTTTGACCCTTCCGAATAAGGAAAAGAAATCTGTGTCCGTCTCCGAAAATTAATTTCTGGAAAAACCCGAACAATCATCGTGTAAATTTCAAATTCCTGTTTACCAGAAAAAGATGATTAAACTATTAAATCTTGTTACAGAAGCCACAGAAAAGTCAGAACTGAAGCAAAATAAAAATGAGGTTACGTCTGTGGTGTAATTCAGCTTAAATATAACATGATACTCTCTACATGTCATATCAATCACAATTACAGCTACATTAGTCGACTATCGAAACCTAAACGATTTAATTTAATTTTGACTATTTATTATAATTTATTAGAAAATACCCGGATATCTGTAACTTATCAAACATCTTGTTTTCACAAGATAAAAAATCGGAATATCAAAATTAGAAATAAGAAAAAATATGACAGATTAAATTATATAGACAAGCGTTCGAAAGCAAAATGAAACATAAATCAAACTGAACCTATGGCGTTCCACATTTTATCCTAGACAGCTATAATTAAAATGAATTTAATAATGATAGGATTTTATTAACCTACAATTCTACATATGTATATAAAGATACTATCAATTATGAGCTGTATTTATCATAAATGTGTATGTTCACATGCTCAAGGCTTATAGAATATAATAATAGAACTTCTTGAATTTGTCACGAACATTAATTATTCTATTATCATTTGGTCTTTTTTTATTTATCACTTTGTTCATATTTATATTATTCTTAATATTCAAATGCAATCAATAAAGGTTATAACATTCAATTAGTAAACAATATTTTATAAAAAAAAATTCTATAAAAAGTTCATTTTAAATGTCTATCTAAATTACCTACATTGAGTCTCCGAATCTTAAATTATACACTACTATAGACGGTTTTAGACTCGAGCAACCAAAATGTGTTTTTAAATATAATTTTGAAGTTGAGTCGGAATCTGTAGTCCGCTATCCTTGGTTGACTCTAGTTTTCGACATAATCAATGTAATTAATTTTTACGATTTTCTATCGTTTGTAACCTTTTTATTGAAAGAAAGTGATATATCAGGAGTGAAGTGTAGCAGAAATGAGTCGTTTGTGTTGCTGGGGTTTCGTTTTATGCATTAAAGTCTAATATTTGGTAGTGACTCAAAAAATTGGCAACATTATTTGTTAATAACACTTTTAAAAGATGCCCATGTTGCTGTTTCGTCCGCTTTTCAACACTTTGAAAAGTCGCTATCGTCCATTAGCGTTCTAATATAACGCGTGACAAATACACTTTTTTTTATCTTCGCCTATGAAACTCAAATTCCTTACTGTTATATGAGACTCTTTGTCTCTTGTTGTTAATATGATACTGTTGAGTCTCTTGTTGCTAGTGGGAGACTCTGATGGATACTGTTTGATATGAATGTTAAGGAAAGGCTGTGTGTCTTGATTTGGCTGATGCTGTTCTGTTCTGTATTATTGTTGAATTGATGCTTTTCTACAAATAGATAACAGCGTACCAATACTCTTACAACTATTACATAATTAAAATGCATGGTTTCGTTGTACATTGTATTGTTTGACATCATAAAGGGGAATTTTGCTTGTTCAATTCGTAGAAATTGTACTTACGGGCAACAATACTCAGATTTACGGCCGAGTCTTAAATCTTAGTACATTACTAATTATAATTTCAGATAAATTCCATTGTTTAGTATTAGGATTTATTATACATATTGAGTGAGACACAAAAAAAGTTTACAGAGTATGCCATGAATGAAATCAGTTATGTCTTAGATTGATTAAGATTTCTAAAGAACGAGTGTGACGAAAGGCCTTATGAAATGAGTTTTTTATACTATTCTTCTATTTTGTATTTTTTACCTTAATAAATTGAAATTATTTAATTTGAAACTTCAGAGCTTTATTTTTATATAAAGCATGCAGTTGATCACATTGATACTTGAAGTTTTCAAATTTAAATCTTGCTATCAGTGAAGTATATTATATTACATATTATTTATTAATTTTCGTTAACATTACTTGATATTTTATATAAAAATATAAACACGAGTGACATAGAAGCTAATACGGTATGCGCCAAAATAAACAACACTGAAATGCGTGTCATTGTTATGCGCATGTCTGCTTTTTGACGTATGATACTAGCAGCGTTATGTGTTTTTAGTAGTGCAAAGAACGTTGTTATGTGATGTTATAGTTGAGAATGGGTCTCACGACTGAGGAAAAAGTGTTTATCGTCGAGCATTATTTTCGATCGTACGGAAAAGGCAAACAAGGTGGACCGAGTTTGAAGTTAGTGACGGAAACATATCGCGATCAATTTCATAAAGAGGCACCTACCAACAAAGTTATGCTTTCTATTGTTGAGAAATTTCGTCGTTCTGGCAGTGTGTTGTGCCAACGGAAGGTCTGATAGGCCAGTAACTGTGAGAACGAATAGGAACCATGGACGTGTCCTCAATCAGGTTTTGCAATCATCGAACCGAAATCTTCGGCGAACGGCATTTAAGTTGAATATTAGCAGTACGTCGATTCGGCGTTTGTTCAAAGATGTAAGTGGATTTCCGTACCGAATTCAAGTTGGACAACGATTGTCAAACCAAGATATGAATGCCAGGGTTGCGTATTGTGGACAATTTTTGGCTATGTTGTACGAGGATCCAGATTTCTTGAATAATGTGTGGTTCTCAGACGAAAGTCATATTCACTTGGAGGGTTACATCAATAAACAAACAACTTGCTTCCTTGGTTTCGGTAAGCCAGACGTGATTATCCAAAAACCGATACATAGTGCCCGTGTGACGATATGGTGTGCAGTGTCAGCACACGGTGTGATTGGTCCGTATTTCATTGAGGATGATGATGGCACACCTCTTACTGTTACCCAGGAATGTTATAGAAACATTGTGGTAACGCCATTTGTCCAAGATCTCAGAGGGTTTTTTCGTGCCAGGGACCTTCGGATGGAAGAGCAGTGGTTTCAACAGGACGGGGCGACCAGTCACACTGCTCGACAATCGATAGCATTGCTGCAGGAAACTTTTGAAGGACGCATCATTTCCCGCAATTCTAATTTCAACTACCCTTCACATTCCCCCGATCTTACACCACCGGATGCCTACGTATGGGGTATGTTAAAGGAGCAAGTCTTCAGCGGTACAGACCCACCCAGAACTGTTAATCATTTACGTGAGAAGATCGTCTCCTTTTTCAGGAATATGCAGCAATCTGTGTTCTCGAATATGTTTGACAATATGCGTAACCGTTATGAGCAGTGCCTACAACGCCATGGCGCACATTTTGAACATGTATTCTATAGACATAATAATGTATAAGTAATAAATAATATACTTCAGTAATTTCAGTGTTGTTTATTTTGGCGCATACCGTATATCTTGTTGTCAATTGTATACAATATACGTTGTTTGTGTAGCCTTCGTACATAAATCATATCTGTCAAATGTACATAAATTCTTAAAATCAAGTGCCAGCAATGATATTTATTCCTGTGTTCGCCAACATTGAAAAATGAAAAAAAGCGTACTCATTTCGATACTGTTTGCAGTTGCAGTTTTAAGAATACTGTTATCGCTACATTTAAAGAAATTATGTTGAGAAAGTTTCGGACTAGATGTTCACAAAATTCGCAGAAATAATGGAAACAATTCAATTACGATAATTATTTTTAATTTTCCAGAAGAAACAAATGTAAAGTATTTTTTTAGTTACAGAGGAATGCACACATTATACTCACTACTAATATTTGATATATTTGTTGTATTTTTTTTAATAGAAATAAAACTATTATTTAAAATCTTCACTTCTTCTT
The DNA here is from genome assembly GCA_935421215.2 of Melolontha melolontha. Lineage (NCBI taxonomy): Eukaryota > Metazoa > Arthropoda > Insecta > Coleoptera > Scarabaeidae > Melolontha > Melolontha melolontha. The sequence goes on along the minus strand of OW285242.1, from coordinate 92,137,240 downwards.
CTTCTTCTTCTTCTCTGTTTTGAGGTGGATGCCACCACGTCCAGGCACTTGAGCACACTGCTCTTTGTACTATCCCCAATAGATCTCTCAATTCCACTCTGTTAGTCTTGTGTCCTCGATAAAAGCCACTACCCTCCTCAGGGGAAGTTTTAGTATACTCGAAGGATCCAATAGATCTCTCCCGAAATATTTCTGTCTGAGTTCCTTCAGTTCCTCACACGTGCATATTACATGAAGGCTAGTTTCCTCCTGTTTTTCACATATCCTACACCAGGCCTCGCTAACCAAGCCCATGGTGTACAAATGCTTCCATAAAGGACAATGTCCGGTTATTAACCCTTTAATTTTTTTAATTTCCTTTTTGCTACTACGAATTAGGTTGGCTGAAAACTTCCCGTCCAGCCCCCTTTGTAGTGTTTTGGTATGGAGTTGACCTTTCGTTAACCTCCATTTATTTTTGTGTTCTTTATCTAGCCATAATCAGATTTCCCTTTTAGCGGAATCCTTAGTGATTCCACATACAGGTTCTGGTCCTATGAAGTTCCTATTAGTACGTTCTTTGGCCAGTTTGTCGGCGCATTGTCTCATTGCCTTTAATTTCCTCATGTCCTGGCACCCATATCAGCGACACTGTATTGTCTTGTGCCAGGTTATTGAGGACCTATTTACAATATTTCACCAGCTTAGACCTGGTAGATGGGTTCATAATGGCTTTAATAGCCGCCTGACTATCAGTCATTATGTTAATCTTTTTGCTTGCGCAGCCGGCTTCCCGAATTTCTACGGCGCAGGCTGCGACTGCTAACAATTCGGCCTGGAAAACCGTAGCATGTTTCCCCAGACATATCGATATCTTCCTTCTAGGGCACATTCCGCATATGCCTGCACCTGCCCCCTGACTAGATTGTGATCCATCGGTGTAATCTTCACTTCATTAATATGTTATCGTGAAGGGACAATTGTTTCGCTAGCACAGTGGGTTCACCAGATACGTTCTCGAGCAAGCTACCTAACGAAACGAAACAATTGTCGTTTAATGACAACATTTTAATTAAGTGAAGATTTTAACTATTAATTATGTTTATATTTTAAATTATGGATTTTCATTAAGTAAAAACCGAATCAATTCAGCATTTTTTTAATAGGAATTACTGACTTCTATATTACACAAACGCATTTTAAGAAACGACGATTCCTTTCAACCTTTTTTTTTATCATTTTTGGGGAAATTTGCAGTTCCGATCTTGTTGTTTAAGGTCGTAACTAAAATTGAATTATTTTATTTGCTGAATTATCAATTTTTTGGTGGAATTCGTTTATTAAATTAAATTAGTACCACTATAAAAAATAGAAAGTCAAGAAATTCTTCTATTTGCTTTTGTGACATTAACGGTTTTTTTTTTTCAAAATTCCAATTGATGTGATTTTCACGTACGGTATATTATGATTCTTCATAACCTTATCTCCAATTTAAAACTTGTACATCTTAATAAATGGATATAGAAGTGAGATAAATTCATCACTGACGAAGTAGTAAATTATTACCTAAAATTGAGAAAGTCACTATTTTCTTAAGAATTTTCGTTCCAAAGAATAAATTAATTAATAATTAACGACATCCATTATTAATTACACACTACTTAAGAAATTAATAAATATTATTTTGCTTGAAGCTTTTAGTATCCAATATAAAATTAATTTATTATTTTACACGTGTAATAAATTTTAATACTTTGGAAAATAATTATTGTTCTTATAAGTGCAGGTACATACTTCAGTCTATATTTATTACATGGCAAATAAATTCCATAATTTCTCAGGGACAGCCGCAAAAAGTTCATTATCGTCTACTGTTTAAAGTATTAACATGAATTTTTTCTGGGGCGTATTCATAGCAACAATAAAAAGCATATTATGTCTTTAAATTAATTAAAGGTTACCTTGAATTAGTTACTCTTAAAATGACAAAATAATTAGTAATTGCTATGTTAACGAAAAAACAATTCCATACCAATTTGGTAGGTAATTATTATTACTTTACGTATGCATAAATTATTTTTTTTAATTTATTTTTTTTTGTTTTTATAAAATATGTAATTATTTACAATTCATTTAATATAAACGCAAATTTAGAATTATAAAATATATTGCGCGGTCAAATAAATTTAATATTAATTTAAAATAAAATAAGTACCTACCTACCTAATTATTGTATTTTTATATACCTTATTCTGCTAACTTGCATAATTTTTAATATCAACACATCCTTGACTGATATTTATGGAAAAAGTGTCCATTAAAATAGAAATAACAAAATTATTGAGATTATAAAAAAAGCTATTTAATTAACTGTAAATTTGGGTTTTCAATAATATCGTCGTGTCTACATTTTGTGTGAAACATTTCTTGTATTTTAATGGGTATATTGACTTTTACTTAAGGCTTTCGACACTTTTTTGTTTTAGAACTTCGCAGCTATGCATACCAATTGTATAATTATGTATAACTCTTCTTGAAGGCAATGATTAATATAATTCCCTGAGCATCAAAAAAAAAAAACGAATAATGGCACATTCTGGTTGTAGGTACCTCCTTAAGTTTACGATGGCGTGGGGAATTGCTGTGTCTGGTTCTTTCCTGAATATTAAATTTATGCATATGAAATATCGGATTTTTTCAATTTTTTAAAAAAAGTTTTTTAATCTTTTGCATATAAAACAATAAATGAACTTGCAGGTTTAAGGATAATAACATGAACATCCGTTCATGTTACTGGTAAGCACTAGTAAATCCAAAGTACTATCGAAAAGTTAAAAGCTATACGGTAAGTCAACAGGTTTACATAGTTGGATACATCTCATGTTGTTATTGTTATCTAGTAACTGTTTTCGATAATTTGCACTAAATTCATGTGAAGTAACATATTTGGAAACATTGGCATCCTTTGTCCTTCTTTAAAAATTCTTTTCCTCTAGTTCATATGAAAATTTGTTGAAGATGAAGTTGGCGAATGTGGTAGATGTTGCAAAATTCCATTATTTAAACAATTAAGTTTCAAGTTGTGTGCAATATGTAGGTTGATGAATTATCATTTAACAGAATTGGTTCTTCTTCAATGAGTCTGATAACCTAGTGGTAAAACACTAGCTTATCGTGCCTGGGATCCTGGAATCAGACCCGGGGCTCGCCTGCCCGAAAATGTTTTCGGGGTTTTTCTTCTCGTTTGAGGCGAATGCCGACAGTTACACATATCAAGTATCTCCACGGGCGATGGTGTAATAATAATTCATGGCCCGTCAATGCCCTCTATAACTGGCGTAAGGCTGTTGGGGGAGAGAGATGCTAAGGCAAAAATCGTTCTTTTTCAATTTATTTTGAATTTTTTTTGGACGTATTTTTCCAGTGTTATGTTCTTCCTATTGAATAAAAATAAGTAATCAAATATATTGAGTTTATTTCATCAAATTGTTGTTAGGAATTTATAAACGCGAAGTAAGCTCCACGTTTGTTAATAATAGCACTGCACGGTTATTAATATTTAATTTGTTCTCAAGTTCTCAGATCTGACTTACAATTGAAGGTGCCCAATTAGGAAATTTAAAAAAAAATTAATCTTTGAGGGTGAATAGTCCACCCTAGGCTAATGCTTAGAACCTTTTTTTGTTCCGAAACCGCCGTAAAGGGCCGAAAACAGTCTCGAAAGTTAGAAAAATGTTTGGGTGTGTGCACATATCTCGACAATAAAAAGACATAAAATGTTAATGTTATATATCAAAATATTTGATTTTGGATGCTTTATGACATATGTGAAACTTATACTACATTGTAAATTAAAATCATTCGTATGATATGCATGACCATAATACATATGCACTTATACATAATAATAGAAATATTTAAACGTTGTCAAGGTGGTAACTTTAAATAAGATGCAATTAATATTCGTTGTAGATAACGTCGATACATTTGTTTGAGAAAAACTATATGTTATGTCCAATGATATAGGAGCTATTTCGTTTTATTACACTTATTCTAATTTATTAATTTGAGAACTAATTGTGCTATCGTTTCTAATATGTTGATACCAGATGATTTATTATCAAGATTATTCTCCAGTATAATACATATATCATATGAGCAAAAATTATTTAGATAAGGGATGGCCATGGTTGGAAGGATCACTGTCTTTGATAGGTATAAAACCTCATACAAAACCTCATATGGTGCTACACTTGTTCATATAAATTCACAATCTTTTTACTACTCTAGCTGCTCATATTTTTATGACACGAAACATTCCCTCCAAATAATAATTTTGACAAGTTTAACATTGCTGAGATCAAAATTCTTAAATATAATTTGCTGATATGTAAAACACTTAAAATATTAATAACTGAATATTGGTCTTTTAGATTTTAAAAACTGTGAAATTTAATATCTTCTCGGTAGAAGTCGCTGGAATAGTCTTTGTAAATAAAAATGTAATTAAATTATTAAATGAGGTCACTGAGACCTTAAATATAGATGCGATTTTTGTTGGTAATACTAAAATGTATAATACATATTTAAATATAAACTCGTGAATGAAATCTTTCTAAACAAGTGAGTATAAATAAATATTATTAGCATAAGGAAAAAATCCTACTGAATAATTGTTGCGTAATAGGTAAACAAATTCAATCGGAAATAACATAGTGTTATACTAGGCTACCTCTAAACAAAATATATACGTACATGTATATACAGCGTTATTAAAAAGTGTTGTATCTCTGCAACGGTTCATTCTTTTTAAATAGAATTGAGTATACCTCTGTAAAAAGATTCAAGGATTCTAAAAATAATATCATATTTGCTGTGTCATTTCCGATTATACCGGAAATAGACATCTAATTTGTTATTTTAAATGTAACAACCTGTATATTTTTACGTTTTTGAATGCCTTGTTAAATTCTGGATACAGCAAACCTTCACATTGCTTTTGAGATCAAGAACATTACTTCCTGGAAATCAGTTTTCATTATTAACATCATAAGCCATGTATGAATTGATAAAATAGATAATTTCCAATAGCGAGTCCTTTAAACTCGGGTGTTTAACAATTTATGTATTTTAACAAAAAAAAAAATAATGATTTTCTGACTAGGTTAAATGTTAAACATTTTCCCCTTCTATTAATTGACACTAACCTAAGCGGTCTTCAAATTCACGCAATGAATTTTGAAAAACATCGTCCGGCAATTGTTGTATTAAGTTTCTTATGCGTTCCTCCAACTCATTTAAATTTGCTGGTCTACTTCTATATGCTTTAATTTGTAAATAACCCTGTAAGAAAAAATCGAAAGGGGACAGATCAGGACTACAAGATGGCCATTTAATCTATACATCGACCAGAAAAAACTTGATGCAAATACTGCCGCACAATTCTATAATAATGCGCAGGCACACCGTCTTGCTGATACCATATGTTCTCAGCAGGAATTAGTTGTTTGGATCAGGACAAAGCAATAGCGGGTAAAATATTATTTCTTAACAAATCCAAATATTGAGGTCCATTAAGAGTACCTTCAATGAAGAAAGGCCCAATAACATTATTGTCTATCATCCCTGCCCACACATTTATTTTCTCCGGATACTAAGTATCTACTTGCCGCATCCAACGGGGATTGTCTGTAGACCACATTCGATAGACATGCCCATTGGCTATACCACTTAAACAAAATGTTGCTTCATCTGAGAACACAATTTTTCTGATAAAGTTTGAACTTGCTATGCATCTGTTCTGCAAATTTTCTCAAATTCTATTTTCCGAACAGGGTCGTCTTCAGTTAAATCGCAACAAAAGTGAAATTTATAGGGCCTCGGCTTTTCTGATTTCAATATACTCATAACGGAACTTTGACATATATCATTATCAAGCGTTAGCTGTGTAGTTGATGTTCGTGGATTCCCCTCAATTACTAATAACACATCCAACTTTACGTTATCATTTGTGGGCGATTTTGGCCTTCCAGACTTAGGTTTATTTTTTACATGATTAGTACCTAGTATATAACGTTTACAGTTTTCACAAACGCTGATTTTGAGATTTGATTACCTGGATCAAGTTCAATAAACATATTCAAAACTTGCATCGCAAAGTAAAAATTTCAATACGTTTTGATTCAGTCAGGAGCACTGTAACAGACGAAGCAATAATAACAAACACCACAGAGAAGTAATGTTAACGTTGGACGATTTTGGAATCAAAAGCTTTTAAAGATTGTACTGTATTAATAGCAGATTGCTAGACAAGTCATTTATTTGACAATTAAAAATGGCTTTGTTTTTTGATAGTTCGTCCATGGCTAACTTAGTACAAAACGTAAAATTATTTATTAGTACATTTAATGTTAAATAAAAGTATGAATGTGACGGGAACATTTTAACTAGTCATGAAATTATTGCTTTTTTTTGTTAAAATAAATAAATTGTTAAAATCCCGAGTTTAAAGAACTTGTTTTTCGAAATTAGCCATTTTACTAATGAAAACTGATTTCTAGGAAGTAATGTAAAAAAAAAATGTAAAAATATACAGGCCGTTCCACATAAAAAAAACGAATTGAGTGTCCTTGAATCCTTGAATCTTTTTACAGAGGTATACCCAATTTTATTTAAAATAAATGAACCGTTGCAGAGATACTTAAGGGCTTCCATACTTTTGACTAACATGGTATACATATATTCAAAAGTTCATAAGTAGAAAGATACCTTATACATTTTGCGGATATTTAATTTTTTATGATAATTAAATACGTTCCTATAACGTCTCAAATAACCACGTTATTGTCGATGCTTTCAAGTCTTTTAAACCTTGAAATCCGATTGAAATTTTAAGAGATAAAGACTAATTCAAACAACTTGAAATATTAATTTCAACCCACTTGAATACTAGATTTGAATAAGACAAATCGCTTAGAATTTGCAAGATAAATGGTTTAACAAAATTAATTACATGTTACTAGCTTCACTAAAGTTAGCGCCAGATTGTTTTATGAATACTAGCAATATGAGTGACGAGCTGATCATTTAAACAATTAACGTCAAAATGTAATGGAAAATTTGCCAACGTATATCCTATAAATATTATGAATATATGTAGTAATAAATCCTAGATTTTTCAATTGCTTTGAAATCAATCTCAGTTCACATTCCTCAAGCTTATAATCTTCATTACGTTTTTTTTAAAATTTAGTATGCTATGTGGTTGTCAAAACTTTCTTAGTTTTCACAGTATATATGCATGAATAGATACGGGAATTGCACCTGCATAATGTTTATGATTAGAGTTGGCCCTGCGAACGTTGGGCCAGTAGCGTGCGCTTCAAATGGTGGAAGAGGTTTAGCATATGTTACAGTCGGTAGACCGTCAGTCAGATGTCATTCTTCGGGTTGGACATATACCTTTTTTTTGTACGATTGCAAATATTTAACTGATCTTATTCACTTTGTGCATCTGCATACTGAAAATGCTGCTTAAATGGGTAAGCGTTTATTTAAATTTGTTACCTGCTAAACCCCTTACATTTTTTCGAAGCGCAGCCTACTGGTCGAACGTTCGCAGCGCCATCTCTACTTCTGATTGTATACAAATATTAACTTACGCATGAGTTTCTATTTATATATTAGATGGTGTTATTATACGGCAAATAGTTTTGTCTATGAAATTTGATGATGATACGATGTTTTGTTTATGTATATACCAAAAAAAACTAGGCAAATACAAGTATATGAAGAATAATGTTAACGTACGCATTATGTTAACATTATTGTTTATATTATATTTTGTTAAAAACTGTTTAGGTTATTTTATGGGAACCATATGAGGAACCATTTACTTCCCATAACTTATTTAAAATTATCATCTATTATCGACACATTTTTCTGTTATTTACGAATAAGTGGCCTTCGTACTATAACGGCAACTTTACATTGGTCGGATGATGTAGTAGTATGACTGCATATGATGCCATGAAATAGTTAAATTTCATGAGAATTGTAGGATTTTACTAAGAGTAATTATCCAATAATTATGTTGATTAATGTGATTGCTTCTTGGTTAATATAACTGTACCCATATGATCAATAGCAGCAATTAGTTCTAGAGAGAATTCAGAAAAGATTCTGTTTGCGAATTGATACCATTTACCAGTCTCGAGTTGACTATAGTTCATTGCTTTTGCGTCATCATTTTCGCGTATTAGCTTCTCGAAGAGATATAACTGGCAGCAAATCCTTAGTCGAACTTGTTAATAATGAAATTGATTTTCCATGGCTGCGTTTCTTTGTCTATATACTACCAACTTATTTTTATTGATTCTGCCCGAACCAAAACCACCACTTACTCACATGGCAAGAAACAAGAACAAAATAAATATTAATTTATTTAATTACTGATGATTTGTATATACTAGCGTATTTCTGTTTAGATTTCTAAATTTAATTCCCTTTGTGTTACATTATGGTGCATGGATGTATATAGTATTGTTTTTTTAATTCTTATGATGTATGTGCTTATTTATTTATATGCCCCTACTAGTAGTGGCTCTACCTACACAACTCCCCATGAAAACAAAATTTAAAAACCACCTCGTACTAAACTCTACCCCTGATCAGACCCAAAGCAAGAAGTCGAAGAAAAGCTAACGGATAAGAAAATCAATTTAGCGTGAAAAACTAAAGATAATAAATATAAAGGCTAGATGTAAGCGAAGCCGATATTGGAAATAATTATGATGCTACTTGTCAATTTTGCCAAAAATAGTCATGCTCTTTGTGCAGGTATTGATATATGAAAACCACCATGACATGACGACAACATTCACATTAAAAAAATTAAATATCTAGAGGAAGGAAGATTTTACATTAGTTTCTAAAGTAATACTAAATTATTATTATTTAAGAAGTTGAGGTTTAATGTTATGAGAACCACCTCCTCTACATGAACATCCAAAAATCAAGTGTAAAGACTTATTTCTTAATAATATAACAGTTTGAAAAACAAAGAATTTAGATTTACAGCATAGATTATATAATTAATATTTGATTACATTCTGGAATTAATAATTTTAGTCATGTAGATATTGGAAATAACGTAGATAATAATTATAAGAAGAATTTATTATCCCACACAAAAAAAAATCACTTATAGGATAAGTAAAACGATCGATAATGTGCAGTAATATTTGGCAAATAAAAATTTAAAAAATAAATTCGTTAAGATATTCAAAAAGAAAACTGAATTCAGTCTACAAATTAAAGAAAGAAGGCTAGTAAGTTAGCAGAATACATTTGCATATTCTTCATTAGAATTTTCCATTATGTGCACCATAATAAGATGGTTGGTTTAAAAATAAGGAAATGAGAAAAAGTACGCGAACCTTAGAGAAAACTGCAGAGCATTACATAATAATCAATTTATCAAGCAACAAAGGAATACTTAACATCTGATTTTAGTAGAGACCGGGCGCATCAGGCCGAAATTAGAATGGACCATATAAATATATAACATCGCTAAGTACAACATGCAGTTAGGGAATAGCGCTATTCATTCGGTTAACGGCATATCTATTTTTTGTCGTTGAATTGATTACTTCAATATTACAATTCCTTTCTTCATGGGCGTAGATACAAGCGTGAGGAGTTTTTGTAATTTATTTCATTTATTAGTTTATATTTCGTAAGATAAATGAAGAACGGTGGGTGATTTTTTTTTATTGTTTTAACTGTGTCCAGTGAATTTCGTTAAGTTTCAATAACTTACACATACATTTTTAATTTTCATTTATTTAGATCTAGAACATTGTTTAAATTACTTTTTCAGATATGATATGGTAAAACGTCGAGAATGGCATCGTGAAACAATGGCGAGTTGGATTAAGAGTCAAACTGATTGTATGTCCATTGCCAGTGATTCCGAAATTTATTGCAAAGTCTGTAAAATATCGTTAAAAAATTCCAAGAAATTGCACGTAACAGATCACTTAGCATCGCAGACACATACACAGAAATTAGAACGAAGAGCTGTTTAAAACTTTAATGATGGCAAATAACCCAACGCATTAGAAGTAATGTTTCAAATAAGTACGTATGGATAAGTACCGACGAAACGGTCGATATATTAAGACGCTGTGTGGTAAATGTTGTTTGTAGCTGGTGTACTACATCCAACTATTCCATATAACTCATATGTATTAGCAACAAAAGTTATATATCATACAGGATGCGGAAACAGTAGTTAAAACCACTTACGAGAATATGCACCAAATGCTTCATTCGGATGACAGGTACAAAGAAAAAATACTTTTATTTGTCAGTGACAGTGCTGCATATATGTTAAAAACAGGGAGACTATTAAAAGAAACATATTCTAATGTGCTGCATATTACTTGTGTAGACATGCTCTTTACAGAAGCTATTAATATACCAGAGACACCTTTCTGGAAGTTAATAGACTATTATCCGCGTTTAAAAAAGTTTTCAGAAAAGCACCATTGAGAGTAGCCGTTTACAGGGAAAAACTTCAATCTTTGTCACCGCCTCCCTCTCCAGTAATAACTAAATGGGGAACATGGTTGGAAGCTACTACTTTTTATGCAGAGAATTTCGATAGTTTACAAAATTTCCTTACATGTCTAAAAAAACTAATCACTTATTTTGGAAATCAATATCTCAAATTAAATAATGGATTAACGACATTAGATGTTACTATTAATAATTTTAAAATATGCCAAGTGACTTCGGATGTGGCCTTCGGCAAGAGTTAGAAGCAGTTTTTTAATAGAAATCCAGATTTAATAACATTGCGTCTATTGTGTATGGGGACAATGCCTCAAAATCTAACTGCTAAATATGCTGAAATAAAAAATATGTCTAGTATGCACCTATAACGAGTTGCGATGTAGAAAGAACGTTTTCTATCTACGAGGATGTATTTCATTCAAAGAGAATAAATTTTACAGAAGAAAACCTTGAGATTGTATTGCTAGTTAATATTAATACTCCTTTATTCAATTTGAACTACAAAATGAACAAATAAAAATGTATTTCGTATTTTGTAGATCACCACCCGTTTGTTTTCCAACTATATAGATAAAATTAAAAACCCTTTAAAAATACAAATTTTCAAGAGTACGCCCGTGAACGGTGAGTCATCGGCCTCTAGTGTCCGGCCCCTAATAATAAATAAGAATATCTATTAGTATTAGCGTCATTGGTAAGTTGAATAGCTACTCCTCAATAAAAATGATATATTATTAAAATGTAATTTATTCTCAGATAATCGACATTAATTTCTTCCAAATAGAAACATAAATACAGAACATTTTAACTACTTAAGAGAAATTTACAATAGTTTAGATCACAGTCAGCATTGTTTTGGAAAAATCTATAGATTTGTCGAAATTTTTCGGTTTAGTGATTATAAAACTTCTTTACATAGATTATAGCGTAACAGAATATATGCTAATGCCTTATAATAATTTAATATCTATGACATGGATCGAAACGGATAATATCATTATTGTTCATTTTCAATCTTTATGTATCTCGGTGTTGGTATTCCTCAAGGTTCAATCTTGGGACCAATATAATTTTTATTGCACTTCAATGATATGTTTTAGAATATTATAGAAGTACAACAAGTAGCACGCTATATGCTAATTATATGAATATTATACTGAATCCAACAAGTGTAAATTACTACTTCTACTATTATCCAATCAGTTGGTTATGAATAAGATAAATGAATTTTTGTATTTTTGCAATATAGTAAAACTTGTCGCTAATATGTGTACTAATAACAAACATTATCTCTTAGTTCCTTCAACAAAAATTGTAAAAGTAAATATCGATGATAAGTGGTTCCTATATATTTATAATTTTTGTAAGTTTTAACTAAAGCATGTTATCATCTTAACCTGCTCAAACTTGCGGTGTAAATAGAGCTATCGGGGAATGTCATCCGATGCTAATATAAAATTTCTTATGGGGAAACGAACATTGTTCGGCTTTAATCGCATAGATACATATATTTACGTCGGAACATATTTAAAATGAAACTGTTAGTAACATTCTACGATTTATATTTTCCAAATATTATATTTTGTATGAAAGTATAAAATACTATTTTCTGTATAATCTCCGATAGTATATAATAGATGGTAATAGATGGTATGATAGATGGTATCATTGGCTTATCTAATGTTCCCTGCTTTGGTGTGGCACTGTACATTCTTCGTAATATGTTTTTTTTTTTTTTTTTTTCTTTTTGTTCTATTTTGTTTTGTGACCTTTTTTGCATTATTGATCGACAATTTTTACATTATGTTCCCTGACGTGTATATATATATATATATATATATATATATATATATATATATATATATATATATACTGTTCTGTGGGGGCATATGTTTTGTTTTTGTTTAGTTTTATCAGTGTTGCATTGACCATTATATACTGTATATACTGCATGTATATGCTGCAATGTCATGTATTTTCTGGTATGTATATTATGTCTTGTATCTTGTATCAATTATTGCTTACGTCTCATGAAGATATATTTAACTTATACTAAGTATTTATCTAATTATAATATATATTTGTTCTGTTATTGAAATATGTAATTCTGTTCGACAATGAATAAATAAAATACCCAAAAGAATTGTTTGGTCTAAATTTAAAAATCGCTTAAACGACATTTATTAGAAATTAGCTCATGAAACAATCATTTTCAATGTAATTGGCCTTAAGTATTTTTTTCATTTAGTTTTTGTTTATTTCTTGCAAAGAAGACCTTATATGCAAGAAATGTTATGTGTATATTCCATTAAAAATACAGACAATATTATATATACATATATACAAGATAAAAGGTAAGTGTTTCTTAGAGAGCAGCGCCCAGGTAAGTAAAATAAGTAAACAAAATTGGCTAAACTAAATTACGGTTAAAAAAATAAAAACTTCATCAATCGGAAGGAATAATAACAAGCAAAAACCTTAAAAAACTTCATGAATGTGTAGTCCACACTAGGATATGTCAAGACCTATTTTGTTATGCTGAAAAACGTTTTGAGAAGACGAAAATACCCTCTATAAATAAAAATAGATAAAATACTCGTATTAGTGTATCTTTATATAATTAAACAAATTATGTATATATTTCATCTGGAAAATGAACATCCCAGTTTTTCGCAAATTTGTTTTCTGAAGTATTTTTATCAAATACAAGGGAGCACAGTTCTTTTCTGCTAGAGATTCATGAAGCATTGTTCTGCTACTTTAAAGTAAAATGTTCCGGCTAATAAATATAAAAGATATTCAAATATTAGGAATTACCAAAAACCCAAAACTCATGTTTTAACCTACGGATGTTTACGATTTTCGAGTTTTGAAAGGATTCGTAAAAGCATTTTCTGATCAAGTGGTACATGCAAATCACGATGCAGATTTGCGTCCACGAAACAACGTATAATAAAATTACAGTCACTTTTCATAGCCAACTTTCGGCGCCACAATATACCAATTAATTTGCATATATCTAGTTGATATTAAAATGGACACGTTGATGAGTATGTAAACTAGTTTGGATATCAAGTAGATAAATTTTGCATTTACAAATCTAGACAGTATTATTCAATGTTTTTGGAGCCTCAATTTTTTCTGTTGTCAACATTTTTATTAAGAATTTCACAACCTATATTATTAGAATTTTAGTATGCGCACATGTATACCTATTATATAAATAAACATTTGTTTTGTTTTATATAAAATGAGGATATATTTGCCGAAAACCTAGTTTTTCTAACGCTAACCGTGTTCTCATCCCCTTAAAATGTTCATCGGTACAAAGAAAGTAGTTCTTAGCCTATCCTGGGCTAAATTGCTCACCTACAAATATTTCTTGTTTGAACTCTTAGGATTGGAACTTTCTTTTGTAAGTAAATAATTTTAATTTTTTAGAAGATATATGTACAGTTTCACAGAATACAGGTAAGTTCTTCTAAATATCAAATCGAAATATTATGATTTAACATTACTTTACATATGTTACTCCGTTTATTCAAAATGTTTACATATAATCATGTTTTGGTACTATGTTTTCTAAGAAATAATAATGGAAGGTAGTGTTTTTATTCGTTTAATTTAATAAACACATTTTAAGCAGAATATAAATATTATTTACCCAAAATGAAATGTAACAGTAGATATACAAATATTTTTCAGTCTGTATAGGCTTTGTTTTTTTTTTTTGGATAATGGGAAATTTCGAAGCATTCATCAATAAATAGTATGTATCAAAATTGACCTAGGTTTAAATTTTCTTCAGATAAAATGACATCGACAAAAATAATTTAACAAGTAAACCGCAGTTTTCAGTTACATTACCTTTCGATTCGAATATTGGAATATTTCAACTAAATGTCGACTGCAAAGGCCCAGAAACAATTACATAAATTGAAGCCTAGCACTTATTTAATCCATTTTAATATTTTTGTGTTAACCTTGAAGCATTTTCTTTGAAAACCGCAACTGCCTAAATTGCTTTCTGCTTTACCTAAGAATTTCATGCCAATACTTCAAAATCGGTCAAATATTAAAAATGAATTTAGAAAGAAATTTTTTGCATCAAATTTAGGGGAAAGTTTTACAAAAATGCTTGTTAGATGAACACAAGGAAACTGAAAATTACCCGCCTAATAATTACAATATACAACCACAGAAAACTAGATTAATTTTTATATTAATTTTTTGTGCTTTATTTGATCAAAAGATCTTTGATCGACTTCTTTCAAAACTTGGTGTAGTTTAGTGCAATTGGAATAGGTATTCGACAGGTGCCATTTATATAGTAAACAAATACTCTTTGCCACAGTTCTTGTTTGTATCTATCATTTTTTATGTTTTTATTTATTAGGAATTTATTGTGATCAATATTCGTAGATTCTTCAAGTTTTCGCAGAAGTGCTACTTGCAATTACAACATAAATAATCTAACCTTTGCCTGCGTGTGATTCACTTCCACTATCTTCGGAAGGAGGTCCGGGTGGTGCTCGCAATGCAGTCCCCAAACCGGGGGGATAACGAGGCCTACCCAAAGGAGCGAACGCACCTGGCATTCCTAGCAAACTCGCGGCCCCAGGGAATTGCAAAAGCGGAGCCCATGGTGGCCGCGGTGCCAGATGAGCGGCGGCCGCCGCATATAATTGCAAGGGGGGCGGCAATACCCCCGATTCTAGAACCATTTTATTCGCAGTCACTTTGAACACAAGTTCACATCCACTCAAATATCACAATTTTTTAAATTTTTGCATTGAATGCTTAGACTTCAACTGCGACCATAAGAGTTACTTTAACATTTTCCGCGCTCGAAAAAATGTTAAAATTATTTAATGAGAAGGGCCAAATATATTTTGTCCCGCTATTTTACAAAATTTTTCCGGCCACTAATCTGAATGCAATTACCCCCCCAATTAGCGGATAACTTCTCCGGAACAGATATAAATAGTTGTTATTTTTTTGACAGGGAACTTTACAATTACGTCCGATTGTAGTGTCCATGTGCACCAAAAAATTTCACTAGCACTAACCTCACAAAATGTGTGTTATCCATTCAAATGTTGCTGTTTCACTAAACTCACGATCGGTAAGCTAAGCGACGAGGGCGTTGCACAAGACGCCCGGCTTTTTCGCTCCACGCAATTGGCTATTTTAGATCCACCCATTTCGGAACTCCGCCCGGAAACACTCAAATCTAATTATCGGCCCAAGTTGGCGAACCAGCATCGTTCCAATATGTTTTTGTTATTTATTATTTTCCCTCGTGGGGTGGGGGTGGGTAGGGCGCGCACACGGTCCTGATGTGTTTTCCCTGTAGTTGAATTTTGTTTTATTATTTTCTGATGGATTGATTGCGGCCGGCTTTTTTGTGATTTATTGTTAATTAGTTTTTCGGCGTGGGTTCGCTAAGGGGCGTAGAGGGGGAGTAAAAAAATTGGAACGTTTGCAAGTTCGGGTGGTGGGATTTTATTATTTTCGCATTTGTTTCTGTCAAGAAAAACGTTGGAGTGAGCCTAGATTTAATAAATTAATTATTTAATGTTATTGATGTAGGTCTTAAAATGAAAGCCTTCGCTGCTAATTCAATATAAAGAACAGTTAAATACTTTTTTCTCATTTTTGTTCAATTCACTTATGTACCTTCTTGTTAAAAAAATTAGTGGATCAGATTTGGTGTTTCATATGGTTTACGATCTAAAGCCAAATATAAAACTTTGAAATCAAACTTTAGGGAAGAAAATAATATAGAAAAGGGAGAGAATACATTACCTACTTTGGCTTAAATTTATTTTTAACACGTTAGTCGTTAATGAAGCGACATTTGGCTATCAACTGAAAGAACCACCCCAGGCCTTGTGACCCGACGTACTAGTTTACGCTTTACGTTCTGTGAACCATCGTATAGACCACAAATTACATTAAATTACATGCGGAACATTAAAGTATGGGCCTAACTGTCCTAAACAACTTTAACATATTTATTTGTTTTGGATGATAAAGCAAATTGAAAAGATTAATTTAAAAAATAACTTTTTGCTTCTATTAAACACATAGTTACAAGAATTAGCTGACAATAATAGCTTATTTTTGACATTTATGAACATCAAAGCAACATAATAAACTACATATAAAATTTTGTGAATTATAAGCAATAAAACCATGAGTTTGGTGCCTGCAGCTGTGGCCTTTTTCGACATTCAGCATTGCTTGTGTTCTCATAACAAATCACAACATCTATAATACACCTATTTTTGGATGGTATTTTCTTTAAAACGTGTTGCTCATTTTTATTTTTATCTGTTTCTACAGTATTGATATTCAATACACTCTCGATTATTTCTGCTTCTTTGAATGTAATTATGGATATATTATCTTTAAAAAGTTTCTAATAATAACGAACATAAGTTTGCCATGCCATTTTTTAAAAGATCAATAAAATATTTACTGTTTACTGTCATAATCGCAAATCATTGTGGGTTTGTCACTTTATTCACCTCGTCTTTGTACTTTTATTGTAACTGCTGTGTAGCATGTACTAACCCAAATGGGTCTCGTTTGCCTTGCGACATCAGAACAACTACCCCATTATGTTTCCTTACAATTATTTTGCGCTTTTTAAGAAGATTTTGTTTGTTAGTAATCAAGTGTCTTGAGTAGGAGTAACACTTGTGTAAAAATGATCAGAAACATGAATTTTACTTTAATTAAACAGTGGTACCACAAGTTGTAATACAATTCTTGTTAATGCAATAATGTTTGGATCTTTATTATTTTCATAATCAAGTTTTAGATCACAGAGTAACCTACTTTGCAAAAAATTTTGTTCAGTTTTATACCAAATTTGTAGCGCTAATTAATGATGTACTTCCTGAAGAGAAGGCGTCCTCTAAATAAGACCATGTGAACTCTTGGATTCTGGAATATACCGGGTGTCACACAAAAAACGCCCCAAGCTGTAACTCTGTTATTTACATTCCGATTTTGATGAGACAGGTACCAAATGAAATGGTTTGATGAGTGCTATGTTTGAGACTACATTTACCTTTTTTTCCAGCCCCATCTTCAATTTCTAGCGATTTTTTTTCAAACTGCTCGTTATATATTTTTTTGCATGATTGGATATAAATTTTTTCCTGAATCCATTGTTGTGCAATATATCAACTGTAGTGTGCGATGGAAAAATAACGCATTACGCTCATGTAACTACCACCTTTGACGTTTCTTTACTAGGCAAGCATAATTTGCCATTTTTTAAATAAATCATGAACTTAATTCAACTTACTGGCATACTACAAGTTTCTTTGAAATGTAGTAAGAACTCTAATCAGGCGTTGCGACTTTACATTTAACGTTTTCCGGAAAGACAAGTTCCAGAACGTCGTAAGTTTATCTGACTTGAAGAAAATTTAAGAAGATTGGGATGTTTCGAGAAATCGAAATTTTCTGAAAACGTGGAACTGGACATTTTGTTCGCTGTTGAGGAAAATTCCAAAACCCCTGTTCGTGAAGTTGCGAACATAGTTGGCAAGTCCCGAAGTACTGCGTCTGCAGTACTTAAAAAACACAAATTTAAGCCATACATTACCCAAAAAGTACAAGCAATAGATGAAAATTATCCAATTCGAAGAAAACAGTTTTTTAATTTTTACTTAACAACTTTGCAACAAGACCCATTGTTTTATCGCAAAATTATTTGGACAGATGAATATACTTTCACTAATTATGGAATTTTGAATCACAACAAGAAAGAAACCCTAGATATGTCGTCGAAATTAATTTTCAACGTCGTTTTAGCTGTAATATTTGATGTGGTCTACTTGAAGACCGCTTGATTGAGCCATTTTTTTTATCGACGGTTCCTTAAATCAACTAAGATATCACCAACTATTAAGCGAACATGTTGAAAGTTTTTTGGATTAATTACCGCCTACGAAACTGTGTGAGGTATATTTTCAACAAGACGGTGCTGCCCTCCATAATGCACGAATAAATGTTGGTTGGTTGAATAGAAATTTTAATGAACGATGGATTGGCACTTATGGACCTATTCGTTGGCCTGCGCGTTCATCTAATTTTAAGTCTCTAGATTTTTTTTTGGGGGGGATATCTCCAAGATCGAGTTTATTTAACAGTTCCACAGAACGTAAACTATTTACGAAACCGAATAATTGAAATTTATCGTGAAATACCTAATAATTTATAAGAGATGCCAATATTGTATTGAGCAGGACGGTATTCAATTCGAACAATATTTGTAAAATTTTTTTGTTTTGAATTATTTTTTTAGTTTTATTTGTTTTTCTTTGTGAATTAAAATTAGTTATATATGGGCAATGGGATATTTTTTACACTTATTTTTTCGTGGCAAACTACAGTATAACGACTTTAAGAGAATGTTCGGAAAGTGTTTTAATTATTTTTTTTTCCTCTTCTAAATTTACAATTAAAATGGATGTATTGTACATCAATAGATTTAGAAAAAAAATCTCTATCAATGATGCAAAAAAATATATATCGTGCAACTTCAAATAAAAAATCACTAGGAAATGAAAATGGCGCTGGAAAAAGTAAATTTAGCCTCAAACATAGTACTCATCAAACCATTTCATTTGGTACCTGTCTCATGTAAATCGAAATATAAATAACAGAGTTACAGCTTGAGCCGTTTTTTTTTGTGTGACACCCTGTATAGTTATTTTACTTTCTATTCGTCAATAGTCTAAATAAAAGGCCCAATTTTGATAAATGATCATCAGAATTAGCATCTTCATTATTACTGAAATGAAATACTTATTCATATAAGCAATTCAAAAACGAATTTTGGGTATTTTTAGACATTTCCTTTGAATATAAATAACTTTTTCTTCAATAAACTTTTATAGGGAATCTTGGGGTTCGAAACCTAAGCGCCTGTTCTCATTTTGATATTTTTTTACATAGAAGGGATCAAAACAATTTTTGCAACATTGTATGTTAATAAAATATTTTAATATATTTTCATTACTTTTATAGCAGGTACATTTGTATTACATATCTTTTAATATTTTAGATTATTATTTTAAATATTGAGTAAGATAAGTGTTTCTTTGGAGACAGTGGTTAAGTAAAAACTCAAAAAATTATATAACCACTTACCACAATTACTAATCGTATCTTATTATTAAATAAGATATACAAATTCGTTTTATACTTTACAAAGCATTCAATGAATTAAGTTTTTGTATGTAGGTACATTTTTCTTTAATGTAGAGATATGAAATGGAGATGAATGTGTTTTTATACAAAGTAATTATAATTTAGGTATCAATGATCAATGGTTTTGAAGATGTGGATATTTTGGGAAAAACTATAAATAGTAGCGGAGATCTTGAAGGTGCATAACTGAAAGAATAGTGCCGACGGGCAGATTATATAATTAGAGATCGGACACATAGGGTTGAAATGACGTCGTCATTACGACGGACAATATAAATAGTCTACAACATCTGTAAGTACATCACGCAGTTATTAAATGCACTATTGATCTGGCGTTCACATCTGTTTTACATCGACAATTGCGACGGTTTTTCTTCGATATTTACAGTTAAATTTCTGTTTTCATGAGCGTAGATAGAAGCGGGATTTTTATAATTTATTATATTTATTAGATTATATTTCGTAAGATAAATAAAGTGCTGTTAGTTAGTTTCTTGTTTTCATAGTTTTAACTGTTAATTACATCGTAATTTTTGTGATAAATCCTGTTTAATATCGTTTGATTGAATCTACTTTTCAATAACTTACGCATACATTTTTAGTTTTCATTTATTTAGATGTAGAACATTGTTTAAGTTACTTTTTCAGATATGATATGGAAGAACGTCGAGAACGGTATCGTAAAACAATGGCGAGTTGGATTGACGGTCATACTGATTGTATGTCCATTGTCAGTGATTCCGAAATCTATCGTAAAATCTGTAAAATATCATTAAAAAATTCCATGATATCACACGTACAACGTCACTTAGCATCGCAAAACCATGCGCAGAAATTGGAACCGTGGGAATCTGACAATTTTAACGAAGAATTCTGTGAAACTTTTATGGCGGCTAATATTCCATTAAATAAACTTAACAATCCCACTTTAAAAATATTTATCCAAAAATATACTGGTCGAAATGTTCCTGATGAATCCACCTTACGCAAATATGATGTTTCTATGTGCTATACGAAAGCAGTAGAACGCATTAGAAGCTATCTTTCAAATCAGTACCTCGTTGCATGCTTAAATGACGATGCTCGAAGTATTTCTGAGTGCAAGGAACAAATTCCACATTTAAAAAATCAGTTGTACTTTCTTCAGGAACACTCTGGAAATTTGCCAAAACTAATCACTTATTTTGAAAATCGAAATCTCAAATTAAATGATGGATTAACCACATTAGATGTGACTATTTATAATTTGAAAAATATTACAAGTGACTTGGGATGTGGCCTTCGGGAAAAGTTTGACGTAGTTTTTAATAGAAATCCTAGTAAATATTAATACTCCTTTACTCAACTTGAACTACAAAATGAAAAAATAAAAAATGTATTTCGTATTTTGTAGCCGTATATATACCCATTTTATTATTATAAGTATAATTGTAAAAATAAAATTAAAAAACTTTTAAAATACAAATGTTCAATAGTACGCTCGTGGGCGCTGAGTCGTCAACCTCTTGTGTCCGGTCTCTATATATAATACAACTAAACTTTCTCAGCAACTAAGGAATACCACCTTCAGTTGGCAGAGCGAGGAAAAATATTTGTGGAACCATTTTTCACAGACTCCTGTAGAGCTTGCGCATTAACTAACAGGTAGCAACAACAGAAAAATGCTAGGAAGATGAGGAGACTTTTAGGAAAAATACTGAGAAACATCAACAGGGACAGAATCATAAGTTAGACATATTAACTGGAAAAAACATCAACAAAAACAAACATACAACAGACGTAAACTAAGGTGGCTGAGACACATTTTTAGAATGGAAGACTTGTGAGAAAAATATATGAACTACAAAACAGCGAAAAATAAAGAAGAGGTAGGCCGACAAAGAAAAGATTAAAATCCGAAGACATAAAGAAAAATATGGGTGGAAGAAAATGTGCTGAATCCTAAACACCTCCATTGCTACAAAGCGACAGGTAGGCTAGCTCAAGGAATAATATGGAAGTAAGTAAAAATAGATCCTAGTTAATGTTGGAAAATATTGTTTAATAAAGAAAAGACTTTATATTATTTTATTGTTTGGATGTTACATTTAAATTTTGCTAACAAACTAACGAAGAAATAAATTGTACTTTCCAAAGAGAAAGATTAAAAAAAAATTATTATGAAATATATTTTAATGTAGTTTATAGCTTCTTACATTTTTGTAAAAATTATTTATTTTAATATGTTTTGAATGCATTTATTTTCAGGTTTACCTCAATTAAAATATTTAAATTTTAAGAATAATAATTATTATTATTCATACCTCCAATACCTTGATATCAATTACAGATATCGTTGGCAGGCTGTGAGTTATTATTACGTCTACGCCTGTGAAGCAACTTAAGATAATAATAATACGTTTATTATCCAACAGTTACAATAACCGTAAAAATAGCATCGTAAAGTGTAGAAAGAATATTTACAACTACATTACTTCGCGAAAACGCAATTAATTTGAGTTACAATAACCAATTACAGAATAATACCCTATTTATACAAAATAAATTGAAATGAAGTGAGTGTTGCAAAAAGAAACATATATATAATATATATATATATATATATATATATATATATATATATATATATATATATATATAATAAGAAAAATAAGAAATTGGTCCAATAACTATTCCAAAACTACAAACTAAAACAAATTCAGATGCAATCACAGCAATGCGAAGTGGTTGTTAATAATGGTAACAAATTGATTATAACTTAGATTAAAAATATCTATGTCTAGCATTTGATTATATTGTTTATGGTACAAATCATATCAATCACAGGCGAATGCTGGTGATATAAGGAGCGAGACTTGGGGACATGAAAAAGGTTAAAACGCCTTGAGGCAAATTGAGGAACCGAGAGATTTAGTAGAGATAGAAGGTGGGAGTCAGTGATAACACCCTTAATGAGCTTAAACCCAAAAAGCAACTGAGATATTGTGCGTCTGTTCTGCCAGCTTATTACATTGAATTCCTGGAGTAATTCTCGATATAAGTAACCTCTCTCAGGATATACACCATGCTTACGAAAATAAATAATCCTCAGAAACTTCCGCTGAACCCTCACAACATCATCAATAGCCTTCATGTAATATGGTTACCAAATCAAACTCCCATACTCCAGCGTACAGATATTAGCTTGTTGGTATTCACCTTAAACTAAAAGGAAAACCACGAAAATCGACGACGAATTTGAATTCGATCCCTAGATCTCAGGCACTGACATACCACCGTGCTATCACCCGGCCCGTAATATCAGGATTACTTTACCGCTGAAACCCATTAAGAAAGTGAAAAGTAGAGAGAAATGTCATTAACGCTAAAGGTGATTATAACTTTTATACAACTGGTGGTCGTAGAAAAAAATATTTAGAGCTAATATTAAATCCAGACTTGCGGTGATCGACAAAAAATTGAAATCGTTAAACAAAATATTTATCGAATAGGATTCAAAATCTTCAATTAAAGTTATGAAGATGCGGATTTTAATAGGAAATTTGGGCTTAAAAATGTGAATGCAAAATTTGTTCGATATCAATTAACAAATATAAAATTATTGTTCCAAATTCAGCATTGTGAAGGCAACGATGGAATACGATTTTCATTTTTCTTAAAACATCATAATTGACATAGTGTGACGCCTTAAATTCTATTTTTAAGTAAAACGCCAGAGTGTTGAATTGCCTTCAGCGGAAGAAAGAAATGCGACGAAAGTCGTTTATAGAAGTTCGAAGTAAAGATAAAACGAATAATTAATAAAAAAATAATTAGCAATGAAAAATGAAACGTTCGGTAGTAGGTACATAAAACAATATAGTTAGTAACGCGTTTTCAAAAATTTTCCTCATTATAGTAGGCTGTTCTTTAAGTAATTAAGTAAACAAAGATTTGTGCACATGGGAAGCTTTAGAAAATTTCAAATTCTGACAGTTGTTATACATAAATTCAAATTATAAGTGCTTATATTTTTTAAATTATTTTATCATAATGTTAGAATTGAAACATCAAATATTTATTATTCAAAGTTACTATAGAACTGGCCGAAAATAAGAAAATGGAGATTGGGTTTATTCCACTAATCAGTGCTTACAGGATTTCCGGCAACAATATACTAATCTGCCAGTTACTTATGCACAACTGCGAAAATGCACAAAAGCTTGTGTTATTAAATTTTGTGAAACAAGGGCCAATAACTCGTAAAACTGGCGGTGGAGCCCTTAGAAAATGAACAGCAAATTGCATAGAGAATATTCGACGTCGAATGGACAACCCACCCAAAAAAACAATTACAACAAGTTCATTTGTCAGTGGGAACAAGTCATACTATTTTAAATAAGGACATAAAGTCCTATTAAAATTCAAACAATTTCGGAACTCAAACAGGTAGATTTTGTTACGAGGACACAGTGTTGTCTATGGATTTTGAATAACATAAAAAAACAATGATATTCTCGGCCATTGCTTCTTTTCGGATGAGGCTTGGTTCCTCCTTTCAGGATATTTAAACAAGCAAAATCTGAGAATTTGGACCGCAGAAAACCCTTATGAATTTGTGGAAACTACGCTACATCCACAAAAAAATAGACGTCTGGCTAGTGGCTTCAAGAAGATGAATTATTGTGGCCTATATTTTTTAATCAAACCAGAACTGTTGAAAGATGTCGAAATGAATTATTAAAGCTGTTTGTTAATGAACTTCAAAATGATAAACTTACGGAAGGGTATTTCCAGTAAGATAAAGCACCAGCGCACAAATCTCAAGAAACAATAGCTTATTTGCAAGAATTTTTCGATATTAATTTTCCTCCAAGATCTCCAAGATCTCCAAATTTGACAATTTTAGACTATTTTATTTTTCCATATTTAAAGAATACCATTTTCAAGACCTGACACTACACAATCGAAGAGCTTCGTAATGGTATTGTGCTGATTCTTGTGCTGATATAACCAAAGAAATCCTAATAAATGGCTTTGGAAGCATGAAGCGTAGAGTTCAACTTTGTCTTCAAAATAATGGTCAACATTTCCAACATTTTTTTTAGTATTATTTTCTTTTAATTTTGACGATTGTAATAAATATTTTTTTAAAAACTAAATTACTAATTATTGCACACATTTACATGACATACCAAACCATAAAAATTATACGTTTTTAACGGAATATGTGCCTTAAAAAAAAGCATGGCCGTCTCTAATGAGAAAAGTTTTTAAAGACAACTTAGGTGGTAATTTATAAAACCCTCCAGAAATAGTTTTAAAGTTATTTAGAATATTGTTTAGAGTGTTAATTCCATTTTCTACTTTTATAGCTTGCGTTTCAAAATATTCAATTTGTTTAGGTAAGTTGCGCAAATGCTCATGGATAAAATTTAAATTTTTTTTTGGGAAAGAATCCTTTAAAGCAGTTTTAGATTTGATAAGGCTTTCTAAATTGTCCACTCCATTTGCAAAATTTTCCAGATTATGATAGTAAAACGAACATGCTTCTAACCATGTTCCCCACCTAGTCACAACTGGACAAGGAGGAATTGGAAAATACCGATATTTTTGTTTGCACAAGGAAATTCGTGTTGGAGCTTTTAGAAAGACTTTTTTAGTGGTATTAATTAATTCGTTGACATTAGGGAATTTCTCGCTAATAAACTCTGCAATTCTATGCAATACATGTGCGGTAGATGTGTGATGTAAAATATTGGGGAATCTTTCCTTCAATAGTTTACCAGCCTTTATCATATATGCTGCTTCATCACTCACAAACAGCAAGGCTTTTCCGTGATTCGCATCACTATTAAAAATGTTATCAACAGCATTAACAATAATTTCGACTACCTTCTTTGCATCTACGTGCTCGATTACTTTAGTTGCTATTAAATAGGGTTCTGTGGGTATGTCGGGATGTAAAACGACGATAATAATATTAATTATACCTCTACCTAGTAAATATGTAGTTTTATCTGCGCCGATCCAGAAGTAATGGTCTTTTATTTCGTTTTTTATTTTACTAATAACTTCTTTATATATTTTGGAACATATGTTTTTCGAAGACTTGATTCATTAGGAATATGTTTAGATGTATATTTCGCCAAAAACTGTCAAAGGATGGTATTGTCCAGTTTTCTGAAGGTTATATTTGCTGCAACAAAAGCTTTACAGAGGTTTGTATAAAAACTGTCTGTTGATGTACTCGGTTGCTCGCGATGCATTTTCGTATTTAGATGCGCGGTTAGTCTCAACTTTTTTTTAACATTTAAGTGTATTTGAACAAATT
This sequence comes from Melolontha melolontha, assembly GCA_935421215.2. Lineage (NCBI taxonomy): Eukaryota > Metazoa > Arthropoda > Insecta > Coleoptera > Scarabaeidae > Melolontha > Melolontha melolontha. The sequence goes on along the minus strand of OW285242.1, from coordinate 92,111,136 downwards.
TTATAATTAATCTCCGCATCACTAACAATTTCAAAAAAAACAAAATCTTTAATCCAGCTGCCTAACCGTTCTTCATGCGGACGTTTTTGAGGGGCCATAGTATAATACTGTATATATTTATATATATACAAAACGATAATATACAGGCTGATTCATTTTCGGCCCTCACCATGGGGATCTCTCTTATTATTGGAGATAGAGTATAGGTTTAAATTTGGCAAAGTTGTTAAATTTTGTGTTTGTTATAAATCCGTAAAGAAAATAGACCTGTGACAAATGACCTTCGTTATTTAAAAAAAAAACGCGAAAACCCCATTTTCTTCTTTTACCTGTAGCACCGACATTTGGCCTTGTAGAGAAAAAATAAAAACACATTCTTGTGGCCATTTCTAAACCTCTATCCAGTGGTGTACTCTAAATTTTTATACGACGTTTCGTTTCTTTCTGGCCATCATCAACTATCTAATTTCTTATAGGCACCATATTGGATTTAGACATCTTCAGAAAGAGTTTTTTTTTCTGATTTCAACGATGTACCACATGCTGACTAAAGTTTTTGACATTAGGTTTTATTTGAAAGAATAAATTATAAGATTAAATAAGCTGGCCTTTGGAATTTCAATCTGTCAAACATTTCGTTTATTGTTCATTAATAATACAAAAATGTCATACACTAACGAAGAGAAACGAGATATGATAAGTATTGTATATTCTTCGGAACGAAATTCAACAGTAGCGAGTACAAGATAACAAAAACATTAATAAAAATACATAGAAAAGTAAACAATAAACAATTACAGTAAATGTTCAATTATCTGGCCATCTTCGGTAATGCACAATTGGGCACGCCTTCTGGTATTTTGTACTGCCCTTTGTATAGTTCTTCTAGGAACTGCATCGAAGGCATTCTGAAGTCTGTCTCGTAATTCTTCAATGTTTTGTGGCGCATCTACTTTATAAATATTATTTTTAACATATCCCCATAAAAAAAAATTTAGCGGACTTAAATCAGATGATCTCGCAGGCCATTCAACAACTCCCCTATTTCCAATCCAACGGTTTGCAAACTCTTGATTTAAGAAATTTCTAACAACAGCTGCATTGTGTGCTGGTGCGCCATCTTGTTGCCACCATAAATATTGTAATTGGGATTTAATGGGATATTGTCGTCTAGATAGTCAGATACGTATGTACGTAAAATGTTTAAATATCTTTCTCCATTTAAAGCTTCTTCATATATAACTGGTCCTAAGAGACGATTTGCCAAAATACCCACCCAAACGTTTATTCCAAAACGATGTTGTGGTCTTCTAGCCCTGTTCTGTCGCGGATTTTGTACTGCCCAATAGTGCTCCGTATTTCTGTTGAACATTCCAGAATTTGTAAATTTTGTTTCATCCGACCAGATGATTTAGCTTAAAAAATTTTCGTCATTTTCTATCCTTCCCATTAACCAATTACAATATTCTAGCCTTCTCAAATTATCTCCAGGCAGTAAAGACTGACTAACATGGACCCTGTATGGTTTAAACCTACTTTTATGTAAAGTTCTCCAAACTCTGGACTGGCACAAATTTAATTCTGACGCTACTTCGCGTGTAGAAATGGATGGATTATTATTTATCTATAAAAATACAAGATTAACATAAAATTTGAAAACACGCTTTTAATTTACCATTTGTAAAATATCTTGTCGATTTTCATTTAAATTCCTGTTGTCTTGACCATTACGCGGCTTAGTAAACGATCCATTCTCGACCAAATTTCTGTCGAGATCTAGAAAAATGGTACGATGAGGCTGTTGTCGTTCTGGATATAATTGTAAATATCTTGTACTCGCTGCTGTTGAATTTCGGTTCGAAGAATAAAAAATACTTATCATATCTCGTTTCTCTTCGTTAGTGTATGACATTTTTGTATTATTAATGAACAATAAATGAAATGTTTGACAGATTGAAATTCCATGGCTACCTTATTTAATCTTATAATTTATTCTTTCAAATAAGACCTAATGTCAAAAACTTTAGTCAGCATGTGGTACATGGTTGAAATCAGAAAAAACTCTTTCTGAAGATGTCTAAATCCAATATGGCGCCTACAAGAAATTAGATAGTTGATGATGGCCGGAAAGAAACGAAACGCCGTATAAAAATTTAGAGTACACCACTGGATAGAGGTTTAGAAATGGCCATAAGGATGTGTTTTTATATTTTCTCTACAAGACCAAATGTCAGTGCTACAGGTAAAAGAAGAAAATGGGGTTTTCGCGTTTTTTTTTTTAAATAACGAAGGTCATTTGTCACTGGTCTATTTTCTTTACGGATTTATAACAAACACAAAATTTAACAACTTTGCCAAGTTTAAACCTATACTCTATCTCCAATAATAAGCGAGATCCCCATGGTGAGGGCCGAAAATGAATCAGCCTGTATATTAAGAAAATGGAAGAAGCAATGATAAAACTCAACTTAAATTTTTTTCTATAAAAACGTTTTAAAAGAAACCCTAAAAGTAAAATTAATAAAATATGTAAAAGAATTTCTGGTACAACAGAAATGAATAACTAATATAAACAATTGAAAAGAAGTGTTTCTAGATCTATCGAAATAGTCAAGTGTAAGCAACACGCATCTAAATGTGAAAGACGATCGCCTACGTTTACCTTCCGCGTTCGCTAGGGCACTGACTACCAGAAAGTTGAAACCGACTCTATGTCTGAGCCTGCATGACTCATTAGAGGATGTTCCGCAGTCTAATTATTATTGATATTCGCCAAAAAAAAACGTCGCCATATGCGTAGCTGAGTACGTTTTGTTAGAAAACAATAACATTCAGTATCTATGAAAAGGACCTTATTGTTAAAAAAAGTATTGTCCGAAAATTTTATCGATTTTTTGAATAGCTTCGACGCTATTCAGCGGTAACTCTCTCTGTCTCTACCCCTCTCTCTCTCTCCCCTCACTCACTCCCCCCCCCCTCTATATATACAGGGCATTTCTTAATTGAATGTAAATTTTGAAAAACGTGATTCTTAAGATTATTTTAAGAAAAAAAAGTAATATAAATATGAGTCCGGAAATACTCCCTTTCGAGATACAGAGTGTTAAGCTTCTAAGAAAAAAAAACATTATGTTACAATACTGTTTTTTCTTAAAATAAAAATTATTTTAGGAATTCCCGCTTGTTTTGGAACAAATTTGACTCCCTGATTTGTTTTTGTACGGCACAAGGTCTTCGCGTGCGTGGTACGCAAGCAAGTCAAACTGTAAAAAACATTAGAAAAGTAATAACCAATTCTGATCTAATTAATGAACGTTATTAATTGACTGTTTATAAATTAACGACAAAAAAAATTAGATGAATTGTTGAAAATGCCCTCCACCTCCCACAGAATACATGATTCCAGCTTTTCGTGAGCACTCTTTGAAAAATGCCTTCAGTATTCCTTATTACATCACAGGAAGCTCTTATGCGATTCTTCAATTCTTGTACAGTGTTATCTGGATTGCTGTAAACCAGACTTTTATCATGCCCCTATAAGAAAAAATCCAAACTATTTAAATCTGGGGACCTCGGAGGCCATGGTTGTGAACCATCGCGACCCTATCGGATATGAAATATACGATTTAAATATTCTCTTGCTTCTAGACTGAAATAAGCCGGTGCACTGACATGCAAGAGCAACATATTTATTCTAACTAAAATTGGAACTTCTTCAAGAAATATTGGCAAATAATCCTCTAGAAACCGACGATAGTTATGACTATTTAGCCTTTGTGACAGGAAAAACGACCCAATTACGTAATTTTCAGACATATACCGAAAATTGCTTTTGATGGTTAGATTCAACAACTGGATACGTGCTTTCTTCGGTCTAAACATGATTACTGTGGAGCGTTTCTTGAGAAGTTAGCTTCATTTGTGATTCATTATTTTACAGTCAAACATGGATATTCTCCAAAAAACATTAACAGAGTTGATACTAAACGAAAATCTCGGGGAAGTAAGGCTTGGACCCGTTGAATACGATACAGATATTACAGAAGATTGTGAAAAATTCTCCAAACTAGAATGTGCGAAATATTCAAGTTATTTCCAATTTCTCTAGCGCTAAGTTCAGAATTTTTATAATTGAATTTAAAACTGATTCTTCAATTTCTGGAGTTCTTCTAGTACCATGGGCACCTTTTAATTGATCGTTTGGCCTAAAAGTACATGTTTCAGTTAACCTTCTATGTACGTTTGAAAATGATCGTGTATTTGGGCAACTCTACCCGGAAAGCGCTCTTGCTACAATTGTCTAGTCCAGGGGTATTTCACTTAAATTGCGTGTTTAAAACATAATTGTTAGACAAGGATAAAAGATGTCAAGTTTGCGAACTTTTCAATAGGTGGCAGAATGGATACTAAACTTTGAATTACCGGCAATTAGAATATTTGCTTTAACGACAGTCAATAATTTTAACCAATTAGGCCCAACGTTGACATTTTTTGACGCCATTATCTTTTGTTGTGTTTATTAAACCGTTGTTATATATTTTTGTTTTTATTCGCATTTTTATGAACTTTGTTTTTATTTTTGGTGTTGATTAGTTCTAGTGTTTTACTTCTTTTGTAATAGTAAGTTTGCCATAGAAAGAAAACTATAATTAAATTGGTCATTTTATAAAAATATTTTATATTTTTGGAACTTCCTTAAATTCCATATTTTATAGAAAAAATACATAATTGTGATTATAGCTCAAGCAAGACACAAACTTCTAATACTTCAAAAACTAAAAATATGCTTTAAAGGAGCAGTAATCGAGAGCCATTTGAATCTTTATCCGTTGTTTCTTTAAATTTATCATCTATTAGTATATCTAATTATGGAGCTCTTACATCAACTTGTAAGTATAAATGAATGATACAAAGTATATAGAAAATATTAATACATACAAATTTGTAGCAATCATATCCATTCAGGAATCTATGAATAACCCATCTACGAGCAGTAAAAAGCAAACTTCTGGTATGTACAACTTATTCAATTAGATTATTTACAAGACTCAAATTTTTTTCAGGACTTCTTATTGAAAAGTGTGGGAGTGACACCTATTACAGAACTTTGCTCCAAAGCTAATAAATTATACAATTGTGCTTTAAACATGAAATCTGCTGCTGCAGAATTGTTCATTTTATATCATATTACATAATGTATATATGTTAAGATCTTGCATTTCGCTATTGTGTTCTTACTTTAATCAAATCTCCTATGCTTGTGATATGAGTACTGTTTCACAAAGTACCATAATTAATGTTTTAATTTGTATTTTTCTGAAAATACATTTCATTTTTTTTTATTATAGAAAATTCAGTTTACTTGTTTGCACTTATTATTTTTTCTTTATTGTGCTTTACTTGTGTTTTAGTGTGTTGTTAATTTTCTATCATATTACATAATGTATCCAGTGTTAATATTGTTATTATTTTCTTTTGTTTGAATAGTTGTTTACATTCATTTTATATTTCTCATAGTTGAGATTACCAGTAGATTATTATTAAGTACATATTTATTATATTTAAATTTAGATTTTTTTATTAAATGTATATACTACTAATTATGTTTTTTGACTTTTGTTATAACTTTGTAAAAGCACCAATTTTATTATTTGATTTAGTGTATACTAGGCACATTGTAATTGGTAAATGTAATTATCCTTATTTTCAAATTATTGCAGAAAATCATGGAAATGGAATGATGGAAAATGGAAAATGGAAATTATATTTACCAATTTCAATATGGCTAGGATATACTAAATACTAAAAAAGAATATATTCAAGTAAACGATTTAAAATATACGATTTAAAATATCCGCCAATATAGTTTAGTTTACGAACTTTTCGTCAGAGGCGCTAAATCTTGTTTTAGAAGCTTGTTAATAAGATAACCTTCTATTTTATCCCTTTTCTATGGTCTAGTCCCCGGTGCGCTGCCATCAGCTAAACCATACATGTAATGAATGTCAGGCAAGTCGAGATTAGTAAAATTAACCATTTTATTTTCAAAATAACACTCTACAGGTATTTTAGCCAGCAAATTATTTAACTGTTAATATTAATATCAACAACAACAAACATAGACTACTATTAATATTCTGCTTTTCGTATAGGAATGTTCCTAATTTCTTTACTGAAAAGGAGTTCAAGTTACGACCTTTTTTGTTACAATAAGAAGAAGTTTACAGAAGTTTAACACCTTATATCTCGAAAAGAGAGTATTTCCGGTTTCATGTTTATATTAACTTTTTTTCTCAAAATAACTCGAAGAAGCGTCCATTTCAATATTGACATTCTATTATGAAACATGATATATACGAGGGCGCTGTGACGGAAGACTGACTTACTGTTGGCAACACTGTCGCTATGATGAGTATATTCCTATCTTCAGCCGTATTCTAAAATTTTTAATTAACGTCTAAATAATAAAAAGTTAACCACAACATGGGAGCCTCAATTGTTTCGAGCAAGTGCCAACCTGTGTTACAATTTCAAGTGACTGTAGGGTTAAGTTCGAACGAAATCCAAGAAAATTGTTTCGTTGACGTCACTGTTCATGAATTTTGGATACATTGATATACTACACAATTTTTTGACTATTTACAAAGGAGAAGTGCAATAACTGGGCAATATTATGTTGATGTACTGACACGCATTGATGACAAATTGAAGAAAAGACGACCGCATTAGTTTATTCAGAAAAAAAGTTTTATTCCATCAGCCTAACTCACCCTCTCGTTAATTTGCTATCACAACCGCTAAATTTATCAAATTTGGTTACTAATTGCTGCTTTATGCACCATATTCAACAGATATGGTTCCGAGTGATTTTTTATTGTTCGAAAACTTAAATAATTTGTTTTCTCGACAAATGAGGAGGTGATAGCTGCTACGAATGTCTATTTTGACAAGTTGTTTAAATATTATTTTTAGAGGGCTTACAAAAATTGAAAAGTCGCTAGGCTAAGTGCATGGGATTAGATTGGAGGTATATTGAAAAATAAAATATATTTTTTAGCCTAAATATAGTATTTATATGTATATACCGGGTTTTTCTTTCGTCATTACACATATGTATAATGCATTGACTGACTTATTTTCATTTCCAATTACACATAGGCATAAATATATGGTGACCTAGGCTACCAGTTATATACCAAAATCTACATACAAACAATACAATTAATTGTTAAATAGATTGCCATGCAGAGTAAATAAAATTTTTTTAATGTCATTACAAAAATCATAAATTAAATATATTTTATTGAAAAATAGATAATTTATTTATATCATGGATACGTATAGCTAAGACGAAAAAGTTTAAATGGTAATGTGGTATCAGAAGAATAACAGTTTAAGGATTGTCAGAGACATGTTTGCTGTTAATTATACTAGCAGGCCTATACCTTGTGCAAAGACAAATTTAAATATTTATAATAGATTGACAGAAGATGGTTGTTTTCTAAATTCACACACAAAAAAAAAATCAATAACGTGTTACAGAAGACATGAAGCTGAATATCCTCTGTTTTGTAGGGTCGCTTTTAGATGTAGCCAGGCATTTTGGAGTATCTTACAGTTCGGCGTACAGAACCCTGAAAGAATTTAAATATAAGCCATACAAGGTATCAAGTCATCAGGAGTTCGAGGAAGATAAAGTAAAACGAACTGGTTTTTGTGAAAAAATGTTTAATATGTTAAATGACAACGAAGCAATTTTAAATAAAATAATTTTTACTGATGAAGCTACATTTACCATAAGTGGTGAAGTGAACTCTCAGAATTTCCGGTTTGTATCCTACATTTATCCATTGAAAAATACTAAATTTCTTTTCCAATAATCCATTAGGTATTGGTACCGTATAAATCCTAACGCCAAAACCTAACCTGAACACAGTACCCCCAAAAAGTCAATGCCTGGACTGGAATAATAAATGATAGACTTATTGGCCCATTTTTTATTGACGGTAACCTCACTGCAGAAAAATATTTAAATCTCTTACGAAACCACATCTTTCCAACAATTGAGATACTAAATGTTGATAAACGTTGGTTCCAAATGGATGGGGCTCCGGCACATTCTAGTCACGCCGTCAGGAATTTTTTAAGTAACATATTTCAAAGGCGGTGGATTGGTAGGTTTGGTCCCATACCATGGTCCCCAAGATCAGCTGATTTATCCCCAAATGATTTCTTTCTTTGGGGTTACCTAAAAAGCAAAATTTATAATAACTTGCAAATTCATAACTTGGATGAATTGAAAGAACGTATACTTACTGCATGTAACGGAATAAATCCAGAATTTATTCCGAATACCCTGCGTTGCTTTTAAAATCGCCTTGCTTATTGCCTTGAAAGACAAGGAGGACATTTCAAAAATTTGCTATAAACGCTTTTGTTATGTTATTTTGTTTATCTTAATTAATCGTTAGAATAAATTAATTTTTTCATTCAAACTGAGATTTTCTTTCTTTTCTAAAAACATAACCAGATTCTTTGTGGTTTTATTTTCTTTAGTATTACCCACTGTTGCCAGTATAGGTATTATTGCCAAACTAGATTCTAGAATACTTTCGCGATAAATTTTAAGTTTTGAAATAGATTTAAAGAGTTTCATGTACATTCATGTATATGCAATCTAAATAATTTCAATTTGAATGCTTAAACATTCATATCTTTAATAGTTAGAAAGTATAGTAAGATGAAACTCATTGATTTATATCTTTAGCTAATAGGAAAAGGTTGGGTGTAATTTTAATAAAATAAATACTTTGTTTACTTATTAATCATTTTAAAATTTTTATTTATAAACTATATCATATTAACATTTTTCGGTTTTAGTCTTGCACACCTTTGTTCTATTATTAAACGAGCTGTACTATACACTATCACTTTCTGCAAAACTCGCTGGAATACAGAAGTATTTCCTAGCACAATGTTTTAAGGGTTTCAGCTCCATTCCTGTTAACTAAAAGAAAATCCAAATAAAAAATGTATTTACCATTTTTTCTTAAAATTTACCTTCCAAAATAAAAGAGGATCTACATCCTGATTTAAATTTGGCCTTTCGAAGTATTGTCCTATAGTTATTATTACATCGGCTGTAATTTACTTTCTCTTATTCTTTCTTGCAAAAATCCAAATAATGAAAGTGACCATTGATGGGACTAATGTCTGTTTCGATTACCGGCATTTGTTCTTTATTTTCAGGATCTACTTTCTTCATAATATTAAACATTTCTTGATATAGAAAAGAAGTAGCCTCGGTAGCATTTTCAGTACAACAAAAACTTTCTCTTTAAATCGAGGTTCTCAAACAATTGCTACTCTAGTAACTGATCCTCCTTCATATGAAAACAGCCTTGCTTTCCTCCGTCAATCTTTAATTCCAGTAGTGATGCTGTCAAATAATTGCACAGTCCAAATGTTATTGTGATTATTAAAGAAATAGAACATATTTATTACCTACAAGAATTTTTGTTATATTTTCTACCTTTTTTGATACACTAATTTTACTATATTAGATATAGGTATTTCAACCTTAAAGAAATACTATCCATCTTCTTTGAATTTGTTAAAAATATTTAAAATTGTTTTCGTACAAGTTATACGCCTGTTGGGATAATTGAGTGTTTGAAGTTATGTATTTTTTAATAAAATGTATTTAATTTAAGATTTAAGTATGAACGAAAAACAGAAATTTTTGTCAGTTTGAAAATGCGACTGGTGTATAACTGGTTGTTTACGCCTCCATATATTTATTCCTTGGTGTAATTGGAAATGAAAATAAGTCAGTCAATGCATTATACCTATGTGTAATGAATGACAAAAGAAAAACCCGGTATAAGTGTTTCTGTGAAAAGTCATTTTCTCGTCAAATCACACTCGCATATATGGTTCACATTATAATTTTCAGAATACTAGGTAATGAGATACCTAACTGTTCGTAAATTAAATGAGTAAGATCTTTTAATTCTACTAGAAATCCAGATAATGTTTGCTGCGACTTTGTTTTTATGATTTCGGACGCTTTTTGTATGTAGTACTAAAATCATCGAAGTTCTTATTAGAATTTAATAGTAGGAATTTTAATGAAGTAGGTAGCACTCACGTAAGCACGGCACGGCAACACGGCACATTTCATTATTAATCTCTTAATATTTTATTTTTACTTCAATACATAATTATAGTAAATACAAACCAAATATTCATTGAAGACAGCATAAATTAAGAGGTAATTGTAATTAATGTATCTCTAAATACTTACTTCTATGCATAGATTATATTTTCCACTTCTTAATTAGCAGTTGGTATTTAATTAAAAAAGTCCGAGTAATAGTGCAGGTGTGTCTGAAGATGTTCATATTTGTTTAACTGTAAGCTTTAAATATTTATTATTTTCTATCAGAGTTGGTTATAGAATCGACAACTGTAATTAATATGTATAATCAGTAGGTGTTGATGCGCGCTGTTATTAATTACATGTTAAAACTTACGAGGTTTGTATATAAAATTCGGTAAACAGTAACATGAAAACACAAAAAAAAAATGCGCATTGGAGATGCCTTTATTGGCCTTTGAAGTAGTCGCCACCAGACACAACACACTTTTGACAACGTTCGTATGGCTTCTGGAAACTATCAGAAAAGCCTTTTCCTGGAATCGCTTTTAGAATAGCTTTTACACGGTTCTGAATTTTTTTGACGCCCGCAAACCGTGATCCCTTCATGATCCTCTTAATAATTATAATTTTTACAGACACGACCTCTAGAATCGCATTGGCGGCGTGGTGGGTATTTGCGTTAAGAGAAAATATTCTCTGTAATATTATCAATTCTAACGACTCACACATTGAACAAATATGGTTATCTTGCTGCATCTATAATGTACACTCGATGATTGGGTGTGTTTATCGACTACCGAGTTTCTGTTCATCAATTTTCTTTGACGAATTGGAAGATTAGTTGCTTACAAGCAGGCTCAATGCTGAGTCAGTTTATTGCTTGGGTGACTAATGTCGATTTTTTAAATGAAAATTCACCTTTGAGGCAGCGGATTTCACATATGTTTGATACCTTAGACATGAAACAAATAATAATGGCACCTACTCGAGTAACTCTCCCACTGCCACCTTGCTTGATTTAATTATTATTTTCGATGAGTCGGACATGGTCGAAAGTGGTATAATTTCACGTGACTTACCAGACCACGATATCCCCTAATGTAGGTTTTCTAAACCTGAGATTGTTAACACACCGAAATGTTAAACTTCCAGAGATTACTCGAGCTTTAATTACGATCCCTTCATGAAAGATTTAACCATTATTCCCTTCAATCACATGTTTTTTATGACTCTAAATGACAAACTGGATTTCTTTAATTATGTAATTCATAATCTATTCAACGCTCATGCTCCCCTTAAAACGGCAAAAATTACGAAACCTCATAAACCTTGGATAACTGAAATTATTAAGCTTCTGCAGAAGTTACGCAACGATGCTGAGAGTAAATTTAAGATAACCAAACTGGAGTCTCACTGGATTTATTACAAACAACTCCGATATTATACTATTTTGGCAATTAGAAATGAAAAGACAGCTTATTTTCAACGTTTGTCTTATAATAGGAACAGTAAATCTATTTGGCGCGAACTTAGTCATTTATATATTGGAAAAAAAGGAGAAATGAGATTTAGTGTGAATTCTCAAATCCGCACTTGACCAACGCTGGGTTTATTAACAACAAACCTCTCATTTCTGGAAATTTTCTGGAATGTATTAATAATTACATTCGTAATACTCCTCCTGACCTAAAAATACTTTCGTATTTCATATATTTTTGTCGGTAGTGCTTGCATTGGCATTCACAAGCTGATTGCTCATACCGTATGCGCTTCCATACATAACTCATTTAATAAATTATTGCATAACAGAAAGCATTTTTCCGGTAACGTGGAAAAAATCACTTGTAATCCCTAAAAATGTGAACGCTGCTAACATCGGTGACCTTCGACCTATTAGTTTATTGCTTGTTCTAAGCAAAGTTTTGGTAAATATACTAAATACTCCAATTACTGAACATTTGCAAGCTTTTGATTTGCTCCCTCACTGACAAACCGGTTTCCGAAGTAACCATAGTTGTACTACTGCACTTTTGAAGGTCACAGATGACATTCTCAGATCTAGAGATGATAACTCTATGTCTATATTGGTTATGCTAGATTACAGTAAGGCGTTCGATACTGTTAACCATGACATTTTATTGGCTATTCTATATCATCTCGGGTTCGGCAGTGATGCTTTAAAGTCTGGTACTTTCGTACCCTTCCGAAAGAAATCAGTGCGTAACGTTGCGTGGCGACGTATCATCACCATTGCCTGTGACGAGTGGTGTTCCACAGGGATCAGTCCCTGGCCCTTTATTTTTCTCCATTTATACCAGTCACTTAAACAAATGTGTCAAACACTGCCAGGTGCAAATGTATGCTGATGATACGCAGCTCTACGTTGGTTTCTCAAAAAACGATGTTCAAGTTGCTATTAATAAGATTAATCAGGACTTCGCAAAATCATGTACTAAAGATGAACCCGGAAAAGACCACTGCCGTCTTGATTGGTAACCCTGCATTAATTCAGAACATCAAAGAACAAATCATGATCAAAATTAATAATGCAGATGTGTCGTTGGTTGATTCGGCAAAAAATCTGGGTTTAATCATTGATAACACCTTCAGATACAAGAAACATCTTTCAATAATTATTAAGTCAGCCTCAAAACATTGTATCATGATGATCAACTTTTGACATCCGAACTAAAACCATGTTATGCGAGAGTCTTGTCTTGCTGCAATTTAATTTTTCGTCCACAATCTACGGCCCTTGCTTTTATAGTGCTGATCCAGTTCGCGTACAGAAGGTTCAGAATGCCTGTATGCGTTATATTTTTGGTATACGTAAGTTTGAACATATTTCGCATAAACTTCTTAAGTTGCAGTGGTTAAATATGGCCAACAGGGGAAAGCTTCAAGCCTTATGCCTATACCATAAAATTAGACCTTTGAAAACTCCATCGTACTTAACTGAAAAGATTCGTTTCCGGTCTGATGTACATAATATAAATCTTCGTAACACCAACTTGATTAGACCCCCCAAACACAGATTGGCGCTTTTTTAAAGATCCCTCGCGCATAATATTTATCAGCTGTACAATTCCATTCCGGCTTGATACAAATCCTTGGAGATAAAAGTATTCAGGAAACAAACTATATACTTTCTTTTTAAGCGTCAATAATGGTTTTCGGCTAGCATATACATATATATATATATATATATATATATACATATATATATGAAAAATTTTGTGAAAAACTTATCTGCGCGGAATGTGCATATATCGATATTTCACTGTTTTTTACAGATCATCAGTGCACCTTACCGAAGACAGACATGATATTCACTTCTATACTACGTGTATATATACGAACTGTAATGAACTTCATGTGTATGAGAATCAATAATTATTAAATCTCATTTTACATGCGATTGTCGCTATAATTTGTTGCATTTAATTCTACAATTCGGCAAATCACTTTTGCCCTAGATTGTAGACGCAACAAGCCGCGACATCAACTGTACAAGTTGTCAGTACAAATGAAAAATTTTTTTGTGAAAAACTTATCTGCGCGGAATGTGCATATATCGATATTTCACTGTTTTTTTACAGATCATCAGTGCACCTTACCGAAGACAGACATGATATTCACTTCTATACTACGTGTATATATACGAACTGTAATGAACTTCATGTGTATGAGAATCAATAATTATTAAATCTCATTTTACATGCGATTGTCGCTATAATTTGTTGCATTTAATTCTACAATTCGGCAAATCACTTTTGCCCTAGATTGTAGACGCAACAAGCCGCGACATCAACTGTACAAGTTGTCAGTACAAATGAAAAATTTTGTGAAAAACTTATCTGCGCGGAATGTGCATATATCGATATTTCACTGTTTTTTACAGATCATCAGTGCACCTTACCGAAGACAGACATGATATTCACTTCTATACTACGTGTATATATACGAACTGTAATGAACTTCATGTGTATGAGAATCAATAATTATTAAATCTCATTTTACATGCGATTGTCGCTATAATTTGTTGCATTTAATTCTACAATTCGGCAAATCACTTTTGCCCTAGATTGTAGACGCAACAAGCCGCGACATCAACTGTACAAGTTGTCAGTACAAATGAAAAATTTTGTGAAAAACTTATCTGCGCGGAATGTGCATATATCGATATTTCACTGTTTTTTACAGATCATCAGTGCACCTTACCGAAGACAGACATGATATTCACTTCTATACTACGTGTATATATACGAACTGTAATGAACTTCATGTGTATGAGAATCAATAATTATTAAATCTCATTTTACATGCGATTGTCGCTATAATTTGTTGCATTTAATTCTACAATTCGGCAAATCACTTTTGCCCTAGATTGTAGACGCAACAAGCCGCGACATCAACTGTACAAGTTGTCAGTACAAATGAAAAATTTTGTGAAAAACTTATCTGCGCGGAATGTGCATATATCGATATTTCACTGTTTTTTACAGATCATCAGTTCACCTTACCGAAGATAGACATGATATTCACTTCTATACTACATGTATATATACGAACTGTAATGAACTTCATGTGTATGAGAATCAATAATTATTAAATCTCATTTTACATGCGATTGTCGCTATAATTTGTTGCATTTAATTCTACAATTCGGCAAATCACTTTTGCCCTAGATTGTAGACGCAACAAGCCGCGACATCAACTGTACAAGTTGTCAGTACAAATGAAAAATTTTGTGAAAAACTTATCTGCGCGGAATGTGCATATATCGATATTTCACTGTTTTTTACAGATCATCAGTGCACCTTACCGAAGACAGACATGATATTCACTTCTATACTACGTGTATATATACGAACTGTAATGAACTTCATGTGTATGAGAATCAATAATTATTAAATCTCATTTTACATGCGATTGTCGCTATAATTTGTTGCATTTAATTCTACAATTCGGCAAATCACTTTTGCCCTAGATTGTAGACGCAACAAGCCGCGACATCAACTGTACAAGTTGTCAGTACAAATGAAAAATTTTGTGAAAAACTTATCTGCGCGGAATGTGCATATATCGATATTTCACTGTTTTTTACAGATCATCAGTGCACCTTACCGAAGACAGACATGATATTCACTTCTATACTACGTGTATATATACGAACTGTAATGAACTTCATGTGTATGAGAATCAATAATTATTAAATCTCATTTTACATGCGATTGTCGCTATAATTTGTTGCATTTAATTCTACAATTCGGCAAATCACTTTTGCCCTAGATTGTAGACGCAACAAGCCGCGACATCAACTGTACAAGTTGTCAGTACAAATGAAAAATTTTGTGAAAAACTTATCTGCGCGGAATGTGCATATATCGATATTTCACTGTTTTTTACAGATCATCAGTGCACCTTACCGAAGACAGACATGATATTCACTTCTATACTACGTGTATATATACGAACTGTAATGAACTTCATGTGTATGAGAATCAATAATTATTAAATCTCATTTTACATGCGATTGTCGCTATAATTTGTTGCATTTAATTCTAAAATTCGGCAAATCACTTTTGCCCTAGATTGTAGACGCAACAAGCCGCGACATCAACTGTACAAGTTGTCAGTACAAATGAAAAATTTTGTGAAAAACTTATCTGCGCGGAATGTGCATATATCGATATTTCACTGTTTATTACAGATCATCAGTGCACCTTACCGAAGACAGACATGATATTCACTTCTATACTACGTGTATATATACGAACTGTAATGAACTTCATGTGTATGAGAATCAATAATTATTAAATCTCATTTTACATGCGATTGTCGCTATAATTTGTTGCATTTAATTCTACAGTTCGGCAAATCACTTTTGCCCTAGATTGTAGACGCAACAAGCCGCGACATCAACTGTACAAGTTGTCAGTACAAATGAAAAATTTTGTGAAAAACTTATCTGCGCGGAATGTGCATATATCGATATTTCACTGTTTTTTACAGATCATCAGTGCACCTTACCGAAGACAGACATGATATTCACTTCTATACTACGTGTATATATACGAACTGTAATGAACTTCATGTGTATGAGAATCAATAATTATTAAATCTCATTTTACATGCGATTGTCGCACATTCCGCGCAGATAAGTTTTTCACAAAATTTTTCATTTGTACTGACAACTTGTACAGTTGATGTCGCGGCTTGTTGCGTCTACAATCTAGGGCAAAAGTGATTTGCCGAATTGTAGAATTAAATGCAACAAATTATAGCGACAATCGCATGTAAAATGAGATTTAATAATTATTGATTCTCATACACATGAAGTTCATTACAGTTCGTATATATACACGTAGTATAGAAGTGAATATCATGTCTGTCTTCGGTAAGGTGCACTGATGATCTGTAAAAAACAGTGAAATATCGATATATGCACATTCCGCGCAGATAAGTTTTTCACAAAAAAATTTTTCATTTGTACTGACAACTTGTACAGTTGATGTCGCGGCTTGTTGCGTCTACAATCTAGGGCAAAAGTGATTTGCCGAATTGTAGAATTAAATGCAACAAATTATAGCGACAATCGCATGTAAAATGAGATTTAATAATTATTGATTCTCATACACATGAAGTTCATTACAGTTCGTATATATACACGTAGTATAGAAGTGAATATCATGTCTGTCTTCGGTAAGGTGCACTGATGATCTGTAAAAAACAGTGAAATATCGATATATGCACATTCCGCGCAGATAAGTTTTTCACAAAATTTTTCATTTGTACTGACAACTTGTACAGTTGATGTCGCGGCTTGTTGCGTCTACAATCTAGGGCAAAAGTGATTTGCCGAATTGTAGAATTAAATGCAACAAATTATAGCGACAATCGCATGTAAAATGAGATTTAATAATTATTGATTCTCATACACATGAAGTTCATTACAGTTCGTATATATACACGTAGTATAGAAGTGAATATCATGTCTGTCTTCGGTAAGGTGCACTGATGATCTGTAAAAAACAGTGAAATATCGATATATGCACATTCCGCGCAGATAAGTTTTTCACAAAATTTTTCATTTGTACTGACAACTTGTACAGTTGATGTCGCGGCTTGTTGCGTCTACAATCTAGGGCAAAAGTGATTTGCCGAATTGTAGAATTAAATGCAACAAATTATAGCGACAATCGCATGTAAAATGAGATTTAATAATTATTGATTCTCATACACATGAAGTTCATTATATATATATATATATATATATATATATATATATATATATATATATATATATAGTAAATTGAATTTGTTGGCGATTTAAGGTCTGGTTTTACTTCAAAATGACAGTATATTAATATACTGTCATTTATATTTTACATTCCTTGAAAAAGGCATCATTTGCCGAAACATGTAGGATTGCTTTAAATATATACATTTTGAAGTAAAACCAGACCTTAAATCGCCAACAAATTGAATTTACCATAACATACAAAGGTCACGAAATAATTATCTATCTATATATGTATATATATATATATATATATATATATATATATATATATAGTGTTTAGATAATTTCTTAGCCGTTCATTAAATATTTCAATTGATAAATTCGTGGAGATTTTCGGCTTTTATATAAAATATTTACAAATATTATCAATTAGTATGTAGTTGTCAAGTAAGTTTGAATGTAAACATTGCTGTCTACAAATTACAAAGAAAATCATACGAAATTTTTAATTGAGAAATTTTGTCTAGGTTGGTACTTGAACCCAAGTCTACGGTTTGCCGAAAAACTCCAAGAGAGTGTCTACAGAGTCTACAGAACTACAGAGTGTCTTTGAAATAAAAAGGCAACGTATGAAAAATGGAAATATGTCATTAGAATATGAATCCAAAATATTGTGCGCATTAATTACGACTCGAACCTCAAAATTAAAACCTGCTGAAAATTGTGTGTTCGGCCTACGAATTAAAAATGAATACAAACATACATTACAGCGTGTGCTTACATAGGTGTAATATTTGTTGGTGCTATTAAAACTGTATGCAAAGGTCAATAACCTCGTACAAAATCAAGTTGTGTGTTATAAACCCATCTTAAAAATCATAGTAAAAATAATTTGTGGATTTTTAAAACTGACATCATTTCATGTATATTTTTTTGCTGCGGGAAGTAAGAAATGAATGTATTCAGAATGCCGCTATTGTATTTACACGCTGCAATGTTTATTTTTATACAAACGATAGAAAATAACATTGTGTATGAGTTTTATTATGGTAAGAGTTCGATATCTTAGTACGAAAGTCAACTGTTAAAAATTTGTGTAAATTTTTATAAAGACGATGTATTAAAAGAGCGGGCTCTACGGGCATTTAACGTCCTGTTCGGTGACAGTCTATCGGTAATCGAAAAAGTACGTAACGATCGACAACTAGACGAAACTTAAAGTGAGATAGACAATAACAAAACCATTCTCTTTTAGTTATTGTACGTCAGCTTTAAGATATCGTCTCTGATATACTTGATCGCACAGTGGCGTGACAAAATTTGTTAAAAATACTTTTATCATTTTTTCTCGCTTTTGAGGGAATTTGTGGAAAATATTTTGGATTAATATTCCATATAACTACATCTTTCCATTTTTCATGCGTTGCCTCTTTATTTCAAGGACACCTGGTATAAAAACATTTCAATACTAACAAATTCTTGATCTGCACAGAATCAATAGTAATTTACTTTTTGCATACGCTGTACATAAATTTAAATCAGGTACATATATCCATTTTTAAACAAGAAATTTGCCTCTTAATTTGTACATCATTACTGTCTCATTTAACATTTCAAATTATCAGTGTGCAATTAGTGTTACGAACAGACTTTGGAAATTTGCAGGCCTCTGGGCGAACAACATCAATTACTTTCTTGAAAAATTACCATCTATACACCAATTTAGCCGACAACGGCAAAGGCAAAACCGTAAAGATTAATTATTATTAAAGTTATTCGTTCTGTATGGTGTCGTTAAAATGTAAATGAAAATGAAAAAAGGAATAGCGATAGAGATTAAAATGTTTCACGTCCAATGTAATTGATTTTTCAGGGTTAGAGTAACCTGTGATGTTTAATAGTAGATAGGAAAGTACTAAACGATTAGCTTCACTTCTAATTATAATTTATTTGTAATTGAAGATTTTCTTAAATTGCATTGTTTTCTGTTAACTTAGGAGGGATTCGTTAATTTCTTGAAGAAATAATGGACGTAAATTACATACATATTATCTTAAATTTTTTACTTCATATACGAGGGGTGCGTAAATATTATTATATTAAAAATGAACTACGAATATCATACATTCGAGTAAAATTCATAGAATATAAATTTTTATTTAATCGCACTTTACAACTTATTTTAATTAATTAATTTCACTAGTCACCACAATGTTCAGAACAGAAAGGGAAAGGAAAGTTTTGTGTTAATATTTTTTGAGGGAAATTTTTCAAGAGAAGAGTTAAATATTTGTTAAAATAATAACGCCAAATCCAGACCCTTATCTAAATATTGCAATACCTCAGAGTAGCGTCTTCGGTCCTATAATCCTTTTGTTATTCACAAACGATCTTTTATCGTTGTATGTAAAAATAGTTATTCGTCTATTGAAATCGAAAAGTAATAAATTATTGTTCGAGAGTGGCAGTTCTCTCTCGAGAGCAATAATATTATTTCCTGCTCGTAATACGTCAATTTTTTTTTCTTTGTGTCGCTTTAATTATATTATATCTCATTCACAATTAACTAGTAAAATGGCTGGTGATCGCGGGAAGAAGTATCCTCTATATAAGTAGCAATTTGATGGACTAAGAGTGCTACCTACTAGCGAAGCTGGCGCAGCGAAGGCGTCTGAAGATGGTCGAGATAAAAAAAAAACTGTAGTTGTGTCGCACAAAGTATGAGAGCTTCTATTTATTATATACGCCCTTAGTCAGTGTAGACGGGTGTGAGTGACTAAATAAAAGTTAGAAGGTAGCGCTACTCAGTTTTGCTTACAGAAGCTCAGACTGAAAACGGAGAAAGGAGATTGAGCGGTCTTCGGCGCATGCCCGTATAAACTACTCAAACTCATGCTATATACCTAGACTTACTAAGTACTTACATACTAACTCCAAAATTGCTGCCCAGGATACCTGAAAAGGAAATTGTTACGGAGAGTGCCAAGGAAAAGAAAAAAAACTTATAAACAAATAATTCGTGTATTCACGATCAAAGGAAAATAAATGATTATAATAAAATTAAGTAAATGGATATATTATATAAAATCAAATAAAGAAATATTAATCAATAGAAATCTTCACCGTGTATAATTATACCGACTGTATGTTAAGGTAAAATTTATATATATATATATATATATATATATATATATATATATATATATATAATTGAAACGAAATTATCGACCGTGATATAATATCCAAAATTAATTTAAATTCGGGTAAGCGGTCAATTAAAAAACTCCTTTATTAAATAATATCTAATCATTTTTATATTTTGTACGTCAATTTTATTATTTCTACTCTACATTTTTTACCCCAGAAGAAGCGACAAAGCGAAATATAGGGTGATTTAATAAAGGGGTTTTTTAATTGACCGCTTACCCGAATTTAAATTAATTTTTGATATATATATATATATATATATATATATATATATATATATATATATATACATATATAATCCTATACAAAATCCAAAACTAGATATGGCAAAAAGGTGAACACAGTACGGTAAACACAATATCTCAAAAGTTGAACGTAATAATAATGTTAATAGAAAATGGAAAGTAATTACTTAAGTTGATTACATAGTTTATTCCCGCAGATTTTTTTCTAAAGGTGCCATTAGAGATATATTCACAATAATTTTGTAAACAGAAAAAGCGATAGTCCAAATTTCCTACTCACAAATACAAATGATTTTCAAAATTCAAAATTATGAAATTACAAAAATGCGTCGTCATTTATCGACACCTGCATGTATGCAAAAAAAGAACATCTGTGGTCACGTACCACACGGCAAAAACAATTGTGACCGCAGAGGAAGTTACTATAAAATATATCGATATCGGAATATGCTACAAAAGTTAGATTTTAATTTCCAATATTCGAAAAAATAATTTGTCCTTAAATGCAAGTAAGAAAAATACTTTAATTCACAAGAACGAATTCTTTTAAGTTATACTATATAAGATATATTGAATTTTAAATGAGTTGGGCTCTAAGCCGCTATGCGAATTGATTAATATGGCAATAATAATGCTAATAACTATATTAATATTACAAAAATGTATTTAAGTTTTCCTGAAAGAAGTTAAATTGATTACGGGAAGATATGAAAGCAATATATATATATATATATATATATATATATATATATATATATATATATATAAAGTTATAAGACGAAATTTAAATTACACAGAAACTTTAATAATACGGATTACTTGATATCCTGCCCCTGTCTGTCGAAGGTGGTAATTCCTCATGTCGATCGTTGTTCGGGGAATTAGACGATCATAAATTGCCCTTGAAGTATAGGCTGCAGTGCTCGTGAACTCTTCAGCAGGAAGGTATTTTTTCCGTTTACGAAGATGAAATGGAACGCCAACCAAAAACCAAGGTTGGGTTATACTTTCCTCAAACTTACGTAAGTCGCACACGGAAAATTGGCTATTCCAAAAATTAGAATTCACCCTTTGAGATGATCCGTTTATGAACGATGAATTAATTAAAGGTCAAAGATGTATGAATTAATATCCATTAAGAGGCCGTAATTTATTTTAAACGACTTTACACTACCAAGGTGTGTCTGCTAATCTTCGAATCTCACCCGCGTGTAAGCAGAAGGGGTGATATAGTTATCAAAGTTAACCACAGACAGCGGAGCAAGTATCTGAATGAAAGTATTTAATATAAGATACCGGGACTCGTCAATAAATAATGAAGACTATTTCGATATTAAAAAGGAAAGTTAACGCGTAACAAGAGGTTTGTTCCGATAATTTGAACATATCAGAATAATTGAAACATACATGAGTAGGTAAACCCCACCAATTTTGTATAATACAAAGGTATTTTTAATAATATAAAATATTACTAAAAATCTGGTGTGAAGAACACAAATGCAGGTTCACTATTAATATTTTCTGTGAACGTGTCCGAATATATCCTATCCCCAGAGACGTAGATACGTATTTGGCTTTTCTACAAGCTCATCGGTACGCCCCTGCTGGAGAAAGGATATTTCCAGACACATTCACAGAAAAGAACCACCTCGCCCTATCACCGTAATTATCCAGACCGAGCGCAGAAGTAAATTCGGCGCTACCTGTTGTCAGACAGCCGAAGTACCTCGCATACCGTCCACATAATTAATGTGAAGTAACGACGCCCTTCCAAAGGTTAGCACAGCCAATCTCTCTAGAAAACTGCATTTTGTTTGTGCCTTCACTCATACTACGGCTTAACCGCATATGTAATGTATCAGAATAATTGAAACATACATGAGTGGGTAAACCCCACCAGTTTTGTATAATACAAAGGTATTTTTAATAATATAAAATATTACTAAAAATCTGGTGTGAAGAACACAAATGCAGGTTCACTATTAATATTTTCTGTGAAGGGGCGTACCGATGAGCTTGTAGAAAAGCGAAATACGTATCTACGTCTCTGGGGATAGGATATATTCGGACACGTTATATTATATTAATTAGTATGAAGCTGTATGGTATCGTCCCGTTTAAAATTATTTTCTATTTACTTTTCTTTTATACTGTTCTTAGACGCTGTCCAACATCAATGTCCAACAATAATCAGCAAGCATTTCAATGTTCCACTTACCCTGATAACGTTTTTCAATAACTAATGTTTTTCTTATTTTTATTGAAAACCCCGAAATTTTTGGTGGAACAAAAGAAGCAGTTAGTCGAATGGTCCGTTTGTTCACGCCAAATCACAGGTCTCGCAAATAGCATAGCTCATTTTCTTACCGTTTGACTAGCCCCTCAGACTAACAGCACAACGTGGGCATCAAATGCTGGCAAGCTGACCATGGCTTGTCTTGATGTTCAATGGTTAAGCCAAAACAGTGAACATATAAGTTTTCTATTAAAGGTGTAATATTCCGCTTATGCTGGTGGGTAGTGGATTCTCCACATACATAACAGAAGCTGTTTCGACTATTTAGACATGTACACAACATTATGAAATAAAAATACGTTCAGTCATTACAAACCGACTTACATTGAATCGAAAAAGCCGTGTGGTGGCTCTTTATATACTCACATAGCTAGATTCTCTTTTTTAATTTTGGCAGTTATTTTAACAGTATAACAGTATAGTGTTACCTGTGAAGACTCTCCAGGATGTGCCAAATTACTTAACATAATATTAATTATTTCCTAAATGAGTACATAACATTTTGCAACAACATCAAAAAGGGGTACTCCGTTTTCTTACTGATGACCTAATGTGAACTCGTGTTACGATGCCAAATTCTCCTTAAATTTAAATGAAATCCAGAAAAATTTTTTCGTTGATATGTCGCCGTATGTGAAGAGATAAAACCACAGTGGATAAAACAATGGATTTCTTGTGATGAACATGTTCCGGACAATAAAATTTTTTGGGATTCCAAAGGCGTAATCTTGATTGGCTATTTACAGATGGTAGGTACAAAAGTAGTCAATATTATGAAAATGTATTATCACATTTCGATACTGAATGAAGAAAATACACCCGCACTTAAGAAAAAAGTTTTGTTACATTAGTATGAGGCGCCCTCTCATTCGATACAGAGACCGCCAAATTTGTCAAATACGAATAGAAATTGCTGCCTCATCTACCATATTCCACGAGTGATAGTTTATTGCTCCCAAACTTATAAAATAGCTTGAATCGTATCCCTATTTGTAAAGATTACTTTTTAGACGGTCTAAAAAAATTCGAAAGTCACTGGACTAAGCGTATCGGGTTGAAAGGGAATTATATTAAAAAATAATATATTTTGCCATAAAATAAGTGTTTCGTTCGATTTGACGGAAGTCATACTTCCGCCAAATCACCCTTGTTTATTATCTTTCTAAAAGGTTATATTACGAGAATATTTACAGATTGAATAATTTATTTCTAAAATATAATGTTAAGGGATACAAAAAAGAATGGCAAAGAAAGTGAAGATTTGCCGAAAATTTGTATAAAAAAAAAATTGTATAAACAAGTGGATGAATCTAAATATATTGCACTACTGCAATTCAATAATTCAAGCCACCGTTTAAACTGGGATAGGGAACGGCTCCAATTTAATAACGGCAGACGCAATATTTTCTTCAGCAATTTTACAAATATTGTTCGAATTGATTACCGTCATGCTCAATACAATACTGGCATTTCCTTAGAACACCTTGGGTAGCGGCATTTAATATGAAATTATTAGGCATTTCCCGATAAGTTTCAATGATTTGGTTTCGTAAATCGTTTACGTTCTGTAGCACTGTTAAATAAACTCGATCTTGGAGATATCTTCAAAATCAAAAATCTAGAGGCGTAAGATTAGGTAAATATGTGCCAATCCATTGTTTATTAAAATTTCTATTCAACTAACCAACATTTATTCGTGCGTTATGGGGAGTAGCACCGTCTTGCTGAAAATATACTTCACGAACTTCCGCAAGCGGTAATTCATCCAAAAAAACTTTTAACATCTTTGCTAAATAGTGATAGCTTAGTTGATTTAAGGAACCGTCGATAAAAAATGGTCCAATCAAGCGGTCTCCAAGTAGATCACACTAAACATTATTGCTAAAACGACGTTGAAAATTATTGTCAACGACATATCTAGGGTTTTTTTCTTGGCTCCATTGGCGATTAATGTTGATTAAAAATTCCATAATTAGTAAAAGTACATTAATTTGTTCAAATAATTTTGCGATAAAACAGCGGATCTTGTTGCAAAGTTTTTAAGTAAAAAATACAAAACTGTGTTCTTCGAATTGGATCATTTTCATCTATTGGTTGTACTTTTTGGGCAATGTATGGCTTAAATTTGTGTTTTCCAAGAGCTGCAGAGGCAGTACTTCGGGACATACCAACTATGTTCGCAACTTCAGGAACCGAGGTTTAGGCATTTTCGGCTAACAAATTGTCCAGTTCCACATTTTTAGAAAATTTCCTGCGCACTACTTTCGGCTTCTTGAAACATCCAAATCTTCTTAAATTTTTTTCAAGTCAGTTAAACTTACGATGTCCTGGAACATCTCTTTCCGGAAGACGTTCCATGTAAATTCGCAACGCCTGATTAGAGTTTTGATTACAATAACAATAAACTTGTAGCATGTCAGTAAGTTGATTGAAATTCATGATTTATTTAAAAAAATGTCAAAATATGCTTGCTGAGAAGTCACAGATGACAATTACATATCCGTAAATGCGTTATTTTTCCATCGCACACTACAGTATAACGCAAATGACTAAGAGAATATACGGACAGTGTTTTAATAATTTTTTTTCTTCTAAATTTAACAAAAATTTATGTATGGCACATCAATGGATTTAGGAAAAAATCTCTATACAATGATGCAAAAAAAAATATACCGAGCAATTTGAAAAAAGAAGCAGACAATCGCTAGAAATTGAAGATGGCGCTAGAAAATAGTAAACATAGCCTCAAACATAGTAGTTATCAAACCGTTTTATTTGGTAGCTGTCTCATGAAAATCGGAATGTAAATAACAGAGTTACAGTTTGGGGCGTTTTTTTCTATGACACCCAGTATATAAAGCAATTTCCCAAAATTTAAGATGAAAATATTAATCTTTGAAATAGAGAAGTTTTGTGACTTACATAAATGAAGCACCCTGATACGTGAGAGGCGAGGAGGCGTATACGTCGTTGTTGTCAGGTTACGCTAAAACTATTACGTTTTTTTAAATATACTCAACATTAATGGCGTTTCAAAATAACTTACCACCTAACATATTTCAATTCGTTTCTAAATATATCTTCTATATGGACACAAATATCAAATATTAGTCATAAAAATTCCCTCATCGCTTGCCAAAATATACGCCAATCACTTAGGAAGTATATAAATACAACCTGGAAATCGATATCTGTCCAATTCAAATTGACGTGTTGTCGGTGTAAACCCAGACATACACACGTGTCCGTTCCTCATGAAAGAAGATCATCAACTACCTTTTCCTACCATTCTCATCATCATTATGACGAGGCGAGAGACGGTGTTGTCAATAAGGAAGCGAGATAATGGCTAGGAAATGGCTCTTAAACGCCACCACGCTCGACCTTTTATGCTTAAGTGCTGGCGTGAGTTTGTTTGAACTTGGAGATTGTGTTCCACTAAAGACAGAATAAGAAAAATGATTCTTTTTCTGTGAACGAATCGTAATGTACTCGTAGTTATCTGACACATTATTATTTAAAGTATTTATTAGTGTTGTTCGTTTTTGTAATAATTATGTAAGATTGTGAAAGTGTATAAGTAAATATTAATCTATATATCTACGGTAACATTGTTAATGTCTACATTTTTCTAATGAAGTTTTTGTTAAAGTTTGTTACACAACAAACATTTAAATAACCATAATGTCACTAAAATTGACAACAATATCAACTTAATTTTGAGATTTTAGGTGATAGATATATTATAATTGTTTCTGAGGTATTCCATTTTTGTATTATTTTCCGTAAAACATATACAGTAATGGTTACTTATAACGAACCTGGTTAAAACGAACTCGCCGTTATAACGAAGCAACTTGCCAGGTACGTACCAAAATTCCACAAAAGCAGTGTAATTTTTTATCTAATATAATGAACTCGTTAAAAACGATCTTTCGGATAAAGCGAATCGCTTTCTAATGGGTGTTTCAATAAGAGTGCAAGATTTGAATTGCCTGCCATGTTTGATAGTCATAATTATACGTGATTATGATGTAACAGATCGAAAACTGACAGATGGAGTTAGTAAACATGGAGCATTATACGATAGAATAACGCGTACTGATTGTTAAACATTATTATCAAAATGATGAAAGTTTGATTGCCAACATTCGCAAAGTGCGTCCAATATTCGGTCGACAGAATGTTTCTAATTCAGCTACAGCGAAAAAAATAATCGACAAATTCGAAAGGACTGGTGCGGTTAGTGATGTGAAACACACGACACGAGCTCGTAGAGGTCGTTCAGAACAAAACATCACGGCAAGAGTGTGGCCGAAAGTCGAGGGTCGTCGATTCGTCACCGTGCACAAGAATTGGACATTACAAAGGTCACTCTTCAGCGTATTATGACTCAAGATTTGCATCTCCACACCTACAAAAATCCAATTGACTCTACAACTTCTGACAACAGACCATGCACAGTGAAGAGAGTTCACCAATTGGATACTTGAGCAAACAGAAGTGAATGCCGATTTTGCGGACGAAATCATTTTCAGTGATGGCTTCATCACTGAAAATGATTTCCACCTTGATGGCTTCGTAAATCGGCAAAACTGCCGCATTCGGGGCTCAGAAAATCCACGAATGATTCATCAAAAAGCAATGCATCCGAAACATGTTACTGTTTGGTGTGCATTGTGGTCTGGAGGAATAATTGGACCGTATTTCTTTGAAGATTATTATTGTGATACGAAAACGCAGTTTTTTTGTGCCTCGATTGGAAGATATTGCTCTTGACGACATGGTGGTTTCAACAGGACGAGGCCACATGTCATACCGCCCGTGAGACATTCATTGTCTTGCACGAGTTTGCTCCTGGTCGTGTCATTTCCCAGTCTGGTGACCAGAATTAGCCGCCACGTTCTTGCGATTTGACGCCTTTGGGTTTCTGGCTGTGGGACTATCTGAAGTCACGGGTTTATGCCGTTAAGCCCGCAATCACCGAAGCATTGAAGGTCGAAATTAGAAGCTCTATCAATGTAATATCGCCACATGTATACAATAATGTTATTGCGAATTTTGTCGAAAGAGTATGCCTATGCCAGCAAACCATGGCGGTCATTTACAAGATATTTTGTTTCATACATAATTCCCAAATGTATACATTATAAATCAATAAATATTTCAATACTTTACAGCCGAAAACCATGTTTTATTGAACCTTAAAATCTTGCGCTCTTATTGAAACACCCTTTATATATAAAATTTTATAGGTTTCCTAATATAATGAACTCTTAACGGTAAAATAGGAGATTTCCGCAAAAATAAAACGGACTTGACCAAATGGACAAATAGCACTCGCCAGACAACATCGAGTCTCTAACCGTGACATACGTTTACTTGGGCTATGAGTTATAAAAATGAGTGACGTTAACGCTGCTTTGGACAAGAACGAAAACCGTTTTTATTAAAAATCAAATACGATATTACAAAACGTTTGCAAGGAGGTGCAAAATAGAGTGACATATGTCGTTAAATGAAACTTAGTATATTAACGATTGCTACATTTTGGCAGAAAAAAGAAAAAATATTTGCAAATTTTAAACACTTAAATTCAAGCATTAAAAGTTTTAAAAAACCCACCAACCCAGAAGTTTACCAAAGTTTATTAAAATGGTTTAACGATCAAAGAATTAATAATGTAACTGTTAGTGAAGCTGTGCTACAAACAAAAGCTGACGATTTCGGCAATAAATTTAGTAGAAGCTGGATCGGAAGGTTTAAAAACAACATAATGTTACCAGCGGAAAAATTGTTGGCGAAGCAGCCGCAGTTAATATAAATATTGCAAACGATTGTCTGCAAATCAGTTGGCTACTTATTAAAGGAAACTTTAAAGATGAAGTTATATTTAACGCCAATGAAACAGGCTTATTTTATAAGTTTACACCTGATAAGAAATTACAATTCAAGGGAGAGACATGTGTTGGTGGAAAGATATCTAAAGATAGGACTACTGTGTTAGTAGCGGCAAATCAATTGACAAGAGAAAAGAGAAGATTGTTGATAATAGGAACGGTTAAATACCCAAGGTGTTTTATAAATGTTAAACAATTACCTCTAAATTATAAATCCAACAGCAGAGCTTGTATGACTTCCGAGATTTTTACCAACGAATTGTGAGAATGGAATGACGAATTGCATTGTAGGAAAAGAAAAATATTATTACTAATTGATAATTGTCCAGCGCACCCTTATGTTAAAAAATTAGACTGCGATAAATTAGTTTTTACGCAACCAAATACAAGTTCGAAATTGCAGCCCATGGATCAGGGTGTTATACACAGTTTTAAAAGCAACTACCGACGACTTCCCCTTGCGAAGATGGTAAATTCTATTGATACCGACAACAAAAGATTTAGTATTTAGTATATAGTAATCTCTTAGACGCTATAAACTTAGTTCATATAGCATGGCAATTGTTAATTGTTTTCATCACGCATTCTGGCAAGCATTTTAATAGTTTAAATAATTCCACAGATGTTTTTCGCTAGTTTATTTCTTCGTTTAATGTTTTTTTCTTTTATTTCCCTATTCTTTTGTATTACGGTAGTATTATTTTATTGAATTATACTTAATTTGTTGTTAATTTTTTTTCACGTACGTATTAAATTTATTATTTGTTTACATTGTCTGTATTGGGGCGAAGAGTTCTTAAGCTGTTATTGTACTAGCGAGATGAAATATCCGTGAACAAGAAAGTGAAGGATTAGTTAATGTTAGATACGCCTACCGTGAAATTAGAAAATTTAGAAGTGGCTATACGATTCTCCAAAGAAAGCGTGTCTCTGGTCGCCCTTTAAAGGTCAATCAAAATGTACTTTTGCAAATTGTTGATAAAAACCCAGTTACTAAGATAACTTAATTTTCTGCCCAGTTGAAGATATCCAATTGAGCTATTTGGTGCTACTTAAAAAGGTATGGTAGGGTTATTAAATGTTCTGCCAAAATTCCACGTGATATAAACGAAGTTCAGCGCCTAGAGCGGGTACAATTTCAGTGGCCAACGTTTGGTGGAATATATTTTGTGTGATCCATTTTGAGTTCGTTTCTAATGGCCGTGCAGCTAATTCTAAGCCTTATTGCGCTCAGCTTGACAGAGTACAGGATATTTTGCGTTTACGACAACCTGCATTAGTGGCCAGGTAATCTTCCATCAAGATAACGTAGCTAAGACTCAACAAAAAAATTAGGAATTTGGATGGACTATTCATTCGCATCAAGCGTATAGCTCTAGTATTGGTCCTTCGGATTACCATATGTTTCGTTCCATGGAAAACGTTCTTCGAAGCAGAAACTTTAATGAAGTTCAAGAAGTCCAAATAGTATGCCAAGAATTTTTTGATTGCCCTTTAGAAATTGGCTAGTACCGTCGCGGAATACAGCAGATGGCAGACAGATGGCAAAGGACCACTAATACAATTGGCGATTATATAGTTTAATTTA
Source organism: Melolontha melolontha (assembly GCA_935421215.2). NCBI lineage: Eukaryota > Metazoa > Arthropoda > Insecta > Coleoptera > Scarabaeidae > Melolontha > Melolontha melolontha. The sequence goes on along the minus strand of OW285242.1, from coordinate 92,080,492 downwards.
AATTAAAGTGTTTTCTGTAATATAATCATTTCGTATTAAAAAAAAAACTACTTTTTCCGTACAACCTAATAAATTAAGTTGACATTTAGTTCTCGAGCATCATTTAGTCTATACAATTTTGCTTTTTTTTCCATTGCGTGTATAGCGGCGCAATGTCTTAAAGTTGAAAGCTTGTCTTGAACTAAAAACCGCTTGAAGAGTATATGATGTGTGTAAAGTGTTCCATGGCTTTGTTACTACACCTGCTCGGTGTAAGTGGGTAGAAACGTTGATACGACTTTAACTTCCTCTACATTTAAGTGCAATTAACTCCGATTACGAAAAGAATAACAACCTCTCACACGCCGCCATTTAGACGTTCTTACATTTGGCGTGAATTTAGAATTAGAATTTAATAATAATCTGAACATTGTTAGTATTTAGATGATATTCCTATAAATTTGCTAAAGAATTGAACAATTGTGAAGGATATTTAGTGAATACAGTTAATTTGATTGATTTTGCCGTTCAGATAAAAAATTAGTGCAGAATATTCCATACCTATGTCCAATGGGGATTAAAGTTTCGGTTTTATATTTCTTTTTTGCTTTGTTGTAAAGTTATTGGAACTAAATTTCGCCGCAAAATTAAACTATAATGTTTTTCTTTTACTTTTAATGGCATCGTTGCATACTTGTATATAATTATCGATATACTGATTATGCTTTTAGCAGTTATTAACTAATAATTCTAAGAGTATTCTACAAATTTAAACGTTAACAAAGAAAATTGCAAAGAAACAAAATTTTTTTTTTTAAATCGATTAATTTCGTGTATGACCACCTCTTACTGCGATGCAAGCTCTTGGACTGGAAGGCATGCTTTGGATTAGGGTTGCAACCTCTTTACCATGAATTTGGTGCCATATTTCTTGTAATCGCTCCAAGAGCCCTACTAGCGTCCTAGGAGGATTCATATGAGCTCGAACCTTTTTACACATATTATCCCATAAATGCTCTATAAGATTTAGATCTGGACTTCGAGTTGGTCAGTTTAAACCATTGATATTCCCAGAGATAAGCTCGTTCGTTACAATATGCACTGTATGCGGACGAGCGCTATCGTGCATTAAAATGAACTCTGGTCCGTGAAGAGGTGCAAAAGGGTCGACAATAGGGATGGATGACAACCTTATCTCTATACCGTAATGCTGTCATTGTACCTTGGATTACCACTACAAGATTTTATCCAAACTTATATCTCTCCATACCATAACAGACCCTCCACCAAATCTGTCGATCAGCACATTGCATGAATAGCTCCCCTGGAATTCTACAAACTCTTTCTTGTCGATCATTGGTAAAGAGGCAAAACTTTGACTCGTCAGTGAATAACACATGTCTCCATTCTTCAATAGTCCAATTAACATGTCGCCGAGCAAGTTCTAGTCTATTTCGCTTGTGAGATGCAGTCAAAGTGGGACTCGTAGCAGATCTATAGGGCTTCAAACCTTTGCTTTTTAATCTTCTTCTTACCATATCAGGGGTAACAACGTTACCATTAGCCAGCTGAGGGTCTTAATTTAATTCCCCCACTAAAACACCTTTTCCTTTTAACGACAAACGTATAAAACGATCTTCTATTGGGTTTGTTTTCCATTTTCTCCCTTGTCCAGGCTTTCTACAATAATCTAATGTCTTCTGGTACCTAGTCCATGCCTTGCTCACTACACTTTGTAACTGATTAAATCTTACAGCGACCACTCTTTTGAAATGGTCCTCTTCGACAAGAGTCACGAATTTAACAACGTTGGTTTTTGATAAATGATTATGATGCTGACGGTGATTCATGTTGTCACTTTAAGTTGACATTTGTAGTTTTTTTTTTTGTTGATTTATTAAAAAAAAAGTCGAAAAATGTTTTATAGTACTTAATTTGTAGTTTCAATTATAATTAATATATTATTACTGGAGGCCGGACACATCGGGTTGAAATGACGTCGTCATTGCCACGGACAATATAAATAGTCTACAACATCTGTAAGCATATCACGCAGTTATTGAATGAACTATTGATCTGGCTAGCGCGCACATCTGCTTTCATCGACAATTGCGACATTTTTTTGTTGGATATTTACAGTTAAATTTCTGTTTCTTTGAGCGTAGATAGAAGCGAGGTTTTTATAATTTATTTTATTTATTAGATTATATTTCGTACGATAAATAAAGTGCTGTGAGTTAGTTTCTTGTTTTCATAGTTTTAACTGTTAATTACATCGTAATTTTTGTGATAGATCCTGTTTAATATTGTTTGATTGAATCTACTTCTCCCAATTATTTCGACGGAAGTGTGCATTGAATTTCGTTCAGTTTCAATAACGCATACATTTTTAGTTTTCATTTATTTAGATCTAGAGCATTGTTTAAGTTACTTTTTCAGATATGAAATGGAAGAACGTCGAGAACGGCATCGTAAAACAATGGCGAGTTGGATTGACGGTCATACTGATTGTATTGCCAGTGATTCCGAAATTTATTGCAAAATATGTAAAATATCGTTAAAAAAACATCGCAAACAGATGCGCAGAAATTGGAACCGTTGGAATTTGAAAATTTTAAGGAAGAACTCTGTGAAACTTTTATGGCGGCTAATATTCCATTAAATAAACTTAACAATCCCACTTTAAAAATATTTCTTCAAAAATATATTGGTCGAAATGTTCCCGATGGATGCGCCTTACGTAAATATTATGTTTTTAAGTGTTACACGAAAGCAATAGAACGCATTAGAAGCCATCTTTCAAATCAGTACCTCTGGATAAGTGCCGACGAAACTGTCGATATATTAGGACGCTGTGTGGTAAATGTTGTAGCTGGTGTACTACATCCAACTATTCCATATAACGCATATGTAATAGCATCAAAAGTTATAAATACAGTTGATGCGGAAACAGTTGCTAAAACCATTAACGAGGATATTCAAGATATACTTCATTCGGACGACAGGTACAAAGAAAAAGTACTTTTATTTGTAAGTGGCAGTGCTGCATATATTTTAAAAACAGGCAGACTATTAAAGGAAGCATACCCCAATATGCTGCATATTACTTGTGTAGCACATGCTCTCCACAGAATCTGTGAATATATCAGAGACACCTTTCCGGAAGTTGATAGAGTTGTTTTCAGAAAAGCACCATTGAGAGTAGCTCTTTACAGGGAAAAACTGCCATCTTTGTCACTGACTTCCTCTCCAGTAATAACTAGATGGAGGAAATGGTTGGAAGCTACTTGTTTATATGCAGAGAATTTTGATAGTTTACAAAATTTCGTTGCATGTTTAAATGACGATGCTCGGAGTATTTCTAAGTGTAAGAAACTAACAAAAATTCCACATTTAAAAAATCAGTTGTACTTTCTTCAGAAACACTTTGGAAATCTGACAAAACTAATTGCTTATTTTGAAAATAAAAATCTCAAATTAAAAGATGGATTAACCACATTAGATGTGGCTATTAATAATTTGAAAAATATTCCAAGTGACTTCGGATGTGGCCTTCGGCAAAAGTTTGACGCAGTTTTTAATAGAAATCCAGAATTAATAACATTGGGGCAATTCCTCAAAATCTTGCTGCTAAATACGCTGAGATAAAAGAATATTTCCAGTATGCACCAATAACCGGTTGCGATGTAGAAAGGACGTTTTCTATTTACAAGGAAGTATTTCATTCAAAGAGAACAAATTTTACAGAAGAGAACCTTGAGAAAGTATTGCTTGTAAATATTAATGTTCTTTTACTCAACTCGAACTACAAAATAAACAAATAAAAATGTATTTCGTATTTTGTAGCCGTATATTTTCCCCGTTTTATTGTTATAAATGTAATTATATAAATAAAATTAAAAACTTTAAAGATACAAATGTTCAATAGTACGCTCGTTCGCGATTAGTATTTTGGCTTTTTTCTTTCACACATTTGAAAGTAAAGTTATTCTTATATCACATTGATGTAAAATATTGAATTTAACAAAAGAAATAAAGATTCTTTCCAAATGTCGTTATGTAATGTTAATATAAAATGCATTATATTTACGTCCCCTAATTGATATTACTATCACAACAAACTGTTTTAGAATTCAGTTCTCTGCGCTGATGATGTGAAGCGAGCGCACAGCGACTAGCCGTCCTTTCAGTAATGCCAGAAAAGAGTCATCAGACCACAACAACGACGCTGACAACCCTGTTAGCTTACATGATTGATGTGACCAGCGTCATTCTGAATATTTATGCATTTCTAGATGCTAACAATAACAAAATAAGGGTGTGTACGTGTGAAAGAGTGCTTACGAAAAAAAGTATGCAACTATGCAAGAGTTAAAGGTGTGAAAATTTGAATTATATTATAGAAGTGATCTAAATAAAAGATACTACCAATAATAGAAGTACTGTACTACTGCAAAATTTTTAATGTAAATATTCCGTAATTATGTTTCTTGATAATACAGTATCTGGCAAAGGGTTTTCATTATTTTATTTTACATTTTTTAAGCATTTGTGTTTTGTCAGAAATATAATGTCTTTCTTTATAATAGTCTGCCTGATGTGAATTAATCCGTTCTTGAGCGACGTGTGAATGTAAACAAAGCATTGAACGATTTTCACGGCATAATTCACTCTTTGTTGGATGCTCATGCATTTAATTTCTAAATTAGTAACTACATCAAATTATGCTCCGTAGTTTACGGGATGATCAAATCCACTATCAAATCCATATAATATCTTCTAATGTGGAAAAACATCAGAGATATACTTTATTACAATGAATTCAAACGCGTGAGAACTTATACATTGACTTCTGAATTTTATCGACAGTATTTGTCGGCAATGAAAATAAATGCCAAATCTGATCCCTGTGGGGTATAGGGTTTCTTGAATAGTAAACATAAATCAACCAGAATGTTTGAGGAGAGACGTCATAATGGAGATAGAAAATTTACAAATCTCCCAGATATCATCAATGCTTCTTCAAACACAGTTTCTAATGTAAACTACCCAAAAATGAATAGGGAATTAGATCTTTTTTTAACAGATCTAATTAAATCCATTAAATTTAACGTATTTTCTCAAACTATAGATAAATTAGAAGGCCCACAGTCGTTTGTGGACATTTTATTTGGTAAATGTCTTTTCTGTGTGATAAAATATTGAATCTTGTATTTTAACCTTAAATTAATTTAGAATACAAAATTATAAAAATCGCATTCTTTGACAAGTATTATTCATTTTAAACGTCATTTCACATTTTCACGATGCCAAGACGTCATTTAAATAAAGAAACTTTTGATTTAATTGCGTTATTGCATCAGCGAGGGCAATCTGGAGCAGAAATTGCCGCAATTTTTAATGTGTCTCCATGTGTTGTTAGTAGGGATCTAATAAGATTCCAACAGATAGAATCTGCAAGGAGAAGACCCGGTAGTGGATCTGAGAGGAAAACAAATCAGAGACAAGACCGCTACATACGAATTCAGACAAGGATGAATCCGTTTAGAAGTGCTGTATGGTTGCAAACACAGTTACGTGCCGCCACTGGAGTTAGAGTTTCGGATCAAACCATCAGAAACCGTCTGAGGGAAATGGATCTTCATAGCTGCAGGCCTGTGAGACGCCCAAAATTAACTAATGCCAATAGAATGGCTAGAAGAACTTGGGTTAACCAACGACTAGCAGAAAATTTTCAATGGGAGCATGGTTTATACACCGATGAATCCAGATTCTGCTTATTTAGTGATAATCGTAGAGTAAGGGTCTGGAGAACTCGAGGAGACCGTTATAGAGGCGAGTTTACAAAAGCTGTGGTGCCTTTTGGCGGCGGTGGTATCATGGTGTGGGCGGGCATTAGTTTGAATGGACGTACGAACCTCCATCTCTTTGAAAACAATGTCAATGGACACATATACAGAGATGACATTATTCAGCAATATGTGGCCGACTTTCGTGAGGCTGTGGATGAAAACATGGTTTTTATTGATGATAATGCAAGACCTCATCGTGCACAAATTGTAATGCAAGCAATAAATGACCTCCATATTAACCATCTACCTTTACCACCAACGTCTCCCACTTGGATCCAATTGAGCACATTTGGGCCAGACTTCAAGAACAGCTCAATGAACATAATCCACCCCCAGTTAACGTGCAACACTTGCGGGAAATTTTACCGCTGTGTTGGAGAAGAGTGTCCCAAGAACACATTAATAACTGCATTTTGAGTATGCTCCGAAGATGTACAACTGTGAGAGATGTCTGTGGCCATTATACACGATTTTAAAATTAATTGTTACAGAAAAATGTTTATTTTAGCTATTGCTAAAAATGCTTATTTCATTTTTGATAATTTCTTAGTAATCTAACGATTTTTCTGAATAAATATACTTGAAAATTATAAATTGTTGTGTACAATTATGTATCTAATATAATACACTACAAATATTTACCCATACTATCTAAAAAATACAAAAAAGTAAAAATTCCTTATTCATTTTTGAGTAGTTTATATATTAGGAGCAACAAAGCTTATTTAGTTTGAAACTGAGGATGATCTACTCAAACTTATCTATAGTGCCTAATAAACGTACCGTTAGTAATTATCCAATACCAAGTTTTCTGATTCGAGATTGCAGATTTATCCTTGCTGTGCCATTATGCTTAATTATTAATGCACGGCGTATGGAAATGAGCGATAATTTGCCCTGTTCATAGAAAAGAAATAAAGCGTTATTCTCTAATTACCAATCTCTTTCTATTCTGTCAAACTTTGCAAAAATTTTTGCAGTTACTATACAGGCTACCCATTTTCTATCTCCGTATATGGGCATATCTCTTAATATTCAAGATACCGAATCGGTAAAATTAGCAAAGTTGCTAAGAATTTTGATGAATATTTGATAGCATTTTCAGATTTGTCATATGTTGTCAACTTTTTGATATATTTAAGGAAAATTGAAATTTGACGAAATTTTCAGTTATATCTTCGTAACTATTCAAGACTAAAGTAAAACTAAAAATGGCATGTGATAGTATTTTTTACATAGAATTTAATCATCTTTATTAAATATTCATGGCACACTTGAATATCATTGCATAAAATAAACTTATGTTTTTTTAATGGCAATCACACTTGGCCATGACTTCAAATATTTATTTTGTTTCTGACTTCATAAATATAAGGTTTGGTAGGGTTATCTTTTTTAAATCTCTATTACAGCGGAAGTAATTCAAATACTATTACTAACTGAAGAAATAATAGCCAAGTAGACTTTTTATAAAATACTTTAGGCGGCAAAAATTTTATTTTTAATTTGTTAGATAAGTTTATTTCCCATGAAATAGTTAACTGTACTAGAGTTAAGTACCTATAAAATATTTGTGTAAAAAATGTATTCCAACGAAGAAAAAAATGATATGTTTTTCTATTATGCTAGTACTAGAAATAGTAACGACGCTAGCGAATTGTATTATCAACACTATCTGGAAAGAAAACGGCTAGATCGAAGACTATTTTCTAAGTACAAAAAATAATTTGAAAAGGTATGGTTCGTTTACAAAACCGGATCACTTGAACAAGGAATTCAAACCGGAAGGCGAGAGAATGTGCTGTTTCCATAGAAATCGCTCGTTTATTTTTCAAACGGAATAAATACAGGCTATTTAAATACAGTGTGAGTAATACAATTTATGGCCAAGATCATGAAGGAAGCATGTTATTTACTCGATGGTTTTTGGAAGAAACAAACATTAGTCCGCACTTTTCTTACACAATTCTTTATACAGATGAAACAAAATTTACCAACAATGGATTATTTAATATTCATAATAATGTTTGTTGGTCTCAAGATAACCCTCATCTTACGGTGGAATGGCGAAATCAGCGTGTATTTTCTGTAAACGTGTAGTGTGGAATTTTTGGAATGAGAATAGTGGGACCAATGAGAGGGACCAATATGAGACCAATTTGAATGGAGAACGATATTTACACTTTTTGCGTAACGAATTGGAAGATATGCTAGATGAATTACCATTAAATTTGATTCAAAATCTCAGATACTTTCAACATGGCGGTGCATCCGCTAATAATTTTTGAAACATTTCTGACTATCTTTCAGAACGCTTTTTTAACTGGATTTTTTAACCTTCTCTGCACCTATTCAAGTGAGAAGTTTTGCGTCGAATTGTAATGACATTACTGAAGCACACTCCAATCTTCTCTAAATGAAAGCTTGGTATAGTGATTCCAGAACAGTAGTATCCTGAAACGGACAGCTTGACCTCACAATAAAGCCCAACATCCTAGAAACCGATTAGATAATATCCAAAAGGTGTAAGTCAAAGGAAGGTTCCGACCTAAATTGGGCACCAAGATCTGATAAAGTCCATTTTCTCTAAAGTTAAAAGAAGGTATCGAGCCAAATAAAGCACCAAGATCTGATGGAGTTCCTTTTCTGATCTGAGATTTTGGGAAATTTTTGTTTAAGATATTGGAATCCACGATCATTTTTATCCATTGCTTTCATGAAATTTTTCATCAAACCTAATTTTATTTGTATCTAATAGCGGTAGAAGTATTTCATCAGATTCAACTAGTGACTTTTGAAGTATATTATTTTGTTCAGGAATATACAGAGCCTTGACTGGCCAGTCTTTAATAATGTAGCGGAAATTTTTTAATCGACTGTCTGACTCACAAAGAAAACAGCAATTCTTTGTATACTGAGTATTATTGCTACAGCTACAGCTTGCTACAACTTTGAGGTTTATGCTGATATTGATATTGTAATTACTCTGTCTAGAAGAAAAGTAATATTTTCATACGTTTCATTTAAGTCGATCGCGTGGCCAACGAGGATGGATGGATAAACGTTCCCTATGCGAAGAAGAACAGCTTTCGAACTCAATTTCTAAGCGTCGATAAGAAGACGCCATTCTTCGAGATGGTGTCGATGACTTAATATATACATCAAATCGAAGAAATTATTGCAGTATGAAAGACCATCGTCAGTTGAAAAATACTGTGGTAGTTCTTTCTGACGGTTACGATTTACAGAAATATGTGTACCTGGAGCTAACAGTTTCCATCCTTGGAGTTTAAATCATAGTATTTCTGGTTCAGTTTTCAACAAATTCAGGTCTGGAATAAGATCATTTAATTCTAACTGATTTATTAGGTGTTGTTCGTCCTCTTCAGATGGCAAATATTCGTCATCGCTGGTCGATAACTTGGCACTTGCTTCATCTGGTTCTGTAACTTAATATTCTTTACTAGAAACACCTATGGTATGGCAAGGCTTCCGAATGAGGAACTGGACGGGTAGCAGAGGGCAGACTAGTATAACCATTTTTTTTTCAAAAGTAGTATTCAGTCGAATGGTTCGTTTGTTCACGCCAAATCATAGTATAGCGCTATTTTTACCATTTGACCAGCCCCTCAGAGTAACAGCACAGCGTGCGCAGCAAATGCGAGAGCCCATGGCTTGTCTTGATGTTCAATGGTTAAGCCAAAATAGTAAAAATATAACTTTTCAATTGAAAGTATAATATTCCGCTTATGTTGGTGGGAAGGGAATTCCCCACAGACATAAAAGAACTATTTGGAATATTTATACACGTACGAGACATGATGAAATAAAAAGACATTCAACTATCACAAACCGAATTGCACTGAATCGAAAGAGTGTGTAGCACTTTATGTCTCCGCATAGTCATATCTACCAATTCTTAATTTATTGGTTCCAGAGCAAAAATGGGCATGGTTTAAGTGCTCTGAGTAGAAAGCATGCAAGGACATATTCAGACATATCATCTGAATGTTCGACAGAACAATATTTTTAGTAGTATTTTTCATTTATAAAAGTAACTTTGCGTTTTTTGAAAAAATAGCTGAAAATCCTGACCTGAGGAAGCAAATTTTAAATCAGATTAAGAATCAGCATGACAAAGGACATAAACTACACGTATTAATGTATCAAAAACAAACTGTGTTGATCAGTGTATACAATGTGTCCGGGAAAATGTGGGAAATCTCTCGGATTCAGATAGAACATTAAAAAATAAGGTGACAAGCTTCCATAATTTTTTTCCTAGCGGCCCTCCCTACGGAGATACGGCCTCCTAAAGGACGCCACTGGAAATCAATTTTTCTTGAATAACTTTTAAACTACTTATTATAATTTAATGAAAATTTAATATGATAAACAGTAGTAAGGACCTCTTAAAATACTGCCTTTAAATTTAAATTAGCTTGTTCAGTTTACCAGGGGCGGACTAGGTTGTAAATTTTAATGCTTACATTTTTAACACCCTGTATGATAAGGAGTTAAAAAAAACAAATTTTGATACCTTGAACATTAAGTTAAAGAAAAGGTACTCTTGTTCATTGTCGATAAAATGAACCGTTTTCGAGGAAAAAAAAATAAAAGAATTAATGTTTTATTTATATTAAGAAGAACCATGTTTTTTATTTTTTTTTGTCTGCAACAAAGTGTGATACAAAAGTCATTCCAGGAACAAAAAAGTTTTAGTTTAGGTTATTTAATACGACAAAATTATAAAGATTCTTAGAAATGCAGTTTTGTCCCAGAAAGGCACCTTAACAAAAATTATGTTTAGAAATGTACTCACTAAAGCTTGCAACAATTGAACCTAAATACGCTAAATAGAAATAATCAATTAAAAACTTCATAAGTGGGTTCAACATGGGCTCCGTGAACTCTGATACACTCGCGGGCACGACGAATAGAGGACTGCTGTACTCGCCACAACAACCCAGCATTGTTTCTTATCACATCACAATGAAATGTGATTCTCTGTAAAAGTTCCTCCCTAGTATCAACCGGAGAGGAATACACCAAGGCTTTGAGATGACCCCACAGGTGAAAATCCATTGGCGTTAGGTCGGGAGACCGTGGAGGCCAGGCAATGGGACTTCCTCTGACCATCCAACGGTTTGGATAGACGTTATTCAGGTGGTCGCGTACAGCAACGCTAAAATGAGGTGGGGCCCCATCATGCATAAAATACATGCTTTGGCGGGTTGCAAGTGGCAAATGCTCTATTGAATCCAGAAAAGCGTTCTGAAGGAACTGTAAATAAAGTTCACCATTCAATCGTGGTGGCTATACGCATGGTCCAATCAAAAAATTGCCAATTATTCCTGCCCAAACATTAATTGATTGGAACTGATGGTGATAATGATGAACGACAGTGGCATGAGGGTTTTCATCAGCCCATACATGCGAGTTATGTAAATTTACAATACCATTTTTGGTAAACCCTGCTTCATCGGTAAAAAGAATAGTGCTAATGAAGTTTGGGCTTGTTCGTTGCTGATCTAACAGCCAGTTTGCGAACTGGATTCTACGAGGAAAATCTTCAGGAAGTAGTAGATGCACTGTTTGCAGATGATAAGGGTAAAACAACTGTTCTTTAAGTACTTCATGAATTGTCGTTTTTGACGCATTAAGCTGCGCGGCTAATCTTCGAGTGCTTATTGAAGGAGTATCACCTACAGTATCCAAAATATTTTCTTGCAATTGCACCGTACGTACTGTTCTTCTCACACCAGCATCAGTACTTTTTTTCGCAAAACTTCCTAAAACATTAAAGAAAGTCAATAATGTTACCTTATTAACTGGAATCGCCCACCAGTCTCTCTTAGACGTTTGTTAAGTCGCTGAAATGTTTTCTGATTTGGAATATTGCGATTAGGATATCTTTCTTCATACAACCTTCTTGCTTCCAAAGCATTGCAAGATGCAAGACCGTACATAAGATGCATATCTGCATACTCACTAAATGTGTATCCCATTATCAAATTAAATTTGCCAAGATATTCAAAATTCAATAAATTAATATCGAAGTAAAGGATCAACGTGTTAACAATATGAAAGAATACAAGATTTAAAATTTACACGTCAATGCAAGATATTTATTAATTCGTGGGTACCATAGTAACGTTTTTAAAAACAATGCGTTTTTTAGTACTGAAAACAGTTTTATTTCAGACTTTTGTATCACACTTTGTTGCAGACAAAAAAAAATAAAAAACATGGTTCTTTTTAATAGAAATAAAACATTAATTCTTTTATTTTTTTTTCCTCGAAAACGGTTCATTTTATCGACATTGAACAAGAGTACCTTTTCTTTAGCTTAATGTTCAAGGTATCCAAATTTGTTTTTTTTTAACTCCTTATCATACAGGGTGTTAAAAATGTAAGCATTAAAATGTACAACCTAGTCCGCCCCTGGTAAACTAAACAAGCTAATTTAAATTTAAGGGCAGTATTTTAAGAGGTCCTTACTACTGTTTATCATATTAAATTTTCATTTTTATTCAAGAAAAATTGATTGCCAGTGGCGTCCTTTAGGAGGCCGTATCTCCGTAGAGTGGGCCGCTAGGAAAAAAATTATGGGAACTTGTCATCTTACTTTTTAATGTTCTATCTAAATCCGACATTTTCCCGGAGACATTGTATATATATTATTCAATATACTGACTGTAAAAACGTAGTTAAAATCATATATGTGCTTACGAGGGAATATCTAAATTTATTAATGGTAACTAAAAAGCAACTGAAAAAATATTAAGACTTGGCAACATAGTGTGGCATATTTTATTACATGCCTCCTCTATAATCGTAAATAAACAATATGCCGAAGAAACTTTCGTATAACGCTGTGTTAAAGAGTTGTCACGGTATTTCTAAATCTCAAAATACATGCATTAGTATGGAAAAAATCTAATTGAATAGATACGTAGACTGTTCTTTCTGATCTTCTGGAATATGAAAGCTATTCATTGTCCACTTTTCCAAATTTAGCTAGTCCACTTTAGTGAGTTTGAATGAGATATGGTCAAATATTCTTATGACAAACATGACAAATACCAATTCGAGACATGCTTTCTAAACGTTCTAAACGTGATGTAGAGCATAATATTGGATTGTACAAAAGAAACAAGATTATAATAAGTGAGAGTTAAAAAAGAAGATTGATTAATAATATTAAATTCAATTATAATAATCTAAATCTAATGCATTTAAGTACAAGTATGTGTCTAAAGTAAGGAAAAGTGTTTCTTTGTTGCTATTTAAAAATGTTCTCCCTTCATTAGAACTAAACGAAATATAGAAACAACCTACTAGAATAATGTAATGTCAATACAAAATAAACAAATCCCTCATATGATAGCGTCAGTTAATATTAATTAAATAAAATCCTAAACTAATCGTCGAACACAGAGGCTGTATAAACAAGACTTTCATGGATTTTTCATGCAGTGTAGCCCCAATCGAATGCTAGCATTAGTTTGGTTGCCGATAACATTAAGCGTACATGTATTTGACCGACATATTATTGACATAAAGGCTTTGCGTTTGTCACCACCACGTTCTGCTTCGGTTTCAATTGAACTAGTGATTGCGGGTTGCTCATATAATCCCAAACATATGGATAGATATATCTACACGTACGTATATACATAATTCTGGCCATGAGAGAGATTAGAATCCATCTGTGTAAGCGTAGTGATTCAAGTGTATCGTTCGTATCATACCGAGGAGTGCCAACCTCTCTCTTCATCATATTGACACTAAATTTAGCATACGTACTGTCTATTTATGCACATGTATGTCGCTTAGGGAGTTAGAAGCCGCCGTATTGGTAGATCTTATCGTCTTATGTGAACATCCCTTTGACAGCCAGGGTATTGTGTTTTTGCATACAGACAGGAGGTGATTTTATTTACCAGTATTTAGAGAACAATTACGTCATTATTGGAAGATCTTTATCCTATAGATCTTCTGTAATATGATAGAAATATTGTTTTAAAAGATTTGGGCAGCGAAATATATTTCAGGGAAAATTTGCAAAATGAAAGGAATTTCTATTAAATAGCAAATATTATATAAAATAAAACATTAACCAATTCCTTGGTCTTTATAGATAAGTTATTTAACAAAATTAGTAATTTTAATTAATAGGAAAAAACTAATTTTAATAAAATTTTGTTACGTGGTAGAAAGTATATATTTAGTAAATAAAAGTGGAGACATTTTTTTTTAGAATGTAGTAAAACACTAACTTTTATTTTATAAAATTAATTAAGAATAAATCCGTACCACAATATAGTTTTAACCATCAATAAGTATTTCGACTACTAAGTTATCATCCTCAGCTGTAGAAAGGAATGTTACATCTAGAGCATTAATATATATCTTATAACAAGCAAAGTACATCACTATACCACCGTCGTTTTAATAGAAATAGAAATTAAATCTAACTACATATATCTATGTATATCTATGTCATTAAGTGTAACTCATCGGTAATTTAACCTAACTGTACAATTAACTAATACTATTTCCAGGGTTAATCTAGCAATTCGAACAGACTGGTCTGCGGTACTGGTCTATTATTAAATTGATGACCTTATTTATAAATAAAATATTACCGGAATGACACATTGGCGCAGAGGCCCATGACTCATCGCCCACGGGTGTACTCTTGAAAATATGTACTTTTATAGAGTTTTTAATTTTATTTATGTAATTGGAAAACAAACAGTTGGTGATCTATAAAATACGAAATACATTTTAATTTGTTCATTTTGGAGTTCAGGTTGAGTAAAGGAGTTTGGAGTAAAGGATTTTGGAGTTCAGGAGTTTTGGAGTTCAGGAGTTTTGGAGTTGAGTAAAGGAGTTTGGAGTAAAGGATTTTGGAGTTCAGGTTGAGTAAAGGAGTATTAATATTAACTAGTAATACTTGCTCAAGGTTCTCTTCTGTAAAATTTGTTCTTTTTGAATGAAATACATCCTCGTGGATAGAGAACGTCCTTCTTACATGGCAACTGGTTATAGGTGCATATTGGAAATATACTTTTATTTCAGCGTATCTAGCAGTTAGATTTTGAAGCATTATCTCCCTACGCAATTGCCCCAATGTTATTAAATCTGGATTTCTATTAAAAACTTTGTCTAACTTTTGCCAAAAGCCGAAGTCCGGAGTCATTTGGAAAATTTTTGAAAATATTAGTAGCCACATCTAATGTTGTTAATCCATCATTTAATTTGAGATTTTGATTTTCAAAATAAGTGATCAGTTTGGTAAATTTGCAAATTGTTCCTGAAAAAAGTACAACTGATGTTTTTAATTTGGAATTTATATTAGAAAACTCACTCAGAAATACTTCGAGCATCGTCATTTAAACATGTAACCAAATTTTGTAAACTATCGAAATTCTCTGCATAAAAACTAGTAGCTTCCAACCATTATCCCCATTTAGTTATCATTGGAGAGGGAAGCAGTGACAAAGATGAAAGTTTTTCCCTGTAAGGAGCTACTCTCAATGGTGCTTTTCTGAAAACTTTCTTAAAAGCGGATACAAGCATATATTTTTAACATATATGCAGCACTGTTACTGACAAATAAAAGTATTTTTTTCTTTGTACTCGTCGTCCGAATGAAGCATTTGGTGCATATTCTCGTAAATGGTTTTAGCTACTATTTCCACATCGACTGTATTTATAACTTTTATTGCTATTACATATGCGTTATATGGAATAGTTGGATGTAGTATACTAGCTACAAAATTTACCACACGGCATCCTAATATCTCGACAGTTTCGTTGGCACTTATCCATAGGTAATGATTTGAAAGATGGTTTCTAACGCGTTCTACTGCTTTCGTGTAGCACTTAGAAACATAATATTTGCGTAAGGTGGATTCGTCAGGAACATTACGCCCAGTATATTTTTGGAGAAATGTTTTGAAAGTGGGATTGTTAAGTTTATTTAATGGAATATTTGCCGCCATTAAAGTTCCTGCGTTAAAATTGTCGATTCCAACGGGCTTAATTTCTGTGTTTTTGATGGGAAGTGACGTTTTACGTGAGATTTCTTGGAATTTTTTAACGATATTTTACATACTTTGCAAGAAATTTCGGAATCACTAGCAATGGACATCAGTTTGATCCTTAATCCAACTCACCATTGTTTCACGGTGCTTAATTTCTGTGTATGTGTTTGTGATCGGAAGCCACGTTTTACGTGCGATTTCTTGGAACTTTTTAACGATATTTTACATACTTTGCAATAAATTTCGGAATCACTAGTGTTACGCTCCGCATATAAAAATATTTTAATCTATTTTTAAACATATTTCTTCTTTGAATATCTCGATTTATCTTAATATTTAAACTTAAGACATTTTTCTTGTATGTATTCGTGTCCAAAGAGAAAGCATCTCTTTTGTTATATCTTAACCGAGACCCTTAGTTTTCTACCTGACCCAACAACGTTACTGTGGAATTTCTTTCTAGATACATTTCATTAAATTGTTTTAATTGAATTATATACTGTAATAAAGGTAGGGCCTTATGCCCTAAGGTAGGCAGAGATCGCCATGTAATAAAGGTAGGGCCTTATGCCCTAAGGTAGAATCGCCATGTAACGTGGGCAGGATGGATCGTCCATGTAAACTCTATGTGCCTGGAGGATCGGCATGTAATGCGGGCCGTTTGGGCGGCCACATCGCGTTGCTGGTTCGAGGCGGAATAAAGTACTAAATGATACACACTCGAAGTTCGGGTAACATTCTATAATTAACTCAACGCTTACAAACTGAATAACAATATATTTACAAGATGTACATGTTATACTTGGTTCAACTCAGACAGGGCAGAACGTGGTTATTAAGATTTAACACAGTTCGCACCACTGACTGGTTGTAACTCCCGTCGTAACTCTGACTATCCCTTATGACTTAAACTATCGTCTATATATACTAGAGAAGATCCTTGTCTTACATATCATTTGTTTCTAGAACAAATGTATAACCCTGATGCGTTGGTCTTGTGTATGCAACAAATCCGAGGTAAGGTCGTGTTTAGATAACACGTTAATGTTTTGTATTAAATGCGAGGCTTCGCCTTGGCAAAGTGTTACGCATACACATGACTGCGTATCGAGTTATTACAATACATCTTCCTTTATATGTTGTGTTTCATATCATTAGAAAGCTTATGTCACAAGGGTTATTTTAATAATATTCATGCCATCGATAGAACACATCTTCAGGTCCCGCTTCTTAATTAATTATTACTTAAGATATCGACCCCTCTCTTCGACAGGTCATAAAACAGATCTTTTCTAGACCTTTTCTATCGACACAAAAACTATCAGATATCTTCTCGTTAGAACCCTCGAAAGTGCAACATCACCCGCCGTACTGGTCAAGTACCGGTGGCATGATCCACGTGCCCCTGCATCTCACCGCAATTAAAAGGTAATCCTGTATTGTTCTATATATATTATTCTTTTAAGCGAATCCATATTAATTAAACTAATTAATTCCTTGTTCCTCCGGCCAAACATCGCTCTGCATATTTGTCCAGGTATACGACGCACCACGTGGCCGCCCATCGCCGCAAATCAAAGGTAACTCTGTATTGTTCGATACAGAGATTATTTTATATTAATCGTATTCAATTAACCCTTAATTTACTGCTCAATTAAACGTTCGTTTCAGAGTATTTTGTGTTAATTTTCAGTTACTTAATTACCGCTCCTGGTGTACATATTACTTTTGTTAATTACTTTTGAATATACAAATTTCAATTGCTTCTTATGTAAATATAAATACAAACTTTAAGGACAACGCTTATGTGTTTCATTTATTTAGTAAGTAAGTTGTGGTATATTTATTTAATTAACCATTATCACACACGTCCTCGCCCTTTGATGATACTTCACCAGCACCACTAATTATTTTATTATCAAATAATTTCATTATTATTAGCACGGCACATCCACATCCCGATATCCAGCACCAAGCCGCCGTTTGTAATACTAACAATGGACATCAGTTTGACCCTTAATCCAACTCACCATTGTTTCATGGTGCCATTCTCAACTTTGTTCTATATTATATCTGAAAAAGTAACTTAAATAATCTTCTATATCGAAATAACTAAAAATTAAAAATGTATGCGTAAGTCATTGAAATTTAACGAAATTCACTATGTAATTAACAGTTAAAACAATGAAAAAAAGAAACTAAACTCACTGTACTTTATTTATCTTACGAAATATAAACTAATAAATAAAACAAATTATAAAAATCAATTATAAAAATTTCTCCCACTTCTATATATGCCCATCAAGAAAGGAATTTATGTATAATATTGAAGTAAATGCGTCACAATTCTGCAATATAAAACAGATGTGTGGTTAACCGAATGAATAGTGATATTCAATAACTGCGTGTTGTACTTAGCGATGTTATAGACTATTATATGGTCCTTCGTAATTTCGGCCTCTCGTGTCCGATCACTCATAGGTCTCAATTGTAACTGCTAAATTGGTTACAATTATAATTGGCGCCTTGTCTCTCATATTCATTTGACGTGCTCTGCAATGTTTCTTGTAGTCGAATCTGAAGAATTGCTCTGCGGGCGGAGATTCGCAAAGAACGAGGACATCTTCATTGATATGGAGAACTATTTTGCGGGCTCCAATATTATATTTTTTAGATAGCAGTTGGGAACAAATAGAATCTTAAACTTTAAAGGTATAGCATAATGCGCGTATAAGGTGATTATGTAGAAAAATAAAACTTTTCACTATTTCTGCGATTTCGAGTTGTAATCGCGTCCTTGGTACTACTTCCTTCTTGCTCGACGTTTCACCCACCGTTGCAAAGGGCATTCCCAGAGCTGCTATTACTATTGCTGCACTGAAACTGATTGTTTGTTAGTTTGGAACAGGGTTATATAATTACATCCAGTGGAGCGTTATGGTTGCTGTTGAGTTTTAGAAATAGAAAGGTTTGAGTTTTAGAGATAGAAAGCTTTGCCAAGTATTATGTAGAGGGTATCCGCCATCACGGTTGATATTACAGGGATACTTTAAGATTTCTATGGATTCATTGGTATTTGGAATTAATTCTATTAGTTCCCTATTTCTAAACTAGCTTTCATTCATTTCAATATGGACGTTAAGTCGAAAAATTCCCTTCTTTTCTTAAGCGTCTTAGTGAATCGCCATTCTGATACTTTATTAGGAGATTCCGTTTATCCAACACCTGCCTATACCGACCGATACCTAAACGCTTTTGTCACAATCATCCAGCCCAAAATCGTGGTAATGTAAACTCCTCAGTCCACAGAAATTTCTCTATATCTGAACTTAACTCTTTTCCAAATAAAAATCGACCATGTTGCCACTGGTAACATTGGAATAGTTCTTGTTGCTTAAGCTATTAATCTTAATCAACTACAGCTATTCCAAGCATGATATCCAACCCACCATAAAAGCGTTATACATAAAAGATGCTTAAATGGCGAAGAAACACCGACTGACTGGAGAAATTCCTATATATCGACCATTCATAAAAAAGGTTCAAAAGACGATCCCAAGCATTACCGGAGTAGTAATTCCAACAATAGGAAGAATATATTCCCGGATTCTTAGAAACCTAGTTGAAGAGGACATTGAAGATCAGCAACCGGAGGAACAAGCGAGATTCCGGGAGGGAAGATCTACGACGGACAACCTTTTTACTTTGAAAATAACATTAGGAAAGCGAACTTAACGAAACAGAGAAACACATATAGCTTTCATTGATCTTGAAAAAGCTTACGACAGTGTCCCGGTATCAGTTATGGAAAACAATGGAAAAGCTCGACATTAGACCAATATTAATTAGGGCCGTCCAACAATATTACAAAGAAAATTATACTGCAATCAAAGTTGAAACAACATTGACTGAATCCTTTAACACCACAAAGGGACTTAGACAGGGGTGTTGTCTGTCTCCTACCTTATTTAAAATATATCTAGACCAATCCCTAAAAGGCTGGACAGGCAAATGTAAGAACATAGGTCTGCAAGTTGGTGATGATATCCTATACACTCTTTTTTTCGCGGATGATCAGGTAGTAATCGCAGAAGGCGAGCAGGATTTGAGTTACAGGGTTAGAAAGCGCAATGAAGAGTATATATTAGCGGGTCTTAAAATAAATGTAGAGTAAATGTGAATACTTCATTGTAGGCAGCGATAAAAACGACAACCTATCTTTGGAAAACGAAACAATAAATAACGTTGACAAAGTTAAATATTTAGGAGTTATTTTCAATAAGCAAGGAAACAGCAAAGACGAGATCCAGGAAAGAATTATAAAAGGTAGGAAAACTATTAGAGCACTCAATTCCATAAGTTGGGAAAAAACCATTAGACGAGACACAAAACTTCGTATTTACAACTCAATTGTTAAGAGTATTTCGACATATGGTTCAGAAGTATGGGATTTGAGTAAAACTAATAGAAGGAAGCTTCTGGGCACAGAAATGGATTTTTTAAGAAGAAGCTGTCGAATATCGAGACTGAACATCGAGAGGATATTATTGACGAAATAGAGAAAAAACAATTGAATTGGTTCGGACACGCAAAAAAAATGAATGATACGAGATGGCCAAGGAAAGTGTTAGAATGGATACCTCCAGAAAAGCGAAAGAGAAGAACACCAACAAGAAGTTGGAGAGATGACACTAACGAAGCTATGGATGTAAACAATTTAGAGGAAGACTTGTGTTACGACAGAAGGATATGGAAACTGGGGACGGAAAGGCGGCGACAACCGTAGATAATCTGTATATATATAGACAATTTTTTGTGAAACAACATAACAGATAGTGAATTGATAATACTTTTTGTAGCTATATAAAGCTTATAAACTTACAAAAAAAAATCTAATATAGTTTTCATCGGGTTACATATATTTCGTTTAGAACTAGCAATTGAAAAAGTATTTAACTTGCCTTACAGAGGTAATAAGAAAATTATTAAAGAATGTTAGTCGTTTATAAATGTGATACCACACAGCGTCTGCAGTAATGATTTGAAATAGTTTTTATAAAATAAACACATTTTAATGTCCCATAATACAAACTAAATTAATCGAAAATCTTGATATAAAAGATACGCATTTCTTGCACTCCGTGCCTGTCAGTTTTTAACATTCAATCTTTTAAACGGATTGATGGCTTCATTCAAGAAAGAATTTCGATATACATTTTCTTCGTTATTATTATTATTGAATATAGGACCACCGGGAAGAAATCGAATTTACAAATACCGTAATTCGATATAACAAGATGTAGGTATGAAATTGAATTTACAAAAATGCGTGTCTTAAGATACGATACATATTATTACTCACACTGAGTAAGTCAAATTGCGTAAAATTAGGCCGTTATTTGCATAATGTAATTGTGTTGCCTTGTTTTATTAAAGCAACATTAAATTGTTAAATATGTTTTTATATGTCGTTTTTATATGTTTTAAATATGTGGAAGGCTTACAGGCTTACCCATACTTACTAAAACTAAAAAAATTTCTGGGAAATTATAAAATTGTATAATTCCGAAGATTAGGATCAATAAGGAAACATTTTATTAACGTGTTTAGTTTACATAAATTATATTTATATTTATTTAAAACTGGAGCAGCACTTTGAAGCTGTCTGAATTTATTTATTTAATATTTGCTGTCCAACAGCTTACAATATACTAATTACAGAATATTATTGTAACTAAAAAAGAACATATACACCTGTAAAGTGTTTAGAAATTAGAAAAAAACAAAATTACTAAATAAATCAAAATGAAATATCCTCGAAATGGCACTGAAACTAGAAGTTATAAAAATCATAGGAGAGTTCTGATAGTATATACCTGCAAGTATATACGTATATGAAATACTAAAGTAAACTTAACTGTTTACCAATACATCAATTAACTTATGTTGCTCAATTGTGACATATTTTTGAGAGTAATGTTCATAAGTAAATATTGAAATACAAGAATTGCATTTGGCCAGTTAAGTTAAATACGAGTTTCAGCTCCACAACAAGAACTTAAAAAATTAGGCTAATTCTAGCTGTTTTCTTTACTTTATGACGCCCAGTACAAAAACAAACAGCTAAAAATCAAAAGTAAGAAAAAAAACATGGTCTAAGGCAGCCCACCTAGTTGAATAGTATCCGAGGTGTGATCAAAAAATACTGTGAATGAATTTTTATAGCAGCAACTGCTGTCACCACATTTATTTGAAATAATAAATCCGACAGCTTGATTCGTTGAGACAGTCAGTGCCACGTTAGAACAAGGAAGGGTGAGGTCGTATTTGCGCATCACGGATATCGAACAGTTTTGCTTTAAGTTGGCAAAAAGTGCCAAAGAATCCCGTGAAATATTAATATCAGTGTATGGCGATAATGTGGTGTGTCTTAAGACTTTTTACAAGTGGTGTGGCGGATTTAAATCGGAAATTAGTTGGCTGCAGACGAACAACGGTCTGAACGTCCTTCGAATCCAAAAATAGACGAAAAACGCGCAAAAAGTGGCAAAAATGGTTTGTTTAAATAGGCGATTGGCTATTCAAGAGCTTTCGAAAGAACTGAACACCTTGTATGGGTCCGTGCAAAACATTTTAACCGATAATTTACAAATAAGACGAGTGATTGCGAAATTTGTTCCTAGACTTACTGACGAACAGAAGGGATATCGTGCGTCAGTTCGCACAGAATCGATGGATCGCTTTGATGCAGATACGAATTCATGGCAAAAATTTATAACTAGAAATTAAAGTTGGGTGTATGGCCATGACCCTGAGATAAAAAATTTAGAGTTCCCAATGGAAAACGAATGACTCTCCTCACCCTAAAAAGGCATGTCAGTCAAAATCGAATGTTAAGGTCATGCTCATTGTTTTTTTTTATAGTGTGAGCATAGTGCAATCAGAGTTAGTGTCAAAAGGTTCAAGTGTAAACTCTGAATATTACAATTACGTACTAGAACGTTTACAAAACGGTATACGGAGAAAGAAATCAGAAAATGGGCCAATGGCTTCTCTTATCATCACGACAATGCATTTCTGATTCGTGAGTTTTCAGCCGGAAATTTAGCACAATGTGCTTTCTGGCTCTTCCCAAAATTAAAAAACAGTTCTAAAAGGAAAACGTTTTAATATCATTCCCGACACTGAGAGGGCTACGACGGAGCAACTGAGGGTCCTTCCAGCAGAAGCCTTCCAGAAATGCTTCGAATCATGTAATCAACGTTGGGATAATTGCAGGACTAGTAGAGGAGGGCACTTTGAAGGAGAGTAATTCAAATTTGAAGTCCGCTTATTATTTTATACATAATAAAATTATTTACCGTATAATTTACCGTATTTACCGTATAATTTCTCTTCACTTAGCATGCCGACCGATCGGTCGGTAGACCCTCAAAACAAAATTAATAATTGGCGTCACCTGTGCCTTTCTAAAATTCCCTATGAGTGGTTATGAGGGAACAGAACCTACGCTATGTTAAATTTTACAAAAAAAAAGTTTAGGAAACAAAACCATCTAGTTAAAGGAAAAATGTAATCGTGATAAAAGATCTGTCTTTAATTAATGACAAATATAAATAAACATATTTATCATAATTCGTTATTAAGGCCTGTTCAGAAAATATATATAAAAATAAAATTAATGTTGAAGATTAACTCCTTACAACAACAACAACAACAACAAAATATAATTAGAAATTTGTCGAAAACTGTTTACATGAATTTATACACACAAATAGGTAAACTTAACAAATATATTGTATATTTACTAGAAAGGAGGTTTTAAACCTCAACTCGTATATAGATATAGCTAGATTACTTGAGGTGGTCATAAAGCCTCTTCCACTGCAACCTTTCCAGATCTATTATGGTTCCCATACCTCGTTTAAATTCTTCCCCTAGTCCTGGTCATTTAATTAAGCTTAACAGCTTCGAGAGCGGTTACTTTAAATACAGTTCGGTTTTAAAATATTGATCTTCCATTTGTAAGAAGCATTGACATAGTACATGAATCGCTGTTTATTCTTCCACCTAATATATAAGTATCGCTATTAAAACAAATGTATAAAACATTTTTTTAAACTAATTCAACAACCGCAAGCCAGTTTATGTGAACCAAAAATATAAACAAAATTTATAACAAAAATTTTCTAAACGTACGATATTTATTCATTCTATTTTTTCCCCTTCAGATATTAAATTTACCAAAATTTCATTTTACTATATAACTTCAAAATGAAACTCTTATAATGATGAATTAAATAACATTGAATTAAATAAAAGACAGGAATAACAGAATTAAAAAAAAACAGAGATATTGCAACCCTCATAAAGAACATCGGTTGGTAATTCACGAAATGGATTGACAAAACTTCGAAAGTCGGAAAGGAATAACTACATCGATATACGAGGACGATTCGTAAAGTCAGTTTCGTTTTGTTATTAAAGAAAAGACTAATACATGAAGACGTAAATGAAATATTCCGACGTTTGCTAGTATATAGTAGATACGTAAGACAGCAGTTAGCAAACTACAAATAGGCATTTATTTGTTCAAGTTCACCAAAATCTTTTTCACATTTCAGTAATGTAAACTCTTTGTGTGAAAAGTTTTGTATTCATTCATTTCATAGATCTAAATTTTCTTATGCATCAGCTGTTATGTTGTTATTTATAAGTAGGTCAAAGGCCTGACGTTTGTAGTAATATCCTTTCACCTTCACCTTCAACATCGTAACGTGTCAGAAAAGTTAGTGCCGATCCCATTCTCTTTGTTTTATGATTTTGGCACCCATCGCGAACAATATTCGTGGTAACCTAAATGTTATTTATAACAATTCCGTACAAAATGGTACGTGAAATTTGAGAGGAAAGAGGTACTCAGTTCTGTGATTGTGAATCGCTGATTTTTGCATTGCTGCATTTTCATCATGGACTTTAGTTCGTCCTTCTTACCACCCTTCATATTTTTTGTCGGCGGGATTTTCAATTGCAGTAGCCATTTTAATCGACCAAAATAGCACGAAATAATGTCCGAATGATTATCTCCCTGGAATTTTGTTTGAATAACTTTATAGTTGTAAAAAAAGTTTTTATTTTAATTAATTGTAATTAAACAATTACAAAGTCTACAAAATGTGATTAAAATATGTACTATTGCTACCTAACTATAAGGACTACAAAATATATAATAATAATTAAAAGTGCTGGTACATATATTTATACCTTCTCATATCTGTACGACTCGAGAGTGTTTCTTAGTAAAGCCAAGGAAGACGCTAGCGTTGCATTTCTCACGCATTGATTATAATTGAGAAATTACTTTATTTGCTCATATTCTATGAAATTCTCTATCCTAACTTATCATAAATGAATTTCTTCTACCTTGGCTACGTTGTTCTACGAGTATTTATAAACAGACCGGACACATCGGGTTGAAATGACGTCGTCATTACGACGGACGATGTAATTAGTCTACAACATCTGTAAATACATTACGCAGTTATTGAATGTACTACTGATCTGCCTAGCGAGCACATCTGCTTTCATCGACAATTGCGACATTTTTTTGTTGGATATTTACAGTTAAATTTCTGTTTTTACGAGCGTAGATAGAAGCGCGGTTTTTATAATTTATTTTATTTATTAGTTTAAATTTCGTAAGATAAATAAAGTGCTGTGAGTTAGTTTCTTATTTTCAT
This sequence comes from Melolontha melolontha, assembly GCA_935421215.2. Taxonomy (NCBI): domain Eukaryota; kingdom Metazoa; phylum Arthropoda; class Insecta; order Coleoptera; family Scarabaeidae; genus Melolontha; species Melolontha melolontha. The sequence goes on along the minus strand of OW285242.1, from coordinate 92,054,866 downwards.
AGTTTTAACTGTTAATTACATCGTAATTTTTGTGATAGATCCTGTTTAATATCGTTTGATTGAATCTACGTCTCCCAATTATTTCGACGTAAGTGTGCATTGAATTTCGTTCAGTTTCGATAACCTACGCATACATTTTGAGTTTTCATTTATTTAGATCTAGAGCACTGTCTAAGTTACTTTTTCAGATATGATATGGAAGAACGTCAAGAACGGCTTCGTAAAGCAATGGCTAGTTGGACTGACGGTCATACTGATTGAATGTCCATTGTCAGTGATTCCGAAATTTATTGCAAAATCTGTAAAATATCGTTAAAAAATTCCATGAAATCGCACGTTCAGCGTCACTTAGCATCGCAAACAGATGCGTAGAAATTGGAACCGTTGGAATCTGATAATTTTAACGAAGAACTCTGTGAAACTTTTATGGCGGCTAATATTCCATTAAATAAATATAACAATCCTACATTAAAAATATTTTTCCAAAAATATACTGGTGGAAATGTTCCTGATTACTTCACCTTAAGCAAACAAATATTATGTTTCTAAGTGCTACACGAAAGCAGTAGAACGCAATCTTTCAAATTAGTACCTCTGGATAAGTGCCGACGAAACTGTCGATATACTAGGACCCTGTGTGGTAAATGTTGTAACTGGTGTACTACCTCTAACTATTCCATATAACGCATATGTAATAGCAACAAAATTTATAAATACAGTTGATGCGGAAACAATAGCTAATACCATTTACGAGAATATGCAGCAAATGCTTCATTCGGACGACAGGTACAAAGAAAAAGTACTTTTATTTGTAACTGACAGTGCTGTATATATGTTAAAAACAGGCAGACTATTAAAGGAAACATATCCTAAGATGCTGGATATTACTTGTGTAGCGTTGCACAGAATCGGTGAATATATCAGAGGCATCTTTTCAGAAGTTGATAGACTTGTATCCGCTTTTAAAAAGTTTTCAGAAAAGCACCATTGAGATTAGGTCGTTACAGGAAAAAACTGCCATCTTTGTCACTGCCTCTCTCTCCAGTAATAGCTAGATGGGGGACATGGTTGGAAGCTATTAGTTTTCATGCAGAGAATTTCGTTCCATGTGTTCGGAGTGCAAGGAACTAACACAAACTCCACATTAAAAAATCAGTTGTATTTTCTCCAGGAACACTTTGCAAATTTGCCAAAACTAATCACTTATTTTGAAAATCGAAATCTCAAATTAAATGATGGTTTAACGACATTAGATGTAGCTATTAATAATTTGAACAGTATTCCAAGTGACTTCGGATGTGGCCTTCGGTAAAAGTTAGACGCAGTGTTTAATAGAAATCCAGATTTAATGACATGGCGGCAATTGTGTATGGGGACATTGCAACAACATCTAACTGCAAAATACGCGGAAATAAAAGAATATTTCCGATATGCACCTATAACCAGTTGCGATGTAGAAAGGACGTTTTCTATTTAGAAGGATGTATTTCATTCAAAGAGGACACATTTTACAGAAGAGAACCTTGAGAAAATATTGCTAGTAAATATTAATACTCCTTTACTCAACTTGAACTACAAAATGAACAAATAGAAATATATTTCGTATTTTGAAGCCGTATATATACCCGTTTTATTATTATAAGTATAATTATATAAATAAAATTAAAAACTTTAAAAATATAAATGTTCAATAGTATGCTCGTGGGCGATGAGTCATCAACCTCTCGTATCCTCCGGTCTCTACGTATAACGTATATATAGATATACAGTTCTGTATATACTACGACATAGCTACTGTCACTGCCAGAATCACACTGAACATTGAACTGAACCGCTGCAATTGCTCCGATATTTCCGCTCCACTTGGAGGAAACAGAACTTACTTTACGAATAGCCCTTGTACGAAGGTGAGCATGGTCTGCCTACAAGTTTTAACATGATGCACCAAATATTACATAACAATCAATTCTCACAAAATATAAATTCCTAAAATAGAAAAATGCACGGAGAAAATTAAAGAAGCCAATAAACCGAATGAAAAATAATGAGACTTGCCGTTATAATGAAGGATGGTAAAAATAAAATTAGCATAACCATTCATATGTTCAAATTACACCCAATAACTTTTAGTGCATATTTTCCATAATTGATCTCTATAAATCCCATAAGTGTTATAGAACGATGTACAAAACAGAGAGACTGACAAATATGTGCTATCTACAAAAATAATCTTTCAGAGATCTGTTGAACTCACTCTGGGCACTTATAAAAATGTCAAAGTAGTTGTACATTATATGGACAAGGCGAGTAATTTTGTTGATCGCAGAACATTATCTGACAGCCAGTAGAGAGGTGCTAGGGAAAACACATCGATCAGGACGCACATGATAAGCCAGAATGTGAAAATTTAATCTCGACAAAACTTGTAAATACGGGAAATCAATTTTACTCTTAGTCCGTTTGTAAACAATATACGAAGATATGCTGAAAAATTCATTTCGAATGTTTGTGTCTTTAAGACTGCTTTCAAATGTTAGTTAAATTTGTAAGAACGATAATAGTCAATCAGGGAATTAACATGATTTAAATTTCACATGAATATTTCCTCCAGAAATTATGCAAGTTATGAATATAATCAAGCATTCGAATGGTATATTATTAATATATTCTTCTGGAGGAAACAAGAAGTAGAATATTTACTTAATAAAAGTACTGATTCAGTTCCAATTATTATGACCTATAGTATGCATATAATAATTTATTATTAATAAATATTCCCTAACTTAAAATTTAACAAATACGTAAATAGATAAAAAATAAAAGTTTTTGATTTAGTTAAGTGAAGTATTAGAGAAACCCGCGGTATAATTTAAGGTGATACTTCGTATAAAAGTTAATTATACAAAAATAAATAATACAAAAGTATTTTTAATAATATAAAATATTATTAAAAATCTGGTGTGAAGAACACAAATACAGGTTTACTATTAATATTTTTGTGAACGTTTCCGAACATATCCCTCCCCAGAGACGTAGATACGTATTTCGCCTTTCTACAGGCTCATCGGTACGCCCCTGCTAGAGAAAGGTCTGTCTGAAGATATCCTTTCTCCAGCAGCGGCGTACCGATGAGCCTGTAGAAAGGCGAAATACGTATCTACGTCTCTGGGGAGGGATACGTTCACAAAAATATTAATAGTAAACCTGTATTTGTGTTCTTCACACCAGATTTTTAATAATATTTTATATTATTAAAAATACCTTTGTATTATACAAAACTGGTGGGATTTACCTACTCATGTATGTTTCAATTATTCTGATACATTACACATGCGGTTAGTCCGTAGTATGAGTGAAGACACAAACAAAATGCAGTTTCTAGAGAGATGGCTGTGCCACCTTTGGAAGGGCGTCGTTACTTCACAATGGTTATGTGGACGGGGCGAGGTACTTCGGCTGTCTGACAACAGGCAGCGCTGAATTTACTTCTACGCTCGGTCTGGATAATTTCTGTGATGTGGCGATGTGCTTCTTTTTTGTGAATGTGTCTGAAGATATCCTTTCTCCAGCAGGGACGTACCGATGAGCCTGTAGAAAGGCGAAATACGTATCTACGTCTCTGGGGAGGGATATGTTAAGACACGTTCACAAAAATATTAATAGTAAACCTGTATTTGTGTTCTTTACACCAGATTTTTAATAATATTTTATATTATTAAAAATACCTTTGTATTACACAAAACTGGTGGGGTTTACCTACTCATGTATGTTTCAATTATTCTGATAAAAAATAAGTATCCTATTTATGTTAATTATGAAAAAATATTCGTGGTAGTTTTCAATTAAAGAATTTTTTCTGTCTCATGACGTTTCTTTAATTAATTTAATGGAGAACATTCAGACATTAACTTTGCAATAAAAATCGAAAAATAATATGTTTCAGATCGATTAATGCATATACGAAGAATAATACCATCATCCATAACAGAATAGAATGTTAATAACTATTAAGAGAAGAGGATCTATTATCCAAGAACAAAAACAAAATACTGAAAGGGGAAAATACTTTGCAGAGGAAAGGACAAATATTAGGAGAGTTTGTACTAAAAAAAGGAAAGAAGAAGAGCAATAATAATCTGCTGCAACAAAGTATTTCACAAACACGAAAATTCTAGACGAGAAGAATATCAAAATAAAGTACAATATAGTTAAGAAAATAGAAACTGGACAATGTGTCTATCTATCTATCTATCTATCTATCTATCTATCTATTCTAATTCTTTAGGTTGAACGCCACTTTGTCCAGGTACCTAAGCACAGTACTCTTTATACCACTCCCAATAAATCTCTCACTTCAACTATTTTAGTCTGTGTCCTCGATAAAAGCCACTATCCTCCTAAGGAAAAATTTGAATACCCTCGTAGGACCCAATAGATCTCTTTCGAAATGTTATGTCTGAGTCTCTTCCGTTCCTCACAAGGGTTCCTCTTTTGAAGTGGCAATTCAAAAGAAGCTGAGATATGTCATCATTCAGTACAAATCTTGAAATTATCAGCACCTTTAAAGTTATCTACTATATTTTCTAGTCCATCTTTGAACTCAAGCCTTTCATAACATTTTCATTCATGGAACTGTTGCAGGTTAGATTACTTAAGGTGGTCATAAAATCTATTCCACTACAATCTTTCTAGATTTATTGCGGCCGTCATGTCTCGTTGGGTACTTTCAGTAGGCCTGGTCTTTAAATTAAGCTTCTTTTAAAGGTTATTTTAAATGTAGTTCCGTTTTAGGAGCCTGATCTCCCATTTGAGAAACTGCGTTCTTGTTAAACATTCGTATTGATATGTATCATAAACCGCTTTCTTCTTCCTCTTGGCAGAATCTACATACAGTTTCTTTTGTCATACCCACATTATCCATATCTTTGTTAAGTTTACGGTGCCCATCTATTAGGCTTACTATCATCAATAGACTTTCCGTCTGTCAATTATAAACTTAGGCTAACATTCCCAAAAAACCGTTTTGCCTGTCTTTGATCTAGAGAGCTGTTCCATCTTTCTCTAGATCTACTTTCAGTACACATTTTCATGACTGTCTTAATCATTGGCATTAATCCTATTTTTTACGCTTAAACAAAATTATTAAATTGTCTTTATTGTCCAACAGATATCTCCATTCAGAGGACAATACAATACAAAGAACAGTGTCAAAAACTAAATAAAATTATAATCCATAGTTAATTGTAATAAAACGAACAATTCAAATAAAGAAAATCATTAGAAATACTAACCGAACCGAGTTTTTAAATTGTCAATAGATGCAAACATGGGAAATTTATTGAATCTAAGTTAAATGATTATATTGTGGAAGGGTAAAAAGGATCAGGGACAATTATCTTAGCATTTTTAGCCATATGCGTGATTGGTGCTTTGGCAAAGACGTTGGTCTAGCTCCAGCTACGGCGAATATTTCATTTGATCCCGTTGCATATTTTGACACCATAATGTCAACAGCACAGGGTAAGTTCGGTGCGTCGATTACATTGTTGGCTATCTTAATTACAAGGTGAGCACTCGCTATCTCTCTGCGATCTGAAAGTGAGGTAAAGTTGTGTTCCCGCAGCAATACTTGATAGTCAAAATAGCTGCCAGATAATCCGCCAGCTAAATATTTCGAGAATCTTGGTCATCATTCTTGATGAGTAAATTCAGGTATAATAAATTCTGTATTGAAACGAAAAGGTAATTGGAGACATGTCATGCAATAGAAAGAATTTTTATGCGTTCAAAAAAGGTGGAAATATTTACGTAATTAGGTACTTTGGTAAAGCGAAAAATTGAAAAGAAGGACATAAATGTGAAGATTCAGAAAAAGATATAGAGAATTTTATTATAATAAACAAATGTTAAAAGATAAGTATTTAAATAGAAGAACTAGCTTATGTAACAGAAACAGTGACACTTGACTAATAAAGATGAAGAAAAAATTATTTAGGAAGGGAAAATAATAGACAAAAATAAGAGCAATAATGGTTTCAAAGAAAATAAGTGATAATAAATACAAATAATCCAAGAATCATAAAATTGAATGAAATACTTGTTTTAATGTAAAATATCTTTAAATATAATTCAAAAGCTAAGCGAATTTCTAATTTTTTTAAGCCCTCTAAAAAATAATCTTTGGCAAGCCGAATCTTACGAAGCCATTTGTTCAAGTTTAGGAACAGGAAAAAGTCACTTGAAGACAAATTTGATTAATATGGAAAATGAAGCAACAAATCGTATTCTAATTCGATAAATTTGTCGATGTTAACAATAATTATTGTTCTATTGAAGACGGAAATTTCACGGTTCGGCATTATAACCATTTTTCTTTCTTCAACAATTGACAGTAAATTACACGTGTGTTATCATCAAACGTCATCGCTGTTTCTTTCCCATATAATGTGCCTGGTTTGATAAGTACCTAGAAATAGCAATACACCATTAATTTCTTCTATATAGAGGAGGTCCAAGACTTGTGATGTCGTGTGTATTTATGAAACATTTTTTCAATTTCTTTAATGAGTTTTCCATGTAAGAAGGTATGTTTAATTATCGCAAGAAATTATTTTTTCTTCATAATTACACAAAAACAATAAATAGTTTACTTTAACCGATTGTAAAAATTTATCTTTCCAACAAACATGGATGAAATTTTGAAGGTAGGCTTCTAAGACATGATTGAAGTTGTAAATATACCCATCACGGCGAAATTGGAGCCAACATTTGAAAACTCACTATCCCGTCAAATCACCCCCGTATATAGAAGACAAAAGAAGTCAATACTAAGATGTATTACAGAGCGAAATTCAATGTATAGTAGACCCAAGGGAAAACTGAAAAGTAGATGAAAACAGCAAGTATAGAGCGATACTATAGAATTGTGTGGAAGAATGTAGAGCATTGGAAGAAACAAAGGTAGTTTATCAGCCGAAAATACACTCATTTATATAACGAATATGACAGAACAGCAAGGAGTAATCCACCTTGTTAATAAGATTACTAGAGTTCTAGTTTATTAGAACAGATGAAATTTTTAATAAAAGGTATTAGTTTAATAATAATAATAAATAGGTAAAGACGCTCAAAATCATTTTACCATACACAATATTTAGATTTATTCGCATTTTACATTAACTGCCTCCTAAATTTAATTAGTTTTAAAAAAGAATCTCAAAACAATTCGGTCCTGAAATAAATGTTTTCAAATTTATTAGGAAAATCGTGGTAATTTATATTTATGCTCCTAAAAGTTGGAACAAAGTTGTCTTTAATGCGACCAATTTAAGGTAGGGTGAGTTCTAGGGGGATGAGTAGGGCCTTGCGAACAAGAACTACTCGTATAAACATAAATCCTCCCATAGTGATGTCTGAGAGACCGCAAAAACACCTATTCGCCATTCATCCCCGACCGCACTTCAAATTTCCTGCCTTTTACCCTCTTTTTAGGGGTAGTTCGTTCTATTCCGCAACTACCCGAAATAAGAACAATGATAATCGTTTCGTTGCTAACGCGAATGTATCTTTATGATAGGTAAAAAAAGACGTTCCCTTATTTATTGGTGCAAGTTATTAGCATATTAAGGTATAAATTATTCATTCTTGAATACTTTTAAAAAATGTGTCAACTAAGGATTTCTAAGTCGTAATAAAAAAAATTGGGCAGAATGTAGTGAAAACGAAATATTTATACATGTGAATATGGAAATATGAATTGCGTAATCGAAATTAAAAGATAAATATAAAATGTGAATGACTGAATACCAAAATAAAATATAATTACTTTATGGCAAAATGCCTCGGTGGGAGAGAAAAAAGGTAAATATATGTACTTCATGTGTTTTGAGTGTTTTTAACCAAATAAGAACAAGAGTTGAACAAGAAGGTGCCAACCTGATAAAAGTTGTGGATTCCAGACCCCCCAAAGAAATCCCAAGAAAATCTTATAAATGATCCCAAAGAAAGAATAAAATATACTTTTTTGGCATAATTTATAATTTTTTTTTTGGACTTTCTTGAATCTGGAATCCACAACTTTTATTAGCTTGGCACCTTCTTGTCCACCACTCTTATTTGCTTAAAGATTCGAACACATGAAATATATTTACCTTTTTTCTGGTCCACCCGGGCATGTTACAATAAACTAGTTCAAAACTTTTTTTTGGGAATACATTGCACTTTGACAAATAAATGATACTAGTTTCGAAGCTATTTTAAATTCATGCAGTCTCATGGCTGGGGAAGTGTAAACCCAAAACCTATTCTTGGGTTTAATTTATGGGTATCGCGAGTTTAAAATAAATTGATAATTACAACTGATTAATTAATTTTTATCTAACGAAAACTTAGTTGAAGAGCTAAAAGAAGGTTAAAATTCGAAATATCTGACTCACTTAACATAATAAAATATAGAAACCAAAAAATTAAAGAAACTTTTTGCAGCTCAATAGGTATGAACTCGGATCATGTAATCGACAGCCAAACATCATAACCATTAAACCGCGCAAAATTTGAAGATTTTTCTGGCGGTAGTTCTCTAAAATTGTGAATGCTCGTAATAAAGATAATAAAAAAGGAAAAAAAGTGTCGTCTGCAGCACATATTGTAGATTGGTTTCACAAATTTTCAGTTATTTATTTAAAATAGCCAGAACTCTTCATTCGGGTGAATTCTACTTCTGAAATTTTGTTTGAAACACTTTTCTACGGATTTTGTAATTATGCATAGGCAAGATATATAGATATAAATAGGTGGAGGCTGTGGCTTAAAATCTGAAATAGACAGAAACAAGGAAGATCCTTAACCACAAAATATATTAATAAATACTATATACGTAGTTCGGTAACTAAGTTGCCATCTTCAGTAGAGCAAGAAAATAATGCTAAACGTAGCGTCTTTGGCTAAAGTAAAACCTTTGAAGATATGCTCTTCACCAAATTGCCTGTGGGCACAGGAGATTTGGTGAAGAGCATATCTTCAAAGGTTTTACCTTAACTAAAGATGCCACGTTTAGCAAATAGCAAATAGTGCTAAATATAGCGTCTTTTGTGGATAAGACTTAGTGTGATCCCACTGGCGATTTAGTGACGAGCATATCTTCAAAGGTTTTACCTTAACCAAAAACGCTACGTTAGCACTATTTTGGGATAACACTTAGTGATATACAACTGACGATTTGGTGAAGGGCGTATCTTAAAAGGTTTTATTTTAACCAAAAACGCTACGTTTAGCACTATTTTCATTTTAAGCTTGTCATAAATAATAAGAATTTACGCCTTAGCATTCCCCAACAGCTTGACGCCAATTACAGCAGGGCATTGGCAGGCTATGAGTTATTATTATGCCCGTGCCTGTGGAGCGACTTAAGGCGTTTAGCTGTCGGCATTCGCTTTAAGTGAGAAGGAATACCACAAAAATTTACGCGAACAGCCAGCCCCGGATCCGAACCCGGGGTTGCCGGTATGAGAAGCCAGTGCGTTACCACTAGGCTATCAGCCGGTGTCATACTGAAGATAGCAACTTAGTTGTCGAAATACGTATATAGAATTTATTAATATATTTTGTGGTGAGGGATTTTTCATGTTTCTGCATGTTTAAGACATATAAGACATATATTTTTTTAGAGATTGGGATATTACGTCTCATGTGCAACAGGCAATTTTAGGACTGATAGTTGCTGTTACTGGCCAGCAGACACGCTACCAGCATAGGAGCTCGCGTTTATCATTTTATACCATTCATACCATGCGTCGTGCCCTAGAAGAGCCCAAGAGCATATTCGTGAAAAACGCTGACAGACGTCAGTTATAATTAATATACGAGGATTATTAAAAAAAAAACACCGCTTCGAAAAAGCTTCATTGGTTGCCGAGATCCAGGATGATACAAATTTTTCGTTATGCCAAGTATATTAGGGTACACACTAACCTGTTCATCCTGATAGTCAGGTAAATAGATGAAGTAAATTTTTAAAGATTCATATATAGCTGTCTAGCTTATTACCCAATAATCCGATTTGGTTTTTGTAAATATATTTAGAAATGGAATTTCTTACAAAAACAGATGATCAGCCATCTCGTAATTATAATCTTAACTGTTTAATAGTGTCTTCGTTAATTAAAAGTTGTAAATTTTCTACACAATAATTGAAAAAAGCTTCGGTGGAGCGTAGTGTGTGGAGTTTAACAAGTTCCACAACCTTTCGTACTGGGACAACTCCTATTCCTTCTTATTAATAATTCCCTCGCTTGTTTTTGGAAGCGTTTTCAGTTTTATTCGTGTATGTTTATATTCGGTTGATGCATAAGTTCGAAGCGTTTTTATTCAAGTCAACATTTATTATTATTTTTAACAAACGTAGCCCATGAACTAATCAAGCATATGTTCTCCTCTATTACGACTGCCTCTCAACAATCTTGCAATTTTCCGATTTCATGCCTGAAGAAATCTAATGGTCTGAATGTGAAAAGTTGCCAAATGAATTTTTATGAGCGACATCGATACTGAAGAAGTTTCTTCGCAGGTGTTTTGATAGAGAGCGAAAGACGTGAACATCTGACAGAGCGAAATCAGGAAAATAAGGCGGGTGCGAAATTACCTATCGACTGAGTTTTTTAATGCGCTTTTGTGCTTTGGTTATACTAGCAGATGCTCATTCTTGTACTCAAACAGTCAGTGTTTGAGCTTTGCCCATGGAAGCAAATGGGCTGTTGTGGTCAATTGGTTATATACAATCCATTATAGCGGCCAATTCCCGAGTTTATTGGCATGCATTATCGTGAATTAAAACGGTCGATGATCTTCATCAATCTGATGAAGGTGGAGAATCTTTTATGTCAAAATGGCCCTCTCTAAATTGAAAAAAACATTTCCGTACTGTATTTTCCCCAATTACGTTTTCTCCGCAAACGGCACAAGTGGTTCTAGCAGCCTCCGATGCATTAACTCATTGGTTGAACTCGAAGAAGAGAAGAAGATGGAACGTTTTTTTCTACTTGACGCTTCGTTTTCTTCTGTCTATAATTAATACAATCTTTGCAGAAATGCATAAATTCAAAAACTATCAAGCTATTCAAAACTTACCCATAAAATATATAGAATGGGGTTGTTTTTTGATTCAAAAGTTGAGTAAATTTCTTACAATAACTGTTTCCTAGACATTAGGCATGTAATGCAATAACGTATGGAACATAAGTTTAGAGAAAAAATCAAAATAATAATAACATCGATTCGTAGTAAAAATTTTATTAAAACATAAACATTGGGAAATTATTATACACTATTGCGTCATACTCTATACTCTATATTAACAAAACTGATAAGGGCCCAGTGCCCTCAATGGCGCGCAATTTTGGTAGAATTCTCCCCATAATTATCTGGATGACGTTTATATTCACTTCTCGGATCTTTTGTAATATTCTGGCCCGTAACTGTGCTTCATTTTGGGCTTTCCAACCCTTGCCATAAACTTTCCTGCTCAGTAGTGCTAAAAATTCCTCAATGGAACGCGTCTAGGATACGCTGGGGGGGTTGTCTTCCTTAGGTACATAATTCACGTTATGTTGTTAACCAGTTCTGAGTGATTCTAGGATAATGGCATGAAGCCGGATCGGGCCAGAATATTACATCATTATTTGGATGATGAACATTCATGAAATTTATCAATTTAGATAGACATTTGCGAATATAGACGTTTGCATCCACAGCTTCACCTCTAACTCTCCCAACGTAAGGTCTTGAAATTCCTGCTTGAGAAATAGCGCATCAGACCGTAATCTTGTCAGCAAATTCCGCTTTCGGTTCTAATTTTACGTTGTCAGGACAATTTTCAATATTGGACTTGTAGAAACCAGCGTTACTCTTTATTTCCGAATTGGATAATGTGAAATATTTCTCATCGTTTAAAACAGTAACTCTGTTGCCAGTAAAATGTTGACGCCTTAATGTTCGGCAGCATCTCTCTCTATCTGTGTTGCGGTGTATTTGGGACACTTCCTTCTTTTTCGATATTCTAATCCATTTCTAGTCAAAATTCTGCCAACAGTCCTATGCTCAATTTCAAATCTACGGCCTAAAGTGCCGCGTAGACGATCCAACTCTATCTTGAGCAGATTGGATAAGTCTGTTTACTTGATGTGGGGCCAAAACTAGATGTCGTCCATTTTTCGGTAAATTCATGCATTCCTTCTTCAGATTCCTTAATTGTGCGGTAAATGGTGGACAGTCCAATATTTTGGTTTCGAAAAATGTTAAGAATCCCGCGTTTAGGTACTCGTCCAAGTAAATAATATATAGACTTTCATATTTCAATCTTGTATGACATCTTTCAAAACTATTTCTGACAAATCTAACATATTACCATAGTAACTAATAAACGAGAATCTTTTCTAGTTCAGTGGTAAATAGTTTGGAACATTTTTGGTAATAACATTCCTCGTCAAAACTTTTTCTCTAAACTTATGTTCCATACTTTATTAAAATATTCTACGTTCTGCATAATTCTGTCCTTGATCCAACAATACTTGTAATGCTTACAAAAGATTTACATGCTTATGTTGACCCGAATAGATTAGTAGTATTTATTAATAATATTTCAAAGTTTGTTGTTTCCGATAGTGTCCAAAAGATCACCATTTTCGACAGCTTCTCTGTAAGCAACGTTTTAAAAACTACTCTTTTCTAACAGTATTTGTTTTTGTGCTTAAGATTCTATAAATACTCGTATAAGGCTATGAAAAGTAAGAAATATGATATTTCAAATGCGATGAGCTTATGTATCTTAGACAACACCACGGATCTAGCTTCTAGGATCTACTTGAATTAATTTTAAGAAACTAACTTCCTATTTTTGAATAAATTTGATCAAAGGATAAATAAACCAAAATTTTTTTTCAATATATTCAATAGGAAATTTTAGATATTAAATGAAAAAGAAACAAATAGATTCCATATTTAGTTAGATTAAATCTCTGGAGTAATATTTCCTTTATAAACTACTCTATTCAGCTTATATGTACATGTCATTATATAACAATAAATCATCGTGTGAAGCTTCTGTGCCCCAATGAAAAAGAAATCCTTTCTGGTCCCTTTTTGCGACAATATTTATCACCACCAACAATAAACTAGATAATATCTACAATTGCATAATAGACTGCAACTAAATACGTAGCACCCTATAAGAACAGTTCGATTCAAATCAGACAAAAGAGTTTTGGAAGAACCGATAACGTGATAAGATAATATTTACGAATGTGTAATATTACATTTTATTGATTTATTGGTTCTAGAATATATTTAAGCGGTTAATAATAAAGCAATAATTACGTACTAGTATACAGATAAAAATAATGTGCATAAGTTATGTCAATGTTAATCAAATTAATATAAATTAAGATATATGTTAAAAAGAAGAGAGGGATACTAAATATAAGACGATAACTGATTTCTATATTATGTTCCTGGATTAGCTAGTTCGAGGATTAGCTGTATGTCTAACGTTAGAATTATATTTGAGACGAGTTGAGGTTTATAGGCATGTGTACAAGACTGTCGAGCGGAGACTGGGTACAAAATACTTGTTGGGTATAAAATACAAGGGCGATTTGACGGGGGAGCGATTTTTCAAAAGTTAGCAATTGCTTCGCAGCCAGGTTTTGAAGTCTACTGTCAAAATTTTGCCAAATCTGCTAGATACATAAGTTTTAACAATAGTTTAAAGTAAATTATTTGTTGCCTTTGTGTTAATATGGAGTAAAAAGAATTTCTTGTGTTAATTAAATATTATTTTTTTTATGACAGTAAATGATAAATAAATAATAATAATAGCTTGATGTCAATTACAGGGTGCATTCACAGGCCATGAGTTATAACATTGTAAACAGCGACCATAGAATATGTATGAGATAGCTAATGGCGTAAACGTTTCAACTGAAGGGGTACACCATATTTACTGTAAGATGGGTACACTGTGTCTACTTACTGTTGACCAAATGCGAACTTGTGTTACAATTTCAATTGACTGTATGGTTAAATTTAAGTGAAACCGAATCGAGTTTTGATGTCTATATGTCACCGTAGATGAAGGCTGCATATATCACTATACCCCCCAAAAAATAACATAGCCAAAACCATGATGAACGTACTTCAAAGGTGATAATTTATCGAATTAGGATATAAATTACCACCTCATCTACGAGAGTCATAATTTCTTGTTCCGAAACTTGAAAAAATGATTTGGTGGAAAAAGATTTTGGACAAATAAGAAAGTAATAGGCTCAATGAATGCCTATTTTGACTAGCTTCCGAAAAATTACTTTTAGAAGGCTTGAAAACTGAGACAGTACTAGATATAAAACGATGACTGATTTCTATACTCTGTTCCTTATGATTAAAGCTGGGATTATATGAAAATGCATATTTTTTATTTATGATATGTTTACCAAAATTCTTGCAGTTCTATACGGATCACGTGAAAACAAAGCATTTGCGACTACTTTTTGCATATCTTGCAAATAAATACTGCTTTGAGCATATTTCATATAAAATTGCATATTTGTTCATATTTTATAAATCATTTCTAAAGTGCATCGTAGAAAATATGTAAAACCATTTATTCATAATATATTAAAATTACACTAACAGTCGGCATGAAAATTTTCGTGCAGCAGGAATTCCCAGAATTGTGTTTATTAAGTCGCCGAAGTTTCAGTGAATCTACGAAGAATGAAGTAGACCTGTAGGTCAGTTCTATCGGCAGTTGTGTTTAGTTAGTTCTCAAAAGTATACGTACACATAATTTTACCTTGTTATTTTTGATATGTCGAAATCATATCTAGATGTGTCGATCTGTGTAAAAGATTATCCTGAATTTTGTATAGATTAATGGCAGAGTGTTTTGTAAGTATTGCGGTAAAATTGTAAGTTTATATTTGTTTACGTTTAATTACATATTTTAATACTTGCAATTACTTATTATAGATTAGATGCGACAAAAAATTTCAATTAACGTAGCATATAGGAACTAATTTGCATAAAAGAAATATCACACGATTTAAAAATGCACCACAAGCTACTCTGAAACAATCGTTTATTTCAACAAATAAAAATATAGAACAGAATAGTTTCCATTATGACTTGTGTAACGCCTTCTTAAGTGCAAACATTCCACTTTCAAAGTTGGACAATTCAACGTTTAAAATTTTTTTAGAGAAGTATACGAAACTGTCATTATGTTTGAGGAAACTATGACAAAAATTAGGAAACAATAGGTGAAAATTATATTGATTTCGTAGTCGATGAAACAACAGACAGTTGTGGACGCTATATTGTTAACTTATTAAATGGCATTGTAAATGAAAATTGGGCCGGCCAATCCTGTTTAGTGGCACAGAAGAATTTGCGAAAACAAATAACTTAACTATAACAAGATTTATAAACAATAGTTCAACGATGTTGTATTTGCCGATTACCGTTCCAAGTGACAAGGTTTACTGATGTTATAGGATGCTGCGACATATATGGTGAAGTTAGAACAGAATTTGAAGATTTTTTACCCGAATCTGATGCAGGTAACATGTTTGGCGCATGCTGTTAACAGAGTAGCAGAATAAGTACGCTACACATTTCCAGATATTAATTCATTGATCAATTTGACAAAAACATATTTATTAAATCACCGGTGAGGGTTCAAGCATACAAAGACAAGTTACCTGGTCTGGCACTGCCACCTCAACCCATAATATCAAGATGGGGAAGGTGGCTCGATGACGTTGTATTTTCTCCAATTATTTTTGAACAGATAGGAGAATTCATTTCCCTTTTTCAAACGACTCGATAACAATTTCAAATTGCAGAGATATAATAAATAAACCGCAAATGCGACAAGAGTTAGCTTTTATCAAAGCAAACTATGGTTTTATTACTGAAACACTACGAAAACTTGAAACTCAAAGTGTTGAACTCAGTGAATAGATAGAATTAATTCAAAAGTTTCAAGAATAAAATTTATAATGTGAGAGGTACCATAGAAGAGCGGTTCGAAATTAAATTAGCACAAGTTCTAGAGAAAAACGAGGGCTTCAATCAGCTTCGTAGAATATGCAGTGTGTTGCAAGGAAGATACGGTGAAACTATTGAGATGGTTCCATAAATTATCTGGAAATATAAGTATGCCCCAGTTACATCAGTTGACGTTAGGCGAAGCATACAAACTATTATTAACGAATCGCAGAAGATTATTTATTTTTAGTTGAGAATTTAGAAAAGCATTTAACTCTAAATGTTTAAAATACCATACAAAGCCAAATATAAATACAAAGAGTTACATTATTTACTATTATTGTACATGTATTTTATAAAATTTCGAATAAAATATTAATATAGTACATATTTGTTGTATCTCTAAATTTATATTGACATTATTTAATATTTTGACAATAATTTAGTTGTGTAACTATCACTTAAACTCTATATATATATTTTTGCATATTTTAATAAAAGTTCTACATTATTTTCATCGAATTTTGGAAACATATATGCGCATATAATACAGTTTTCGTGTGCATATAATTCCCAGCTTTACTAATGAATTAATGATATTTGATAGGTTGAGGTTTAATGTGTATAGGTACAAGACGGCCGAACGGAGACTGGTGACAAAATATTTGTACTTGTATAAACGGTTGACCCTTATTCATATTCGATACAATGTAAGTTTGATTTAGTAAAATCAAAGCAAGGGTTGTAAATTTTAGTATTAGAGAGACTGTCATTCAATATGCTGTAAGTACAAAAATATTCAGAAGATTTGAGTACAATATTTCAAAATATTCAAATATACAAAATAAATTGGTAATGTTATTGTGCTATCATTTTTAGTACAGAAGGTTTTTACCAATATTAATCTCATCTGCTATAAGATAAGGCGTCAGTTTCAATCAATTTTTATTCAGTTTGGTTATGGATAAAATCATAGATAACACCAAATCTAATACACGTTTTAAGTACTTGCATGAGAAAGAATAATATTTTAGGCCGAGGATGCTGCTGTAATTACCGAAACAGAAGACTACCTTCAGAAACAGCTCTACCGATTCTACCGTTCTACCGATGTGACAAGGAATATGAGTATATCTATTCAAAAAATAAAAAATTAGAAAATTAGTAAAAATACAGAAAAATACTAATTAGTGGTGAATAATAAACCAATTGAACAGCTGCAGATTATATTCTATATAATCTTTTCTATCAAGGACAGCCCGTATATGTAATAGTGATTACTAGAGCAGACCAATTTCTGTGCGCGCCATATACGCCGATGTGAGGATGATTGTATTGATCAGAACTAATAAAACGCATTCAGTATGTGTTTGGTACTTGCTTAGACTGCATGTAAGTGTAAGCATACGTAATAAAATGTCGTTGACACATAAATCGAGAAAGCGACCGTTGTCAGACCAAGTGAATAAGTTTATTATGGATTTACCGGACTTAATATACGATGACTCCAAAATTAAATGTTTAGTGTGCAATACATATCTAATGTGTTGGTCAAAAACACATTGTAAAGAACACGTAAGCGGTTCGAAGCACAATAATAACAAAATTAATCGACAACAGCTTATACATGAACTATGTGTAACTATGATTGTGTGAACACTGCCGTTTACCTTGTTAAGTAATGATTAATTTATTTCATTTTGGAATAAATACGCGAATCAAACATTACCGAGCACGACAACGTTACGAAGGAATTTACCATCGGTGCGTAAACAGGTTGAATATAAAATCAAAGTTGAACTGAAAAATAAAAAACTGTGGTTATGGGTGGACGAAACAATTGACAGCAAAAAACAATCTGTAGTTAATGTGATGGCGCGTAATATGGAACCACATCAACCAACGTCTTCAATTTTATTAGCATCCAGACGACTAGAACAATGTAATGCCGAAATAATTTCAGAGGTGCTATTAGATACTTTGGAAAAATTTAAACTTTCGAAAGACCAAGTATTAATGTTTATGACCGATGGTGCCGCAACCATGTGTTCTGTAGACCGGTCTCTTAGAAAATATTGTCCTAACTTGTTACGTATTATTTGTAAACTCCATGCTCTACACCTTGTAGCAGAACAGGTTCATAGATATTATCCAGAGGTAGATGCTTTAATATCGAGTACAAAGGCAGTATACCTGAAATCTCCAAAACGTATTCGGAAATTTCACGAATTGTGTCCCCGTGCCCCTGAGCCACCACAGCCAATTCTGACACGTTGGGGTACATGGTTACGGGCGGGGTTTTACTACCATGAACATTTTGAAAAAATTAAGGACGTGGTTCTATCATTCGATCCGAAAGAAAGTGCAGCTATCAATACAAGCCAGAAAAAATTTCAAGATGCCCAGATTAAAATGGATTTACAAAATATTCGTGAGAATTACTTGGGACTAGAAGAAGCAATAACAAAATTAAAAAATTCGTCGCTGTCATTAGAGGAATCACTGCAAATCGTTAAAGATGTTCACGCACAACTGTGTGCTGTAGAAGACGCAAAAAGTGAAAGTGTTCTAATTAAATTTGAAAATGTTTAAGACAGAAATGCAGATTTTGACACCTTAATACGTATTTGTGAGGGCACGTCTACAGATGCGTTAAGTTGCTTAAAAAAGTATTTTGATTATGCGAATATAACATCACTAGATGTAGAACGCTCGTTTTCCGAATATAAACATATTTTTTCCTCACGGCGGACATGTTTTTCAGAAATAACCTTAGAAACGCACCTGATGTTGAAAATATACAATAAAGTTTCTCCAGTTTGTCAATCCTTGGAAGACACTGAAAACGGTAAGTGTTTTTTTAAATCCTCTGTCGTTCACACAATCACTGATTTCATACATTTTCCATTTTATTTATAGGTACATACAACGCTGCTATAATATGTACTATTCTTATTTTTCGTGCGTTTATGCATATTACTTTAATAGCAGAAAACCAAATGTATATTTAATTATTTCTGATAGAATAAATGTCTCTACTTCTATACTTATATCGGTAACAAGCTCATGTTGCGCGCATATTCTAATATATTACGAATTACACTCGCATACCGGCGCTCATGGCGCGCACGGAAATTGGTCTGCTCTAGTGATTACAAATGAAATTGAAAAGATCGCTGGTAAACAAGAAGCCAAACTTCACCTTAACGAGAATACAAAACAACTACATACTAGACACCGAATGTCTTGTCCCAAGATTGAAGGGAACCAAGCCATTTGAACTCGTTTAGTATTTTGTAGTAAAACCAGAGTATTCTACATGAAAGGGAGTATTCACAGATGTAGTATACATAGTTAAAAAGAACTATGAGGCATTAATGAATGAATTTTAGATGATAAACACATAGTTTTAAAACATAATAAAAATAAGATAATGGTTGGATTATCAGACCTGTTCTAATATTTATTAAAAGGCGTTATTTAAAAAAAAACTATGTCGATAGTTTATAAACTGTCAATTCCGCACTTAAATATCGAAAAATAGCATCTCCATTGCATTTGTTTGAGAAAAACTTTAATTAGAAAGTTCCATATTAACATTATTAATTTAGTATATCCTCTACGACAATAAAAGTAAAAATATGTATTTCGATTTTAATCATTTTTTATACAATAAGATGACACATGATCGTGATTATATACATTTTGTTTTTTAAGTATTTGGCTTGTACATCTAAAAAATACTGTCAAAATACCTTTTTGGACGTTTAAGTGATATATTTGTAATTAACTGATAAACAGTATACCAGGCTACGGTGATAGTTGCCCACGCATTAATTTCATGTACCGATGCTTTTTTTATGTTCATGTCAATGACCATCATCTAACAAATAACTTGACGAACGATAATAGTGACAAATTTAACATTCGATAGGATTCGCTAATTAGTGAAGTATGTAATTTCCTATCGCGACTAATTGAACAGTACGTTTTGATTATAAACATTCTGCCTTTTCTTTAATTAATAGTCTTGAGAACTTGAATATTTATCTCACCAAGGTCGCTGTCCGAAGATAGTCTTTTATAATGAAAATATATTTCTTAAAAAATTTCTTAAAAGATTTTCATATAATCTACCTAGATATGAAACGAAAAACTGATGGTACTGAAAAAAATTCCTTTGTCCAACATCTTTTGGTTACTCCTTAAAATAGACATTAATAGCAGTTTTCAAGTTATTATGTGAAGAAAATTCTTATCCTTGTATTTATCTTTACAACTTGGGGAAATGTAGTAATCATTGAGTTCTAGTTCCGGGCCATAGGATGGATGCCTAAATTCCTAGAAACCACGTTTGTACATAGTTCTTCTTCTTCTTCTTCTCTTTTCAGTCCAGGCAATTGAGCACAGTGCTCTTTGTGCCACCCTCCAATAGATTAGCTGCCCCCCTCATAGTTCCACTCTGTCTTGTTTGTCTTGTGTCCTCGATAAAAGCCACTATTTTTCTAAGGGGAAGTTTGAGTATCCTCATAGGATCCAGTGGATCTCTTCCAAAATGTTGCTGTCTGTGTCCCTTCAGTTCCTCACGAGTGCATATTACATGAAGGCTATCCTGCTTTTACATTTCTTACACCAAGTTTCGCTAATCATACCAATGCTGTCTGTATAGATGCTTTCTAAAATGTCCGGTTATTAAGCCGCTAGTTATTTTAATTCCTTTTTTCTATTCCGGTGTCGTAAAGTGCTAATTACGATACCCCGTTGCTTGGTTACACAGTATCGTAATGTATTACTTTACCGCACTATAATTTTTTTTTTTCGAAGTTGGTCACAAGTCTAATATGTAACTAAATCATAGAACTAAATCGTTTTAAAAGTTAGAAATGGTTAGATATGAACGTTTGACAGTGATAAAAATCTAAATAAAAATTATAGAGAGAATAGTAGAGACATTTGCTAAAACTTTATTAGTACTAATTATACATAATAAAAGGCGTTCGACAGACTCTTGCTAAAGGACTGTACCTATAAATCCGTTAACAAAGCTAGACGCTTTAAATACTTCTATTGAGATTACTTATCATTGTGAATACTTCAATTGTTATATACTTTTACTGTAACACTAGAAGATTCGTGGGCATTAATAGATATTCCAGGCAAATTCTGAGAGCACACTATATTTTGTTTGAATCCCTAATGATTCACATTAACTAATAAATCACTGTCCATTTAGAAGTTGATTGATTCTCTGTGATTTTAGTAGACGTATTAGGTGCAGTGTTAGATAGTATTTCAGCAACGTCTAATTTTTTTCTTGATGGAATTATCAATGTAACCTTCAGCCAAAGCGGAAGATTTTCATTCTCCATGGCGTTTAATTGTAATTAAATCTCCTCCACTATTAGCCAAATGTGTTACACTGGATCGTCTAAAGCAATGTCCAGTGAAGAGTTCAGGATTCGGTAATTTCAAGTAGGTAGCAATACTTTTTGGTACAAATATTGTATAAAATTAGTAAAATACTATTATAATTATGTTTTTATTACTTACTTTCATGGCTAAATATATTTTATCATCGGCTTCTATTATAAATCGGTTAATGTGCTCTATTTCTAAAACCTTCGATTTCTTAAGCTCATAGCCTTCAGACAATCTTTTTAAATATGCTATTAGTTTAGAAAATTTTGAAATATCTGTATTTTTATAAATATTCGAAGAACATTTTAACATCGAATATTGGACCACAAGGAAGATGCCTTTTTTATTTTACTTTCTTTGTCAAAATAGGCAATAATAATGTTTTCTGTAATGGTCACGATGTTATTTTCTTTACACCAAGATTTTTTGGCAGAAGATTTTCCAAATTGTCTTCTGTAATTTTCCGAAGCTCTGGCGGCGTGCAACTACTTATTTCGTCCATTATGATGCTAGATAGTTACATAAATTAGTTTAAGATTTAAATACCACATAACAATATTTGAAATATTCAAATTATAAGTGTAAAATATTCGTATGGAATAAGACATTTTAGCGAACTCGTTCATTAGAAAACTCGTGCACAAAAATCATGCCTTATGAAACTTGTATCTTAATATACTACTTTGTTACTCGAATTAGATTGGCTGAAAACCTAGCGTCCAGCTCCCCCAGTATTTTAGTATGAAGTTGACCTTCCGTTAGCCTCCTTTTCTTTTTATATTCTCTTTCTGGCCATAAAATCTCCCTTTTAGCGAAACCCTTAGCGATTCATATATATATATACATATATATATATATATATATATATATATATATATATATATATATATATATATGATAAACGTAATGTTAATGAGAATTAATAATCAATAAATTTTCACATTACTGCCAATGCCGCTCTAATTCGTTGCATTATTATTATTATTATTCCTGGATGTAGGTGCACCGATGATTGGTAAAACCATGAAACGCTGGCGTCTGCACATTCCAGGGTGGATACGACTTTCACACATTTTTTCATATATATATATATATATATATATATATATATATATATATACCGTACGAACGCCCGGGAGTGATTGATCTACCACAATGTAGTAAGATGAAGACGAATAGCGAGTTTATGTGGTTAGGGTTGAGAGAGTATATTCAATCGGGTTCTACTGTCTAACTGTACGAGCGTTCCCTTTCTTTATCCAACACATTCTACATACGATCTAAGAACGAATAAAATAATCTCTCTCTAACACATTGAATATTCCTATCAGTCGGTCATTGTGTTCAAGCAAGGCCAATATACTTGCAGTTGGCCAGTCATTACTTATATATCCATCGATCGCACGACGTTGGGCACACGGTATATATATATATATCTAAAATAATAGACTTTTTTATTGGTTTAGCGACCTTTAATGAATTTCAATGTTTTTCTCTACGACGTTTCGACTCTTTTTATTATTGAGTCTTTTTCAAGTGACGATTTATTCCGTTTCAAAACACATGTGTACATTGGTCGGGCTTGCCCGAGACCTTTTTAGGGTCGACTGCGTTCCTCAGAATATTTTGTGTGTCACACAAAATATTCTGAGGAACGCTATTCTAAAATAGATAAACAACAAAAACAGGGAAACACAAGACATGAGTTATTAATAGAAGACGGCAGACTATGTGCCCCACACTGTTAAATTTAATAATACACATAAGGTGTATTAGATAAAAATGTAGATTTTACAAAATTCGGGCAACTTTTTACCAATACTGAAGATCCATTGTACAGATACAAAGAACACTTTAACTATGCAAATATAACATCTCTCAACGTCGAACAATCCTTCTCAGTATATAAACATATTATTATTAAATTTGACAGTGTGGGCACATAGTCTGCCGTCTTTAGTTATTATTATGTATGCGCCCGTGGAGCATCTGAAGATGTAAAGCTGCCGGCATTCGCCTTAAACGAGAAGGAAAACCACGAAAACCTACTCGGACAACCAGACTGGAATCAAAACACGGAACTGTCAGCATGATAAGCAAATGCATAGATATTTAAATCACTTAAGATATATAATTATATAGCAGCAACATATATTATGATGGTAAATTGCAGATCGTTACATAATTATGTTATAGTATGTACTGCTTAAATTTTTTATAGCACTTCTGTTGTTAATTGAATTTTTTTCCTGTTTAATAATAATCATTTCTTAATTTCCCTTTTCATTGTGTGTTGTTCTTTATTAATTATCTGTGTGTTTTCAAAATCGAAATGGTGATCGCGTTGTTGTTTGTGTGTATATAAAGCAGTTTTGTCTGTTTTAGAGTATTTGTGGGCTTGTATTCTTTTGTATAAATATTGTTTAGTTTGGCCTATGCAGTAACCATCGCAATCGCGACATGGTATTTTATAGATGACATGTGTTTCTCGATTTTTTTCTATTTTAGGTTTAAGTTTTGAAAATAAATGTTTATTTGTATTATTAAGTTTATATGTTTTAGCGATATCATATTTTTTTAAAGTGTATTTAATTTTTTCCGATAATTGTGGAACGTATGGAATCGTGATATATGTTATGTCATTGTTTAAATTGTTATTGGTGTCTGCAGTGTTGTATATTTGGTGTATTATTTTTTTAATTGTTTGGTCTATAAGTTGTGGTGGATAATTATTATCTGTTAAGATTGTTTTAATTTTCTTGATGTTATCTTTTCTGTATTGAGTTTGTGATAGATTTACTGCTCTATCAGTCAGATTAGGTATAATCATTTTATTGAATACTGTAGGAGCATTTGAGTGGTAATTCATATATCGAAAAGAAGCTGTGGGTTTATTATACCAATTTGTATAAATAGTACCCTGTCTATCATAGCTTAAAGAAATATCAAGAAAATTAATACTGTTATCAATTTCTTCTTCAATAGTGAATTTTAATTTGTTGTAAAAACTTTTGAATTTATTTAAAAGATTTATATATATATATATATATATATATATATATATATATATATATATAAGGTAAACTTAATTAGTCGGCGATTGAAGGTCTGGTTATTACTTCAAAGTGTATATATTTAAAATAATCCTACATGTTTCGGCAATGATGCCTTTGTCAAGGATATAAAAAATATAAATATATTTTTTATATCCTTTTACCCCTTTTTAAGCTTGCAATATAATGTTTCACGGTCGCATACGAAGGACATTGGTCGCCAAGGGTATTAAGCATATCTTCGTAAATTTGCTTACTTCTTAACCCCTTCAAATACAGGTATTTGATCATGGCTCGATACTCTAATTTTATATTTTCACAATTTCCATAGACATCCATTTTTTTTTAATTTTATTGCGCAACTTTGGTTTGACTTTTTGACGTGATACTTTATACTGACACTTCTAATATGTTATTTTTCGTTGCTATGGTATCGCAATATTTTTTTTATTCACGGAACCGGTCTTGGCTAACTATATATCAATACCCCCTCGTGTATAGTTGGTTAACGAGTCCTGGTATAGGATATGTGAAAAACAGGAGCAAACTAGCTTCAATGTAATATGTACTTGTCAAGAACTGAAAGGACTCAGACAGAAACATTTCGGAAGAGTTCTACTGGACCATACGAGGGTACTTAAATTAGCTCTGAGGAGGATAGTGGCTTTTGTCGAGGACACAAGACTAAAAGAGTGGGACTGAGAGATCTATTGGGAGTGGTACAAAAAGCAGTGTTACTCAAGTGCCTGGAAGTGCTGGCGTTCAACCCAAAATTAGAAGAAGAAGACATACATTCCTTCGGAATAGCTAGAACTGTGCTCCGAAGTATTCTTCTACTAACCATGTGCGCAAACCCTGAACTTATATCCAATGTTACGCTTAGCATATAAAAATATTTTAATCTATTTTTAAATATATTTCTATATATATAAATTTCTTCTTTGAATATCTCGATTTAAAATTATATTTAACTTAAGACATTTTCTATGTATTCGTGTCCAAACAGAAAGCATCTCTTTTGTTATATCTTGACCGAGACTCTTCGTTTTCTACCTGACCGTCAGCAACCCTAACGTTACTGTGGAATTCTTTCTATATACATTTCGTTTTAAATTGTTTTAATTGAATTACATACATCTTCTTTTATATGTTGTGTTTCATATCATTAGAAAGCTTATGTCACAAGGGTTATTTTAATAATATTTAGGCCATCGATAGAACACCTCTTCAGGTCCCGCTTCTTAATAATTATAATTCAAGATATCGACCCCTCTCTTCGACAGGTCATAAAACAGACCGTTTTCAAAACCAGTGTTCTTTCGATACAAAACTATCAGTCCGAGCTTCTCGTTAGAACGCTCGAAAGTGCAACATCACCCGCCGTACTGGTCAAGTACCGGTGGCATTATCCACGTGCCCATGCATCTCACCGCAATTAAAAGGTAATCCCGTATTGTTCTATATATATTTTTCTTTTAAGCGAATCCATATTAATTAAACTAATTAATTTCTTGTTCCTCCGGTCAAACATCGCTCTGCATATCTGTCCAGGTATACGACGCACCACGTGGCCGCCCATCGCCGCAAATCAAAGGTAACTCTGTATTGTTCGATACAGAGATTATTTTATATTAATCGTATTCAATTAACCCTTAATTTACTGCTCAATTAAACGTTTGTTTCAGAGTATTTTTGTGTTAATTTCAGTTACTTAATTACCGCCCCTCGTGTACATATTACTTTGTTTAATTACTTTTAAATATACCAATTTCATTTCTTTCTTATGTAAATATAAATACAAACTTTAAGGACAACGCTTATGTTATTTATTTATTTAGTAAGTAAGTTATATATATATATATTTTAATTAACAATCATCACGCACGTCCTGGACCTTTGAAGAACCTTCACCAACACCACTAATTATTTTATTTATCTTAGAATAATTTCATTATTACTTGCACGACACATCCACTTCCCGATATCCAGCACAAACCCCCGTTTGTAATACCAACTACTTATAATTAGTATAATTTAGCGATTACATTAGTTGGCGAATATATCATACGTTAAATGTGGTACATGTATAACAATATTAACAGCTTACATTTTGTTCTTATAACATTGTACAATATTAAACTATTTTTGAAAACACAATCTTTCTTGTTTTCTTGACATTATAATCAATGTTGTGTTCGAATTGCATACATATATACATAACATACGTTTCTTGTACAATCAAGTCTAAACTAATAATGTTATATTTATCGAGTCAAATCGCGAAATTATTATTTCACTATTGTTATTATTAATTTGCAGAAAGCGAAACATATTATCGGAGAAATTCAAATATATCTGCGTGTGTATCAATATCTCTAGTTTAGTTTAAATATTTGGTTCGTGCACTCGAATATGTAGATACATATAGGAAAGGGCCAATCTGTTTTATTTATCTGTCGATTTCGCAATTCTGACCCATTATCAGTGACTAAACGGGTATTAAAGTGGATTTAATAAATATATATGTTCAGTCGAAGTACATAAAAACTTCATAAATTGTCTGTTTACTTTGTCTATCATGTCAATTTGGTCACATTTGTGATCTCGATGCGTCGTCGCAACGTCCGTCGTCCTCTCGTATTTATATTAAATTAATTGTTTTGCAGGCCGCGCCTGCTGGTGGAATTGTTTTTCTCGGTTTTCTTGTTTGCATGGCATACAAAACAAATGACTGAATTAATGCGTTATCTTATAGTGCAATTCATATTGTTGTTATTCTTCCAGTATTTATTCAATTATTACCAGAAAACTACATTTAATTAAGGTCCAATTGAATTACACCATTATTATAGTAATTAAACTATAGGCACCTAGTTTTATTGTATCAGTATTGACGGGTAAATACCTACATCTTGAGACAAATTTAGGAGCATTATTATTATTAGGGCAAGCTTCAAATTTTTCTCTTTATTTTTTAAATAACTAAATACATACTTGGAAATTCAGTGCTTGTACATATTAACGACATTATTTAATAAAGCCTAGAATACGGATAAAATACAGAAAAAATAGGAAATAGATGTACCACTGTGAATAAATGAAAATGGGAATAGACTAATACTCATGAATTGCTATATTAACCATAACATTAAAAATATACGAATAGGTATTGGAAATTAAATTGGTACCCAAAAACAAAACCAAATACAAATACAAACAATATCCAAAAGTTGAATGGATTATGTAAATATCTTACCTACATGGTCGAAATTAGAGAAGTGAAGTTGCCGGCTAGTCGAGGGAGGCGGCGTGTCGGTCGTTATGAAATTTTGCGCGCTGCCTTGTTAAAACTCTTAGATATAAATACATGAACACACAGGTAGAAAAGGTATGATCGATAAGAATAAAATACCAATAAACAGACCGTAAGCAAGATAATATCGACAACGAGAGTTTTAAGTTATTGAATAATTACAATTTCCAAAAATTTAAGAAGGAAAAATGATTCTGAACATAGGAAATTAAGGGAAAGTTCAATGGAAAAAACTATATAAAATATTAATATAAAGGTCTACAAAGGGGTTTGAAAGGCGAAAGGGACACTGAAGGGTACAAAGGAAGGCGAATAGCACGGATTAGTATACAAAAGCATTAAGGAATATAACAAGTGCGTTGCAAGGAACTAACTAATAATGAAAGATGTCGGAGAAATACATGAGCTGTAAAAATTCTTTCTTTGGAGACTGTGGTTAAGTAAAAAAAACTTAAAAAAGGTATATAACCCCTTACCACAATTATTAATCGTATCCTAAATACGTATTCCGACAACTAAGTTGCCATCATTAGTAGGTAAAAACCACTAATTAAAAAGTCGCACATGGGGCACAGTAAAGCGAGAGAACCGCTTAACGCAATAACTACTTTACACCGCGTCCACGTATAGACTAATTTTAAACATGCGATTCTAAACTACGGGAGGTCGAAAAAACACTTATCCCTAAGGAAAAGGTCTACACATGTGTTAAGTCTCCGAGTATAGTATATCGAACCGAGAGATGGCCAACATTCCTATCAAAGGGAACGGCAATAAATATGTCCCAATAACTACAATTTTAAAAACGACGATGACACAGTTAGGGAAATAAAAATGAAAAGAGACAGCTGAAAGGGATCGGTGACCTGTCGCTATTCATTGAATATATTTATTTTTCGCGATATGTATACTTTCATAAGCATCAAGTTCGTGGGGTTTATTAATTCCTTTTACTAACTTCAACCCTGTAATCGATACATTGTGCAGTGTGCTCAAAGCGTGGTATGCGACATTCGATTTATCCGGTCTATTGTATTTAATATGTGATATGTGTTCTTTAAAACGGGTTATTATTCAAATTACAATCCTTGCAACTAATTTCGTATATACCTGATTTCGAATTGAAATTAACTCTATCTTTAGTATTCCCTAGGAGACTTTTGATAGTGTTTTCGGACCGAAAAGCTACCTGGAGACCTCTTTCTTTCACAACTTTATTAATGTTTTTCGTGACGGGGTAGTATGGTAAACACATGTACTTTCTCTCCTGGTTACTTTGAGATATCAAACTTGTAGATTCGCGGATTTTTTTTTTTTTGTTTTTCTAATTAATTTATTAATTATTTCTATGTCGAAGCCATTGTATGTCGCAATATTTTTAATGAAATCTAGTTCTATTTCATATCTCTCTTTTGTTAACGGAAAATTCAGTAACCGATTTACTAAGAAATTAAAGGAAGCTGTCTTATGTTGATAACTATGGTTTGAATCCGCGGTGATGAATCTATTAACATTGGTTTCTTTCCGGAAAATATCGATTTCTATTTTATGTTTATTTCTAATCAGTAAAGTATCCAAAAATGGTATCTTGCCATTGTGTTCATTTTCCACTGTGAATTTAATCGCCGGAAATTTCAAATTTAATTGATTAACGAACATGTCTAATTCGCATTTCCGTGTATCAAAAATCGCGAGAATGTCATCTACATACCTAATCCAGACTCTCGGGAAATATTTAGCGTTATTTTTAAATTCTACTTCAAATTGACTCATGAATAAATTGGCTATGAAAGGAGATAGGCAGTTACCCATTGTTGTGCCTTGTTTCTGTTCATAAAATTTTTCTCCTACTTGAAAACAATTTTGCGTCATGCACAGGGTTGTCAATCTCATGTATCCTTTTATTTTTGAAGGTTCAATGTTATTCTTGTGGAGCAAGCTTTCTAAATATTTCATTGTCTCTGGAATAGGTACCGAGGGGAATAAAGACGTTACATCGAATGAAACTAAAATTTCCCCGGTTTCCAGTTCACAATCTTTAATTAATTTAACAAATTCTAAGGAATTACTGACTGACATATTTTCTGGTTTTACGGGTAGATTTTTAAATTCATTCACTAACCATTTGGAAATCAAGTAAGTCGGTGAGTTGATACCTGAAACTATAGGTCTCATCGAGTTACCTGGTTTATGTATCTTCGGTAAACAAAACATTCTTGGTACTACAGGATTACTAACATTCAATTTATACTTTTGGGTAGAAGTTATTAAAATTGGACATTTCTTAATCGCGTCTTTTGTGTCACTAATCATTTTGGTAACGAATTTCTCTTGATTTCTACATACGGACCTTCGGCAATTAAATTTTTAACTCTTTGAAAATGGTCGGTTTTGTCCATAATTACTAACTTGTTCCCTTTATCTGCTTTTAGGTAAAAGCAGATAAAGGCAGAAATGACATGAGCTGTACGTAAAGAACGAGATAATAATATAATTCATACGATAGAGTCTATATTTAAAGGAATTATATTAGAAGATTTCCAGGGAGTACATATTAAACTGTAGATAGTTCGAATTAATTAAGAGATTAAGTAAATTAAGACACACAGAAAACGTAACGCGTAAGGAAATTATGGAAAATTGTTGAACCATAATTGGAGAAATTTAAAAAAAGACCATATATTATATAAAAATACGATTCTGAAATTTACCATTTTCTGAATCTTATTTTTGCTAACCTGAATTTTAATGTAGAGGTTGATAAGAACCGCTTATGCCTGAGAATCTACATCATCCTGCTCTTGGTAGAACTATTATCAATATTACTGCCGCACCTAATGTAAAGAATCTTTTGTCGGATGGTATTGTGCGCAATAACTTTAGACGGGCGGAACTGGGTACCCTATACAATGTAAATTTTATCAAATTAATTTAGGTCTGCTTTTGTTATTACTTTGTGTAGGTTATCGTGTTTCTCGTGAAAGTATTGTCGAAGGTTGTGTATTTGTTTTGCATGAAGTGCATGCACATCAAATATTCTCCTTCCTCTTAATTTTCTTCTTAGTATTATTCTTTCAACATAAGAATCTGGGTGTAGTTTGTATTTTTGCGTGAGTGCGTGTGTTGTTGACTTAATATTATTAAGGTCTGTCTGTTTTCATGTAATTATTCTAAATGAGTATATCAAAGTGGATATTGCGAAAGTGTTAATAGCTCATGTTAAATTTTTAGAATTTAGATACGTTTTAAGGACTAGCCGGTACACGGTCGTTTTAATTCTGTATTTATCTGTGCGTGATTTATGTTTTTAATTTAGTAGTATTTTTGTCTTTTTCTTATATAAAGTGTATTTCAACACTATTTAGTGTTTCTTTTGTGACAGGTTGTTTCCATTTATACTTTTTCAATGTGCTGCGCTTTGAATTTGTCTATGCCAAATGCCATCTTAATATCGGAGGTTATTTCTTCTGTGAGTTTCATTAGTCCTTTTATTTGTGTCATTGTGGATGTGTAAAATATAATATCATCCATGTACTATGGATGATATATGTACTATCGAATTAAAAAAAGTGGTACACTCATATTTTAATCGGTTTAAATTAGGTTGCGTGTAGGTATATATTAAATGTACACGTCAAATTTAAATATTCAAAGAACATATGAACATATAAGTGTCAAAAATTATTTTTTCCAATTTTGGTGTTGTAAAGTGCTAATTACGATACCCCGTTGCTGGGTTATACAGTATCGTAATGTATTACTTTACCGCACTCTAATTTTTTTCTTCGAAGTTGATCACAAGTGTAATAAGTAACTAAATCATAGAACCAAATCGTTTTAAAAGTTAGAAATGGTTAGATATGAACGTTTGACAGTAATAAAAATCTAAATAAAAATTATAGAGAGAATAGTAGAGACATTTGCTAAAACTTTATTAGTACTAATTATACATAATAAAAGGCGTTCCATAGACTCTTGCTAAAGGAGTGTATCTATAAATTCGTTAACAAAGCTAGACGCTATAAATAATTCTTTGAGATTACTTATCATTGTGAATCCTGCAATTGTTACATACTTTTACTGTAACACTAGAAGATTCGTGGGCATTAATAGATATTCCAGGCAGATTCTGGGAACACACTATATTATGTTTGAATCCCTGCTGATTCACATTAACTAATAAATCACTGTCCATCGAATTAGAAATTGATGGATTCTCTTTGATTTTAGTGGACGTATTAGGTGCAGTGTTAGATAGTATTACAGCAACGTCTAATTTTTTCTTGATCGAATTATCAATGTAACCTTCAGCCACAGCGAAAGATTTCCATCCTCCATGGCGCTTAATTGTAATTAAATCTCCTCCACTATTAGCCAAATGTGTTACACTAAATCGTCTAAAGCAATCTCCAGTGAAGAGTTCAGAATTAGGTAATTTCAAGTAAGTAGCAATACTTTTTGGTACTTTTCCTATTGTATTAATACCTATTGGAATATTTACACACAAGCCATTTCTATATTGCAGGAAAAAACGCCTATGTGTAACATGACTGGGACGAAGATGATAATATTTTTTTACCAAATCGATCCATAAGCTTTGAGTTATAATAAATTTTTTAGGAACATAAATTTTAGTTTTCAACACGTCAACCATTATGACATGATTTTTAAACTGTATATCATTTATAATCATATTTGTTATTTCTCACGACGGCAAGCTCCATTAAAGCCCATTATAAGAATGGCCTAACATAATTTTAATATCACCATTATAACAAAATAATGTACAAAATTGGTAAATAAACTACTATAATTATGTTTTTATTACTTACTTTCATTGGTAAATATGTTTTATCATCGACTTCTATTATAAATCGGTTAATGTGCTCTATTTCTAAAATCTTCGATTTCTTAGGCTCATAGCCACAGACAATCTTTTAAATATGCTTATTTTAAAAAATTTTGAGATATCTGTATTTTTAGAAATATTCAAACAACATTTTAACATCGAATATTTTGACCACAAGGAAGATGCCTTATTTATTTTACTTTCTTTGTCAAAATAGGCAATCATAATGTTTTCTGTAATAGTCACGATGTTATTTTCTTTATACCAAGTTATAAATTCGTTATATTCCTTTTTATAAATGTGTCGAGATTTTTTTGGCAGAAGATTTTCCAAATTGTCGTCTGCAATTTTCCATAGCTCTGGCGGCGTGCAATTACTTATTTCGTCCATTTTGATGTTAGATAGTTACATAAATTAGTCTAAGATTTAAATTTCAAAACACATAATAATATTTCAAATATTTGAAATCTTCAAATTATAAGCCAGTGTAACCAACGTCAAAAAAATTAAATAGCTAAAATATTCGTATTGAACATGACTGATTTTAAACATTTTTTAATATTTAAAAGGCGGAATAGAAAAAATAGTATATACACGTGTCATAAGACATTTGTGCGCACTCGTTTATTAGGAAACTCACCTACGGCTCGTTTTCTAAACCTTGAACTAGTGCGCAAAAATCATATCTTATGAAACTTGTATCTTAATATACTATTGTATGTTACTACGATCTTAAGTACGTTAGCAACGTCACAATACTAAAATATTTAAAAATTGGCTTTACATATAACTTCACTACTGTACCACTTTTTTATTAATTCGATAGTACAATAAATGATTTATTTTATGTAGTGTTGTTTTATTTGATTTGATATTGAAACGTTATTGTATGTCGTTTGGAATGTGTTTGATAATGAATTTAAACATAACCAAAAACAAACGACGCTAAGTGAGTCGTCCTGCAAAAATTCTCATCTAATATCTATGGTCTCTGTCTGTATGATATCTGTTGTTGTCTTTAATAAAACTTTAGTTTTCCATTACTGCATTATTACCGAAAGAAAGTTTTTGTTATCTATATAACACATCTCTATGTCTCTTTGACGTTATCGTGCTTATTTCATAATCATACTGTCTATAATGAAATGTTCCTTGCATCCTTTGCTGTATTTTTTTCTACGACTTTTTTGTTAATAAGGCAGTTATTATTTTATGTAACGTTGTTATCTGGATATTATGTGTCATCGGTTTTGGGTCTGATGTATGTTATACTCCTATCTGTTACGAAAGTTGGAAAATTGTGGAGATTATTATTATTATTATTATTTATTATTTATTATTTATTATTTATAAAACTTTACACCAAACTTTCATTATATAAAGAAATCTACGCCAAGCCATATTTTGTTTCTTTGCAAGTCCACCATTTCAATAATTATAGTTTTTTTTAACTTGATATGCATTAGCATATATCACTATAGGTTATTGTAATAAAAGGATTAAACAAAATATCGCGTTTGAGAAATTAAAACCATAATTAAGTTTCTTTAATCACTAAAAACACTGCACGATACCAAATAATTAAATTTAAACGCCCCGTGAAAATCCCTTATACCTAAATACAGCATTCAAAACCAGGTGTGATAGTAATTAATTTAGAGGTCAGTTCTCCTTCTCTTCTTCTCTACCATACCACTACTCTTTCTTTTCCCATGCTTATAGTATTTGATCGGTTCACTTCAAATGAGAGAGACGGTAAATTGAATTATTAGACTGCAACTACATATGAGGGGGGGATAGCCTTTTTTGATTTTCTTTCTAGAAGAAGGAGAACTGGTTCTAAATATTCAGTTTTGTACGGATAATTTAATTAACAGACCTACTGAAGAACTCTTAATTTTATTTGTTTGAAAATGCGATAGAGAGCGATAGAAAGAGCTTATTTATAATAAACTACTCAAAAATGAATAGGGAATTAGATCTTTTTTTAACAGATGTAATTAATTCGATTAAATTTAACGTATTTTCTCAAACTATAGATAAATTAGAAGGCCCACAGTCGTTTGTAGACATTTTATTTGGTAAATGTCTTTTCTGTGTGATAAAACATTGAATCTTGTATTTTAACCTTAAATTAATTTAGAATACAAAATTATAGAAATCGCATTTTTTGGCAAGTATTATTCATTTCAAACGTCATTTCACATTTTAACGATGCCAAGACGTCATTTAAATAAAGAAACTTTTGATTTAATTGCGTTATTGCATCAGCGAGGGCAATCTGGAGCAGAAATTGCCGCAATTTTTAATGTGTCTCCAAGTGTTGTTAGTAGTAGGGCTCTAACAAGATTCCAACAGTTAGGATCTGCAAGGAGAAGACCCGATAGTGGATCTGAGAGGAAAACAAATCAGAGACAAGACCGCTACATACGAATTCAGACAAGGATGAATCCGTTTAGAAATGCTGTATGGTTGCAAACACAGTTACGTGTCGCCACTGGAGTGGATCAAACCATCAGAAACCGTCTGAGGGAAATGGATCTTCATAGCTGCAGGCCTGTGAGACGCCCAAAATTAACTAATGCCAATAGAATGGCTAGAAGAACTTGGGTTAACCAACGACTAGCAGAAAATTTTCAATGGGAGCATGGTTTATACACCGATGAATCCAGATTCTGCTTATTTAGTGATAATCGTAGAGTATGGGTCTGGAGAACTCGAGGAGACCGTTATAGACGCGAGTTTACAAAAGCTGTGGTGCCTTTTGGCGGCGGTGGTATCATGGTGTGGGCGGGCATTAGTTTGAATGGACGTACGAACCTCCATCTCTTTGAAAACAATGTCAATGGACACATATACAGAGATGACATTATTCAGCAATATGTGGCCGACTTTGGTGAGCCTGTGGATGAAAACATGGTTTTTATTGATGATAATGCAAGACCTCATCGTGCACAAATTGTAATGCAAGAAATAAATGACCTCCATATTAACCATCTACCTTTACCACCAACGTCTCCCGACTTGAATCCAATTGAGCACATTTGGGACAGACTTCAAGAACAGCTCAACGAACATAATCCACCCCCAGTTAACGTGCAACACTTGCGGGAAATTTTACCGCTGTGTTGGAGAAGAGTGTCACTAGAACACATTAATAATTGCATTATGAGTATGCCCCGAACATGTACAGCTGTGAGAGATGTCCGTGGCCATTATACACGATTTTAGAATTAATTGTTACAGAAAAATGTTTATTTTAGCTATTGTTAAAAATGTTGCTTATTTCATTTTTGATCATTTCTTAGTAATCTAACGATTTTTCTGAATAAATATACTTGAAAATTTTAAATTGTTGTGTACAATTATGTATCTAATATAATACACTACAAATATTTACCCATACTATCTAAAAAATACAAAAAAGTAAAAATTCCTTATTCATTTTTGAGTAGTTTAATTATTAAATCGTCGAAGTTAGCGAGCTATAAATTATTCTAAAAAATGTGAAGGAAACTTGTAATACACACATATTATGTGTCTGATATTTACTCCAAGATTCCAAGAAACGTTTATGATACTATTGATTAGAAATAGTACTCAATTTAGTCGGAAATAATAATTATTATTTCTATTTTTATAATTTATTAAATTCCCAATAGATTATATACAGGATTTAACAAAAAATAGTCAGTAGTTAGTACACCACACTATATATGAATGTTATTTATTTTATATATATACATATATATATATATATATATATATATATATAATAAATATATGTATATGTATTAAGTATAAAATTCATTTTATTGTCCTTGTACGTCATTTTTATTATTTTTTTCAACTACATTTTTATCTCCGGAAGATGCAACAAAGTTGTTTCGAAATATAGGGATAATTAATAAATGAGTTTTTTAATTGACAGACCGCTTGCCCGCTTTTAATTTATTTTATTCTATATATATATATATATATATATATATATATATAGAATATATTACATACATTCTAATTTAATATTTGTAAATATTTCATATAAATAAAGCCGAAAAACTCCAATAATTTATCAAATGTTAGTAGAGTAGAAATAATAAAGAGTAGAAATAATAAAATTAAATTTTATTATTTCTACTCTACATTTTTTACCCCAGAAGAAGCGACAAAGTCTGTTGCTAAATATAGGGTATATTTAATAAAGGAGTTTTTTTAATTGACCGCTTACCCGAATTTAAATTAATTTTTGATAATATATAAGTGTTATAAGAAGAGTACCTATCTTGTACTATATATATATACTCGTATATATATATATATATATATATATACGAATATATATATAGTACAAGATAGGTACTCTTCTTATAACATTCACACGCATGCTGGGAATGTGAAAACTGTTTAGCTATCTAATATCTATATCTATTCAACAAATCATCATATAACTTACGAAAATTCGTCTTTTTAAAATTATGTCTGGTGTTATTATTACTAGGAAACAGAACTGGCACTTAACGTGTGCACCATTGAAGACCGATGGCCAATGCAGGATCGTGGTTATAAGTGTATACCAGAATCAATGGTTCAGAGTCCCGTTCAATATGCACATTTGAGAAAACCAGAACTAGAAATTTGCCGTTATCATTTAGTATATAATTATGCTGAGTAAAACTGAGAGAGCTTATAAAGTTCAAAAATAAAAATAATTTGCTATCATAAATTGAAGGAGAAGACTCGGTAGAAGGACCGATTTCTTTATAAGAAACAATTCCGAGAGTTTCGAAACTATCATTATCGAAGTCAGGTGTAATACACAGTAATACAAGTATAAGTAAATTAAACCCAAAGCAGCATTTACAAGCTAATATATTCACAAGAGGAACTAAATTTGATATGATAGAAGTATCAAGTAGTTCATACACAATAGTAGATGAAAATGCAATAAGAACACCTCCACATTTTGCCCTTCCTGTAGCCAATGCGTCGCGATCATGGCTCACGACATTGTAAGTTGTTGGAAGTAACTCTAACAACCATGTTTCCGTTAAAAACAGTATGTCATACTGATGAAAATGTAGCTGTAAATAGAGTACTAGTTCTGCTTTGCAATCCTCTAACATTCTGATAATAAAATTGCATATTTCGTTTTTGGTGTGTTGGATCGATATTGAACCATTTCAGGAATTCCCTTCACATATTTGATACTGATATTTCTCTCACCGTCAGCTCCATTTAGCTAATTCAGATTTGGCAGACCTGTATAGTTCAAATTGCATAGGTGTGCGATCTCGAGAAATAAAAATGTTGGAGAAGGCAGACAGCTTCAGCAAATGTCCTTTTCTCAAAATTTTGCCAACCAAATCCGCAGATTGTAAACTAAGTTTCAAAGGACGACGCTGGTTAGCGTTAAAGGAATCAAACTTATCTAGATGAGCAACGCCAAAATCATTTAGTTAATATCTAACAGTTGCTTAGCTATACTAGAATCGACATCAGCTTTTTCCTTTTTAGAAGTCATAGTTTCATTCGTACCAAATATATTACAATATATATTTATATGAAATACCAATATTAAACAGAATTTGAACAATATGTAACGAAATCAAGGCAAATCCATTCTAAATAGATTGAAATTCTGTGTCAAGTGTACCATAGGCACCTGTAACGATATATTCGTCCTTGCCGTATATCAAGCAATTGATTTGATTTTGATTTGAGACGTGGCACAAGAAAATCAACTTTGAATAGCAAATCAGGTGAATTAACCTCGCACTAACAATAGCATTCTGCATAAATGGAATGTTCTTGGTCTTTCGCCTTTATGAGTGTGAGACGACTCCATGTCGCTGTAATTAATTTCATGTACGAAATAGTGTCCATCACATTTGAAGGAAAGGTATTTTACCTGAAAACATTGATTTTAATTTTAAATTATAAATAATAAATACCAACCACAAATTTTATCAGCCATTGTTTACAAAAAACATCGACTAAAGAGTCAATGGTAAACTACAGATGATAGATTTAATAAGGTTGTCGATGAAGATGTTAAATAAAAAAAAAATGTAACGAGGTTGTAATGAACATATTATATAACACGCGACACAACGTTATTAGAAGAACTAGATCCTCATGAGTTTACATTTAAGCAAGATTATTAATGAATGAAGACAGGTGTATAATTAGGCACTCAGTATTTAAAGATTTTGATCTTAGACAGAAATTAAATTTTTAAATTAGAGAGCTATCCTCTTACAATATGAAAGCTTCGTCCGATGTAATTTAGTGATCGGATGAGAACTGATCTTTTCAACATGGTACTATTTATTAAGAATCAGCCAAACTTAATATTTTGAATGTATTTGACTTGACTTGAGTAAATTGTAGTTTTCGGCGGTTTCGTGTCGTTGAGAATGACTTTATGTTCTATTTTTCTAAATATAATATCGTTGTATTAGAATTTTAAAAGTGGTATTGCACTTATTCGCCATATTTTAATAAAATAATTGCAAGCTTAGAATTCCTTTCGTGAGTATTTGACATATACGATGTTTTAGTAAAAGATATCATTTGAAATGCATAAAATATTGCTATTAGACCTAGTGGCTAAAGTAAAAAAAGATTGGAACAAATAATGAAAATTTAATCCAATTCAATAACATACATAAATCGAAGGACAGCACCGAGTTCGTTCCCAAATCTGCAGGTAACAAAATGATATAGACCGAATTCGTTCCGGGGTCTTAGCCGAATTCGTTCCCAAAGTGTAGGTGTATACATTAGAGGATTAAAAGATAAGGACGAAGGCGTTTTTAAAAATACTCAAACCATAGCAAACATGTATGTATTCAAATACAATATACAAAAATATTTACAAATATACATATTATAACAAATATATACACACGTGCAATCTCGTGGTTATTGTCGGTTACACATATTTTAAGTGCATGGCACTTTTTAAAATAGTCAAACATTCAAATACATTATATGAACATATTATACAGCAAATATAT
This sequence comes from Melolontha melolontha, assembly GCA_935421215.2. Lineage (NCBI taxonomy): Eukaryota > Metazoa > Arthropoda > Insecta > Coleoptera > Scarabaeidae > Melolontha > Melolontha melolontha. Next base: position 92,015,173 of record OW285242.1, on the reverse strand, counting down.
ACAACGTGCAAAATTATGTCAAAATATTTATTACCTTTATTATTACCTTTATTTATGCACATTTGCATGTATTTTAAATCTGTGTGAAATAGACTGCACAAATTGAAACCTATTAATTTTTCCATTTATAAAATCTTTAATTTTCGTATCTACAAACGCCGTTCTTTTTATTAGTGAATGATCATACACTGGTTTCACAACGGCGCTACTTTTTTGTTTTATATACGAATCAATTTGAACATTTTTTAATACACTAAGAAATTGGTGAATGTTAGGATGTGGTGTGTAGAAGCATGAGTTGTATTTAGCGTGAAAAGATTCGCACGCATTTGTGGTTTTTTGTGTCGACGACGAAATTTCTGCCCAAATTTGTGGTGGAAAAGTAGCATCCTCAGAAATATATGTATCAACTAAATAGTCTAAAAATGATATTACACTTGCGTTGTCTGGTGGCAACGACATGAAATTTTCAATAAAACATTCTTCAACGTCCTTGGGGTTTAAAAAGGGAAGACCAAATACGTAGGTTAAAAAATGTGATGTTTTTGAGTCTTTATTCCGAAATTCAGTGGAGAGACCCAATTCTTGAATTTTGCAGCACCTGTCAATAATTGGAAAACATAAATATTAAAATTAATTATTTTAAGAAACCGCAATAATTACTTACCAAGACTGACCTAAATGAAAACGGCATCCTTTAATGACAGTTGTTGGAAAAAGAGCAGAAATAGCTTTATGAATCGCAATTTCAAAATCTACCGTAAATAGTTTGGGAAAAAAATTATAACCAAGTTTTTGGCATTCTTGCACCAAATAACGAAACGCCGATTGATAAGTTTCAAATATCTTATTTGGGAGTAAAAAATACGCGAGAGGTATATAGTGGATATTCTTGATTCCACGGATAGTGAATAGTTTTAGAAAGAATCTAGGACAATATTCAAATGTTACTTAATATATTTCTATTAATTATTTCAGTTGTAATTTTATCGTGACTATGTATGGCCGACATTTGCACTACACTGTTGTCGGCACCTTCGGTTTTTACAAATGCTTTGCACAAATTTGTTTTACAACGCGACGTACAAGTCCATCTTTTAATACCATTGCCCAACTCTTTATGAAATGTAAATTTATAACCATCCAACACCAGCATAATTATTGTTTTTCCTTTTTCACTTTGTTCAAACTGTACAACACTCATGGCTTATTAGTTATTATTACTCCAACTTACAACGTCAAAAGTAAAACTGATTGTTATTGCAAAATATCTTACCAGGTAAACTTTGACAAATTTAGGAGTAATTAGAGGAAAGGATAATAGCACGCAATGTATGCATATTGGTTTCTGATCGGGTAATGAAATTCTCATTATATATACATAGCATTTACTCTATCTTATAGTTTTATTATAAATGTGTTACACTTAAAATACCTCATTATCTCTTAATCCTCGTAATGTACACACCGGCAACTTTGGGAACGAATTCGGCTAAGACTCCGGAACGAATTCGGTCTATATCATTTTATTACCTGCGGATTTGGGAACGAACTCGGCTCCGCCGAAATCGAAGTCTAACAAATGAAAACAATAGCTTGAAAATATTGAGGAAAATTAGTATCACTAAAATGATATAGCATTTTTATTGATTATTGATAATGATCTTTGAACATTTGCTATTCGATCGACTCTATAACTGTGTGTAGCGCTATATCTCAACGCAACAGCACGAATTTATGGCATGCCTGCATTGATTCCCACGACCAAGTTGATGTAGTATATACTGATTTTACGAAAGCTTTTGACAATATTTTATTGTTTACTAGTTTCTAAGTTAAGTTTGTACGGCTTCAAGTCATCTACCAACTTCATTGCATCTTATCTAGATAATCGGTTCGGTTATGTTTGTTATAATGGGTTTTACTTCAATACATTCACAGTATTCTCAGGCGTCCCACAGGGTTCGAACCTGGGTCCACTATTGTTCAATATTTATATTAATCCCTGTTATCTTCTTCGTTACCGTTTCTTGCCTACGCCGACGATCTAAAAATTTGCGAAAATTTCTTCCATATCGGACTGTGAATAACTTTAGAGGGATTTAAGTTCGGTTGAGGTCTGGAGTTACAAAAACAAAATAAAACTTAATATTAACAAATGTACCGTCATCACTAAATATCGAATTATATGCATAAAAAAACCTATAAATATGCTATATATATATATATATATATATATATATATATATATATATATATGTGCACGTTTTTTTCGTCAAAATGTAATTCAGGTTTATTACAAACAAATATGGTGTACTAAGTTAATACATATATTATAATGCAGGAAACAAACCAACAAATTTAAAATGCACTAAAGTCTAAAAAGATCTTAAAATACATCCAAATATTAACGAACATATACAAAAATGTTTTAAATATGTCTATACGTTATATGCACGTATAAAGCTTTTGTTTCATTATGAAACAGACATGTAAATAAATTTACATATCTGTAACTGTATACTTGGACAATACCTCGTATTTATTATTTATAAAGATTTGTATCATTTGTATACATTGCTTCATTAGCTTAGCTGACGACGCCTATAAATGGCAGAAACATATGTCTTAAGCAGAAGTAAAGCCGAAAATACGAGGTATTGTCCAAGTATACAGTTACAGATATGTAAATTTATTTACATGTCTGTTTCATAAGGAATTAACAAACATGATTAATTTATTATTATAAAAGCACTTTATTACTAAATATTTCTGAAAATTTTCTACTAAAAAATTATGTCGTTTACCTGTGAAAATACTACTGTACAAAAAATATTTTTTCGTTTTCCACACGAAGTTCAGGGTGAGATTTGATCTAAGCTAATGTACTACTACTAACTTTCAGCAATATTGAACGAACTTTTTCACAGTACACTCGTATTTACGATTGTTAGGGTGACTCCTCGTTTGAAGGCACTGACTTACTTTTTTAAATGAAACCATAACCTGCTACTTAAACTGCATTTTTTATGAGATGTCTTTGCTCAACGAAGCAGAACTGCCGCTCTTGAGACAAGAGGTTTTTTGTAATACCTCGGAAATTTCAAATTAGACAGAGTGACACAATTTACTAAAATTTCATACAATAACTGCACTTGAGTATCTTAAATAAACAATTTTAACCCATAAAATAACACACTATCGCCTTTAACAGTCGGGGTAAACACAAAGTGGCTTGACTACTATTAAAAATCAAGGTGTCTCTGAGGAAATATATCTTAATATGCTGCATACTACTTGTGTAGCACATGCTCTCCACAGAATCTGTGAATATATCAGAAACAGCTTTCCGGAATTTGATAGACTTCTAAAAAAGTTTTCGGAAAGTAGCTGTTTACAGGGAAAAACTTCCAACTTTGTCACTGCCTCTCTCTTCAGTAATAGCTAGATCGGGAACATTGTTGGAAGCTACTAGTTTTCTTGCAAAGAATTTCGATAATTTACAAAATTTCGTTACATGTTTAAATGATGATGCTCGAGGTATTTTTTGTGCAAGGAACTAATACAAATTTTAAATTTAAAAATCAGTTGTACTTTCTTCATGAACACTTTGGAAATTTGCAAAATTAATCACTTATTTTGAAAATCAAAATCTCAAATTAAATTATGGACACTACATTAGATGTGGCTATTAATAATTTGAAAATATTCCAAGTGACTTTGGATGTGGCCTTCTGAAAACGCTAGATGCAGTTTTTAATACAAATTCAGATTTAATAGCATTGCAGCAATTGTGTATGCGGACAATGCCTCAAAATCTAACTACTAAATACGCTGAAATAAAAGAATATTTCCAGTATGCACTTATAACCAGTTGTGATGTAGAAAGGCCGTTTTCTATCTACAAGAATGTATTTTATTCAAAGAGAGATAATTCTACAAAAGAGAACCTTGACAAAGTATTGCTAGTTAATATTAATACTCCTTTACTCAACTTGAACTACAAAATTAACAAATAAAAATGTATCTGGTATTTTATAGATCACCACCCGTTTGTTTTCCAATTACATATAAATAAAATTATAAACTCTTTAAAAATACAAATTTTCAATAGTACGTCCGTGGGCGCTGAGTAATGGGCCTCTCGTGTCCGGTTACTTGTTATTAGCTTCATAATTAATGAAATATATGCGTGAACCTGAACTACTTTTATAGTTTCTTAGGATTCATTGCATCTTAAACCCTATCTTTCTGAAATGTTATTGAAAAGCTAATAAGAAACGTAGGGAGATATGCAGAATGTTTAAATTTAAAGGTACAGATAAGGAAATAATGTATATTTGTATATTTCTTGACATATCGGTTATATCTTAAACAATTACAATAAGTCAAAAATTTGGCTTAGATGCTAATCCTAATGCAGGGAATATTTTCATTACTCCATGTTTATGTACTTCCCCTGTATACATCTATACATATGCACGCGTCCATATATACATATGGGCGTATATTGACTCGATTGGAGCGTCATCTTTCTCCATTTGAATGCAGTTATTTTTATTTTATTCTCTAGCTTCTACATATAAGTAATTTATTCTAGATAATTATAAAACGCCTCCGTATTATATTGAATTAATAGGTAACGCCGCTGGTTTTCATTTACTCTGTTCCTCTTTCCACGACTTGTGTATGTAGACGTATACGTTACAAAACGAGTAATAAGTAAATGATATATGTATGTACATGTACGCATGCATAAGCTTTCTGGTAATATTCTAATAGTAAAACAGTTCGTGTTTTTTCTATTTAAAATTTGAAATATTGATAAGGTGGCAGAAATAGCTAAAAGATTTAAAACAATATAATTCTATCATAAGTGTGGCAAATTTTTATATAATTTGATTTAAAATTATATAATTGAATTTTCAATGCTTTAAAGCATACACACATATAATTTTATCAATGAGCCCGGGCTTGCAAATGAAATTCTTAGACACTGGCGAGTGCATCTAAGAATTTTAAGCAACATAAATTTTTCGCATAAACGGTGTTATCTCCTACAATTTGTTCAGGTTTCCAGTTTCTTTCGCCCTGTTTATTTTTTTAAGGAATATTCATATCATTAATCTGTTCATAATTAGCATTGGCCTCCGATAACCTAAACATTCGCGATTGTAAGTTGTGACTCTTTCTATTAGAAAATTTTGGTGATTAATATACTCTATTGAGAAAATTTTCTGTGTCTACTTTATGATGAATTTAACCTGATGCTTTCTGTTTAACTCTTAAAGAGACAGATAGCATCAGCTCTGAACTCTGAACGACATTCAACTTTCTAATGTGATACTTCCTAATAGTTAATACGAAGGGTACACTGAAAATTTCGTGAAAATCATAAATAAAATAAAATGTTGACAGACTGAAATACTTTGTTTTTCGAAATAATCACCCTTAAGTTCTATTCGTATAAACCAATTAGTAAAGCATTTATCTCACTCAGAAGATGGTATGTTCGAAATGTGTGTTTTATACGTCCCATCTGCCTCTCCAGATGATAAAAATCTTTGTCGACACATTTTACTTTTAATTTGGAGAACGTAAAGAAGTTATTGGGGGATAAGTCGGGGTTGTAGGGACAATGGCTGAGTAATTCAACGTTGTTGCCGAGTGTTAGTTTTGCGGCGTGGGAACTTGCATTGTCATGGTGAAGTAGGAAGCAACGGTTCTGATTTCTTTTTCGCAACTCTGAAATAACTTCCGGCAAAGAAATGGTAGTATATCAATCCTGCATTTACAGTTCCACGATTCTCTAAAGGAGTCGTGGCCACGTGACCAGTCTTAAATACAAACAAGCAATCATTTGTTTAGAAACACTGCGCGCTCGAACAAATTTTGTCGGTTTTGCTTCACTTTGGAACACCCATACGGCAGATTGTTTTTTTTTCTTTCAGGTTCATATGAGTAGATCCATGTTTCATCGCCACTGACGATGTTATACACCAGTTTTGGTGAACCTGAATGGAAGCGTTTCAGTGTTTCTTTACACCGCTTCACACGAGCTTCTTTTTGGTCTGGTGACAGATTATGTGGGATCCACTGCGCACACAGTTTTCTTACATTTATAATTGATCGTGCAAAATTTTGTATTGCAGTCATGCGAATGCCTAAGTATGCACGAATTTCAGCATATGTTACGTGTCGATCAAACTTAATCATTTCAAGAACGGCATCGACATTTTGCGCAACAACACCTGTTGATAGTCGACCTTCAGGCAATTCATCGCTAAGACTATCACGTCCAAGTTTGAAATCTTGAAACCAGCGATATATTGTAGTTTCATATAATGCTTCTCTACCAAATGCAGAATTCATTTGCTAAATACATTCTTGTTGACTTAAACCACTTAAAAAATCATAATAAATCATTGCACGATAGTGTTCTCCTGTTAAATTCATTTTGTTACTGTCTCGCTAACTTCTGTTACCGTAAAAAAGAAACTATTTGACATTTCTTGGTTCTGTCACTTGTTTTCACTCACATAAATGTGAAGTTAGCCGAATTTGTATAAATCATAGGTCAAGTACTAACTATTATGCTGGTTTCCGAAATTTGTAGTAAAACTCGTAAAACGATGAGTATGTACAATATCGATTTCGCAAGCAGAATTAGGTCTGTCCTGGCCTCTGTAGAAAGGTATTAAGATTCTATTAACTTCAAAAACATCTGTTTGCGTGAGTTATTCCTTGAGTGGCCCTAGATAAATACATTAAATGGACATTTTGAGATATTATCCATTCTTATGTTTTTCGATAATGCTCAATTATTTGTCGTAATTTTCGATTCCAGCAAATCATTGTATATTATTTCTAATAAAATTGCATACTTTTCTGTTTTGTCCATAGTAATATTATGAACGAAGTAGAAACATAAAAATTCTAATTTTTGGTTACTTATTTCAATTTGTATTACAATAATAGCGATATCTTTTTCATTAATGTCGATCTAATTCAGAATCATGAATACTTGTTGCTAGTGTTTGTACATTTCTTTGAGCATTGGCCTCAATGAAATACAATATTTCTCACATCAAACCTCTAAGGTCCAAACTACGGCTCGTAAAGTTGAAAACGGTGACGTTAAATTTTCATGAGATTCGTGGAACTTAAACTTATTTGTATTGCTATCTGAACGCTGGTTGGGGTGGTGTATTACCACACGTTCGCGCGTAAAATTGTGACGTAGACGATAGTTGATTCGTATTTTGCTCCACATTTAGCGTCAAATTGCTACGTAGATACTGCTCTACCAAGTGCGACAGCCAAATTGTTACCAGATGGATGTTTGTGGCTTGTGCTAATTTTGTTCCAGGCTTGCTGTAACGTCCTAACGATAATGAAAATAATTCAAACTGTTGATGAATCAAAGGTCCTAAGAGAAAGTTTATTATAAGTAAAGCTAGCGACGAATAAGTATTTACAAAATGAAAATAATTTAATGTCTTTGTAAATATAATTAAATTAGTATGTGTGTGTATCAGTCGATACAGACTAGACCTGCTTTGAATTGTGTCGCGAACGGACATGTGGTAAAAAAGACAACGAAATGCTGCCCAGCACTGCACTTGAACGAGCACTTGTGGTAAGAGATGTTTACCCCTTGAAGGCCAGAGACTAAGAGAGCTTATCTACAGAAATGTCGCTGCAGGAGGCGTAGTTTGTATGATCTAGTTTGGGGACAACCAAATCATATTGCAATTAGCGATGTCTATAGAATTAAGAGTTAATTGAAGACGTGAGCTAGAGAGTTGTGACGTCAATGAAATGAATATCATAAAAAATTTTTTGTAAAAAATAATTTACAATGATAGGTGGTTTAGATGATAGATCTTACTAGGGAATTAAATACCGCTATTAAAAAATGTCAATTTATATATATGTATATATATATATATATATATATATATATATATATATATATATATATAGTAAACCTAATCAGTAGGCGATTAAAGGTCTGTATATTACTTCAAAATATATGTATTTAAAAAACTCTACATGTTTCGGCAGTACGCCTTTATCAAGAGAATACAAAATATAAATGACAGGATATAAATGTCAAGTAATTAAGTTGCTATGGTTTAAATTATTCAAAGATACATTCATTTGAATAATTTAAACCATAGCAACTTAATTACTTGACATTTATATCCTGTCATTTATATTTTGTATTCTCTTGATAAAGGCGTACTGCCGAAACATGTAGAGTTTTTTAAATACATATATTTTGAAGTAATATACAGACCTTTAATCGCCTACTGATTAGGTTTACCAAGGTCACGAAGTTATTATATATATATATATATATATATATATATATATATATATATATATATAATTTTGATATGTAGAAAAAGTAGCTCAATTAAATAAAATTACTAATTAACATGCAATTATAATAGAGGCTGTACGTAATTAATACCTAAATTAAAGAGTACAATATAAATTCGAAACAACATTTTCAGAATTATTAAATGCCTGCTGACCGTTCGGTTAATAGATACTCGGAAAGCTGTTGTTTATGACCAGTCCGATGATAAAAAAAATAATTTATAAATATATTTAATATAATTTAGAAGGCGATTTAAAAAATCATGATATATGCGAAGCATTTAGAGAAAATTTTGTTGGTCTAAGAAATATTTTTAAAATTAAATTTGTTAAAAAAGTCTAAGCATAAGATTGTTCAAAATATTTTCACATCTCTCTTAGAGTGAGTATTAGAATATTGTAATTTCCCAAAAAGCTTGATGAATGTTTCACAAGATTTATAGTTTCTAGGATTGCTTCTGGTGTTTTAAACCGTAACTGCTTTCTTTTTGGCTTACGTTTCGTCCAATGTTGCAAGAGACGTCTTCAGTAGTGCTGGTACTGCTGTTGTCGATGCTGTAATAAGACCACATAACAGTATCAGTAAACGAAAGCAATAACAACAGTCCTGAAGAGGTCCTTTGGAACAGTGGAGTAAATGCCGCCCAAGCAGGGGGCAGTACCAAGGACACGGTTCCAGTCTGCAATTGCAGAAGCAATCATGAACGACCGTGGAAGCTTACAAGCTTAACTTATGATTTTTAAATTCTCAAAGACATGTATACGTTTTTAAAAATGTTCATGCTTACAATCCATGTTCCGTACTATTCCATAAGTCTTAAGTATTGCAAAACACACGAAGCAACCCACTTTCGTCTACAACCAAAAGCAGTGACGTCTGAGTTGCCAGTCTCATAACAACGAAAATCATAGTGTTATATATTACTAAATTTATAATTTTATTAATCTGGAATATATTATATGTTTATAATAGTAATTGTAGGATTATTTCGATGAATAATATTAATTAAAAATTATAATTTTGGCGTCGTTTCAGGAAGTTTTATAAAAGATATTAACATAAGATGTTGACCGTCATGAAAAATCGTTTACATGTAACTGCCGAATCATTTGGCGGTATTTGGTTGTTAAAATAATAACTAAAAATGTAATTTTATTTACTTATAGTCACAAAATACATTAGTTTGTTACTTATTTTCTTTAGTGAGAATGTACTTAATTTACCTTTAGAAAATTTGGGCAATTTAGGTATAAATATAACCTATAAACTTCACCGTAAATTTTATAAGTAGATACAAGACTCTCATACACGTATTACAACTATTACATCATAGATTTTAATGGCGAAAGTGGATTGCTTCGTGCGTTTTCTTATAGTTGATATAATAATAATAATTTTATACATTTTACTGTAAAGTTAATAATGTGAAAATCATATAAATAATCCATAACATTTCGAACTAAGATAACACAATTATTTTTGGAAACACCTGTACAAGTGTATGTTAAAAAAAATAAATGTTCTACTACATTGTCGTTTAAAGAATTCACGAAATATAATTGATGTCCTTTTAATATCGTGACATCATATGTATATATTGACATCTCCCCTTTTCTCTCAGAAAGCAAACTATCAAACTTGGCCTCCTTGTTTTCCCACCGGCCGTCCATTAGGCTAGACCGCCTCAGATCCTTTCACGGATTAACAATACTATTAGCGTAATCCAGACGCGGTCGCGCGCCAAAGTCACGTGTTCGTCACGTGTCAACCGCGTATCATTCTCCGGTTTCTAAACCCGGGAAACTCCCCAGTTCCAACAAACCATCTACTCTGTACGTAATTCATCTAGCCCCGTGAAATGATGCACCCGAGCCCACTTGATTTATGGACTGCGATGTTTTGATTTGGATTAGGGCGCACGCACACTTTGTTTAAGCCGTTAAGTGACAATAAAGTTTACTTTGACGCGGCATATGTACAGAGCCACTTTGTGTAATGAAATAACTGGTATAGTTATAATGATGTGATTAAGTACTTATAATACAAATTTAAATTATTGCTAGGCTTTCTTTATTTATAATTCTTCTCAAAATAGTTATTTCAAATCAAAACAATTAATAATAGTAGTAATGAAACACTCTTATTTAATGAACTTAAACATCAGAATAAATAATAATTGAAATCTACAGCAAAATTAATTAAAACATTTTCAATAATATCGAAATATAAACCAAGTGGTTTTCATCGGTCAGTCACAGTTGTAACCGGCGGAAACCGTATAAATGCGTTTCCACTATCAGTCGAATAGTTTCGACAGTGTACATCAAAATATTCGAAACGTCCTTGAGTAAGTAAAACCTCACCATTTTTTGTATTAAACGAAAACATTTTTAATAATACGAGGGCGACCAGTTTACAAAATAAAAAATTTAGATGTTTGTTTACGACGTTTCGACTTTTATCAATTCAGTCTTTTTCAAGCATCTGGAAACAAGAATCATTACAATGAACATGAGAACTGTGTTTGTTTTGTGTGATATAACTAGAGCTGAGGATGTTTGCGGTACGGCAGGACCATATGTAGTGCATCCCCACCAGCGTATAAACACGATGCAGCGAAACACTTTAGTTAGTCGTGAACTGGCAACGTGATCGTGTGTTGTCTTGAGCTCTATTTAATAAGTATTACGGACGTGCCCAAGCCAATAAAGCGCCCATTGTATAACGACGTGAAGAAATTTATCCGAGACTTTCCCGATTTGTATTATAATGGAGCAAAAGTGGTTTGTAAATTATGCGATAAACAGTTACTTTGCTGGGACAAATACGACTGTAAAAGACATGTTGAAAGTGTACACCACAAAGACAAAAAAAATAATGTGCTGTCTAAAACGCAATTCATTTTCGATTTATTGACAATGCTACTCGTCTGCGATGTGCCAGTTCACATGCTAGATAAAAAAGCCTTTCACGACTTTTGGAATAAATACAATTCCAGCAAAAAGCTACCGTCACGGAGAACGGTACTCACCTATTTACCAATTGTGCGTGAGGACATTGAAAACAGAATGAAAGCAGTAGTAAAAGATAAACAGTTATGGGTATGTGTCGACGAAACGACAGATCGAAAAAAACATTCTATTGTGAATATTATAGTGCGTGTACTAGATCCTGTCAAATCAACATTTCCCATTTTATTAGCCAGCAAAAGATTGGAAAGTGCACTAGCGAAGTAATTACGAAGGTAGTGCTCGATACGCTACAAAAATTTCAAGTTTCAACTAATCAACTCCTGATGTTTATGAGCGATGGTGCTGCGACAATGCGTTCTGTAGGCCGTTCTCTTAAAGCAGATTGTGAGAGACCTTTGCATGTGACATGTAAAGTTCATGCTTTACACCTTGTGGCACAAACTATTCGGCAATGTTATCCAGAGGTGGATGCATTAATAGCAACCACAAAAAAAGTGTTTCTAAAATCTCCCAAACGAATTCGAGAGTTTCACAGTCGGTGCCCTGGTATTCCCGAACCACCAGAGCCAATCCTTACACGTTGGGGAAGTTGGTTAAAGGCGGCATTTTATTATGCCAAGTATTTCCAACAAATAAAATCTGTGGTTCTACAATTCAATCCTGCCGAAGCTGTAGCCATTAAGGAAAGCCAGAGACTCTTTCAAAACCCTTCCCTTGATGCAGATTTACAAACAATTTATAACAATCATATAGGATTGTTTAACGCAATCGAGAAATTTCAAAATACTGCATTATCGTTAGCGGAGTCACTGCAAATACTGGACGATGTACACGCCCAGCTATGCGCAGTAAATGACAACAAAAATGTTAATGTAATAGAAAAGTTCGAGAGTGTGATAAACAATGATTTTGATTTTACCAGATTAAAACAAATTAGTAATGGTGCAAGTGTAGATTCGGTTTCTATCTATAAAGATTATTTTAATTGTGCGTGTGTCTTTCTCAAAATATAAAAAAAATTATTCATCACGGCGTACATCGCTCACCGCTACAAATATGGAAACGTATCTAATGCTACAAACTTACTGCAAGTCTTATCCACTTGGCGCTATGCTATAATAATCGTAAATAAGGTAAGTGTGTTATTTATATACAGTACACATAATTGACATACCTAAGTGATATAAATAGCGAATGCATGTAAAGCAATAAAATCACGCATGCATCACCGCTTGAAACAAGGTCATTATATTCGTGCGTTTAACTGAATACTATCCTGACACACCGCAAACATCCCCAGCTCTAGATATAACAATTAAATTAACAATTTTAAATTTAAAATTAGATTAAGAAATGAATTACGAATTAGGTTAGCATTTTACGTTGAAAATTAAATAACATTAAATTAAAATAGCTTAGAATGGTAGGGGGACATTAAAGTGATTAATATCTGTATGAATTAATTGGAGACTTAACAATTATTAACAATTTTAACATACAAAAAAGGGATATTTATCAATACGTTTTTGCCGTATTACGCAGTTGTTATATAATGAAACAGATATGCAAAATACATATCCGTCACTGTAAACATGGATAAACACCTCGTATTTTTAGCATTTACTTCTGTTCAATGAACAGAAGTATCAACTAAATTCCACCGTAAATACTATTATTCGTTTTAGGACAATAGTGTATTGAAACTTTTATATTACAAAGAACATTATCATTCAGAATTTTAAAAAATATACAAAAAATATACAAAAAATGATAAATTTCAAAATTTCTCGAAAATGCGTTATTCAATTTTTTTTTTCATGAACTGCATGCTAATCAATGTTAAAAACACTAATACTTTGCTAATTTAACCTACTTTCTAGAATAAATAATAACAGAGATAGCAATAGTGCGCACTTAATTTGAATCTGCCTGTATATAACAATTGATAAATTATTGAAGTTTTTTCGGCTTTTATGTGAAATATTTACAAATATCAAATTAGTATGTATGTAATTGCAAAGTAAGTGAGGATGTAAACATTGCTGTCTACAAATTACAAAGCAAATCATACGAAATTTTTAATTGAAAAATATTGTCTATGTAGGGACTCCAATAATTTATCAATTGTTATATTTAATAAACGGCTAAGAAATTATCTAAACATTTATATATACATATATATATATATATATATATATATATATATATATAAAAATAGATAGATAATTATTTTGTGACCTTTGTATGTTACGGTAAATTCAATTTGTTGGCGATTTAAGGGCTGCTTTTACTTCAAAATATATATATTTAAAACAACCCTACATGTTTCGGAAAATGATGCCTTTATCAAGGAATATAAAATATAAATGACAGTATGTCATACATTTAAGTTGCTATGGATAAAATTATTCAATGATACATTTCAGTTTAATAATAATAAATCATTCCTTAGTATTCAAAAAATAGTAGACAACAAAAACGGGGAATGACAAGGCATGAGTTATTATTATGTATGTGCCCGTGGAGCGGCTTAAGATGTTAAGCTGTCGGCATTCGCCTTAAACGAGAAGTGAAACCACGAAAACCTACTCGGACAGCCAGTCAGGTATCTGAACACGAAACTGTCAGCATGATAAGAAAATGTACAAATATTTAAATAACATAAGATATATATTTATATAACAGCAACATATATTATGATGGTAAATTGCAGATCGTTACATAATTTAGTTATAGTATATACTGCTAAATTTTTTATATCACTTCTGTTGTTAATTGATCTTTTTTCCTGTTTATATATATTTTGAAGTAAAACCAGACCTTAAATCGCCAACAAATTGAATTTACTATATATATATATATATATATATATATATATATATATATATATATATATAAATATAATAACTTCGTGACCTTGGTATGATATGGTAAACCTAATCAGTAGGCGATTAAAGGTCTGTATATTACATTAAAATATATGTATTTAAAAAACTCTACATGTTTCGGCTGTATACGCCTTTTTCAAGAGAATACAAAATATTCATATTTTGTACAGCCGAAACATGTAGAGTTTTTTAAATACATATATTTTAATGTAATATACAGACCTTTAATCGCCTACTGATTAGGTTTACCATATATATATAGGTATATAGTAAATTAATCAGTCGGCGATTAAAGGTCTGGTTTACTTCAAAGTATACATATTTAAAACAACCGTACATGTTTCGGCAATTATGTCTTTATCAAGGATATAAAATATAAATGACAGAATTCAAATGTCAAATAATTGAGTTATTATTTGACATTATTTTTTATTATATTTGACATAAATGTTTGCCAACATTTATTATGTTCACGATATATTTTAGAAGATCGATAAATTTGGATCAAATGTATTGTTGAAACATTGAGCATTCCCTTGCGTATGAGAAAGCTTTATTAATTTCAAGTGACTCTAATGAATTAAGTTTTTTGCCCTTATTTTCTACGTGTAATATTTTAGATTCTTTGTTAAAATTGTGGTTCGTGGAATTAATATGAAAGACAACCGACAAGATCCTAAATGATCAATTAGAAACAAATAATTCACCCTTACTCAATTTATTTATTTGATATTCAGACAGTCACATATTGTATTTTTCCATAGAATTTCTTTACCTCCCTGTAATATAATGTAAATCCCTAGTTTTATTACTTAAGAACAGTATTGTATAAACCGTAGTGAAAGTTTTGTGCATAGACATTTTAGTAATAAAAAGTACCCATTCCTTCAACTATTTAAAATAAAACATGTGTTTGTTACCGTATACTTGTGTTAAAAAATTTGTAAATAAGTTAGTTATATGTCTGATGAAGCACAGGTTGGAGCGAAGCGATCGTTACAGTGTTAATTAAAAAGTGAAATTCATTAAAATTTGTTTTATTTTATCCTGATAATAGATATAATGGAATTTCATCAAGTAAAGGCTGAAACAATTATATATTATATAATAATATCATTGTTGAAGACGATCTAATTTCCAGTTTTCTCATTAAAAACACAAAATTTCGCAGTTCTCGAAGGTTATTTTCATTTAGCAATATCTACTTAAAGTTTGTGAACTAGAGACCTATAAAAAAAAAAAAAATTAAGCGACAATTGCATGTGAGAGATGAGATTTGAATAATTGTCATCTCTCACACCAATTAAATTCAATAGAGATCTATAGCCATATTATCTAACTTTTCCAAGGTTTTTGAGGAGGTTTGAGGAGTATCAACACTTCGTAACTTAAATCTTATATTTCATCTCAAATGCATGATTTTTAAGTGATATTGTCGACGATCAAGGTCAGGTTGATGTATAAATACTGATTTAGATTCTAAAGAACAATAGACAATTGAAGTAGTTAGAGTTTTATATAGTTGCCCCTTCTCTGATTAAACCAATGTCGTCGTATTTGAGCAATCTACGTTTCTTTATTATGGTAATAGATTTTTTTATTTCTGCTTAGTTTTCGATGGGCCTTAAGGCTCAAACATAAATCCGTTACTTTTTCCTTTATTTATTAATGATCTTTTCGATACATTACCTTGCTTTTCTGTTGCTTGTGCCGATGATGTCAATATATGCTCAATGACATGTAAACTGCAACACCAAGAAGTGGTGCGAATTTTTTGACCAAACTTGGTAGAAACGTATAACTAGTCAAACGTAATAATTGATTAAAATTTTGTTGCGATATATCAAGTGGTCATGGCACTTCTGACACTTCATTCAGTTTTCGCTGACATTAATGTGTGGTGTATTTATTGTTTGTTTCAAATTTAGTTCAACGTTTTTGTCTTATTATACCTTTGTTTAACGTGTTTAGAGAGTTTTATTATGCCTAGAGTGCGGCAACGTGGAAATTATCGCCAATTAAGCGAATTCGACAGAGGTCGAATTGTTGGTTTGCGAGAAGGTGGTTTTTCATACAGGGAAATTGCAAATCGCCTTAACCGGAACCAATCCACCATTATGCGCTGTTATCAATCATGGTCATCCAGAAACCCTTCGAACCGTTTATCGCCGAATTAGGGGTTTCGGCTTACAATCTTATCGTCCACATCTTGTGTTACCACTTACGGCTCAACACCGACAGCAACGTTTGGAGTGGTGTAGATTGCGAATGCATTGGATCGTGGAGTGGCATAAGGTGGTGTTTAGTGATGAATCTCGATTTTGTCTAGGGATGCATGATGGCCGTATGAGGGTCAGACGAAGACGTGGGGAACGTAGTGATATTCAGTTTTCCGTTGAATGGCATGGGCATCGAGCATTGGGTGTTATGGTATGGGGTGCTATAGCATATGGGAGTAGGTCTCAGTTGGTGTTCATACAAGCCACCATGAACGCCCAGCGTTACATTGGTGAGGTGGTAGAACCCCATATTCTTCCATATCTTCAAATGCTCGAAGACCCACTTTTCCAGCAAGATAATGCCCCTCCCCACGTAGCGAGAATTTCTATAAATCGCTTCGAAGAGGCTCATGTCAATATCTTGCCATGGCCACCCAAATCCCCAGACCTCTCGCCAATAGAACATGTGTGGGACATTATGGGACGAAAACTTATGAATTTAGCCAATCCCCCGCAGACACTAATAGCTCTCCGGCATGAATTACAGGTTGCTTGGGACTCCATACCCCAAGAGGATATCGACCACCTAGTCGAATTAATGCCACGAAGAGTGAGGGAGTGTGTAACTAATAGGGGCGCCTCGACACATTATTAATAAAAATTAGTTAAATTGTGTTAGTCTTTTGTTTTTTTTCTTTCAAATTTTAATCAATTATTGCCTTTGAATAGTTATACGTTTCTACCAAGTTTGGTCAAAAAATTCGCACCCCTTCTTGGTGTTGCAGTTTCCATGTCATACAGTATATACATTCATATACCTAATTCTGTAGAGGGCTGTGAGGGCCAATACTAGAGAAGGAGGTGGATTTGATATCTAACGGGAAGATCCGATCAGCTAAGCTATCTGTAATTTTCAAGGCTAGAGTGCTGGTGAAACAAGGCTAAAAAATGTAATGAGCTATTCAATTTTATGTAAAGGAGCACGCAACTCCAGAAAAATAGTCTAGGTGTTATGTAGGCGTTTTTGCCAAAGCTGTTAAGTCAAATTAAAAGTATAAAGCTAAAGAATGTACAAGACATGATGATGATGACAATATATCTGAAAGAGTCACAGTGATATAGGCTCTATAGCCACTTCAAGTAATCTCATAATCCTCTAGCTCGGAAAGACACCTTGCTGTACATATTTGTTAAATATATTAATGATGTAATAGAATAATTTGAAACATACATGAGTGGGTAATACCTCACCAGTTTTGTATAATACAAAAGTATTTTTAATAATTTCAAATATTATTAAAAATCTGGTGTGAAGAACACAATACAAGTTCAGCAGGGGCATACTGACAAATCTGTAGAAAGATGAAATACGTATCTGCGTCTCTGTTCAAATACGTTCACAAAAATATTAGTAATGAACTTGTATTGTGTTCTTCATACCAGATATTTAATAATATTTTATATTATTAAACATAATTTTGTAGTATTAATGATGTGTATAGGTATTTGTTTATGTAATTTTTTTAACAAATGTAGTGGAATATTGTTGTCTTCCGTGCACTTACGTTTCAGTTCACCTAAAATTTCTTCGACTTTTCCTAAAATTATGGAATTCAAATAGAAATATTTTTCATTTACTGAGCGGTTGTGCAGAAAGTTTTTGAATGAGTATTCCGAATGTATGCTTTTCGGTGACAGATGTTGATGTAGACTCTCAGCTATAGATTCGAAATTTTAAAGCGCAATGGAACAGATTTAACAGTGCTGAAAATTTTAAACTAATCTTGTACTGCTAATGCTGAAGCCTAAACTTCCAATTAAATGTTTTAAGTTGAAACTTTAAGTAAGTCATCAATTGTAGATAATAAAAGATAAATTCAAATATAGAACACACAGAGCCTTACAAATTTAGATTCTGCATTATACGGTTAATCAAATTTGTGGATGATTTATTTTAGGTTATATGATTTTGAATTTATTATATGTAATTATATTTTAATAATCTCTTATTATTAGATTTCAAGAAATTATGCAAAAGAGACAGTAATAAACGCTAAAGTAGAAATTAATTCAGAAGATTCTCGGTTACTTAATTTTCGAATTTATTTCAACGTTAATTTAATGGGGAAGAATAATAATGATGCTGCATTCGGAGAGAACATTAAACTTCTGGGAATAATACAGTAACAGATTTGTAATTAGTGCGGTTCCGGAATCTCTCCGGAATTTCCTTGATTGAGATTTCGACCGCTAGGCGGTCGGGCCATAAACGCCGGGGAAAATCTGTTTTCCTCTCTTCTTGCTTCCCATATAAGTCTACTATCCTGATTTATTGTTCAGTATATCTACCAAGGTAGGTACTGTGCATGGAATATTTCATAACAATATCTATTATAATGACTTTTTAATAAAATACATGTAATTTACATAACATTTTCATATAAATAAAACATAATTCGCTTTTTTGTTCACCGGAATTGCATCATAGATATTTTCTTAGGGAAAAAATGGTAGTAGCTTTTAAATAGCGTTCGTGTTTATAGGATTTTCTACTTACCTGATAATATGAACTTTTATGCCTAACATTTTCCGAAAAGCAAAAATTCGCAAAAATCCTAGCAATATTAAAACTTAGTTTTCACTGAACTGAAAAATCGGAGACTGTGGCTTTTAAGTGAATAAAAAATTAAAAACCCTTACCACAATAGAATTTAACAATTCTGTATACGTATTTCGACAACAACGTTGTCATCCTCAGTAGAAAAAGCAGTGTAACACTTGAAAGCACAAAAAACACACAACACTCACTGAGCGCTTCTCGGCTTCTCGTTTAACACTAAATTTCAAAATTTTAAAAACCTGAATACTACAGAACTTACCTCATTGGAAAAACCCTACTTAAATACGTACATGGATTAAGAGTATTAAGAGGATTATAGTTTTCAGTCTGTTTGCTATAAACTTGTAGAACTGCTTATCTGCAATACAACAATTCCTACCGTAGACGAGATCAGCAATAAGAAGGAAGCCGGTTTCAGAACGGGAAGGAACTGCTGTAACCAAGTCTTGGGATTAACAGCGCATATCTGCAATACAACCGTGCCTACCGTAGACGAGTTCAGCAATAAGAAGGAAGCCGGTTTCAGAACGGGAAGGAACTGCTGTGACCAAGTCTTGGGTTTAAGAGCGTCCATTGAAATGAGTTTTCAGAAGGGCCCGAAAATATCCGCTACTTTTGTCGATCTCCTCAATGCCTAGGATTTTGGAATTTGAAAGAACGGAATGTTTTCTAAATTCCAAAAAACCATCAACTGCTAAACAAAGCAAACTTATCCAGAATATGCGGAGCAACTACCAAATCGCAGTCTGCTTAAATAATCGCATTAGCAATGGTAAAAATTTTAAAAATGGGCTTCCTGAGGGCTCGCTTCTGGCTTCTCTAATGTCCAACATTTACACCAATGATTTCCCACTTACAAAATTACGAAAATTTCTATATGCAGATGACCTGGTTTTATACACCCAAACCAAGAATTTAGAGGATGGAAAATTACAACCTGCTGAAGATCTGCAAGCTTTGGACGAATATTCGAAGAAACAACTCTTATAACCAAATTTTCCAGAATCCGATTCATGTGCTATTCACTTGTGAAACAAGGAACCCAACAGAGACCTGATGTTGAATTTGGTGGTGGCCGGATCGACTACGATCACCACCTTAAATATCTGGGTGGAACGCTAGACTGGTCTCCGATTCAGACAGCATATCTATGCATATCGTTATACATATCGCTATACATATCGTTATACATATCGCTATACAAATCAAAAGATAAAAACTCACAATAATACGAGCTCATTTTTAAAGTAAGAACCGTTTGCGCATAGCATCCGCGCAGGCTGTCACGTGACGCCCGCTCTAGGTCAGCCACTCTTGCCCGGTCCCCAACTACGCAGTCAGTTGATTTCATGTCTCTGCCACTGTTGGTTCTATCGTAACACTGCTTTGTTTGTCGTCAATCAATAATCCCGCCGATTGTGAAGTGCGCTCGGTTATTCGGGTTTTAAACGCAAAACAAGTTCGTCCCGCCGAAATTCACCGGCAGCTTGTTGAAGTTTATGGTGAAGGTGTAATGAATGACAGTAATGTGCGTAATGGTGTAGGCTTTTCAATGAAGGAGGAACAAATGTTCATGATGGAGAACGATTTGGCCGACCAACTGTCATTGATGAAGACTTGGAAAAAAAAGTTGATGAGGAAATTCGCCAAAACCGGCGCTTCACGCTTGACGAGCTTCATGGGAAATTTCCACAAGTTTCAAGATCGGTTGTTTATCACATTGTTTCCGACAAACTTCATTACAAAAAAATTTGTGCGAGATGGGTGCCAAAAATGTTGACAGAAGAACACAAAAAGAAGTGTTTGGCATATTCTTTGTCATTTTTGGAGCGCTACGATAAGAGTGGGCCTGCTTCACGATAACGCTCGGTCTCACACTGCAGCAACGACAAAGACGCAACTGGACAAATTTCGATGGAAATTACTGGACCATCCCCCCTACAGCCCTGACCTGGCACCATCTCAGACTTTCATGTTTTTCCTAAACTCAAAGAATATCTTGGTGGAAAGCGATTTGAAAATGATGACGTGTTGAAAGAAACTGTTACTAACTGGTTAAATGCTCAGGCGGCAGAGTTCTATGGTGAGGGGATCCAAAAGCTAGTGCCACGACTTAACAAATGCTTAGATATTCTTGGTGACTATGTAGAAAAGTGAAAATATGTTCATACTTCAGTTTTTGATACAATTTATGTTCATAAATAAATTTGCTGTTACTCCACTTAAAAACGGTTCTTACTTTAAAAATGCCCCTCGTATATTACAGACCCTAGCCAGCAATTCACTCACAGGGTGCGAATGGGAAGATCTTGCGAACAGCAGCCATTGCATCGGTTTATTCTTCTACTGAATATTGCGCTACTGTCTGGTATCGAAGCCCTCACACCGAGCTAACAAATATACAATTTAGTTATATGCAATAAGCATCGTCACCGGTATTGTTAGATCCACGCCTAATTTTTGGATACAGATACTTTACAGCATTGCCTCGCCGAATATCAGACGACCCGTTACAGCACAGAATTAATGGTCTAAGATTAGCCACAACATTAATCTTTCTGTACGCAAAGATTTGGAGAGCGTCCCCAGAACCTGACTGAAATCTAGGAAATCGATTTGACTTAATACGGAAATTCAGGCGCTCATCAATTTGAGTGATAAAATAAATAGATTCCGGAAGGTGCAAGTTAATTCTGCATAAATAGGAACCAACAGGTATTAGCTTCTGCAACTGTGGAAATGCGGAACAAACTTTGGCACGGCTGCCCCAGAAGAAGTTTTCCTGGTGACAGCCACGAGCTGAGCAAGACCTGTAACACTAGACTGGTTGAAAAATTAGAATATTAGTGTATAAATGTTTGTGACCTTGTTTATTGTAATGCTTTTTTAAAATGTATGATTGTCTATATACATTATTTTTTATCTAATTTGTTTCTGTCTTATGGCTTGCATTGTATTTTGGGCTCACCTTTGAATTATTTGTTAGTTATTTCTTGTATTTATATCGCTTCTCGTGGGAAATATTAATAATATTTATTAAACAAAGCATTTTACAAGAGCGCTATCCATAACTGGCTCTGAATATGTGAAATGTACATTAGAAATCGGATGAAGACTCCAATTTAGTTAAGTTCGAATATTCGAATATATGCTGCACCCAACACAAACATTTTAATAGTTTATAATGCACAACACTATTCTTAAAACGCTTGCGGAATGAGGAGATTGCAATTTTAGTGCAAGAACTGCAGCAGAAATTCTGCAGTTGTGCAATAAACTCTAGAAGGAATTATTAAAACTCTTGCAGAGTATATTGAACAACTCCACAACTTCTGAGGATATTATTGGACTAAAATTAGAATCCCTTCGTGATTAATAATCACTGATTATTAAAGCTCTTAAAACGTCATTGAAAAATATCATGGAACTGGAAAGTATACGAACAGTGCGAGAAAGGAAACATCTTTCGAAATTCTTTACATGTAGAATTTTTCTAGTGGTTCACTATACCTTCTTACTTCCAAAATTTTGTGTTAAATTTATTAATAAAATAAGAAATGGTACACTATATCTCATGAAACAATTGGGTAATTGTTCGTTGTTGGTCGTTGAATATCTTTAGTTCTTGTAAAATGGTTTCCTTTCATCGTCAAATGCAGCTTAGCAAATAAACAACAATCGCATCGGGCTAAACTGGTGAGTGAATGCAGGGAATGTGGAAAAAATAATTTCTATTTCTGGATTACAAAGCGAACACAATGAATAAGTCATACCAAACATTTTAATACGCAGAGATAATACTCAAAGTTAATCGTTACACTTGGTACAAATTATTTCCATATAATTCACGTTTGGAAGCGTGAAATCCGACGACAATTTTTTAAATTTTTGTTTTCTTCTAATGAGACTTTCTTATATTTCTTTCATCTGGTGAACGCAATTCAGCACATTGACATTTGATTTTTGAATTCCACTAAAAGCAATCTTTCATTATAAAATTCGATCACATTTATAAAATTGTCGCCTCTTCGATCTACTCTAATGATGTCTTCGAAGTGCTCAATTCGATACAATTTTTGGTCATCCGTAAATCGATTAGCAAGAAAATTTAAATTTAGGTTTCGAAGACCAAGTTTTTCTGTAAAAATGCAGTGAGTAATTGTTTTAGTTATTCCAAGTTTTGCTCCTACATATGTATTATATGGTTTCATATAATACATCCATATATTTGCTGCGTACAGCCTTACACCTGTAAGGGATGCAAAGGCTTTACAGTTAAGTAAATAAGTATGGTTTCAATTTTTGTGAAGACGTTAAATCGGTCATGAATGAGCTCAAGATGAATATAGAATGTCCATCACTTATTCACATGAAATTACACATGTTCTTTGCTCATCTACATTTCCAAAAATTGAAAAAGAGCGACATTTTAAATTAGCGACCCATTCATATTTTATCATCGTGCTCTAAGATACGAGCAACTTAATTAACAGGCTGTTCAACTGCATCATGCCTTTCATATGAAAATAAAAAATACAGCATGGCTTTGTAGAAGGAAAATCGATCTTAACGAATTTATTCCAAACCATGCAATATATTTTGAACAACTTTGAACAGTAAATCAATTGACGCTACCGTTCATACTATATTGCTTTCTAAATTAAGCTGTGTCGGTTTATCTGTCTCTACTACTAACTTAATTGCATATTATCTTGAGAATCGAAACAAAAATGTCCATTATAACGGATTATATTCTACCACGTTCACAGTCACTTTAGGAGTCCCGCAAGGATCGAACTTGGAACCATAAAGATTGGTAAACCGGCAGTTTACCAATCACATTAATGCTGTTTGTGGTTCTGAATCGCGTTTAATAAGTTTCGTCATAAGATCTTGGAGACGATTTTCAAATATGACAACGTTCAAGACTTCATTTTTAAAATTGATATGTGTATTCATGCTATATTAACAAGTGATATGGAAAAGAAATTACAAAAAGAGATTTCTTAAGTACTTGTCTTATAATACCAGTGGGGTTTGTCTAATTCGTTAAATTACTATGAATCTCTATTGAACTTCAATAACTTGATAGTTTAACATCAGAAAGAAATAGACAATTATAGATAGTTGTTTCTGTGGAAACTTGTCGTCGATCGAATTAATTTTTCACATCTTCTATCTGCAGTTAATTTTTTTATACTGACGTACGCAACGCACTCCAGAGATACCTCCTTAGTGAATGGAGTTAGAATGGATGTTCTTAGTTACAGCACCGCTGACATATACGGATATATCAAGAAACTGAGAATGTGAACGATGGCTAAAATCAAAAGCCTTAATAAATCCCGATCTCTAAGTAAGTGGACAACCTTATTTTCTTTTATAAAGTATACATTTCGTATCAGAATATGTATTCTAAACTTTCTATTTAGAGTTTGGTTTTGTCATAACATTAACGTTTTCCTTAGACATTTTAAATAGTTTTCCAGTGGAATATTTCTACTAAAATATTTCATTCAGACAAAATGCAACTTATGTCTATTATTTTTACATTATTCATAATTGTATTAGCATTGAGTAGATTTCCTCTTAATAAATAAGTTTAGAATATAATTGTTACTAAAGGTTACAGTGGCTTCCAGCCGCTGCATATACACAATTTGTTCTGTAATCTTGTTGCAAAAGACTATTATATGAATTAATTTCTTGAAATAATTTTTGCATAACCATAATGGTGTTGATTTTATTTCTATTTGATATAATATTTTAGATTATATTGTTTCTAATAAAAAAGTAAGAAATAAATGATAATTGAAATTTTGTATATGTACATCCTAACTAACTAAATTCACCGCAGATACAAATGAATTTGTAGTGAATTTAGTATCTTGCCTATACGATTATTAGGCGTATTCCAGCAATATACGGTGCAGTGAAAACGCAAGGATAAGAAATCCCCAAGATGTAATCCTAATGTAGGCAAGCGTATCATGAACAAAAAAAGTATAAGAGGGCATCGATCATGTTGTTTAAGCATTTAAACCCGAGTCTAAGGGGAAAAATTTTACGCTGTTAAGAAAAACGTTAAATACTATATTAACAAAAAATCATCTATTGCAATCGATCCAGATCGGCCAATAAACAATATACAGGGTTAGACAAATGTATGAATTCATTTGAATATCTTTGATATGGCTATTAAATTTTAATAAGACTTTCCACAATTAATTAAATGCAAATCGTGGATTCGATGAGTATATTTATATCCGAATCAGACTTTCGGTTTCTTTTCTCACGAATTAATTGCATTTCCTCAATTATTCTCTACCGTAACTCGTTCAATGCGGCCGTCTAATATAAACCACAGATTTTAAATAATCCGAAAGGAAAAATCTTGGGATTTAAATCTGGAGATCGTGCGGGCCATACAATAAATCCTCTACGGCCAATTCACCGATTTGGGAATGTTTCGTTTAAAAAACTTCTAACATTAAGGGCATAGTAAAGGGGTGCTCCATTTTGTTGGAACCAAACACTTATAGGTAATTTGCCATCTTCCTCAATATTAGGAACAACTTGATCCCGTAAAATATCAAAATATCTCTATTCAGTTAGTGTATCATGAATGAAAAAAGACTAATAATAAGGTTCCTGAAAATACCAGTCCAAACGTTTAATTTCTGAAGATGTCGTGTAAGCCTTTCTAGCATCCAATGAGGGTTATCTTTTGACCAAAATCGACAATTATGGTGATTAACGGTATCATTCAAACAAAACGCGGCCTTGTCGGAAAACAGCAAATTGTATATAAAATATTTGTCATTTTTGCAAATCTCCATCACTCTTTTGCAAAATTCAATTCTACGATCATAATCCCCGTCCAATAATTCTTGTACTACATGTCGTTTATACGGTTGATATTTTTCGTGATTCAATATTCTGACTGCTGATCGGCAATTATATCATAGTTTAGTGCGACGAATGCAGTAGAAGTTTGTTGTAATTCTTCTAATGCTATAGCAAAAACTTCATTAGTTACGATTTTTATTTGACCACTTTTCGGTAAATTTTTAACATTTCCGGTCAAGTTATACCTTCTCAAAGTTTTACCAATAACAGCTCGTGTTATCGGACGCCGATCCAGATGAAAATTGTTAAATAAATCGCATACTTCTTTATGAGTTCTGACGCGGTCACCGAAACCAATTATTATCAGAATTTCAATACGTCTACAAAGTGAATTCTGACAGTTTCACGAAAGTATTGAATTTTAATTTTATGGCTTACTAAACATAAAGACGATTTTAAAATATCAGTTTTAATTAAACATCTTTGTCGTTGTTGAACAAAAATGTGCCAAACCGCCGAACTTACAACGTATTTAAGCAATGTTCAATTCAACTATAGACACATTCGTTTCTATTTCATGATCTGATCAGTGCAGTTTGGCAGAGATATCTTAAGATTCACTCCAACGTAATAGTCACAAACTTATGCGGTTAGCTAACAAAAAATTTCCCGGGAAATCTGGCGGCCAAGGCCTAACGTTTGAATACATGCTTTTGACATATTTGTATTAATTTGTATACATAATACACATCGATATACTATTTATTGGTAATTTGGTACAGTTTTAAAGCAATTTGTCGTATCACATTCTGTAGATCCAGTCTTTTTCGGTAAGACCTTTATCTTCGATTGCAGCTTCTATCGATTCCTCCGTTCTGGTCTGGGTTGGCTCTTTTCCCTTCTCAGAAACAGTATTCATTCGAGACTTTCTTTGATATCTTCTCTTCTTTGATTATACCAAAAAGCTATTTTTTTTCTATCTCTGGTAAAATACTATTTTTTGCATGCATTTTTTATGTTTGGTACGAGATACCTCTGCACATTGTGACCAGAAGATCAGGTCGAGTGAACAGAGTTAAATTTCTGTTAGTATTATTGTCTAATATTAAAGGAGCATTATGATAGTTGTGTTAAGTCTAACAGATGATATTACTTTTTAGTCTCTTAATTCTTGAACTGACAAGCAGTTTCCTGGCAAGTGGTGGTTGTGGACACTAAGTTAGTTTTGATAGTTTTCGCTCTATTTTATCGTTCTTTGTTCTATAGGTTTCCTATCTAAATCTCGATGTAAGGCAAAGTTGAATACATACCACGGAAAATTACAAATAGATAAGCAAAATTTTTGATTGAAAATGTTCAATTCTGATGAGAGCAGTGAAATGCTTGCTAATAAATTTTATTATTCTATAATTTTAACGAATGTTTGTTTACTATTACTTTCGTATAATGTTCTATTTAAAATTTGTTGTAGATAGAATACAATTATCGTATCCTAATTTTATTCGAAAGTAAATGGCGAACTTCTTGTACGAGTCGGTAAAATGTTTGCAGTAACTAGCTGACTCAGAATTCTAATGTTTTATTATTATTCAGTTGCATATTAACAGTTTTAAATTTGGATCCAATTATACAAAGCAAGTAAAATTTACTTGTTATATTTCCGATAATAGTCTAATACAAAAAGAAATGTTACGCAAAATCAGAGCGTTATTATTTCGTATTCTATTTTCGATATAAATCGAAAAAAGAAATTCCTTTAAAAGGCGTCTTTTATTCAACGGCAAACCGCGAGCGACCGAATATATAATACAAAACGAAAAGCGAATCACATCACGTGACGTGACAATTGACTGTCGAAATAAAAGGGAAAGAGCGCTGGAAATAACAAGTTTCGCAGCAGTCAGCCGTTTTAGGCGACGTTTATTGGATGACAGTCGACGATCGAGCGTAAAAGAAAATACGAACGTAAGAAAAGCAAACGTAGACAGCACAACATCAGTAGTAGCAAAACAGTCGGTATTCTTTTTTCTTTCTTGTTGCCGAAACAAGAGGGAATCAAAGGAAAAGACCGCGTGACGTCACCTGGGACATGTCGGTTGATGGTGGGATTTTGAAATTGTATTTTCACCCGGGATGACGGAGAATAATGATTACAGCAACGTCTCCGGACTCTACGGGTTCAAACTCCGGGTACAATTTCCTGCTAATTCAATGTCTTTCAATCTGAAAGATCTTCGGGTGATTGATTACCGTTAGTGAATTATGGCGCGGCAGTTGGTAGCGGTGATAGTGTTTGATAATGGCGATGCGACGGTAACGCCCTCTGTTAGCGTAAACGAGTCGATTTTATCAGCCTGTTTTCGTTAATGTGCGGAAATTGTTTCGATATCGTCGTGACATTAATGCTTTGAATTATGCGAAACCGTGCAAGAAGCAATTTATAAGTTTTGCGCTTTAAGTGCAAATTACTTTAAATTATATAGCTCTGTCCGAAAGATATTGACGGATTTTAAAAATTTACATTTAATCTCTATTTTTATAATCTATTCAGGATATAACTGTGAAAAAACGTTACTCTTGTGCATGTAGTTACATATTTCTAAGTATACATACAATATATTAGAATGATATTTCCAGTTATTACTTAAGTATGCATTTCTGCCAAACTTCGTAAAGTTCGTAACCACTGTGTATTTAATTGTAATGCGTCCTTGATTTTTTAGTAATAAATGAAAGCCGATATCTGCAGAAGAAACACAACTATTTAAAACAACCTCTTTTAAGATTTTAAATGAAGATTTGAAAACTATGGTGATGTGACGAATTTGAAAATTATACGTAAACTTTTACGGTTATGAAAAGTGCATCTGGAAGTAACAACTTTTTCCTTACAACTAGTGCCGAGAATAAAATCTAGGTACATAAATGATATTAACTAATGAAGCAATAGATTTATAAAGGTTCTTCACCATGTAAGAAGATGGAAATGCAATTCACTTCAAAAAAATTAATAATCACAGTTTTCCGAAACATAGAGCAGTTCTACTATTTGCTTTTAATGAAAATGTTTGCAAAGACACGATGTGGAGCTTGGAACCTATTAGATAGGAAGAAAAGCCGCATAAATGGATATAAAATTGTGGGTATAGTATGATTAAGATGGCACCAAGCCTTAAGAAACAAATGGGAGGATAGAGCTTTTCGTAACGAAAAATTTGAAGCCGGTGTCGGTTTGGATTCTACCATTTTACTAAAAATATTTTAACTTGAAAAAGTATTGAAATAAGTCTTCCACCGTTCAGAAATTATATCCTGAGTAAGTTACATGTGAGGCAGAGAATCAATCGCACCTTCAGAAGAGCAGTGTGATCAAAGGAAAGTTCGCAGAAGGGTGGGGATAGACTTAAGCGACGCAGTGATTCGGCAAGTTTCGGTCTGTATGCCTGTTAGTCGCAAAAATGGTGTGGTCAATGGAGTAAAGCGCTTCTGCCATCGAAACGTACTTTTGCCGAAACATACTTATCGTCGCGTTACGGCGTGCCCTGCGTAAACACTACCAAATCCCTCCTCTAGAAGCATTTGCCAATCGAAAATCGTTTCTGTTGTGTGTGGAAAACTTTCGTAGGTGTTGCGAAAAGGAGAGTTGGCGCACAGAGAACCAGTCTAACACCATAGAAGATAGAGCGAATGTGACAGTCGGTTCAACGGTCTCCTAGGCACGCTCTGCTCGTAAGCATACGATCACCCTCAACCTATCCAGCCGTACGCCCGTCGAATTCTTCACACTGAACTTACAAGATGGTCATTATTTAAGAACTGTCAGGATTGGAAGAATCGAATACAGGCATGCCAAATTTTATTGAAAATCTACCTGAAGGCGCAGTAATTTTTTTCAGAGACGAGGCCTTATCTTTCCGGTAGCGTTAATAAACAGAACATACATTATTGGGGTGATGTTTAACTCTAGGCAGATTCAAGAGAGACCTTTACATAATGATAATGTAACAGTTTGGTACGCAGTCAGCAGTGAAGGCCTCAAAAAGTAGGGTCCCACCCTACATTTCGAGGAACATGATCGTATGATTACTACTTCTGAACGGTATGTACGTGTGATCCAAGATATTTTTGCACTACATCTTGAACATTTGGATATGGGACGGGTCTGGTATTAACTGAATGGAGCTTCGCCTCGCATACCAGTAATTGAATGGCTGTTTTGAGAGAAATGTTCCACAGCCAGAATCTCCAGAATCGGTGATATTTCACGGCACGCGCGCTCGCCAGATTTACCTCAGTGCGACTATTTATTTCCTATGTGGCTACGCAAAGATAAGGTCTTCGAACATCACCCTAACAACCTACGAGCTTTGAGAGACGCAGTATGCCTGAAAATAGGCCGCATACCGCGAGACATGCTTCAGAGAGTGATACGGAAATTCAATATCCGGTTACAACGTTGCATTGATAATGAGGGCCATAATTTGCCGAATATCTTGTTTAAAATATCAAATAAACTTCCAATGTTGCTTTTTTAAAACAAAAATATATTAATAATCGACGAAGGAGATACTTGTTGAAACTTCATTATATAGATATAATAAAACACAGTTGTATAGTTTCAAAATAATATATATGCACTACATATGTTTCACCACACTGTGGCTTCATCAGGTGGATGAATATACTCATCCACCTGATGAAGCCACAGTGTGGTGAAACATATGTAGTGCATATATATTATTTTGAAACTATACAACTGTGTTTTATTATATCTACAAAAATATATGTTTGTTCAACCTTTTCTAGTTTCCTTTTTCTTCAAATTCAATGTTAGAATTGATTCACTGCTCCACCCTGTACTATAAAAAGAGTCTCTCATAATTCTCTTTGGTCTTTTAGATTTTATCTCTGGAAATGACTAATGCATCTGAAAATACCAGTACAGCGAAAAATTCGTTTTATACTTACTTATCCTGTCTTTGCGTGAGCTGTCTAAGTAAATGTAACTAGTTGTTACATCTCAATCAAATTCTTCAACTGTTTTCTATATCTAGCTAGTTGTGTTACCTGCTGGTATGCCTTGCCTCTTCTTTGCAGTTTATCTGAAACTTCGTTACTTCAGGTTATAATGATATGCCTAGTCTATTTCTTCTGGTCAATTTTGCTTGTCAGACCTTTTTGTCTATTTGTTTTCTTCCAAATTGCCCCATATTGCTTGAACGTATAGAATGCTTTCTCTATATCTGGGTTTCTTTGCTTTCATTGCATTATTAGAAAATCATCCTATTTAGTTATTAGAATACACAATATAATAAACTAGTTAGCGAGTATTGACTAAATGTTATTAAATAAGAGATTAAATCTATATATTAATTTTAATGAAAATACATTATTTAAAGTGATTCAATAAATAATGGGAGTATTTTTCTTCATTTCCGAAAGAAAGCAAACCATAACTAATAAAAATAAAAAAGTGTTCGCAAAATCGCAAGGAACAAAACAATTTATGTTCATATCTTTCGCAACAGCTATTCTACGCCCGAGCCCCTTTCACATCATCCCCCGATATCGCGTATAAATTCGAGTAGACGCCGTCATTTTGCAAACAATATAACTGCTGCCAGTTTTACTGTTTGGCAAATGAAGAGTTACGACTCCTATAAGGGAATTTTGTCGGGCTTATTCTATCCGAGTTTCGCTCTGAAGCGATTCTTTTACATTAGCGACGGGAGATCCGAACGCTCGAGAAGCTTTGTCTGCGCAAATTTAAACGCTTTTAAGGGCTTTATTGGTTAAATCGGTTGATGTGTGTGTATGTGTGCTTGTGTGGTATTATGAAGCGGTCGTCTTCCAAAAATTCTGAAGAATGTAGGTTATAGTTTCAGAATTATAATTTTTAGAATAATAACACTGGTGAACAAATCATCTATTTAAAATTTTTCTTTGGAAACTATATACAATTTTCGTTTCTTTTATAGTTCTAACAATATTAATAGCAACAATTTTCATTTACTCTGGTACGTCAGGTTTTAAACAAAAAAAATACTGAAAAGTAAATCAAATATTATTAATTAAGTATGTACAGCTGCGAGTCATAAATTTTGGTCGTCAATGTCATTGTAAAATTTGAGGAAACTGTCACAATGTATATTTTTGCCCTGATTGATTAAATCCATTGTCAATGAAATGTCAATATAAATTTGCAGTTTGTCAAAGTCTAGTTTTTGATTTATTTTTAATATGGTCTCAATATCCTATTTTAACAAAGTAAGGATTATTTCCTTAATAGAAACTAGACTCTCTGAAGCTACGGTAGCATCTCGTCTAGGACTTGCAAAAGTTCCCTAAATTTTATTAACATGTGACAGATTAAATTATAGGTTATTACAAATGCGGCAGTTTCACAATACAGCAACTTAAATTTTGTCAAAGAATAACATTGACGACTTAGTCTTACCTATTTTATGTTGAAGACTATGGAAAAAATTATATATTTAAATATTAAAGAAGGGGCTCTAGATAGATCTCCTCTACACCCACTGCAATGGGCATACCAGATGGGAAAATCAGGTGAGCATGCCCTGCATAGCCTGGCGAAAGGGCTCTAAAGGAGCCTACACTACAAGGAAATTGCACTTGCAGTCTTCTTAGACATAGAGGGAGCTTTCGATAACACCTCGACGTCTTCTATTATTCGATCTATAGCAGATCGAAAAGTAAAAAGCACTACACGCAACTGGGTTCATAACATGCTGCGTAGCAGAGTAGTTCATGCCCAAATGCAAAACAAAACGATCTCCATGACGACAACAAAAGGGTGTCCTCAAGGAGGCGTATTGTCACCGCTACTATGGAGTCCAGTAGTGGATAATCTCCTCAGGACATTAAATGACCAAGGAATATGGACGCAGGGGTTCGCCGATGACATTGTCATAGTGTCCCAGCGGAAATTCCCGGGGACTGTGGCGAGCAACATGCGAAATGCTCTGCGAATTGTGGAAAGATGGTGCCTTGAGCAGGGATTAACTGTCAATCCTCAAAAAACCAAGTTGGTAGCCTTTACCAACATAAGATAACTAAATGATCTGGCGTAAGGCTGTTTAGACAACCAATGAAGTGAAATATCTAGGCATAACACTTGATGCGAAACTGAACTGGAGCAGACACCTAGCCAAAGTGGCAGATAGGGCGACCCAGCACTTCTCGAGATGCAGAAGAGCTGTTAGCAAGACCTGGGGACTAAAATCAAATGTGGTACTCTGGTTGTACACAGCAGTAGACCAACGATTACCTCTTGAGCAGTTGTCTGGTGGAGGAGGACGGAGCAGACATCGTCGGTGGGGCTCCTCACGACTCTCCAGCGACAGGCTCTGTTGGGAATCACCGGAGCTATGAGCAGCACTGGAACCTCCTCCATGGAGGACATCGTGGGTCTCCCTCCGCTGGAACTATTTGTATATGCGGAGGCAATGGCTGCGATACTGAGGCTGAAGGCCAATGACGTATGGTGTCCTAATAATGTTATAGGGAGCCATACAGGTATCACAGGAACTATACTGGAAGAGACGATATTTCAAATGCCGGCGGACAGTATGACACCTGAGATTATGTTTACAGCTAAGCTGAACATATTTATACCGACCAAGGAACAGGCAAAAAGTCGCTCGAGCGATTGTGGGGCCGGCACCTGGTACACTGATGGATCATAATCTAATCAGGGGGCAGGTGCAGACATATGCGGAATGTGCTCTAGAAGGAAGATATCGATATATCTGGGGAAACATACTACGGTTTTCCAGGCCTAATTGTTTACAGTCGCAGCCTGCGCCGAGGAAATTCGGGAGGGCGGTTGCGCAAACAAAAAAATTAACATAATAACTGATAATGAGGCGGCTATTAAAGCCATTATGAACCCATCTACCAGGTCTAAGCTGGTGAAATATTCTAAACAGGTCCTCAATAAACTGGCCCAAGACAATACAGTGTCGCTGATATGGGTGCCAGGACATGAGGGAATTAAAGGCAATGATACAAAACGGCCAAAGAAGGTACGAATAGGAACTTAATAGGACCAGAACCTTTATGTGGAATCACTTGAAGGGAGATCTGGTTATGGCTAGAAAAAGAACATCAAAATAAATGGAGGTTAACGGAAGGTCAACTCTATACCAAAGCACTACAAAGGGAGCTGTACGGAAAGTTTTCAGCTAACCTAATGCGTAGTAACAAAAAAGAAATTAAAATAATTACCGGTTTACTATCCGGACATTGTCCTTTAAGGAAGCATTGGTACAGCATGGGCTTGGTTAGCGAGCCCTGGTGAAGAAAAACAGGAGGAAACTACCCTTCATGTAATATGCACGTGTGAGGAACAGATGGAACTCAGACAGAAA
This sequence comes from Melolontha melolontha, assembly GCA_935421215.2. NCBI lineage: Eukaryota > Metazoa > Arthropoda > Insecta > Coleoptera > Scarabaeidae > Melolontha > Melolontha melolontha. The sequence continues at coordinate 91,980,843 of OW285242.1, read as the reverse complement.
AATTTCGGGAGAGATCTATTGGATCCTTCGAATGTACTCAAACTTCCCCTGAGGAGGATAGTGGCTTTTATCGAGGACACAAGACTAACAGAGTGGAACTGAGAGATCTATTGGGGATAGTACAAAAAGCAGTGTGCTCAAGTGCCTGGACGTGCTGGCGTCCAACCCAAAACAGAAGAAGAAGACATAGACGACCAAAATTGATTGCTCGAAGCTGTACATTTTATGGAGCTGTATGGTATCGTCTTGTTTAAATGTTTTTATTTTTACTTTTCTTTTATACTGTTCTTCGGGACTTTCTGATATCAACGTCCAGCAATAATTAGCAAGCATTTCAATGTTCCATTTGTCCTAATAAAGTTTTTCAATAACAGAAATGTCTTGGAACCATCGGTAAAAAGAAGCCATTTTTCGAGATGGTGTTGATGACCTAATGCCAACATCAAATCACCGACATTATTGCAGTATGAAAGACCCTCGTGTGTTGAAAAATATTGTGGTAGTTCTTTCTGACATTTAAGATACACAGAAATATGTGTGTTCAGAGCTAAAAGTTTTCATCCTTGTCTATGTCCTAGTATTTTTGTTTTAGTTTTTAACAAATTTAGGTCCCGAATAAGATCATTTAATTCTAACTAATTTATTAGGTGTTGTCCATCCTCTTCAGACGGTAAATATTCATCATCGCTAGTCGATAACTTGATGCTTCTTCTGCTTCTATAACATCATATTGGCCACGCTAGAAACACCTGTGGGTCTTAGTACTGGCAAGGCTCCCGAATGAGGTACTGGACGAGTAGCATAAGGCAGATTAGCATAACTGTTATTTTTGTTGAAAAGCCCGAAAGTTTTCGTGTAGAAAAGTAGTTTTCAGTCAAATGGTCCGTTTGTTCACGCCGAATCATAAATCTTGCAATGGCATAGCGCTTTTCTTACCGTTTAACCAGTTCCTCAGAGTAACAGCACGACGTGCATAGCAAATGCTGGAAGCCCGGGGCTTTCAGCAAACTGTGTTGACGACTGCAATAAATATGAAGCGAAACGTTTCTATATGCACCAATCTTTAATTAAAGTAAACATATTTGGGTTAAAATTTTTAAAAGGGAAGAAAAAAATAAAATATCGAAGTAGTTTTCACATATCTTTAATAATTTTATACACTAATTTTAGTCGAAAGTTACGCACTAATTGTAACGGAATATAATCTTTCCTTCAATGCCAATAGATTAAATACCAAGATTGTAAAACTCTTTACATACATGAACTATACTCAAGGAAACTTAATTGCTTTGATAATAGTCTTTTCGTCGCGAATAAAAGAAATGGTAGGAGAAATAATTTTCGACCAGATAACACATGTTTCCAAATAATATACTGTGTGGACGACGTATTTCTAATCTAGTTGACAATGCTGGAAACGACTTCATAAAAGTAGCTCAGAAATCGATTTTTGTGATGGCTGAGGAGCTATTCATATTTGGTTCATACAAGGATATAACTTAAAGAAAAAATGCTTTAAAACACATTCATTTGGTTTCTACTTGAGGAAGCGTGAGGTTTCGCAAAAATAAAAAAAACAAATTGGAGAAGTATTCATTTTACTAACCTGGAATACCTCTGTGTGATCTTTATTCATATAACGTAATTTAAATACAGAACAAAGCGTTTGTTATGTATTTAAATAAAACTCAACCTATCAACGACGTTTATATTCTACGTCCCCCGGTAAATATGCTCCTTCCAATACAATACATATTTAAGTAAGTAAAAAATCGATGGATAATTGTGTAAATTGGTTGGTTGGCCGTCATTATTTGAAACAGACTAATTATTATTGAGTACAATCGAGAAATTAAAGTTAATATAAAATGAAAAGACAAGCTTACACTTTAGATAGTGATTAAATTGGGAATTGAGATCAACAACAAGTTTTTTAAAGGCATCGGCGCATGCGAACGATTAATTATATATCTCAACGAACAAATGAACTACTAGTGCACAAATGCCTTCAAATTAATTTCTACAAGTAATTTCTTTCGTCTGGTAGATTGATTTGATTGTAGGGGAAAATGAACAATATACTCAATATACAGTATATATTATAAGATGCTCATAGTTACGAAAGGCTAGGAAGTGGACAACTTTACTCAGAGACCGAAGGTTTCATCTCAGTAATACACTGAAGATAGAACTTCAGCGTGTCTGGAAACAGAAAAAGGAGTTGTATATAATCATATCAGTTAAAGGAATTACATATCGTAAATTCTCTAAGGATCCAAATTTGTTAGAATTACCATCCAAAGTCCACGAATTAAAGTACCGATCAGGAATACTCAACAAATGTAGTATAGTCCGTAACTTTACAAATAGAATAAATTCAAATCGCTGAATAACTTCCCGATATAGGCTTCCATCACAGGAATGCGCATGCCACCATGTGTAAAGTAAAATGTTTCTCGGCTACAGGATGAGGAAATGGGAAACAATTCGACGTTCTAATAATAATAATAGCACTCTTAATAGATACGGTTCTATGATGTGTACTAGTACAGAAAAATTAGCCTCGTTAGGCGAGATCATACACACAGATATGTGGGTTGCGTGAAAATTTTCCAGCGATACTCTGAGGAAGTTCTGGGAAAATTTTTAATAATAAAAATACACCTTTGTTTTCCAATGGGTATCACATCTACTAAAGAGAAATTATACAGCATAAGTGTATTATAAAAGAAAAGAGAAAACGACGCACCCAATTGTATTCATAAATACATTGAGTACAAGTTTGTCCGCTTTTTACACATAATTGTTATAGGTCCCATGAAAGGAACCAGTCCTCATCATTTGTTTATAAAATTCGTGGGACACAAAATGTTACTTTTGAAAGCAAAAATTGGCTGAAACATCAAGATTGAAATTCAAAAATTTTCTATGAATTGCATCCAGTGACATATAGAGTGAGGAGCGTAGATGAGATACCATAAAATACCAGCATATTCCAGTTTGATTATAAGGTAGGGCAAATAGAGGTATAAGATTTCAATATCATTAAAATATTTAAAAATAAGAATATCGAAGTCAAGAAATTTGCTTGTAAAAAGACATACTTGTTCAATTTGTGATCCAAACGTAAGCTGCGAAATAAAATTAAAAAATATCCCTCAATCTTTAGCATGTAACACTTTAGACTAAATTTTGTTAACAATACTATATTATAATAAAATCGGAGTACCCGTCTTGGTATATGTAACAACACAGAATTTGTGGACATTTAATTTTAATCAAAATACGTAACACCAATTCTGAATACTGTTCGAATTTGTCTGAAATCTTTAGAAATATTATCGTCAACGAAAACTAAAACCAGACAATACCTATCTAATAAAAGGTGAATGAATGAAGATTGAACCAGGTGTTCTTTGGCTTCTATGAGCTGTGGAATTGAAAATTCCAAAATTGATTTTGACGACACTACTGATACTAACGTATGATCAAAAAGTCTTTAGATCACTATTGCCGTGGAATTTACGCGATATCTATGAAATTATATATTTTAAAGAGTTTTTTACATTTATTTGAAATTTGCAAGTCAACTGGTTATAAAATATACATAAAATGCAACTAATTACCATAACCTATATAACCATAATCTTATTTGTGACTTATATATACACCGTGTCCGTAAATGTTTGAAGCTGACGTCTGTCAAAATGTATGCGTTTTTCGTCCTTAAAATTCACCTTCCTGAGAATTTCAGTTGGTTTATTCCTATATGGGCATAGTCGCACGTGTGTATTTTTCGTTGGGTTTTATTATAGTTTTTCTGTTCAATTTTCATCTCCGTATTAGTTTTTCCTTGTATTGACAATCAGTTATTGGTTTTCATAACTACTAAAATAAGTTTGTAAAATTTGCGTAAGTAACATTCGATATTAAATTCCAGCGAGGTTATGTTTAAATATGTGTTTTAGATTTTATTAACGGTATTGCCATGGTCTTTACGGCGAAGCAAAACGCTTTCATTTTAATGGCTCATTTTCGGAGTGCCACACACAATCCTGATGGAAGCTGGACTTATTCTGTAGAATCATGCATAGCACAGTTTAATGAAGCGTTTCCTGATGCAAATATTCCGTATGATGTCTTTGTTCAACATAAGCGAAGAGTTTTGGATCGCTTTGAAACAAAGCATTGTATTTGTACGGGAAAATGAACTGGAAGACCTTCGCTTCTTACTCAAGCGGTTGCTGATGATATTCAGCAACGTATTGAAGATAATCCAAAAAAGTCATTGCCATAGTTATCAGCACAGACAGGTAATAATATAAAAATGTACTGAGAAATAGGTTTAATTTAATTCTTTCTAGGATTAAGCAAATCATCTTGCTCAAAAGCTTTAAAGAAGAGCCTCCATATGCATCCATATAAGGTTTACGTAGTCCATCGATTACATCCTATTGACTTTGTATCAAGAATAACTTATTGTAATTGGTTTAACGAAAACATAAACAATAATGAAGTATTAGATCTAACCTTTTTTATGGATGAAGCTTGGTTTCAGTTATCCGGTTATGTAAATTCTCAATGGGCAACAGAAAACCCACATACCTTTATTGAAAATGAACTACACCCTACAAAAGTTGGCATTTGGGTAGCAATAACACGTCGTAGAATAATAGGACCGATATTTTTCCATGATACGATCAATGCTGCACGTTATAGAGATATATTACAACAATTTGTGGACCAACTCCATGATGACGAGTTGGAAAGAGGATTTTTTCAGCAAGATAATGCTCCAGCCCATACTGCGCAAGCGACATTGACCTTTTTAAGAGAATTCTATGACGATCGTCTTATTAGCCAAGGTAGATGGCCACCAAGGTCACCAGACTTGACCCCGCCAGATTATTTTCTGTTCGGAAAGATTAAAGATAATATTTATAAAAATAGGTTACATAATTTAGATGAATTAATGCAAGCAATTGAAAACGAGATTCAAGTGATTACACAACAACAACTTGAAAATGTTTTCGAAAATATGAAACGAAGAGTTAATTTATGTCTGCAGCAGCAAGGTCAACATTTCCAACATTTTTTGTAATTGCAAAAATTACTAATAAAGAATGTTTGTATTTTTGTCATTGTAATGAATTTATAGTTATGATTTTACAATTATTTTTTTAAATAATGTTAATTAGCAAAAAACTTTTCCAAAAGTAAGCATATTGTACTTAATTTTAAGAAACAATTTTAATCATTATGCTGAAAGTAAATACCGCGTGGAACGCTAATGTTAATTAGCGATTAATTAGCGATCGCAATCAAATGTAGTGTTACAAACTTAACCAAAATTTGACAGTAGCTTGTCAGCTTCAATCATTTACGGACACCCGTTACTTCAAAGTAAAGACGTACAGAAATAAATAATCCTATAGATGGTTTTTACACTTCATGGCTATCGCGATCCAAAGACTTTTTGATCAAACTATATTTAGTTATATATTGTTTCTGCTATCTGTAAATAAAATAGGCTGTTTTTCTTATGGTTACAGAAATGATCCGCATCTAAAAAACTTCACTATTTATACATTTTTAACATATTTTATTTTAGAGATTTATTGCATTTGTATTGGGAGTGAGTTGAGAATCGAATAAATTTTCAATAAAGACTGGGACAGCACTCCTAGTACTAGCAAAACTTCATTTACTAGTCTTAAAATACAATACTTTTATCACGTTCTATAATGTCCTACTTTAAACACAATATTTTTGTTCCAACGATGCTCGCTTTGTGCATAATGAAGCCATTTTTTGAGAGCTTGTTCAAAATCGTCCTCTAAAGCTAGCAATTCTATTTGAAACATTTCTTCTTTAAGAGCTTTTTTTGCTTAAGGGTTGTCACATGGGGTTATATTAGGACTATCTGGAGAATGCAGTACTTGAACACACTTTTTTCGGTAGTCACATATCTTTACTTTACTCAATTTTAGATTCGATGTTAGCAAATGCGGAATCCATTGAGTATAAACTCAAGGCATATTTTTAAATGTTTGTGCAAGAGATTAAAACACACCTAATAGATATTTCAAATATAATAGTGTTGTAAAGGTAAACTCTGTGTGAATAAGTACTACTCCAGTGTTTATGTTTTCCTCGGTTAGTGCAGTAATTGGGGCGCCTGAACCGTCCCGCAACACGCAACTTCCTAACCATCTTTAAATCTTCATCATCAAAAGAAAGCACTTCTTTTCATAGACGATTTCTCCAAAGGTTGTCCCATTAAAAAAAGTTTGCGTTACGTATTTTCCCAGTTGAAGACAAAATATATTCCGATCCTCTGTTTTGCCATTTGACAATATAACAATATTCTAGCTCTGTTAAACTCAATTACCTAAATTTGTGACAATTATCATTTTGTAAAACTAAAGATTGGGTACTTGATATTTTCATCTTTTTATTGTTTTGTAGCCTATCTTACAAAACCATAATAAATTAAGTCCTAAAAAGTTTTTATAAATCTTAGCCTAATCGATTAAACATACCTTTAATTAGTTTGTAATTCAGGCCTATACTAACCCATTGTATGCAGAAGCATTAATTATATCTTCCGATCCTTATCACGCACTCTTTCAAAGTAATGACTTGAACATGCAAATTTCCATATCTATTTGGATTTACGTATTTCATTTTAATTCCTAGATATTCTTCTTTAGTGTATTGTGTAATCCTTCCGTCAAACTTTTTATCCCTTTCTTTGCCAGTTGTTGTCATATACTGGATCCTTCTTAGTACGTCTAAGCCATAGACTATATCCTTCCTTACCAGCTTCTTTATAGTACCTGAGGCATTCCTCATATCATTTGCAACACAATCTGGTTTTCCAAAATGTAACATACATCATTCTCCTCTCTTTAACATGGATCTTCCTTCCGCGGCATTGTTTCATCCATTTTTGACATGACAGAACTTGTTTGTATATTATGCTGTCAAAAAATATATATTACCCTAAACATGTTAATAAATAAATTTTCTTAATAGGCTAAATGTTCATTTCTATTATCGTCTAAACGGTTGTTTTAAACGAATAAATTTAACAGAGGTCAGTTATTTAATTTAAGTTATCAGTTATTAAATCCAATTAATTGTTAAGTAAAATTTGTGATTGTTTTAATTTAGTAATTTCTAAACTTTTCAGTAAATTTAATTTACTGTCTTTATTTTCTAAATGTAGAATTTGAAAATCCTTGCTAAATATGTACGTGTTTTTCTTCTAATAGGTGATTGGCAAAAATTTAATCCTGTTTTCTTTTTTTTTTTTAAGAAAGAACAATGTTTTTCAAACGTTCCAAACTTCCTGTTTAAACAACAATTATCTTACCGCAGCCACATATTAACTTATAGACTCCAGATTTCTTATTTTTATGTGCTCTATCTTTATTATATTTAATGTATTTGGATAAATTATTATTTGTTTTTAACCGTGTTTATATTATTTTTTTTAAATACATAGAAATATCTTCATTAGGTTCCTCAGTGTACGCTTGTAATCTAAATTTTGAATTTTGCTTGTCCTTTATTACAGGATATACCATAGAGTTAATTTTTTAAATGGTTTTTTTGTCAGCATATTTTCAATTAGATAGCCGTATTGACTGTTTTAATTACACTACTCAAAAAATAAAAGTGATCACTTTTTTGAACTTCGATATTTTTTTGTATGTTAAGAGTATTTGATGAAACTAGAAATATGTAATGATCCATTATTTATTGAACCAATTTTAATAAATTAAAAACAGAAAAACACTGTAATAACCTACTACTAACTTTTATGTACTAGCATATCCCAAAATAAAGTGGTCGAAATCAAATCAAATAAAAAAGTCTGAGAACTTGGCTAATTTGTACAAATTGAAGTTAATATCTAGCGTACCCTCCTCCTGCCTGCACAACTGTACTGCGCAGCCTCATGGCATGCTATAAATAATCCTTCACTAAGCGTCTTGGGGAAAATTGTCCCATTCTTCAATTAAGGTTTGTGACAACTGTTCAATTGTAATTGGAGGATTTGGACATATTCGAACATATTTCACTAATTTATCCAAAACATGTTCATTTGGATTCGTGCCTGCGCTGCATGCCGGCTAATCCATTTTGCAGATATTGTGATCATTAAGATAATCAGTGACGATTTGAGCAATGTGCGGGTCTGGCATTATCTTGCATAAAAATACAATCTTGACCAACAACATTTGCTCCAGGGATCACTTGAGGCCCTACAATCTCGTCAATGTACCTTCGAGCTGTTAGTCCACCATTGGGAATAACAACAAGGTCCGTGCGAGTGTTTATTGTTATTTCACCACACACTATTATGGATCCACCACCAAAAGGGACGGTTTTATGCACTGTATTTGTAATGAAACGTTCTCCAGGCATCCTTCAGACTCTTACACGTCCGTCATTACCTGACTTGGACTTATCACTAAACATAACAGGAGTCTAATGACGAAGTTGACAGTTTAAGTGTTATCCTCCAAATTCAAATCTTCTTCGACGATGTTCTCTGGTCAATTTAGGCAGTTTTTCAGGACATCTTGCTCTCAAATTAGCCACTCTTAGCCTGTTGCGACGGTTTGATAGATAGATCTTCTTGCAGGTCACACGCAGTTTGTCTCCGATTTCGAAGGGCTTGCAATCGCAGAAAACGGTCATCACCTGACGCAGTTTTCCTCTGTCGACCTGTAACTGCTCGCCTTCTTACGATACCTGTCTCTCGATATCGTTTCCAAAGCATCCACACAGTTCCTTGCACAACCCCAAGCTGTTGGGCAATATAACGTAGTTAATATCCTTCTTCAAGTAAAGTTATAGCTCTACTAACTTCTAATGACGTTAATTGCTAAGTCGTTGCTTCTTTTACATGTTTGTTAGTGAACTGTCAAACTGATCTAACATTGTTTAACACTAAAATGACTCAAAGCCTGCTTAAACATTCATTGCTAAGTTATTTTTTTTTTGACTATAACAAGAAGTATTAGAAGAAGTACAATTTTGTAATTACGTGAATAAATGGCGGCTCAATGTATATTTCAGGTTTGATTCGAATCTCTTAAAATAAAAAGAAAGTATCGAAGTTCAAAAAAGTGACTACTTTTATTTTTTGAGTAGTGTAGATTTAGTCCTTTTCCATAATTTTCTTTAGATAGTGAAACTCTGATTGTTGATTTTTTTAATAGTTAGAACCAAAAAATGAATACTATTGTTTATTTCTTCTTCCATGGTAAATTCAATATTTTTTATGAATAGAATTGACGATTTCCAAAGCAAGTTTAATTGCCTTTGTTTCAGGTAAAACAAAATATGATATCGTATGGATTCTAAGTGGTTCATGAAAATTTGTGATAGACTTAAGAGGTTACCCATTATTAGTTCTTCACTACAAGCGAATATTGAATTATTAAACTAAAAGTAATTTTGTTTCAGAACAATACTGAAACAATCTCAAATTCAGTTTTAATTACAGTGTTCTTAGCTATAAGTAAATTTTCAATTAAAGTAAGGGTTTAGGCTGTCGCGGTGGGGAGAAGGCTAGGAAATAATTTTTTAACGTAAAATTATACCAGTTTTGCATTATGAAGTATCAAAATATTGTTGACTTTATTAGTTAATATGTGTGAATTTTTCATAAAAGTTTAGTATGTTTGCTAATGACATCACTAAATATTTCAGGTATTTTAACAGAAGATGCGCTAACATAAGATACAACTGATTTGATAAGATAGCTTTGTTTATGCAATTTAATAAATGAGTATAATTTAGGAATTTGAGGGCTTATAATTACTAAACTTCTTTTGTATTTTTCGTTAACAACATTTATATTTTTTAGATTGATTTTAATTGCTAATTGATATGAATTTGTAGGATCCTTGTTAAATAAGATATACTTATCTGAGACTCCAGAGAGTCATATATCTTAGATATACATTTTTTTAATTTATAGCATTAACCATTTTACTTTTATCTGCTCTAGTGAAAATAATGTCGTTCTGTATGGATTTATCTTTATCAGTTTAAGTTATGGATGTGCATCAAGTAAAAATCGAGTCAATTCTATTACATATAAACACACAATATATTATAAATAATCAAGCATGCAAGTTGCATGGGTGTTTAAAAAAATTGGTATAAATATCGTCCTAAAACGGTTTCAATAATACTGTACCTACTGGAAATATATTTATATAATTTTATAACTTCAAAAAATTCAGCTTTAGATTCAGTAAACGTAGCAGTCATAAGAAAACGAAAGCTCGAGAATTTAAACTCAATATTTTAAACTATATACGCGAGAACATGGCAAAGTTAAATAAATAAAAGTCTAAGAGAAAGGTAAGTAGGGATTACACAGAGTCGTGCCATTGTCTCTCACCTCTGAAATGTAGCTTCTGATATTTTCACGTGGATGGCGTCGCAATTCTACGAGATCTCCCCTTCACGATCCGCCGCCATTCGAAAGAGATCTTAGCAACCTGTGAAATTGCCGAATCTCACAGGGAATACAAATGTATGAGTATGACTTGTCTACCGTGGTTGTGAGTATGCTTGAGTATCGTGGAGAGTTTGAGTAGGAACAGGAAAACGTATGGTGTAGGTATGACTATGGTCGGAGGCTTGAAATACGGGGCGAGGAATCCTGTGGAAGAAGACATTTGGAAAATTTTATTGAGGTACTTCGTACCCACTTTGTGTCTTTTATGAAAAACTTCCCCTGCATTTATATGAAGGGGGAGAATGTTCAAGTGGTTGGCTTTCCTTTGTTTCTCTAACGCTTTTACTTCTATATTTCATTTTTCATTTAACTTACATTAAAATAGATATTCTTGAATATTCTATACTAGAATTATTATTTTTCTAATTTACAGCTACAGTAACGCTATTAAAACTACGAAAGTGATGCGTTTACGATGCGAGTATGAAAATACAATGCCACTCTTAATCTAGGGCAATTTTTTAAGAGCGGTCAATTGAAATTTTATGTTAAATTAGAACGTCAAAATATGTGAAATCGAATTGTCAAATGCAAATGTAGTCAAGTGAACATCAAATAATCACAAATAAATATTTCCTAAGGTAAATTGTTGAGACCATTTTGTTTTGATCAACCTATTCTCTTATGTGGTGATTTCAACATGCCACAGTTTGTAAGTAATCCATAATCATGTACTAAATGTTACTGCTTTGAACTGTTTGTGTAATTTTTTTAGTCTTAAACAATCTAATATCGTAACCAATTGTAACAATCGTCTTCTTGATCTTGTTACTGCTAATTTTACATCTAATATAACCATGACACCTGTGAATCATCCGCTTGTCTTAGTCAATTTGTATCATCCACCACTATCAAACGAAAATCTATGATTCAATTTTTGTACAGCGAATTTCTTCAACTATATAATAATCTTCTTCACGCTGATTAGTCATTTTTTGAAGATTTATTAATGTTGACTGCATTTAAGAAGTTTTACAATGTTCTGTATAACATCTAGGACAAGTCTGTTCCCACATATTCTGGTTTTCAAGTAATATCATCTCAACTTGAAATTGAAAGGATATTATCGACGCAAATGGAAGTCTTCCAGTAACCATTTCATCTATAATCAATTTAAATGACTCCGAATTATTTGTAAGAATAATATAACTACAGCTTACGCCACCTATCTCAGAGAAGTTGAGCAATCTCTCCAAATTGATTCAAAAAATGTATTTCCATAGATTCATGCTAGACACGACTCGTATACCCAAAATTCTGTTTCATAATGATATCCTCTTAGATTTTCCTTAGGATATTGTAGATGCATTTTCGAATATATTTTCTTTTATACATTCTATGAGCGATTTTTCTCCCATTTAGGAGAAAACTAATTAGACTCCTTTTATGTTAGTGTCAGTAACCGAAGTCTAAGTACATAGTATAATAGTGAAATCCTGCAAAGGAATATTACGGATGATGATCTTTCTTTTTCAGATTGTTTTACTGAACATGGCAAGTTAGTTTCCCACACACATATTTAGAAGTTTATTAATTTATTGTGGTTAGGATTTCTCTTGTTTCTGTCTGTTCCTAGCTTTATCCTACATGATGCAAGATTTCCCCTTCTAAAACCACTGACTTTTATTATTAACATGGCGATTCGAAGTGTTACTTTTCCGACCATTTGGAAGTAAGCAAACTAAGAACAGTATTGAAAAAAGGTGATAATTTTGGTTACTACACACCGTATCAATATTGTCGAATTTTTCTAAACTATTTGAAAGTGTAATTTTTTCCTGCCTGTACCATAGCACCAAATCCTACATTTTTCCATTTAAACACGGCTTTATGCGAGGTGGATCAACTTTTGACCTATCTGCCTGTTTATTAGTCAGCAGCTTGATATTCGTTGACTTTGTTGTAATTAACCATGGAATTTTACTTACGTCTTTCCCTATTACTTTTTCTACAGTCTTACTTAAGTAGTAGATTCAATTATGTTTTTTTTATAAAGTTTATAAATCATTTGAGTTCTCTCTGCTTTTTGGCGTCCCACAAGGTTTACATTTAAGTTCTCTCCTATTTATTTTGTTTGTAAGTTATCTATTATCATCTTTGTCTTACCCAGAACTTGCCTATACAAGGTGTCCGAAACTCTCCTGACAAACGAAGACCGGAGTTTCCTCAGATAATTTTAAGACAATTAAACCCAAATTCACCTAGTCCGAAAATGCTTCCAAAGGGAGCTAGAGTTCTTTGAAGATAGCGCCTTGTATTTATTTTTTTTTAAATTCCTCCAGAACGCTTCTATTTAGAAAAACAAAAACTGGTATGCTTATTTATCCTCCAGAGATGAATCGATTCCATCAATTGCGAATTTCTAGTACCGGTCATAGGCGTCCGTTTTGGGTAGATCAACGGTTATTTTAAGGCATAACTTTTTTGTCTTTAACTCTTAAGCATTTGTGACACTAGATTATTAAATTTTCAGGTATTCCAGTACTAAAATGTACTCTTACTTTAAGTCGGTAGGATACACCGTTTTCTAGAAAAATCGATTTGTAATTTTTCGTTTTTTCTTCATTAAAGTTCAATTTTTTATTTTTTGCAATAGTTAGCTCTGAACTGCCAACAGAAGTAAAACCTACGTTTTTCATTGACAAATTGTTGTCACTTCGCGAAGTTTATCTTTTCATTTTTTACTTTGTGTTATTCAAACACAACGATTTCAATTAAAAAAAAAAATGGTTTTTACTAATGAGGAATACGCCGATATGCATTTAGTTTATGGCGAAATGAGGTGTAACTCTCGAGCGGCGCAACGTAGATACGCTGAAAAATTTCCCAATCGTCAGCATCCCACTCACTCAACATTTACAGCTCTTCATCAACGATTAAGAGAAACAGGTTCAGTGGTCCCAAAAAATAATGAAACAGGGAGACATAATGATGTAACAGCAGAACATGAAGATGTTATTTTAATGGAAGTTGAGGAAAATCCAGAAATTAGCGTTCGAAGACTATCTGCCATGTACCCCACAATTTCAAAATCTTCCGTAGGAAATATCTTACACAAAGAAAATTTATATCCTTTTCATTTTACAAAGGTGCAAGCACTGCTAGAAGGAGATTTTCCTGCTCGCGTAGAATTCGCTCGATGGTTACAAAATCAGAAAAATCAAGATGAAGATTTCTTCAGGAACATTTTGTTTGGTGACCAAGCTACATTCTCAAAAAGTGGAATTTTTAATGTACATAATGCACATTATTATTCGTACGTTGGTGACAATCCCCACGTTGTTCAAGAATTTAAGCATCAGCATAGGTTTAGCATAAACGTCTGGATAGGCGTAGTTGACGATTATCTACTTGGACCTGTGGAATTACCTGCTCGTTTAAATGGTGCTGATTACTTACATTTCCGGAAAATATTTTACCTGATTTGTTAGATGAGGTGCTTTTAAATATTCGGCAAAACTTATGGTTTCTACAGGACGGCTGTACGGCCCTCTTTAGCAGGAATGTACGAGACTTTCTAGATAATAACTACGAAGACCATTGGATTGGAAGAGGCGGTCCAGTTGCTTGGCCAGCAAGGTCGCCAGATTTGAATCCTTGCGATTATTGTGTTTGGGGATACATAAAAGCATTTGTTTATTCCGTTCCGATACAAAATCGCGCACAACTCTGGCTAAGGATACAAGATGCTTGCAACGAATTTAGAAATAACTTTGGAATTTTTGCAAGAATTCGGCGTTCTCTAAGCAAAAGGGTAAACTTATGCATAGAGACTAATGGTCATCACATCGAGCAACTTTTGTAACAATCTACCTTTGATACTTGTTCTTTTTTTGTTAGTTTCGTTCCATTGTAATAAATAATTTGTTTTTAATTTATTAAATTAATTTCCATCCATGCCTTGATAGTCCAAGCCAACTTCGTCGCTAAAAATAAGTAGGTACATAATAAATTGAACTTCAATGAAGAAAAAACGAAAAATTTACAAATCGATTTTTCTAGAAAACGGTGCATCCTACCGACTTAAAGTAAGAGTACATTTTAGTACTGGAATACCTGAAAATTTAATAATCTAGTGTCACAAATGCTTAAAAGTTAAAGACAAAAAAGTTATGCCTTAAAATAACCGTTGACCTACCCAAAACGGACGCCTATGACCGGTACTAGAAATTCGCAATTGATGGAATCGATTCATCTCTGGAGGATAAATAAGCATACCAGTTTTTGTTTTTCTAAATAGAAGCGTTCTGGAGGAATTTAAAAAAAAATAAATACAAGGCGCCATCTTCAAAGAACTCTAGCTCCCTTAGGAAGCATTTTCGGACTAGGTGAATTTTCGTTTAATTGTCTTAAAATTATCAAAGGAATCTCCGGTCTTCGTTTGTCAGGAGAGTTTCTGGACAGCCTGTATAGATGATCCAAAAATATATTCACGCATCAGAACTTGGGGTGATGTGTTACATTTGCAAGGGATTTGAATATTCTTTCCCAATGTAAATTGAGAGTGAACATCAACAAATGCTACTACGTCTCTTATACAAAAAAGTTATTTTGTAAATGATATAATATACGTGTGCTTGTGCAATCTGTCAGTCACCAGGACGGGCCCCCTCGGTGTGAAGCAACTGTCCTTGTCTTATTTCTTTTCCTTTGTTTTTACCTTTAACTTATATTGAAAACCATATAAAATGAGTACTACTTGTAACATATGTGATCGGGATGTAAGTACTGCGGGTGGAATTTCTTGCGATCTGTGCAAAAACTTCGCTCACACAACCTGTAGCAATTTATCTAGGATTGAAGTGCAATGCCTAAAGGAAAAAAATCGAAAGTTAACGTACTACTGTAATTCCTGTTCTGATTTTAAACAACAGCTTAATAAGATGCATGAACTCACGTCCGCAGTTACTACCCTACAGAATGAACTCAAGGAACTTACATCTCAGCGCTCATTAGGACCTGATGTCTCTGTTGAGAATAGGGTTGACCCTTTTGATATGAAAAGGATTATTCAGGAGGTGACAGAGCGGGAGAGATGAAAAAACAATCTAATCATCTTTAACGCTCCTGAACCTGAAAATACCAGCAAGGTGGATCAAATTGCGAAATCCAGAAATCCAGAAACGCTTAGCTGTATCCATATATCATGGTTCTCCGATAAGACTTGGTAAATTTGATCCCACCAAACAGGACCGCAAGAGGCCTATTAAGATTTTTCTCCCTTGTAACAACGACGTCATCACTGCACTGCGTGGAAGTGCTAAATTGAAGAACTCACAGAAATATAAGTCTGTGTTTGTGGCAAAGGATAGAACTTCCTTTCAAAATTCTTTATATATGGATCTTAAAAGACAACTGGATGAACGGCTGGCGGCAGGGGAGACCGGATTAATAATTAGGTACTTTCATGATGTTCCCAGAATCATTAAAAAGGTTCATTCGGAAAACTAGATAAATCCAGCAGCTTTCATTTTCTCTACCAAAATCTTAGAGGCCTTTGATCGAAAATAAATTATGTTTATTGCTCAAGCGGCTGTGCTGACGCTGACATTCTTTTGCTAACTGTCACATGGCTTTCAGCAGATATCCACGACTCTGAAGTGATTGACAGTCGATACTCGGTGTGTAGGAAAGATCGTGATCATGTGGTGGTAGGCGGAAGGGAGGTGGAGTGCTTTTTGCTGCTTTGGAGGATATATGTACATTCTACTGCTTGGGATACTTCGGATTTAGCTAATTTAGTACCTCTCATAGATTTATTAATATGTAAATGTATCTTTTCAAAATATATAATTTATGTTCCACCAGATGTTTCCATTGAGGATTATGATTTATTTTTTGTTGTTTTGTGTTTTAAACTTGTAGATAAGGATGTAATAATTATCGGTGATTTTAATTGTACTAAATTTAATAGTTGTGAGGCTAATATGGACCTTAAATCGGCTATTTTGCAAAATATTATGAATACATTACATATGCGTCAATACAATCACATCCTAAATCAGAATGATAGACTGCTAGACCTTGTATTCAGCAATTTTAATTGTCCTATACACGATATATGCCACTTGTCTCTGAAGATGGACATCATCAAAATTTGAGAATATTTAGATATAAGCAAAATTGTAAAAATTAAAAATTTTCCTCGTAATCTAAACAAAAAATAATTTTCGTAAAGCTAATTTGGTAGAGTTGTACGATAAAATGGCTTGTATTGATTGGTCACATGTAAAAACATGTGCGCACGTTAATGTAGTGACAGCAAGTTTCTATTCTGAGATTTTTTTTGTGGTTGACAGATACGTACCCGAAACATCTTCTTCCTCTCGCAACTTCCTTTCTCCCACTTGGTATAATGGAGAGGTAATAGGGATGATAAAACAGAAGGAATTTTACTACCGTAAATGGAAACGTACCGGCTCCACTAACAATAAGCAAGAATTTGTTAGGTAGCAGTAGCTATTACCGAGACAAAGAAAAAAGGCTGTGGATTGCAATGGATAGGGGACGGAGATCTATTGATATATGCAGGAGTGGAAGAAAGGAAACGGGCTCAGTCGGGAGTAGCATATCTAATTCCAGAGGATAAAGTAGAGAAATTAAAAAGCTGGGAATGTATAAACGATAGAATATTAAGAGTAACTATGCAAATAAACAAAGAAAATATAGCTACACTAGTAATAATATACGCACCAGGAGAAGATGACAAGGCTGATGAAAAGAATCAATTCTGGACACAATTACAAGAAGTAATAGATAATCACGAAGATGTGCTGATTATGCTGGGAGATTATAATGCGAGAGTGGGAAATGAATATAAGAAGTGGCAGGGAGCAATAGGGAAGCATAGAGAGAATACAATAAATACAAATGGAAAGAGACTGCTTCAGTTTTGCATCGATAACGATTTAACTATAAATAATACATTTTTTGAGCACAAGTGGATTCATAAAATAACAAGAGAAGTACACACACAGGAAGGGAACGCTCGATAATTGATTATATAATAACACCTAGACATTATAAGAGAACAGTTAAAGATGTAAGGGTCAAAAGAAGTTTTGAAGTAGGCAGTGACCATTACCTAGTAGAAGCTAGAATTAAAATGAATACGCAGATGAATAAAAAGGTGAAGTTAAAAACAATGTTATAACAGAACGAATAAAAAGCTATAAGCTGCGAGACCCACAATTTAGGACCAAATATATAGAAGAAACCGAAGCGCAAATCCAAAAGTATAACAGGGAAGAACAAATGATTAATTTAGAGGATAAATGGAAAAGATTTAAGGAGACAATTTTTAAAGTGGCAAAACAAACATGTGAATATAGTAGAAGTATTAATACAAAGAAACAAACGAACTGGTGGAACGAAGTTATTAATAAAGAGGTCAGGGAAAAGAAAAAAATGTGGAAAAACTTTCTACAAAACAGAAGTCGGCAAATGTATGACCACTACAAAATACAAAGAAATAAAGTTAAAGTAATGATCAAAGAGGCAAAGGCGAGATCTTGGGAAGAGTTTGGAAGGAAAATGCAAGAAAATAGTGTAGAAAACAAAAAGCTATTCTATAGAACATTGAGAAATATGAGAAATCCAAATAGAGTAAAGCTAAATCAAATAAAGGACCAACATGGAAATATTATAACAGATGAAGACAAAATTATTAAAGAATATTTTACTGAGTTATTAAATAGCGAAAATACAGTAATAGAAAATAAAAAGGAAGAGGTATGTGAAAACATAAACGGAGTACAGGATACTGGAATACAACTGGACGAACTAGAGGAAGCGATAAGGAAACTTAAAACAGGTAAAGCACCAGGATGTGATCAATTAGATACAGAATTACTAAAATACCTTGGTCCAGATGGGAAGAGAGAACTGCTGGAAATACTAAATATTGCATGGAAAACTAAAAGAATACCACAGGAATGGAATATAGCTTCAATCTTACCTATATATAAAAAAAGGAGATATAAGGGTCTTCGATAATTTTAGAGGAATTTCTCTACTATGCTCGGGACTGAAAGTTTACGAGATAATCATAGAAAATAAACTTCGAAAGGCGATAGAACCAAAGCTAGCAGACGCACAAAGTGGATTCAGACCAGCACACAGCGTACAGGACCACAATTTTACTTTACAACAAATAACAGAAAAAGCACTAGTTAAAAATGAACAAATTTGTTTAGCTTTTCTGGACATGAAAAAAGCATTTGATATGGTTGATAGAGAAGAAATTTGGCGGAGCTTAAAGAACAAGAATGTAGAAGAAGAACTTTTGAAGGTAGTACAAAGTTTATATGAACATACAATTAACCAAGTAAGAACAAGAAATAAAACCTCAAAATCTTTTGGAAACAATGATGGAGTGAGACAGGGGGGAGTACTGAGCCCATTGCTGTTTATAAGTGTGATGGATGAAGTCATAAAAGCCAGTTGGACAAAAGCAAGAAAGTATATTGCAGGGTATAGAAATATGCAAGCAGTAAGAGTAGAAGCATGTGTATTCGCGGACGATATAGTGCTTATAGCAGAAACAGAGAAAGACTTAGAGAAGAACATAACAATCTGGACAGAAGAATTAAAAGCATACAATCTAAGAATAAACACTGAGAAAACTAAAGTGATGGCAGTAACAAATAATACAGCGAATATTAACATTAACATTGAAGGATATAGAATCGGACAAGTAGACGTTTTTAAGTATCTAGGGATAAACTTAAATAATAAAGCAACCCAGGAAGATGAGATAAGCGCCAGAATAAATTCAGCAACCAGATTGTACTATGCCTTCTACAAAAACTTTTTGAATAAAAAAGAGATAACAATAAGAACAAAAATGACTGTGTATCAAGCAGTATACTTACCAGTCTTAACCTATGGAGCAGAAAATTGGATACTTGATGAAAGACAAACAAAACGATTACAAGCCAGTGAAATGAAGTATCTGAGGAAAACATTAGGCGTTAGAAGAACAGACAAAAAAAAGAAATGATGACATTAGACGGATGCTGACAACAAAACCATTAAGAACTAAAGTAGAAGAAAAGAAACTGAAATGGTGGGGACACTTGATCAGAATGAATGAAACTAGAGAGGTGAAGCGGGTATGGCAGGCAAGTAAAATTGGGAAAAATCGGAGAGGACCACCCAGAAAAACGTGGAACAGCAGTATGGATGAACTTCTGAAAAAAAGAGGAAAAACATGGAACGAGGCGAAGGACCTATCCAGAAACAAAAAAGAGTGGCGTGAATTTGTAGAACAAAATTAAGAGAACTTTACACCTCGACACCTTCGGGTATGAGAGGTCTTTGATTATGTATGTATGTATGTATTGTTAGGTTGCGCAGCTTGGTCAAAACTGAAGTCCGTCGTTCTTATAACTAGTACATATGCGACGTTGAAACAAATATAGTGAATGATCCATCACAGTATTGGCGATTTGTGAGGCAAAGGAGCGGAAAATCCAGGATTCCTGCCTGCTTGAATTCAGGAACGGATATGCTAAATGATTCGAATGAAATTGTTGACGCTTTTGCACACATGTTTTCCACTACATTTGTACCACGTTCAATTATACCTGATACTTTTCCTGCAAATATTCTTTCATTTGAAAGTATTAATATTCCGGCGGTTTCAACTGAGGAGGTTTCGTGTGTCCTAATGCAAGTGAAGGCTGAAATTTTTAAACATGGAGATAAGAGCTTTATGAACAGTTATCGACCCATAAGTATTTTATCTACCTGCTCCAAAGTTTTCGAACAACTTCTATACTTGAAAGTATATGCTTGTGTATCAGCTTACATTTCCCCATACCAGCATGGCTTCAAACCGGGAAGATCGACAGCTACAAACTAGGTTGAAATTACGCAGTATATTAGTCAATGCTTGGACAAAAAGAACAGGTAGATGTGATATATACAGATTTTGCTAAAGCGTTCGATACGATTGGCCACAATATACTCATCACTAAAATGTCCTTCTTCGGCTTTTCCCCTGAGACCGTAAAGCTAATTGATTCCTATTTGGACAATATATGACCCACGTTTGCTACAATGGATATAATTCCAGGATATTCACTGCGTCTTCTGGTGTACCGCAAGAGTCCAATCTAGGGCCTTTACTATTTGTAATGTATATAAATGATCTTTTAATCTCAATCGACTGCCGAGTTCTTGCCTATGCTCATGATCTAAAAATTTTTTCAAAAAAAAGGTATCATCTTCGACTGTGAAACATTGCAAAGGAATATCAATATTATTACCATCTGGTGCCATGCAAATAAGCTTAAATTAAGTATTAGCAAATGTGCCATTGTCACTTATTCCAGGAACGAGCAACTTATTTCTTACGATTACGATGCTGAACATACACCTATTCCAAGGAAGCTAGAAGTAAAAGATCTAGGTGTTTTATTTGATACGCAGCTTAAATTTACTGGGCACATGCAAGCAGTCCGCACTTCTGCTTCTCGAGCTTTAGGCTCCCTTATAACAACGTGCAGAGGATTCTCTAACGTGCGTACACTAAAAACGTTATATTTTAGTATGGTCAGGTCTAAACTGGAATATGCCTCCGTAGTATGGTATCCCATATATACTTACCAGCAACTGGGTTTGGAAAAAATTCAAGGCAGGTTCTTGAAATATGTTTCGTTCAAGACTAATGGAATATATCCACTGCGTGGTGTAGACTACAATAGCCTTTTAAGCGAGTATGGCATGGAGTCGTTGTTGGAACGGAGAAATGCTTCTAGTGCCAACTTTTTAACCAAAGTTGTTACTAATAAAATTGATTCTCCGTCATTACTCGGTGAAGTACAGTTTCTTGTACCGAATTACAGCATGCGTTCATCGGCTACATTTTCAGTTCCTCGTGCTAGAACTAATGTTTTGGCTAAGGCTCCAATAGTCCATATGGCGAAAAACGCAAATAGGTATTGTGAGGATTCCTTTACTAAATAAATAAATTAGTTTGTCATTTTGTTTATTTTGGTATTTAAATGTGTAAATGAATTTGCACTGCAACATATTTTTTTGTTTTTGTAATTTTATATTATCCTTTAAGTGGATTTTTATTGGGTAATAAAGACTCTTATTATTATTATTATAATATTTAATTAAGTTGATAACATAAACGACCTTGGTGCTTTGTTTGTCTGTCGTTTAACTTTTGTGGAGAATATCAATAACATGTGTGTCGCTGCTTCAAAAGCAGTAGGCTTCGTTTTGCGTACTTGAAAATTCCTTACTTCTATGTTTTTATTAAAATCTATGTATTACAGTTTTGTCCTTAGTAAATTACCAGTTTGGCCACCTCATTATATTTATCTTCAGTTGTCAAATGAAATGAAAAAGCATCGCTTTTTAAAGTATTTATCATTTAAAATTTATGCCATCTATCCCGAGCAAAATATGAACTACAATTTGCTACTAAGAAGACATGGTGTGCAATCTTTAAGCCATCGCCGGTATAACATGGAAGAGAGGTTTGTGTGGAAGGTTGTTTGTGGTACTGATTTACTTTCCTCTATCAACGTTCATGTTCACTGTATATACTATCGTTCTTTTCGTACATTTGCTTTACCTTTCCCCAGGCCAATTCGTTGCATGGTTCTCCGCTCACGATGATGCACCGCATTGCGGATATATTTTATGATGACATTTTCTTCAATTCTGTAGTATAAAAATAAATACTTTGCTTTTTAAGACCAAATATTGTTATGCCTTATTTTTTTCACATGTCCTTATATCTATATATTATATTTTTTTTTACATTTTAATTTTAATTTAGGAAATAACTATCTTTTATTTAAAATGTTTTATACATACACAGGGTGTTAAAGAAGTTGTTCGGAAAAAATTACCCACACTATGGTTCTCATTAAGATAAAGAAAAAAGTCTTAGTAAACTTAGGTCCTAAAACCAGGCGATTCCAAGTTATAATTGATTTTATATTTCTTTCATCAAAAGCGTAAGTAGACTTTTGCTTATGTTACCCATGTATAATAAATGTGTATCCTAGCTTTTATTTTTCGTTATTTACTGTCATGTCATATGTCATATCGGTCTCGTCGGCACTATGTGTCGAAACATGTAAGATTGTTTTAAATATTTACATATCAAAGTGAAACAGACCTTAAATCGCCGACTAATTAATCTACTATATATATATATATATATATATATATATATATATATATATATATATGTATGTATAAAAATTATTATTTCATGACCTTTGTATGTTATAGTAGATTCAATTAATCGGCGATTTGTTTTACTTTAATAAGTATATATTTAAAATAATCTTATATATATATATATATATATATATAACATTTGATAAATTATTGGAGTTTTTCGAAAAACTCCAATAATTTATCAAATATTATATTTAATGAACGGCTAAGAAATTATCTAAGCACTTATATATATATATATATATATATATATATATATATATATATATTGTAACAAAGCTAAAGGTACTAATAATTGCCCCACGTTGGGCGCCAAATGTAACAAAAGCAATGTGTAACAGCCCCACTTTGGTTCGTCAAATGTAACAAAGCTAAAGGTAATTATAATTGCCCTAAGTTGGGCTGACAAATGTAACAAAGCTAAAAGGTCGTATAATAGATACAAAACCAAATGGTTTTATATAATAAAGCTGATAAGGTGATTTTAATGAAAAAATATTATAAATATCTATTTAAAGATGGTATCAAATATTACATACAGATGGAGTTGTTTAAAATATTGTATCTGTTACATGCGTATAATTCAAATAATAAATAATCGTTTAAAAACGAAGTATACTTAACCTCAACAGCTTTACATGTGAATAACTTCTTATGGGCTCTAATTTATGTTAAATGTCCGGCTTATAAGAACATTTAGACTCTTTTTGTTGTACATAATAAATACACTTATAATGTAGGCTCGGTGACTCAATAAGAATACGTACAAATAGAGTGGTGAATACAAGAACATGTGATGGTGTATTTTAAAAGCAATATCAACAAAATGAAACGATTGAGTTAAAGAATAATATAAAATGGTTTTATTGAAGTATAGATTTAGCAGGTAAGTGATTCATATAAAAAATAATAGGATTAATATAAAAATGAATCAAGTCACGTGAAAATATAAACATAAAATAAATTCTAGGTTAAGCAAAGATAATTAAAGAAAGTGGATTAAATTTGACTAATATACATAAATGCTTCTTTTAAAAATGAACATTTGTAAACATGGGAACTGTATTCTTCTAGTTTTTAAATCATATAATCCTAATTCTAAAGGTACCTATAAGGTATATTTATTTAAAAAAATCTTTGATAGAGGTTTTACTTTATGAATTGAACCAATTCAACATTTTCAAAATTTGTAGGAAATTGAAATAATACTTAAGTTTGAAATAGAAGGGAATGGGTTAGTCTGGAGTCTTCTTGTGGATCCGAAAATGCAGGATACAGGTTTGGGCGGGTAGTCGGATGGCGTCACCGCTTAGCTTCGGTCTAGCTGGATGCTATTCCCGGTGAAATGGAATTTTCGTTTTATGAGGCACTGGTTGATGTCTGGATACGCAAAATGCGTCAAAAAGGAGCTGGATAAACAGGTGATATTTTTATATGTTCGTAGTATAGCTTTTCTAATATATTTAATGATTTATCTTCTTATTTCCAGAGCGGCACTTAATAAAACGTCGATGTGTTTTTTGAATTTTTCTACATAATGACGCTAACTCTCGTTTGTTCCGAATGCTAGCTTCTTATTCGTCTAATTTGTATGTATTAATATAATCTCGCTAATAATTTTTGTGAAAATGATAATTTAATTACTCAAACCATATAGATACTTTACAAAAATTACATACTTTATTTTAGTAAATAAATAATTGTCATGAGAATGTTAGTAATTTTATATTATGCTAATTTTTGATTGGGATATTTCCCGCTGTATTTATTTCAAATAAGTACAGTTTTTCCTAAAAAATACACGTCATTTATTATTGATCAATTAAGTTGAAATGTCTTCGGTAATACAAGATATTGAAATAAAATGACTAAGGCAAATGAAAAGATAAAAATAAATAAATATGTGAATTAATTTTGAACAATTAAAAACGCGAAATCAACTTTAATGATATGACAGATGAAGAATTCAGTTCCAAAAATTTCTTATTTTCTAATATTTACATACAAACGTTAACGATCTGTATTTCACGAATCCCATGAATTTTTATGTGTAGGCTTGACCAACCACAATATATATATATATATATATATATATATATATATATATATATATAATATTATTAAAAACCTGGTGTGAAGAACACAAATACAGGTTCACTATTAATATTTTTGTGAACGTGTCCGAAAATATCTCTCCCCAGAGACGTAGATACGTATTTCGCCTTTCTACGGGCTCATCGGTACGCCCATGCTGGAGAAAGAATATTTCCAGACACATTTACAAAAAAGAACCACATCGCGACATCACAGAAATTATCCAGACCGGGCGTAGAAGTAAATTCACCGCTGCCTGTTGTCAGACAGCCGAAGTACCTCGCCCCGTCCACATAACCAATATGAAGTAACGACGCCTTTCCAAAGGTAGCACAGTCATCAATCTAGAAACTGCATTTTGTTTGTGTCTTCACTCATACTACGGACTAACCGCATGTGTAATATATCAGAATAATTGAAACATACATGAGTAGGTAAACCCCACCAGTTTTCTATAATACAAAGGTATTTTTAATAATATAAAATATTATTAAAAACCTGGTGTGAAGAACACAAATACAGGTTCACTATTAATATTTTTGTGAAGGTGTCCGAAAATATCTCTCCCCAGAGACGTAGATACGTATTTCGCCTTTCTACAGGCTCATCGGTACGCCCCTGCGGGAGAAAGAATATTTCCAGACGGGGCGATATACTTCGGCTGTCTGACAACAGGTAGCGCTGAATTTACTTCTACGCCCGGTCTGAATAATTTCTGTGATGTGGCGATGTGGTTCTTTTTTGTGAATGTGTCTGGAAATATTCTTTCTCCAGCAGGGGCGTACCGATGATCCTGTAGAAAGGCGAAATACGTATCTACATCTCTGGAGAGAGATATTTTCGGACGCGTTCACAAAAATATTAATAGTGAACCTGTATTTGTGTTCTTCACACCAGGTTTTTAATAATATTTTATATTATTAAAAATACATTTGTATTATACAAAACTGCTGGGGTTTACCTACTGATGTATGTTTCAATTATTCTGATATATATATATATATATATATATATATATATATATTAATATATATATATATATATATATATATATACTTGTCATGGTGAGTATTTGCTTGGCTTGTGTGTCTCATCATATTTATGGTTACATGAAAATTTCACTATACCTTTTTATAAATTAAAAAATACGACCAACCTTCAATTATGTGCACCAAAACCGAATGCAGTATGCAGCACACTGTCAAAATTTGCAAGATTCTTGCAGCTCGGTAAGTAAATGCTGTTTTTGTCCTTCGTACACTGTTGACTGGAGATGTCAATATTTTAACCAATGTATTTAGCAAATGAACGGATACAGACAATATTTTCGTGTAACTAGTAGCTTTTCTTTGTTAAGAGAAAAATTGAGATGTTATATTTCATCTAGGTTAACTTCCATCACGATTTATCTTTTTTTTTCCTTTTGTCTGTTCGTAGTAAATCTTTTCTTTACCAATGATATATCATCTGCATATAAACTAAGTGCGTTTGCTGATAGGTTAAATTGTATGTCGTTTATGTATGTATGTAAAGGGTCCCGAAATGAAACCATGTAGCAACCCTGTTGCAGTTCTTCAGATTTTCGAAAATCAGCTTCGCCTCATTGAACAGAAAAATACGTATTCCGTAATGAAATAATTTGTCTAGGGGCAGTTTGTGATTTATTACGTCAGACGTTCGGTTTAAGTCGCAGCAAATTACTTGGGCATAACCAATTTTTTATCTAGTAATGCATTGTATCTAGCCATTACCCTTCTTAGGTCTGTTGTAGTATATTTATCTTTTTACTATAGCTAGTTCGGAAATTTTTAAAAACACCGACATTATATTAGGTATCCGTTTAATACTTAAGCTGACGATTGTCAAATTTTGGAAATTTCTTTGCTTTGTATTTGCCATATTGAGAATCATTGTCAACTGGTGTTTGACATCTTTTGCCATTATTGTAAGTGTCTGTTTTCCGTTAGCTTTTATTATTCACATCTATTGTCAGGAACGCGACACAATCTATCCCATTTTCTTAAGTAATTGGAATTAGTAAATCTTGGCAATAAATTTCGAAAAGTAAGTATTTGATTTTATCAATTTTTATATTTACGTCAAAAAATTGATTACTGCGTAATGCGCTAATGTACTTGTTGCGGTCAAATTCAAGTGCAGTAATGAAATTTGACACAAACTGTCAGCTTCAGTGTTAAACGGGCACCTGTTAGATATTGGTCTGTAGTTTCCCGAAACATTAGAATCTCTTTTTTTGTCAAATGTCAAAACTTTGGCGGTTTTGAGCTCGAAGAGAGCCTTCATCAAGAAGACAAAAGTCATTTGAGATTGTAATAAGTGATCAATAACATTGGAAGTTATTGCTTTTAGTATTTTTGTGAAAAATTAATAACAATCTTGTATCGTTTTGGAATTTTATCCAACAATAATTTTATTCATTTCTGCACATTTTTTGGATTCATTTTATTGAATTCTTTAATAATCGATGCGAATCCATTGATAGTAGTATAGGGTAACAGAATTTCAAAGTTAATCTTAAGCCAAAGTACTTCATGACCAATAGCATCAATTTCATATGAGAAATGGTGCGGCTTGAAAACATACGAGTATGCAAATGGTCTTAGCCCTTGGTATTTATGTTATCAAATTTTGCGTTTTTTTGTCACCCAGTTTTGTGTTAATATATTTTAGCTACGTACGTACATTGTTTTTGACACAAGCAAATGGAAAGAAAACCCTTGTCTTTTAAATTTGAAAAAGTTAATTCAAGGCCAGTGCCGTTTACGGAGCAAATTCTTTTTATCAAGACATAAGTCTACCGCTGCTGTTAACTCACAAAAACTAATTTTATATCCTGGAAAATGAAAATACTTCCACAACAAATAACATGCATTCTAAGACATTTAATTGAATTCAATGTATAGTCAGCGTATTATTGAAATTCGACAGATTATCCCAAGAATGAGGTCATTAGCGTTAACCTAAACAAATTTTCAATATTCGTTTACTATGATAGTCTTAACTCAATAGTTATCTTTGAGTCTACCTCCCAGCAGACTAGGAAATGTTCCATGTATCTAATATCATCTTTGACAGCCCGTTATAAATTTTTGGAACAGCCTGTATACGCGGGAACGCGTATGTGTGAGAGAATCTCAAGAATGCACTCACCGTAACAAACCAATTAACTCAAACATGCATGAATCTCGCCAACTCATCGTCATCCTGATCGTCCGCTAACGCACACATAATATATACAACTAAGACACCAGAAAGGCTTTAATACTGAGCGGACGGACGTAACGCAAGAAGTCCTCAAAAACAAAGTGATTACATGTTATCCTGGACGCATTAGCCTTTTAATTTACTACTTGGTTAAACATTAATTTATTTACCGCACTGGTCTCTCAGTACCTCTTCTTTTTTTCCTACTCTTTTTTTTGTTTTCCTTCTTAACTTGTTGTATGTAAGTGTATACAAGCTCGGTATACTGGTTTCTTTCCTTTTTTCCGTTCCGCCCGAGGTTTCTTTTATTATTTTTATTATTTTTTTTTTGTATTGATGGGATCCGTTTTACACGATGAAATTGAAATTTCCGAAGAAGCTAATGAAAAGTGTGACGATACAGGATTTTCTGGTCTTCGTGTGTCTGTCTTTTGTTCTTTGTGTACATGTTCTGATCATTGGTGACGTGATTTGATTTATTATTGCTATGTTGTCACATGGTAACATAATTTCATCAGTTGAAAGAGATTAAACCGAAAATAAGAAAGTGAATAAAATTGGGACTCTATACTACCAAAGCGGAATGGAAGCACCAAGCTGTTTATTAATTCACATGAATTAAACTTATACCTTTTAGCACTTATGGCACTAATTATTTTTAAAGAAATTTAATATTTTAGTTATCTTTACAGTTTTAAGCGTTTTTAACTAATTAAATATAAAAAAACTTAAAATTCTTTGTTATGTTAAAACGTCTCCATGTATTGGAGAAGTTTTAGCATACCAAATTGTATTAAAGAATTGCGTGACTAAACGATAATTAAAAGTGCAATTTCAAGTCTAAAAAATACCATTTTTTTCATATTTCTTACTGACGTTTAGAAAATATAAATCTGTGATTACAAGGGTTAGTGGAAATATTTCTGGAAATGATGTACCTAATAAATAGATATCGAATTTAGTAAACAACTTTCCTGTTTCTTAAGGCGGTGTGCTCTCTCTCTGTATATATTTTATATGTGTAACATAAACGATAGATGATAAAAAGTTGAAACTTTCTGTACAGCTCTAAAATTAAACTAAAACTATTACTTCAGCGCCTTTTTTGAAATTTGTATATAGAGTTTGATTTTTTGTTCAAACATTGATTAAAAGAAAATCCGCTGCACGTTTATGACAAGTAATATTTTTAAAAAAATATTAAAAAAATTTAACTCAATAAATAAAATAATAGTTTGCTAAAAACAATTCTTACTGAACCGGTATTGTTCCACGTGAAGTATTATAGGTGCGGCCTAGTTATAGCTAGTTCCTCAAAGGTCCTCATGTTTCGATAAAACTACTAGTACATATAAACTAACATGTCTAGATGATTTCGTTTACCTATAAATACATATAAAGAAAGGTCGAGTATCTTTTGAAACCTAATAGGTTACCTTAATCAATTTAATCAATTTTAGTATGTGTATTCTGTGAGTATTTTTGTATTTCCGTATAGATTAATTTATTGAATGTTTTTTCATTAATCTTGTAACATCTACTGAAGAAGCAACAAATTCGTTGCGAAATATGGAGAGACAGAAAATAAATGAGTTTTATATCAGAATAATTGAAACATACATGAATAGGTAAACCCCACCAGTTTTGTATAATACAAAGGTATTTTTAATAATATAAAATATTATTAAAAATCTGGTGTGAAGAACACAAATGCAGGTTCACTATTAATATTTTCTGTGAACGTGTCCGAATATATCCTATCCCCAGAGACGTAGATACGTATTTCACCTTTCTACAGGCTCATCGGTACGCCCCTGCTGGAGAAAGGATATTCCCAGACACATTCACAGAAAAGAACCACATCGCCCTATCACCGTAATTATCCAGACCGAGCGCAGAAGTAAATTCGGCGCTGCCTGTTGTCAGACAGCCGAAGTACCTCGCATTCCGTCCACATAATTAATGTGAAGTAACGACGCCCTTCCAAAGGTTGGCACAGCCAATCTCTCTAGAAAACTGCATTTTGTTTGTGCCTTCAGTCATACTACGGCTTAACCGCATGTGTAATGTATCAGAATAATTGAAACATACATGAGTAGGTAAACCCCACCAGTTTTGTATAATACAAAGGTATTTTTAATAATATAAAATATTATTAAAAATCTGCTGTGAAGAACACAAATGCAGGTTCACTATTAATATTTTCTGTGAACGTGTCCGAATATATCCTATCCGATGAGCCTGTAGAAAGGTGAAATACGTATCTACGTCTCTGGGGATAGGATATATTCGGACATGTTCACAGAAAATATTAATAGTGAACCTGCATTTGTGTTCTTCACACCAGATTTTTAATAATATTTTATATTACTAAAAATACCTTTGTATTATACAAAACTGGTGTGGTTTACCTACTCATGTATGTTTCAATTTTTCTGATACATTACACATGCGGTTAAGCCGTAGTATGACCGAAGGCACAAACAAAATGCAGTTTTCTAGAGAGATTGGCTGTGCCAACCTTTAGAAGGGCGTCGTTACTTCACATTAATTATGTGGACGGTATGCGAGGTACTTCGTCTGTCTGACAACAGGCAGCGCCGAATTTACTTCTGCGCTCGGTCTGGATAATTACGGTGATAGGGCGATGTGGTTCTTTTCTGTGAATGTGTGGGAATATCCTTTCTCCAGCAGGGGCGTACCGATGAGCCTGTAGAAAGGTGAAATACGTATCTACGTCTCTGGGGATAGGATATATTCGGACACGTTCACAGAAAATATTAATAGTGAACCTGCATTTGTGTTCTTCACACCAGATTTTTAATAATATTTTATATTATTAAATTATTCTGTCTCTCGAAGCGGTTGAGTAGGGCCATTTGCAATACTTAAACAGTAAATGAGGTAATTTCTGTTTAAACTAACATGCCCAATATTACCAAATATAAGGACAATTAGTCGTATCAAAAAGAAAAACCTCTAATTCATAGTTTGAAGTAATAAGGCAATGGAGTTAATTAATGTTGAACGAAATTACAAATTTGGGAGTACACATATTTCCAAAGCTGCAGAGGTTCTGACTTTACGTTAGCTTTAGTCTGAGGTAAAGGAAACATAGGAGAACAATAGTACTCGAAATGGTGATTTTTACGAAAATATTGTTTATATTGAATTTATTATATTTTTTATTTTAAGTAATCATTGGTTTGGATTTTTAGATTTCTAACGGGCTTTTCAAAAGTTGACCCTTATTTCATTATTTTTATGAGTTTACGTTGTAGGATACATTCATTGCCACACTTTGGAGTATATTTTGCAAACACGTAAAATTATTTCTTTATTTTTCTATGTATATACATTTATTTAGAATATCTTTGTAGAATTTGCATGTTCTATTCATAAAGTTAGAATAATATTTCTACTTACTAGTAAGAAATTTTTAAGCGGAATCTATTCATAAATCTGTTGAACACCTGCTGAAGCGCATTTTTTAAAAATTTATTCATTCAGATGTTCGTTCCTTTTAAGAACTGTCTTTGCATATGTATCAATATAGAAACTACGTCGACGGCTTTATCTTTCTCTTTATCGTTAGTTTTCTCGTTAATTTGATATTGCAGCCAGTCCTTCTTAGGAAAGCAGATGAAGATTACAGTGCTACGCCTACTCGAAAACGTATGTTTATGGGTCAACCGTCTTAAAGTATTTACTTTTGACGTCAATACACTTTTGCAAAAACTCGAATCAAGATGCGCAGCAATTTTTTCACTATAAAGTTCATACTTCAGAAACCAATGTTCGGAATCTTTTGACAGCTGCTTCGGGCGACAAAAATTGTGCAGCCCACATTTTAAAATTAGGAACAAATAAGTGAAAATCGATGTAAGAAGCAATCGTTTGCCACACAGAACTGCATTAACAAACATCTTACGTAGGTTTTGGCTTACTTTGTAAGACCCTAAGGAGTGAATCGTCGTTTGCTTTCAAGATTGTACAAATATATACAAGTTTCGTCATCAATAACGATATTGCATGCAAAAATTAAATTGTTCAACGGTTGATTTTTTTTAGTATTTCTGTGCGTCATTTGGCATCGCCTTGCTTTCGAGCTTATATAAAATTGTGTGGCATCCAATGACTTGCAACATATGGCATGCCGACCTCGTTGAATCACAGCATAAATCTTAGTGCCAATAGCGGACGTCGATGAATGACCTACACGAAATTCGTCGCTGAGAGTGGTGCGTTCACGCTGAAATTTTACAAACCAAACGTAGACACTACTCTTGGATGTTGCTTCATTCTCTATAGCCAAATAAAGTCGATTTTCGCATTGCTTCAGCATTGAAACACATTCGATTTAATAAAAAATCGTGATTCGAAAATTTTCATGGAAGAATCTTCATTTTTATACTGAACAACCTTCTTTTAAATGCTGTATAAACAAAACTAGTTAACAATTTAAAAAAAGGTATATAACCCCTTACCACAATTATTAGTCGTATTCTAAATACGTATTTCGACAACTAAGTTGTCATCATCAGTAGGTAAAAACTACTAATTAAAAGTCGCACATGGGGCACAGTTAAACAAGAGAAACGCTTCCGCACAACTATTATACACTGCAACCCTGTATAGACTAAATAAATACGTATTTAGGATACGACTAATAATTGTGGTAAGGGGTTATATACCTTTTTTTAAATTTTTATTTAACCACAGTCTCCATTGAAAGAAAACTAGTTAACTTAAGTTCGATCTGCTAACTGAATTATTGGTTAAGAATTTTACGAATATTGAAGTTGAAAAACACGGGTACCATTTAAGAAAAATTCTAAATTTGAGATATGTTCACAGGAGCCCTCGTGTTACTATTATTATTACCTCTTCGTTGGCAAAGAAGAAAATACAATACAAAATTAAAAGAAACTAAAAAATTAAAAGCAATTATAAATATAGCAATCCGAGTAACGAAGGGCGACAACTCTAAATGAAAATTTAAAAGAACTAAGATAAATAAAATATTACAGAAGGCATGAGGTAAAATACTGTAATTAATGCAGCGAAATTAGAAGGTTTAGTAAAATTAACAATTGGGAAGTCCAAGAGGAAGATGAAATGGAACTAGAATTGCTGTAATATTTAGGGCCTATAGAGGAAATAAAGAATTGTCAAGTATCTTGCCTTGTGTCATTCAATTACTAGCTATCCTCTTTCTCTATTTTCATATCAGCTTAACTTCTCTATTATCTAGTAATCTTACAAAATGTCACTACCATTTCATAACAGTCACTTCCATATATATATACACGTCTAGTTCGGCTGTCATTATGTAGACTGCGCTGAATATTCCTTCACGCTCTGTCTGAATAATTTCGGCTAGATATTAACGTAGTTATGTTTGTTTTGAATGTGTCTCTTCTCCAACAGGGGCGTACCGACGAACATGTAGAAATGTGAAATACGTATCTACGTCTTTGGAGAAGATACATTCAAAAATACATAAATGAACTTGTATTGTGTTCTTCACACCCCATTTTTAATAATATTTTTTATATTATTAAAAATACTTTTGTATTATACAAATTTAGTGAGGTTTTACCCACTCAAGTATGTTTCAAATTATGTTGCCATATATATACCTTAAAGTAGGTACTGTCAACTTCAAATCCTCTTCTGATTAAGGTATTCTTTTTTCTATTCATGTCCTGTATCCTTAAATACGTCTCATATAATAATAGTTGGGATGGCAAAAATCACACTAATTTCAAAGAAGTTTCCTATTATGCACAACTCCGAAAATATATGAAAAGGTCATATAAAATAAATTACGAAGAGTTTCTGACCAACTCATAAAGTAAAAGATAATATTTTTATCATTCAATGGATAATGTAATAGAAAATTATGAACCGATATAAAACACATCTTTGATTTTATTCATATGAAAAGTGCTTTAAATAGTCATGAGAACGGGAATATGGGAATATGAAAAAAATATATAGGTTAATTCAACTGTTGGAACGCCTTGTTTCAAAGATGTTCAACCAAAATCGAATCACGAAAATATGAAAGTGGGAGAGCGGCATTTCAGATAAAACTTTTCAACACATCCATTTGCAAATGTGTAGTATAAAGACATGAAGAAATAAAATTTTTAAATTAAAATTTCTACAAGCCCTTATAATGTGATTATTGACATTATCAGTGAATTTTAAAATCATCTATAAGCAATATTGTTGTATGGACCATAGGTTAAAATTTGAAAAACAGAATTTAAGCTGAACTTAAGAAATACAAAACTCAATTGGTTTCAAGTATAGGATTATTAGGGGAATCTCTGGACTATTCTACCATTCATAACAACTCTGGGTATATATGCATCAGTAATCAGAGACTCGAAATGAATTTTGTAGCTTGCTTCCTATATTTCTTAATTTGGCATTCATTACATAGATAGTAAAATATCTCGTCGATAGACTTTCTTGCCAAAAGAGGGACACATTCTGAAAAACGACTTTTTACGAAACGACTCGGTTTAAAAAATGAATCTAATCTATAATATTTTTTGTTGTTAATTTAATATTTTTGAAACGATCGCTCCTGTCAACAATCCACCTAACTTTTACCTCCACTGTTTTAAACGGGAGTCGCAGCGATGAATTGACGTAGATGTCTATTAATTACATGATAAATTTGCGCACATACTACAGTTTACCTATTTTGTTAGATGTTAAATTTTACGTACGTTGTATCAGTAAATAAATTTCTAACACATTAATAGATAACCATCAACCTAGAATACATTTAAAAGCCAAGTATAAATATTACGTTTTAAACAAATGAAACAAACATGCAATATACATATCTGTAACTGTACACATGGACAATACACCTCGTATTTTCAGCATTACTTCTGCTTAAGACACGTGTTTCTGCAATCTATAGGCGTCGTCAGTCAAGGTAGTGAAGCAATGTAATACAAATGATACAAATCTTTTTAAGAACAGATTTGTATCTGTATATACATTTACGCTGAAATAGCCTACAAGATATAGCAAATTTCGTTCTATAAGGTGGCACTATTTAATAAGTGACATCTGATGGACGAAAGAGACTATGCCGAAAAAGGCGACCTTTCGCTTGACTAGTTATGCTAGTACATAAGCGAAAAAATACGTATAGGTGTAGTCCATTAACACGAGCCAGATGGCGGTAAATATACAAAAAGGTTTAAGTATATCAATACGTTATTGCACGTATTACGCATTTGTTACAAATGAAACAGACATACAATATACACATCTGTAACTGTACACATGGACATTACACCTCGCAAGTACAGTTACAGATATGTATATTGCATGTCTGTTTCATTTGTAACAAATGCGTAATACGCGCAATAACGTATTGATATACTTAAACCTTTTTGTATATTTACCGCCATCTGGCTCGTGTTAATGGACTACACCTATACGCATTTTTTCGCTTATGTACTAGCATAGCTAGTCAAGCAAAAGGTCACCTTTTTCGGCGTAGTCTCTTTCGTCCGTCAGATGTCACTTATTAAATAGTGCCACCTTATAGGACGAAATTTGCTATATCTTGTAGGCGATTTCTGCGTAAATGTATATACAGATACAAATCTGTTCTTAAAAAGATTTGTATCATTTGTATTACATTGCTTCACTACCTTGACTGACGACGCCTATAGATGGCAGAAACACGTGTCTTAAGCAGAAGTTAATGCTGAAAATACGAGGTGTATTGTCCATGTGTACAGTTACAGATATGTATATTGCATGTCTGTTTCATTTGTAACAAATGTGTAATACGCGCAATAACGTATTGATATACTTAAACCTTTTTGTAGTAACCTTTTACGTTTTAAGATCAACTCAAAAAATTGTTCTTAAATACAAATTACTAAATCCTCCAATTTATTTCGTCATAAAAACATTACGAAGATTCGATCAACTAAATTCGATTATATTAAATATAAAGAGTAACTAAGAGGGGTGGAAGTTCTTTTATGACTCTCCAGAGGATTAGTATTCCCGTTCGATTTGAGCAATGTAGAACGTCTATATATACGCTACAAATATGTCTTTCACAATTATAAAGCTATCCAATGGCAATTTATTATTATTAGGTTTTGAATAGTATTATATTACTACGATATTATATTTTATCCATAATTTGTTTATTAATTCTTCAAATAACTTTAAGTAAAATGTAACCAATAAAGGAAAATGAGAGCGTTCAATTGCTATTCGCAACACTATATGCCATTCCAAATAAGATTGGACCGTTGGGAAAGATAGGGCTTAAAATAAACGTTTGTGATTGGTTAAAAGAATAGACGAATTTGCGCAGGCAAAAAAAGGTTTATTTTTTTCTGTCAAACTTTTTTTTACTGTGAGATAGTTCTGTCAGTACAATTGAGTTGCGTGTTATTAGTTATTTATCCTCCTATTTATTATTAAAATTCATTAAACATAAGTAGTTCGTTATAGAGATCCTAAAGTAAAATACACATTTTCTAAAAATATTTAATCAACTATTTCTTTACATAATCGCAAACATTTTAGAGCATTTGTTTTCGTCAAACTTTAAGGGAGGTAGGGATTAGCAAGAATGTTGTGTTTTGACATTATCAAAGAGCTTTATAACCTCCTTTGGGAAGATGGAGTTACCAAGATGCTTACATTAAATTATACGAAACGTCAAAGAGTGCTATTAGAAGGCACGTGCATTCATTTTTTTTTTAATATTTACTATGTTGCAGATAAATATATAAGGTAATTTATATAATTTTAAAGTTATACTGTAGACCGTATACAAGTATTTTATTTCTAGGCTATTAGAGGGAATGTCAGTTTACGTCCTCTAAAACGAACATCACTTTGGAAAATGCTAATCCAACTAGGATTTGCTTCTATGCTTCGCGTATATATAGTGGAAAAGTCATGTTTGTTCAAGATACTGTGTGTTGACAAGCTATAATAAGAACGAAATGCTTCCATACATTCCGGGATAGATGCGGCTTTTCACAAATTTTTCATTATCCTACTACCAGGAAAGTGGCGTTAAAACGTGTAGCCTTTATGAATACTGGTACAAACTTAGTTTGTCGAATTGTAGAAGTTAGCGCAGCACATTAGGCGACATTTCCTTGTAAAGTAGGATTTTATACTCATTAGTAGAGAACGGACACGCTTACCACATGACGCAAAGCCCAGTGCAGTATTGGCGAAAGGCTGTATTTCTAAAATATTTAATTTTATTTATATAATTGGAAAACGAACGGGTGGTGATCTATAAAATTACGAAATACATATTTATTTGTTGAAAACTTGTATTTATAAAGTTTTTAATTTTATTTATACAATTGGAAAACATCTATCTATCTAAAATTACGAAATACATATTTATTAATTAATTTTATTTATATAATTGGAAAACAAACAGGTGGTGATCTATAAAATTACGAAATACATATGTATTTGTTGAAAAGTTGTATTTTTAAAGTTTTTAATTTTATTTCTATAATTGGAACATTTTTATTTGTTCATTTTGTCGTTCAAGTTGAGTAAAGGAGTATTAATATTGACTAGCAATAGTTTCTCAAGGTTTTCTTCTGTCAATTTTGTTCTCTTTGAATTAAGTACATCCTTATAAATAGAAAACTTCCTTTCTACATCGCAACTGGTTATAGGTGCATACTGGAAATATTCTGTTATTTCTTCATATTTAGCCGTTAGATTTTGTGGAATTGTCTCCATACATAATTGCTGCAATGTAATTAAATCTGGATTTCTATTAAGAATTGCTTCAAACTTTTGCCGAAGGCCACATCCGAAGTCACTTGGAATACTTTTCAAATTATTGACAGCCACATCTAATGTGGTTAATCCGTCATTTAATTTGAGATTTCGATAAGTGATTAGTTTTGGCAAATTTCCAAAGTGTTCGTGAAGAAAGTACAACTGATTTTTTAAATTTGGGATTTGTGTGAGCTCCTTGCACTCACCAATACTTCTAGTATCCTCCTTTAGCAGTGTTACGAAATGTTTTAGACTATCGAAATTCTCAGCATAATAACTAGTAGCTTCCAGCCATGTTCCCCATCTAGTTATTACTGGAGTGGGAGGCAGTGATAGAGATGGAAATTTTTCCCTGAAAAGAGCTACTCTCAATGGTGCTTTTCTGAAAACTTTTTTAAAAGCTGATACAAGTCTATCAACTTCCGGAAAAGTGTCTCTGATATATTCACAGATTCTGTGGAGAGCATGTGCTACACAAGTAATATGCAGCATATTAGGATATGTTTTCTTCACTAGTCTGCCTGTTTTTAACATATATGCAGCACTAACACTGACAAATAAAAGTATTTTTTCTTTGTACGTGGCGTCCGAATGAAGCATTTTTTGCATATTCTCCTTAATGGTTTCAGCAACTGTTTCCGCATCAACTCTATTTATAACACTTGTTGCTATTACATATGAGTTATAGGGAATAGTTGGATGTAGTACACCAGCTACAACATTTACCACACAGCGTCCTAACATATCCACCGTTTCGTCGGCGCTTATCCATATGTATTGATTTAAAAGATGGCTTCTAATGCGTTCTACTGTGCTCGTATAGCACCTAGAAACATAATATTTGCGTAAAGTTGATTCATCAGGAACATTTCGACCAGTATATTTTCTTAGAAATGTCTTCAAAATTGGATTGTTCAATTTAAATAATGGAATATTAGCTGCCATAAAAGTTTCAAAGAGTTCTTCGTTAAAATTGTCAGATTCCAACGGGTTCAATTTTTGTTCGTGCTTTAACGATCCTACGTGACGTTTTACGGTTGATTTATTGCAATTTTTCAATAACGTTTAACACACACAAATAAACGAAATTAAATAACGAAATTTTATGCACACTTACGTGAAAATAATTGGAAGATGTTGCTTAAATGAAAAAAAAAGGAATGTACGTGCTATTTCTCTTACGAAATACGATAAACTTATTTATTTTATCTACGTACTCGACACCACTGAAAACACTATATTCTCCGAATACAATAGCTGGGTTGTCCATTGTTATCGCTGCGAGACCAGGTGGCCGAGTAAGTCAAACAAATACTTCATTGAATTACGCCGGGATTACTGAGCGACGTTATACACAATTCCAATTGCCGATTGCGTTTTATGGAAATTGCATCCGTTCTCTACTCATTAGTTATGATTTACAGTAAGTTCATTATACTAACTATATATACGCGAAGTATTGAAATGAAAAGCCATGTCTGTCCAGGATACTGTGTGTTTACAAACTCCCAATAAGAGCGAAATGCATCTGCACATTTCGGGATAGGTGTGACTTTTTACGAATTTTTCATAATCCTAAGTACCAGGAAGAGTACCAGTGGCGTAAAGACATGTAGCGTTTCTGCATACTGATACAAACTTAGTTTGTCGAAATTAACGCAGCATATTAGGTAAAATTTGCATGTAAAGTGAGATTTAATACTCGTTAGTTATCATTTAGAGTAAGTTCATTATATCTGTCATTATGTTGATATTCCTATTTTTATAGCCGGCCTCCCGAATTTTCTCGTCGCAGGGGCGACTATAAATAATTCGGAAACTGGCACGTATTTCTTCAGACTTCTTCTTTTTAGGAGACGTTTAACAGATACCTGCACCTGTCCGATGATTGAATTGCGATCCATCCGTGAAAAATACTTTAAAAGGCCTCTTTATTTATATACGAAGTTGACCAGATAGAAAGTCACCATATTTCAATTAATATTATTATCAGAGAACGGATGCAATTTCCATAAAACGCAATCGGCAATTGGAATTGTGTATAACGTCGCTCAGTACATCCCGGCGTAATTCAATGAAGTATTTGTTTGACTTACTCGGCCACCTGGTCTCGCAGCGATAACAATGGACAACCCAGCTATTGTATTCGGAGAATACAGTGTTTTCAGTGGTTTCGTGTACGTAGATAAAATAAATAAGTTTATCGTATTTCGTAAGAGAAATAGCACGTACATTCCTTTTCTTTTCATTTAAGCAACATCTTCCATTTATTTTTACGTAAGTGTGCATAAAATTTCGTTATTTAATTTCGTTTATTTGGATCTAGAATATTCTTACTTTTTCAGACAAAGGAAGAGCGTCGAGAATGGCATCGTGAAACAATGGCGAGTTGGATTGAGGGCCATACTGATTGTATGTACATTGCCAGTGATTCCGAAATTTATTGTGAAGTGTGTGAAGCGTTATTGAAAAATTGCAATAAATCAACCGCAAAACGTCACGTAGGATCGTTAAAGCAGGAAAAAAATTGAACTCGTTGACATTTGACAATTTTAACGAAGAACTCTGTGAAACTTTTATGGCAGCTAATATTCCATTATTTAAATTGAACAATCCAATTTTGAAGACATTTCTGAAAAAATATACTGCTCGAAATGTTCCTGATGAATCAACTTTACGCAAATATTATGTTTCTAGGTGCTATACGAGAACAGTAGAACGCATTAGAAGCCATCTTTTAAATCAATACATATGGATAAGCGCCGACGAAGCGGTGGATATGTTAGGACGCTGTGTGGTAAATGTTGTAGCTGGTGTACTACATCCACCTATTCCCTATAACTCATATGTAATAGCAACAAGTGTTATAAATAGAGTTGATGCGGAAACAGTTGCTGATACCATTAAGGAGAATATGTAAAAAATGCTTTATTCGGACGCCACGTACAAAGAAAAAATATTTTATTTGTCAGTGATAGTGCTGCGTATATGTTAAAAACAGTCAGACTATTGAAGAAAACATATCCTAATATGCTGCATATTACTTGTGTAGCACATGCTCTCCACAGAATCTGTGAATATATCAGAGACACTTTTCCGGAAGTTGATAGACTTGTATCAGCTTTTAAAAAAGTTTTCAGAAAAGCACCATTGAGAGTAGCTCTTTTCAGGGAAAAATTTCCATCTCTATCACTGCCTCCCACTCCAGTAGTAACTAGATGGGGAACATGGCTGGAAGCTACTAGTTATTATGCTGAGAATTTCGATAGTCTAAAACATTTCGTAACACTGCTAAAGGAGGATGCTAGAATTATTGGTGAGTGCAAGGAGCTCACAAAAATCCCAAATTTAAAAAATCAGTTGTACTTTCTTCACGAACACTTTGGAAAATAGCCAAAACTAATCACTTATTTTGAAAATCGAAATCTCAAATTAAATGACGGATTAACCACATTAGATGTGGCTGTTAATAATTTCAAAAGTAATCCAAGTGACTTCGGATGTAGCCTTCGGCAAAAGTTTGAAGCAATTCTTAATAGAAATCCAGATTTAATTACATTGCAGCAATTATGTATGGAGACAATTCCACAAAATCTAACGGCTAAATATGAAGAAATAAAAGAATATTTCCAGTATGCAACTATAACCAGTTGCGATGTAGAAAGGACGTTTTCTATTTATAAGGATGTACTTAATTCAAAGAGAACAAAATTGACAGAAGAAAACCTTGAGAAACTATTGCTAGTCAATATTAATACTCTTTTACTCAACTTGAATGACAAAATGAACAAATAAAAATGTTCCAATTATAGAAATAAAATTAAAAACTTTAAAAATACAACTTTTCAACAAATACATATGTATTTCGTAATTTTATAGATCACCACCCGTTTGTTTTCCAATTATATAAATAAAATTAAATATTTTAGAAATACAGCCTTTCGCCAGTACTGCACTGGGCTTTGCGTCATGTGGTAAGCGTGTCCGTTCTCTAATTATTATACACAGATACATAATCATAACTTGTTCATAACAGGTTTTGTCACTGCCTCCTGTTTCTATCCATTGCTGTTTCCTCTCCCAGTTTGTCGATCGTTTATTCAGTACTATGTAGGTGTGTAGATATGTAGGTAGGTACTATATAGGCTTGAAACTATTCCATGTTAGCGGAGGCCACCTTCACCTCTCTTAGCTTTCACCCTGGTTTCCTAGATCTCTTTCGCCATTCCTTTATCTGACACTAAATAAGTGACCAAAGACGAAATCAATCAATTAAATATGTTCCTCTGCTTAAAAAATTGATTATATTTTTAGATCTTCTCTAACAACTTCGTTTCGTATTCTATTTTTTCTAGTTATGTCTTTCACGTTCCTTAAATATCTCATTTCAATAACCTGCACGTGCATTAATTTTTTTTTTAATATTTACTATGTTGCAGATAAATATATAAGGTAATTTATATAATTTTAAAGTTATACTGTAGACCGTATACAAGTATTTTATTTCTAGGCTATTAGAGGGAATGTCAGTTTACGTCCTCTAAAACGAACATCACTTTGGAAAATGCTAATCCAACTAGGATTTGCTTCTATGCTTCGCGTATATATAGTGGAAAAGTCATGTTTGTTCAAGATACTGTGTGTTGACAAGCTATAATAAGAACGAAATGCTTCCATACATTCCGGGATAGATGCGGCTTTTCACAAATTTTTCATTATCCTACTACCAGGAAAGTGGCGTTAAAACGTGTAGCCTTTATGAATACTGGTACAAACTTAGTTTGTCGAATTGTAGAAGTTAGCGCAGCACATTAGGCGACATTTCCTTGTAAAGTAGGATTTTATACTCATTAGTAGAGAACGGACACGCTTACCACATGACGCAAAGCCCAGTGCAGTATTGGCGAAAGGCTGTATTTCTAAAATATTTAATTTTATTTATATAATTGGAAAACGAACGGGTGGTGATCTATAAAATTACGAAATACATATTTATTTGTTGAAAACTTGTATTTATAAAGTTTTTAATTTTATTTATACAATTGGAAAACATCTATCTATCTAAAATTACGAAATACATATTTATTAATTAATTTTATTTATATAATTGGAAAACAAACAGGTGGTGATCTATAAAATTACGAAATACATATGTATTTGTTGAAAAGTTGTATTTTTTAAGTTTTTAATTTTATTTCTATAATTGGAACATTTTTATTTGTTCATTTTGTCGTTCAAGTTGAGTAAAGGAGTATTAATATTGACTAGCAATAGTTTCTCAAGGTTTTCTTCTGTCAATTTTGTTCTCTTTGAATTAAGTACATCCTTATAAATAGAAAACTTCCTTTCTACATCGCAACTGGTTATAGGTGCATACTGGAAATATTCTGTTATTTCTTCATATTTAGCCGTTAGATTTTGTGGAATTGTCTCCATACATAATTGCTGCAATGTAATTAAATCTGGATTTCTATTAAGAATTGCTTCAAACTTTTGCCGAAGGCCACATCCGAAGTCACTTGGAATACTTTTCAAATTATTGACAGCCACATCTAATGTGGTTAATCCGTCATTTAATTTGAGATTTCGATAAGTGATTAGTTTTGGCAAATTTCCAAAGTGTTCGTGAAGAAAGTACAACTGATTTTTTAAATTTGGGATTTGTGTGAGCTCCTTGCACTCACCAATACTTCTAGTATCCTCCTTTAGCAGTGTTACGAAATGTTTTAGACTATCGAAATTCTCAGCATAATAACTAGTAGCTTCCAGCCATGTTCCCCATCTAGTTATTACTGGAGTGGGAGGCAGTGATAGAGATGGAAATTTTTCCCTGAAAAGAGCTACTCTCAATGGTGCTTTTCTGAAAACTTTTTTAAAAGCTGATACAAGTCTATCAACTTCCGGAAAAGTGTCTCTGATATATTCACAGATTCTGTGGAGAGCATGTGCTACACAAGTAATATGCAGCATATTAGGATATGTTTTCTTCACTAGTCTGCCTGTTTTTAACATATATGCAGCACTAACACTGACAAATAAAAGTATTTTTTCTTTGTACGTGGCGTCCGAATGAAGCATTTTTTGCATATTCTCCTTAATGGTTTCAGCAACTGTTTCCGCATCAACTCTATTTATAACACTTGTTGCTATTACATATGAGTTATAGGGAATAGTTGGATGTAGTACACCAGCTACAACATTTACCACACAGCGTCCTAACATATCCACCGTTTCGTCGGCGCTTATCCATATGTATTGATTTAAAAGATGGCTTCTAATGCGTTCTACTGTGCTCGTATAGCACCTAGAAACATAATATTTGCGTAAAGTTGATTCATCAGGAACATTTCGACCAGTATATTTTCTTAGAAATGTCTTCAAAATTGGATTGTTCAATTTAAATAATGGAATATTAGCTGCCATAAAAGTTTCAAAGAGTTCTTCGTTAAAATTGTCAGATTCCAACGGGTTCAATTTTTGTTC
The DNA here is from genome assembly GCA_935421215.2 of Melolontha melolontha. Lineage (NCBI taxonomy): Eukaryota > Metazoa > Arthropoda > Insecta > Coleoptera > Scarabaeidae > Melolontha > Melolontha melolontha. The sequence continues at coordinate 91,936,457 of OW285242.1, read as the reverse complement.
GTGCTTTAACGATCCTACGTGACGTTTTACGGTTGATTTATTGCAATTTTTCAATAACGTTTAACACACACAAATAAACGAAATTAAATAACGAAATTTTATGCACACTTACGTGAAAATAATTGGAAGATGTTGCTTAAATGAAAAAAAAAGGAATGTACGTGCTATTTCTCTTACGAAATACGATAAACTTATTTATTTTATCTACGTACTCGACACCACTGAAAACACTATATTCTCCGAATACAATAGCTGGGTTGTCCATTGTTATCGCTGCGAGACCAGGTGGCCGAGTAAGTCAAACAAATACTTCATTGAATTACGCCGGGATTACTGAGCGACGTTATACACAATTCCAATTGCCGATTGCGTTTTATGGAAATTGCATCCGTTCTCTACTCATTAGTTATGATTTACAGTAAGTTCATTATACTAACTATATATACGCGAAGTATTGAAATGAAAAGCCATGTCTGTCCAGGATACTGTGTGTTTACAAACTCCCAATAAGAGCGAAATGCATCTGCACATTTCGGGATAGGTGTGACTTTTTACGAATTTTTCATAATCCTAAGTACCAGGAAGAGTACCAGTGGCGTAAAGACATGTAGCGTTTCTGCATACTGATACAAACTTAGTTTGTCGAAATTAACGCAGCATATTAGGTAAAATTTGCATGTAAAGTGAGATTTAATACTCGTTAGTTATCATTTAGAGTAAGTTCATTATATCTGTCATTATGTTGATATTCCTATTTTTATAGCCGGCCTCCCGAATTTTCTCGTCGCAGGGGCGACTATAAATAATTCGGAAACTGGCACGTATTTCTTCAGACTTCTTCTTTTTAGGAGACGTTTAACAGATACCTGCACCTGTCCGATGATTGAATTGCGATCCATCCGTGAAAAATACTTTAAAAGGCCTCTTTATTTATATACGAAGTTGACCAGATAGAAAGTCACCATATTTCAATTAATATTATTATCAGAGAACGGATGCAATTTCCATAAAACGCAATCGGCAATTGGAATTGTGTATAACGTCGCTCAGTACATCCCGGCGTAATTCAATGAAGTATTTGTTTGACTTACTCGGCCACCTGGTCTCGCAGCGATAACAATGGACAACCCAGCTATTGTATTCGGAGAATACAGTGTTTTCAGTGGTTTCGTGTACGTAGATAAAATAAATAAGTTTATCGTATTTCGTAAGAGAAATAGCACGTACATTCCTTTTCTTTTCATTTAAGCAACATCTTCCATTTATTTTTACGTAAGTGTGCATAAAATTTCGTTATTTAATTTCGTTTATTTGGATCTAGAATATTCTTACTTTTTCAGACAAAGGAAGAGCGTCGAGAATGGCATCGTGAAACAATGGCGAGTTGGATTGAGGGCCATACTGATTGTATGTACATTGCCAGTGATTCCGAAATTTATTGTGAAGTGTGTGAAGCGTTATTGAAAAATTGCAATAAATCAACCGCAAAACGTCACGTAGGATCGTTAAAGCAGGAAAAAAATTGAACTCGTTGACATTTGACAATTTTAACGAAGAACTCTGTGAAACTTTTATGGCAGCTAATATTCCATTATTTAAATTGAACAATCCAATTTTGAAGACATTTCTGAAAAAATATACTGCTCGAAATGTTCCTGATGAATCAACTTTACGCAAATATTATGTTTCTAGGTGCTATACGAGAACAGTAGAACGCATTAGAAGCCATCTTTTAAATCAATACATATGGATAAGCGCCGACGAAGCGGTGGATATGTTAGGACGCTGTGTGGTAAATGTTGTAGCTGGTGTACTACATCCACCTATTCCCTATAACTCATATGTAATAGCAACAAGTGTTATAAATAGAGTTGATGCGGAAACAGTTGCTGATACCATTAAGGAGAATATGTAAAAAATGCTTTATTCGGACGCCACGTACAAAGAAAAAATATTTTATTTGTCAGTGATAGTGCTGCGTATATGTTAAAAACAGTCAGACTATTGAAGAAAACATATCCTAATATGCTGCATATTACTTGTGTAGCACATGCTCTCCACAGAATCTGTGAATATATCAGAGACACTTTTCCGGAAGTTGATAGACTTGTATCAGCTTTTAAAAAAGTTTTCAGAAAAGCACCATTGAGAGTAGCTCTTTTCAGGGAAAAATTTCCATCTCTATCACTGCCTCCCACTCCAGTAATAACTAGATGGGGAACATGGCTGGAAGCTACTAGTTATTATGCTGAGAATTTCGATAGTCTAAAACATTTCGTAACACTGCTAAAGGAGGATGCTAGAATTATTGGTGAGTGCAAGGAGCTCACAAAAATCCCAAATTTAAAAAATCAGTTGTACTTTCTTCACGAACACTTTGGAAAATAGCCAAAACTAATCACTTATTTTGAAAATCGAAATCTCAAATTAAATGACGGATTAACCACATTAGATGTGGCTGTTAATAATTTCAAAAGTAATCCAAGTGACTTCGGATGTAGCCTTCGGCAAACGTTTGAAGCAATTCTTAATAGAAATCCAGATTTAATTACATTGCAGCAATTATGTATGGAGACAATTCCACAAAATCTAACGGCTAAATATGAAGAAATAAAAGAATATTTCCAGTATGCAACTATAACCAGTTGCGATGTAGAAAGGACGTTTTCTATTTATAAGGATGTACTTAATTCAAAGAGAACAAAATTGACAGAAGAAAACCTTGAGAAACTATTGCTAGTCAATATTAATACTCTTTTACTCAACTTGAATGACAAAATGAACAAATAAAAATGTTCCAATTATAGAAATAAAATTAAAAACTTTAAAAATACAACTTTTCAACAAATACATATGTATTTCGTAATTTTATAGATCACCACCCGTTTGTTTTCCAATTATATAAATAAAATTAAATATTTTAGAAATACAGCCTTTCGCCAGTACTGCACTGGGCTTTGCGTCATGTGGTAAGCGTGTCCGTTCTCTAATTATTATACACAGATACATAATCATAACTTGTTCATAACAGGTTTTGTCACTGCCTCCTGTTTCTATCCATTGCTGTTTCCTCTCCCAGTTTGTCGATCGTTTATTCAGTACTATGTAGGTGTGTAGATATGTAGGTAGGTACTATATAGGCTTGAAACTATTCCATGTTAGCGGAGGCCACCTTCACCTCTCTTAGCTTTCACCCTGGTTTCCTAGATCTCTTTCGCCATTCCTTTATCTGACACTAAATAAGTGACCAAAGACGAAATCAATCAATTAAATATGTTCCTCTGCTTAAAAAATTGATTATATTTTTAGATCTTCTCTAACAACTTCGTTTCGTATTCTATTTTTTCTAGTTATGTCTTTCACGTTCCTTAAATATCTCATTTCAATAACCTGCACGTGCATTAATTTTTTTTTTAATATTTACTATGTTGCAGATAAATATATAAGGTAATTTATATAATTTTAAAGTTATACTGTAGACCGTATACAAGTATTTTATTTCTAGGCTATTAGAGGGAATGTCAGTTTACGTCCTCTAAAACGAACATCACTTTGGAAAATGCTAATCCAACTAGGATTTGCTTCTATGCTTCGCGTATATATAGTGGAAAAGTCATGTTTGTTCAAGATACTGTGTGTTGACAAGCTATAATAAGAACGAAATGCTTCCATACATTCCGGGATAGATGCGGCTTTTCACAAATTTTTCATTATCCTACTACCAGGAAAGTGGCGTTAAAACGTGTAGCCTTTATGAATACTGGTACAAACTTAGTTTGTCGAATTGTAGAAGTTAGCGCAGCACATTAGGCGACATTTCCTTGTAAAGTAGGATTTTATACTCATTAGTAGAGAACGGACACGCTTACCACATGACGCAAAGCCCAGTGCAGTATTGGCGAAAGGCTGTATTTCTAAAATATTTAATTTTATTTATATAATTGGAAAACGAACGGGTGGTGATCTATAAAATTACGAAATACATATTTATTTGTTGAAAACTTGTATTTATAAAGTTTTTAATTTTATTTATACAATTGGAAAACATCTATCTATCTAAAATTACGAAATACATATTTATTAATTAATTTTATTTATATAATTGGAAAACAAACAGGTGGTGATCTATAAAATTACGAAATACATATGTATTTGTTGAAAAGTTGTATTTTTTAAGTTTTTAATTTTATTTCTATAATTGGAACATTTTTATTTGTTCATTTTGTCGTTCAAGTTGAGTAAAGGAGTATTAATATTGACTAGCAATAGTTTCTCAAGGTTTTCTTCTGTCAATTTTGTTCTCTTTGAATTAAGTACATCCTTATAAATAGAAAACTTCCTTTCTACATCGCAACTGGTTATAGGTGCATACTGGAAATATTCTGTTATTTCTTCATATTTAGCCGTTAGATTTTGTGGAATTGTCTCCATACATAATTGCTGCAATGTAATTAAATCTGGATTTCTATTAAGAATTGCTTCAAACTTTTGCCGAAGGCCACATCCGAAGTCACTTGGAATACTTTTCAAATTATTGACAGCCACATCTAATGTGGTTAATCCGTCATTTAATTTGAGATTTCGATAAGTGATTAGTTTTGGCAAATTTCCAAAGTGTTCGTGAAGAAAGTACAACTGATTTTTTAAATTTGGGATTTGTGTGAGCTCCTTGCACTCACCAATACTTCTAGTATCCTCCTTTAGCAGTGTTACGAAATGTTTTAGACTATCGAAATTCTCAGCATAATAACTAGTAGCTTCCAGCCATGTTCCCCATCTAGTTATTACTGGAGTGGGAGGCAGTGATAGAGATGGAAATTTTTCCCTGAAAAGAGCTACTCTCAATGGTGCTTTTCTGAAAACTTTTTTAAAAGCTGATACAAGTCTATCAACTTCCGGAAAAGTGTCTCTGATATATTCACAGATTCTGTGGAGAGCATGTGCTACACAAGTAATATGCAGCATATTAGGATATGTTTTCTTCACTAGTCTGCCTGTTTTTAACATATATGCAGCACTAACACTGACAAATAAAAGTATTTTTTCTTTGTACGTGGCGTCCGAATGAAGCATTTTTTGCATATTCTCCTTAATGGTTTCAGCAACTGTTTCCGCATCAACTCTATTTATAACACTTGTTGCTATTACATATGAGTTATAGGGAATAGTTGGATGTAGTACACCAGCTACAACATTTACCACACAGCGTCCTAACATATCCACCGTTTCGTCGGCGCTTATCCATATGTATTGATTTAAAAGATGGCTTCTAATGCGTTCTACTGTGCTCGTATAGCACCTAGAAACATAATATTTGCGTAAAGTTGATTCATCAGGAACATTTCGACCAGTATATTTTCTTAGAAATGTCTTCAAAATTGGATTGTTCAATTTAAATAATGGAATATTAGCTGCCATAAAAGTTTCAAAGAGTTCTTCGTTAAAATTGTCAGATTCCAACGGGTTCAATTTTTGTTCGTGCTTTAACGATCCTACGTGACGTTTTACGGTTGATTTATTGCAATTTTTCAATAACGTTTAACACACACAAATAAACGAAATTAAATAACGAAATTTTATGCACACTTACGTGAAAATAATTGGAAGATGTTGCTTAAATGAAAAAAAAAGGAATGTACGTGCTATTTCTCTTACGAAATACGATAAACTTATTTATTTTATCTACGTACTCGACACCACTGAAAACACTATATTCTCCGAATACAATAGCTGGGTTGTCCATTGTTATCGCTGCGAGACCAGGTGGCCGAGTAAGTCAAACAAATACTTCATTGAATTACGCCGGGATTACTGAGCGACGTTATACACAATTCCAATTGCCGATTGCGTTTTATGGAAATTACATCCGTTCTCTACTCATTAGTTATCATTTACAGTAAGTTCATTATACTAACTATATATACGCGAAGTATTGAAATGAAAAGCCATGTCTGTCCAGGATACTGTG